>CM033642.1:164413684-165013684 GCA_019512145.1 Engystomops pustulosus
TCCCCGTACACTGCCGTTGCCCGCTACGGTACGGTACGGGCAGGCAACGGCAGTGTGAATATAGCCTAAGATGGATTGGTTAGGGAAGGTGTAAAGCAATTTTTCAGGCAAGCCACAGATTCTCAATGGGATTTAAGTCTAAACTTTGCTGAGTACATTTTAAAGGGAATCCGTAATCCATTTTGACCATTGTACACAACAGACACTGCAGCAACCACAATCAGTAAATGTACTAAGCTCAATAAAATTTGAGAGTCAAACTTCTTTGTGAAGGTAAGGCCCCTTGCGCACGACCATATAAGAACGGGCATATATGCAGCCTTTTATACAGCTGGTAAACAGCCCCATGCATTCCAATGGGCAATACAGCCATCCATGTACATGGCCGTATTGTCCACCATACTGTACCATACCGTAAGTGAGCTGTGTAAAAAAAAAAAAAAAAAAAAGCATGTCCTATTTTCTACCGTATTTACGTTCCATATGGTCCATAGAAGTCAATGGGAATGTATAAATTATGTGCTGCATACGGCTGTGCACCTTATGCTGCCGTATGTATGTGCAGTATCCAGAACCAGTGGGAGGTGCATTCTGTCAACCATCCATCATTTGCCAGCCCACTGTATTTTGTACGTATACGGTGTACGATGCCATACTGTTGCAATACGTCCCGTATTTATGGACAGAATACAGCCACATATACAGAACAGAAAAGACCATATGGGCATGTGTATGAGGCCTACGTATTTCAACAACACTTTTGGTAATCTCATTACCTTTACCCAAACAATCAGATTGGGACCATCTATCTCCAATAGGTTGTACTAGGGACGTCATCGTGGAGTGGCAATCGATTGCCATGAGAGCCTTGGGTCTTCATCAGACCCAAGGCTGCATGACCTACTGTGTAAAAATGCCATATACTGCTATACAGTAGTATTACTGTATATGGTATATACAGTATATGGTAGGAACGATCAGACCATCTAGTGTTAAAGTACCCTAGAGTGTCTAAAAAAAAATAGTATAAAAAAGGTTTAAAAAAAATAATTTAAATCATCCCCCTTTCCCTAGAACTGAAATAAAACGTAATAAACAGTAAAAATCACAAACATGTTAGGGATCGCCACGTTTCAAAATGCCCGATATAAAAACGGTTACCGGCGGTGAACCCCTTAATGGTTTATGGCACCTAAATGTCTGAAACGCTACTTTTGTACCATTTTATATCACATAAAATATGAAATAGTTATTAGCGGCAGAAGATGGCACGTGTACACATTTTGTTTAATTTATGAAAATTTATTAACCTCTTCCTGACATTTGACGTAATAGTACTGCATGGCGGGAGGTGCATTCCCTCATTTTGCAGTACTATTACACACTCTAGACCAGTGGTGGCGAACCTATGGCACTCAGAGCCCTTTCTGTGGGCACCCAGGCCTTCACCCAAACACAGAGTTTGCCAGATAGGACTCAAGGCTACCTCCTGTGGTCCAAAACAGCCCAGGACATGCTGTGCTCAGCACTATTTTAATGCGACATCCTTGACTGCCAGGACTACAGGAGGAGCGGGAAGGGTTGGATAGAGATGAATTGTCATTCAAGCTCCTGCTCTGGGTCCCCCGATTCTTCCTCTTCAGGGGACCCTGGAGAGAAGCTTCAATCCAAATTTCTTCATCATCTTTCTATTGTATTGTTTAACTCAGGACGTCAATACGATTAAAACCTGTGATACAGCAGGGATCAATAAGTTTCTGCTTTAATTGTCATGTTGGCACTTTGCAACATATAAGTGGGTTTTGGTTGTAGCTTGGGCACTCTATCTCCAAAAGATTCGCCATCACTGCTCTAGACTCTTAGACCCGCAATTGGAGATTCCTCCGGGCGGTTCCCAACACACAGATTGGGATTAATAAAACAGTTATACTTTATTATTGCAAATTACATAATATCCTTATCACTTCATTCTTATAATCATGAGAAGCAAACCTCATTATTTACCGGATATTGTAGCATCACTTCCCTTTCAGGGGACCTCGACAAGGCAGATAGAAGTGCGTTCCTTATCATGTCTGGAAAGTCCCTGCCCCCCGTCAAAATCCTGCTGCTTTCATAACATTTCATAAACAAGGGCATTAGATACTGCCGGATCATCATTTTGTATCATATATGAACATGAAATGAACAAAGGCATTATTCGTATTAGATACAAAATGATGATGTGACAGTAACATATGTATCAGCAATAGTAGATCTAATAAGATCTACTTGGTTGCAATAAAACTCACACAATGAATATCAGGAAATAAAAATGTAGATGCACTTATCTATTTGTTGCTGGATCCAAAAAGTACTCCTTCCCTTAAACGTAAGTCACACTTAGGACACTGCACACACTTCGGATCAATGCACACTCGCCACCAAGCTCCCACACTCGCTTTTCTGATGCTTTTTTAAACGTTATGTGCCACATACCTCTGCTGAGCTCACTGCAACAAGATCTGGCTGCATGTTAAATCTGGCGCACGGTCAGACTGAGCACCGGAATGCCCCCTAATTTGTCATGTATTTTCTTATTCAAGTATATATTGACAATGATTAAAAGGAGAGGAAGCAGTGTCAGGGCTTTGGTAGGTGACACACAGCACCAATAGCAGATTCCTGCTGTGCTGGGATCAGTAAATGCAGGGACTATTTGAGCACAGCAGGTGGAAGGAGACTCAGAAGGCTGATCGCTAGGCCCCTCCCACGTCTGCCTCTGTGTGGAGCAGAATAGAGGCTGAACAAGCATCATAATAACAAATAAAGGTATTTTTACTTCCAGGTAACCATTACAAATAGATTTTTGAAATATTTTAACCTCTTTGACAGCTTTTTGTTGTAAATAGTTTCATGGCATAACCCCTTTAAATAAAGTAAACAAAAAAAGAGGGTGCTGAGTCCTATAGGGAACTTGTAGTTTCAATTTACTAAAGTCCTTGATAAGCAGGAACAGGAGCTGCAGAACCTGGAGAATGCACACACCAACCGCTGCAGAACCCCCGAATATGCAGGCCAACAGCCGCAGAACATCCCAATATACATGCCAACCGCTGCAGAACCTCCTAATACACATGCCAGCTACTGCAGAAGATCCCAATACACATGCCAACCACTGCAGAATATCCCAATACACGCACCAACCACTGCAGTACCTCATTTCGAGACTCAAAAAAAGTTCTGCCCGGAGGGAAAAGAACAAAGACAGTTTTAACAGGTTCCAGACTTCTAAAAACAGGAGCAAGAACATTTTTGTCAACAGGAACCCACCAAACAAGACCTCTTCCCAGTGACGCCAGCTGTGTAGTTGGGGGCAGACTAAAAAATTTTGCAGAGACTTGGGAGCAAATATCTTCATTTCCGTGGATATTAGATGTAATAAAGTATATTTACCAACTAGAATTCCGGCGGCCAAAGATCATTTTCAGATAATTCGTCTGCCCCCAGAAGACCTAAAAATCCTGACAGCAGAATTAAAGAAACTTGTGCTTAAAAAAGTTTGTAATGGTACCATTGACTCAAGAAAAACAAGAATTGTATCCTCCCACGTTACTTTAGAGAAAACCAAACGGGTCTTTTCGTTCCATCATAAACCTGAGGGAGCTGAATTCCGACCTCTTATACAAATGGTTCAACATGGAGATGGTCAAATCAGCAACTCTGTTCCTGGGAAAGGATCACATCATAATTACAGTGGACCTAGCGGATGCCTATTACCTCATCCCCATTTATCAAACATCCCAAAAATCCCTCAGGATACCAACATACATGGATGATACCCTTCAACATTACCAATTCAAGGTTCTGCCCTTTGTATTATGCGCAAAGAATTATGCCCAAAGAATCTTCACCAGAGTAATGCCCGAAGTAACAGGGTTTTTATATCAGAATGGCATACAGGTTATTCCGTACCTAGACGACTTCCTACTGTATCCTACTCTATCTTCTTTTTCTCATATTGGATGAAAAATAAACAATGAATAGTCAAGCATTGTTCTCAGCCAGCAAACATTCTTCCTCTATATTGTGATGGACACTCGGAGGTAGATGTCCTTCCTGTCGGAGGAAAAAATAGCTTCTATTCCGGAAAGATGATATGCTGTGAAAAAGTTGACCATTTGAGACATCATAAAGGCGCTGGGATTGATGACCTTCACGCTCCCTGCAGTTCTGTCGACTCAAGTTCATTCAAGGTGCTCTCCATTCAGTTTGGACAAAAAGGTCTGAATTCCAGAAAAGATTAAACAAATAATTGAATTGGTGGTTTCTAAGGAAGAACCTGAAAAGACGAGTAGTGTGGATTCCCAGGGATCACCACAGATCCCAGCTGCAAATGTTGGAGGACGCATCTGGACTCTCACATAGCCCAGGGAACCTGAAATTGCGACTTATCCACAGCCTCAATCAACAGAAGGGAATTGTCATCAATATGAGAATCCCTGAAAGTGTTCCTTCCCAAAATTAGTAGATCTGAGAGGAACTTGAACAACAGGTTAGCTGTAAGGGCAGGACAGAGTGGGCACTGTTTCTTCTTCTTATGAAGAAATGGGGAACCCCGATATAAGATCTCTTTGCCACAAGACAGAACACACAGGTACCAACATTTTTTTGCCCTGTAGAAGGAAGATAGCCCGAAGGGAATAAATGCACTGACACAAAAGTGGCCTTCTATATTCATTTCCGTCATCAGCCAAGGTTTCTCCCCAAAGTGGTATCCTTATGCCAGCTGCAACAAACAATAACGCTACCCTCTTTTTGTGGTACTCCCATATCCAGCAAGGAAGAAAAATTCCATTGCTTAAGTGTGAGAAGATGTGTGTTAACTTTTATTTAGAGAACACTAACGACTTTAGTAAGTCGGACTATCTATTGGTCCAGTATTGGTGGAAGAACAAGGGGACTAGTGCACATAAATCCACTATAGCCAGGGGGATTAAATCTGTGATTTCTACATGCTACCACCTATAACAGTGATGGCGAACCTTTTAGAGGTCAAGTGCCCAAACTGCAATCCAAAACCTGCATATTTTTTGTAAAGTGCCAAAACAGCCATTCAAGAGGTTACTCATTTGAAATTTCTTGCTTCGTGCTATAACACAGCTTTTAATGGTCCTGAGGGCACCAATATCTTTGTCAGAAGGAGAGGAAATTAGGGTGGTCACTGGAGCTTCCCTTGACAGCCCCTGAACAGAAAGAGGGGTCGCACTCATGGAGCTTTAATGATAACCTGACCCTTTCTCATACCACCTCTCTCTTCCTGCAGTCTCAGGTAGACCAGGAGACTCCACGTTAAAATAATGCTAAGCATGGCAAGTCTTGAGACTGCAGGAGGATTCCTGTCTGGCAAACTCTGCCATGGGGCAACAGCCTGAGTGCCCACTGAGAGGGCTCTGAGTGCCACCTCTGGCACCCGTGCCATAGGTTCGCCACCACTGACCTATAAGATAAGACTCCTCCACCAGAGGAAATCAAGACTCACTCCACGAGAACAGTCTCCACATTATGGGCAGAGAGAGGATCCGCTTCAATAGAGCATATCTGCTAGACTGCTACATGGGAAAAGCCCACAATCCTTTTTTCATCACCACAAATTAGATGTGGGTCCAGACTTGGATCTATCCTTTGGCAGGAATGTGCTCTCGGCAGTAGTTTCTCCCTGAACAGATTACTCCTGTTAATTCCCCTGTCAGTGGCATTGTGGAGGAGTTAGGGAAAAAGATTAAAATTACTTTTACTGGTAATTGGATTTTCCTTAACCTCCACAATTGCACAGAGATTTACCCATCCTTAAAGGGGTATTCCAGGAATCAGCGTAATTCATATACAAGTGGGCACTCAAAATATAAGCTAATGTGTAATTAGTTGTTATTTAAAATTTTGCTCCCCTTAGCAGAAAATGCTGATGACATACACTGTAATGAAGAATTAAAATGCTACTGGCCCTTTAATCAGTCCGTTAATTTCCTCTGCGCGGTCCGTTGCAGGACAGAAGATGGCTGCTGGTCACATGTCCACATCACATGTCCTGCACCTGCCTGAGCAGGTCATGTGATCACCACTACGTTTGGCTGTAGTCGGTTGGTTGCACTGCATTCAGTATGGCCGGTGTTGTGGTGATGGCAGTTACACATCATTACTATGGTAACAGAGCAAGAAAGCCTGTTACATCATCACTGGGAGCAGAGCATAAGATGGAGGAGGAGTTACTGAGAACTAAAGGATCATGGAACTTGTAGTTTCCAGTGGCGGCCATCTTAGTGATAACTCCACCTACTTTGGAGAGGCCATAAATATTGTAAATCATAAAATCAAACTATTTAAGCTCCATTTTGTGACTAATGACATTGAGTATTGTTGTATTCATTTATTTATATCATCATGGGTTTTTGTGTCAGACGTTCATATTCCCGGAATACCCCTTTAAATTAGTTATATTCTAGTCTTATTATAAGCATAAGGTTCTCATATATAAACTGAATAGTGAGGGAAGGGAGCATTTTTTATTCTCTTCAAAGAGTAATTTTTATATTTTTCAATTAAATTGTATAAAGTATAATGTGTTAAGAAGAAAATAACAGTAGATATAAATCACTTGAATAAGTTAAAGCTTTCCAAAATTATAGCTAATTATTGATAAACCTGTCAGATTCTAAAAATATAACAAGGGGTGGGTGACAATCCATTGCCATGTCAGCTGGAAGTCTGAAACTCACAGGCCTGTTATTCTGCACAATCTATAAGAGTGTCCCAGTGTCACGCTATGTAAGTTCAATAGTATTGCACGTCAAACGTCAGTAAACGTCAAATGTCCAAATATCATCTATTCCTTAGAAAGTGATCAAAAGGTTGTACAATCCCCAAAATGGGAGAATTGAAAATGTCGTCCCATCCCGCAAAAAAGTATGACTTTTACAGCTTCCACACTGAAGTATTAAAATAAAGCTAATTGGCCTAATTAACATCTGCAAAGAGTTTGTATGTTCTCTCTGTGTTTGCGTGGCTTTCCAATCTAATAGATGCATGCCTAATATACTTTATTGATCTAATGAAAAAAAAAGGCACATTAAAAATGAAAGGAAAGAGATTCACAGTGAAAACCAGACTGAAACAGGAATAGAATGAAAATCCAAATGTTCTCCCTCAAATGATTAATGTGGAAGGTATTAAAGGGCACCTGTCATCAGGTCTGTGTCACTAGTCTTGTCACTACTACTTGTTGGAGCAGCTCACAAGGATCCCATCCCAGCCTTTATGTAGTTATTTCATACATTATTCATTGTAAAATCATCTATTTTTTATCATGTAAATGAGGCTGGTCACATGGTCAGAGGCAGTGATGTCACCCCTGTTACCCCTCCTCTCTCCTCCCCCTACTCATGTCTGTGTGTAATGTATAGTAAAGCATTGCTAGTGTGTGTGCTGCATCTGCTGACATGCTGCATCCTCCTAATATACAGGTGAGAGACAGACATCAGCTACACATGAATCTGACGTGTTCTGCTGTAACATGGCTGCCTGGAGCTGCTGTATCTCTCCTATACACACACACATGCACACACAGGCTGTAGGGGGTGTGGCCACCAGCACCAGGAAGCACATCATTATACAGGCTGTCAGTCATGCACTGGGGGTGTGGCTGTGACTCCCATTCATGATCAAGGTGGACAGCTTGAATATGCTAATGCTTCATTGGACATTTCACAGGTCATTTGCATACAGCTTTAGGACCTCATTGCTTAGGTTTACAGGCATTTAGAGGGACAATGAAGGGATAGAGACAATGCTCTCTAATGGCAGTTTATAAAAATATATTTAGTTTAGGGGGGTTATTTTGCATGACGGGTTCTCTTTAAAGATTTCTAAGCTGTAAATATGCCTGGGGTCCTCAATAGTTACAAAATAATGGTGCACACTATTGAGTAGTTCATTACTACAAATGTAATTAGTATACCCAGGGGCAGTGTGTATACAGGAGGAGGGGGGGGAGGAGGGGCAGTGTGTATACAGGAGGAGGGGGGAGGAGGGGCAGTGTGTATACAGGAGGAGGGGGGGGGGGGGGGGGGGTGTGTACGGGGGGGGGGGGGGGGGCAGTGTGACTACTGGAGGGCGGCCCATAAAGGGGCCCACTAGGGCTCTGTCGCCCAGGTGCCCACTAAAACCTGGAGCTAGCCCTGGCTATAGTTTTCTCAGTGACAGTCAATGCCTCACACAATGCTTTGCTGATTATTGCATCATTCCTAGCTTGATGCAAAATTCTTGAAATTTCTTTGCTGCAGGATGAAAGTGGGTTGAAAATTAATCGTTTGTAGCAGGTCTTATCCCTCAATTGACGATCAGCTTCTTATTCCTGCGGTATAATTTGCAAGGCCAGATTACAATGTTACCATCTTTATCGGCGGGGTTGTAAATCACATCTGACAAGGATTGTAGTGTTACTAGGCTCCGAAGTTCATTGTTGGTTAAGTTATCATTGTAAACATATTTAGGAATTTGTTCTAATTCCTTAGTCACTAGCCTTACAAAAATCTCTACTGTAGGACAGATAGACAACAGTAGGAATTTCTGAGATTTAGGTGTCATTACTGTGGTTATCTCACCTGATTTGAGCAGATTGTTCTTTCAATAACACTACAAGAGCTTGTTATGCATGCAAAAATGTGCAGATCTTTTATAAAAGAAAATATATGAAATGATGCAGCAGGAGAAAAGCATAAACCTTTTTCTAGGATCTGCAATTTAATTTCTGAAAAATGAACAGATAAATTACCGTATTACATTCTGTTTCAATTTGAATCTTCAACCGTTCAAATTCAGAATCCCTTAACGACCTGGCCCTATTCTGGGTTTTTTTTTTTTTTTATTTCCATTTTTCACTCCCTACCTTCAAAAATCTAACTTTTTTTTATTTTTACACGTAAAGAGCTCTGTGATGGCTTGATGCACTTCATAGTTATGGTATTGAATATTCCATGTCGTGTACTGGGAAGCGGGACAAAAATTCCAAATGCAGTGAAAATGGTGAAAAATTTGCAACCATTTTCTTGTGGGCTTGGATTTCACGTCCTTCAGTGTGCGCCCCAAATTACATGTCTACTTTATTCTTTGGGTTGATACGATCACGGGAATACCAAATTTGTATAGGTTGTAGAATGTTTACATACATTTACAAAAATTAAAACCACCTGATTTTGGCATCTTCTATCGCTGAGAACTTTATTTATGCTTTGGTGTACGGAGCTGTGGGTGGTGTCGGTTTTTGTGCTTTTTTTTTTTTTTTTTTAGGGAAGGGGGGTGATTTGAATTTTTTTTTTTTATTATAGTTTTTTAAAAACTTTTATTTTAACTATTTTCAGGTGCGCAGCGTTAAGAGGTAAATATCAATCAGTAGTTCTAAAAATTTGTTGAGCACTTGAATGCGGAGGCCTTGTGGAAACAATCCTCGTTGGACAAACTGTTCAAGAAATGCCCTGTTCCACCATATTTTTGGAGTTCACCATCGTTTTTCTGACCAACTGTGGTCTCATCCTTAAAAACGTGTTCCAATTTATTCTGCCAAGAGCGTTCTTTTGTCTTATTATTTATCCCAATCAGTGGGCTAAATCTGTGAAAGATGCACAGAAAGAGACAGCAGATGAATGCACTAAAAGCATAATGAAAGTGGGAATGACATAATCATGTGACAGGTTATGTACATGGTGAAGGCTGAAGTCACCTCATGGTCACCCGACTAGTCATGTGATATGATACAAAGACAAGCCCCACTTATGATGTGGGTATGAAATCATAATCATGTGATTACACAGGTCCGACACTGAAGTATTAAAATAAAGCTAAATGGCCTTCGAATATGACAAAATTAGTATTTTTTTGTCTACTAAAACATAATAAAACCTATATAAATTTGGCATATCTTTGATCGTACCAACCCAAAGAATAAAGGGAGGTTGTAATTTGCAGTGTACAACAAAAGCCATAAAAACAGGGCCCAAAAGAAAATGGTGCTTTTATTTATTTTATTTATTTTTTACTTTACCGCATTTGTAATTTTTTTCCAGCTTCCCAATGCTTGCCATAGAATATTATATTCCAGTACCAGATAGTCAAATGTGCTACTCAGAAAATTAGTCCTTATGCAGCTCTAACATAGGAAATTAACATAGGGAATTTTTGAAAGTGGGGAGTGAAAAATGCAAATATGAAAAGGGGCGGTGTCCCTAAGGATTTAAATGTTGAGAAATGAAAACCAAAGTTATTACCTTAAGTTTATAACTTCATATATGTTCTTTCCCTTTCTGCAGAACCAAGCCTATGAAATTATTCTTACTCTAGGTCAGGCATTTGAGGTTGCATATCAACTGGCAATACAGGCACAGAAATCTCGTCATCCAGAGGCTGTGGTCTCTCGACCCTCAAAACCCATTCCTAAACCACGTGGCAGTATAAGGCGACAAAATGTGAGTTATAGATAAAATTGCATCTTTAAACCCCTTACTAATGCACTTGTTTTTCAAAATAACCACCCTAAGTTTTTTATGAAGGTTTCTTCTACAAGCTATAACATTTTTTATTTTTTTTCACTATAGCTGTTTTTTTGCAATACAAATCAAGGTTTTTATTAACAGAACTTTGGGTTCCATGTATCTTACTTATGAACTTTTGTTAACTCTTTACCTGTTTATAGTATATTTAAAATTAACCGAAATCAGACATTGTTTTTCCTATTGAAGAAGGTTTAGAAAAAAAAAGTATCTCTGAGATCATACTGACATAAATTCCACGTTTTGAAATTTTCTTCCCCAATTTTCGTGTACAGTCATGGCCTAAAGTTTTGAGAATGATACAAATGTTAATTTTTACAAAGTCTACTGCTTCAGGTTTTATCATGGCAATTTGCATATACTCCAGAATGTTAAAAAGAGTGATCAGCTTAACAGCAATTAATTGCAAAGTCAATATTTGCCTAGAAAAATAACTTTTTCCCCCAAACATATTTCAGTTTCATTGCAGGCCTGCCTTAAAAGGAGCAGCTAACATAGTTTCAGTGATTGCTCCATTAACACAGGTGTGGGTGTTGATGAGGACAGGGCTGGAGATCAATCTGTCATGATTAGGTAAGAATCACACCACTGGACACTTTAAAAGGAGGCTGGTTCTTGGCATGATTGTTTCTCTTCTGTTAACCATGGTTATCTCTAAAGAAACTCGTGCAGTCATCATTGGCCTAACGTGCAGTCACAAAACTGGCTTAACAGGGAAGAGTATCGCAGCTAGAAAGATTGCACCTCAGTCAACAATCTATCGCATCATCAAGGAATTCAAGGAGAGAGGTTCCATTGCCAAAAAGGCTCCAGGGCGCCCAGGAAGGCCAGCAAGCGCCAGGAATGTCTCTTAAAAGTGCTTCGGGATCGGGCTACCAGCAGGCAGGTGTGAGTGCATCTGCACGGACTGTGAGGCGGAGACTCTTGGAGTAAGGTTTGGTGTCAAGGAGGGCAGCAAAGAAGCCACTTCTCTCCAGAAAAAACATCACGGGCAGACTGATATTCTGCAAAAGGTACAGGGAGTGGACTGGGGTAAAGTCATTTTCTCTGATGAATCCGCTTTGAAACATCTGTAAAATGGCTTGTTCGGAGAAGACAATGTTAGCGATGCCACCAGTCTTGTCTCATGCCAACTGTAAAGCATCCTGCAACCATTCATGTGTGGGGTTGCTTCTCAGCCAAGGGAATCGGCTCTCTCACAGTCTTGCCTAAAAACACATCCATGAATAAAGAACTTCTCCCAACCGTCCAAGAGCAGTTTGGTGATCAACAATGCCTTTTCCAACATGATGGAGCACCTTGCCATAAATCAAAGGTGATATCTAAATGGCTCAGGGAACAAAACCTAGAGATTTTGGGTCCATGGCCTGGAAACTCCCCAGATCTTAATCCCATTGAGAATTTGTGGTCAATCATCAAGAGACGGGTGGACAAACAAAAACCAACAAATTGTGACAAAATGCAAGCGTTGATTGTGCAAGAATGGACTGCTATCAGTCAGGATTTGGTCCAAAAGTTGATTGAGAGCTGCCAGCTGCTAGGGAGAATTGCAGAGGTCCTGAAGAAGAAGGGTCAACACTGCAAATATTGACTTGCAGCATAACTCATTCTGTCAATAAAAGCTTTTGTTACTCATAATATGATTGCACTTGTATTTCTGTATGTAATAAAAACATCTGACAAACCGTAGGGCAACAGATCATGTGAAAATATAATATTTGTGTCATTCTGAAAACTTTTGACCATGACTGTACACTTCACAATTCTTAATTTGGCATCTGAAAGGACAATTTGTCCCACAGACAATAAAAGCCAATCAAATGCCTCTAAAAATGAAAAATGTAAAAAAAAAATGCAGTATGCCTTTTGGAATACTGGAAAGGAAAAACACAAATGCAAAAACTGACAAAGGCCTTGTCCTGAAGCGTTTAAAGGGGATGTGTTGTCACTTACATTTAAATTCTTTCTGTAATCTGTTTTCGATTTCTGGTTAGTTTCATTCTGTTTTCTTTCCATGATGTTGGGGGATGCCATATGGCATCCTGATCAGCCATATCTAATTGTAAAACGCACATTATAACATGTATGCTTTGCCCATATCAGATAGAGCCTTCAGAATCTGAACAGACTGCAGTCTCTCATGGAAGTGTACCATGGACGATGGATTCCAAACCATAATACTGAGCCAGGATAAGAAGTGAGCATACATGATTGGATTTAAAGCAACTTTTATTGTAATGTGTATGTTTAATGTGTATGTATGTATGTCAGTAGAAAATTATCTATTAAATTATCAGTACGTTTTAAGATATTTTAACACCTTCCAACTCAATGGCCCTACGTGGTGGCTTCATTCAGAAAATACTTTTGATGTGAGATGTAAATTGATTATATAAAGTCATTAGGGCAGATAGTTTAGAATGCCCCTATTACTTAATTTAACAGCCCTGTGTCCAGAAAAATAAGTACCCAACTCTTTCTGAAATCTGGTGCATGATATCAATCAAGTGTAATTCACGGAACAGCTTGACTTCAGTGCTCTACTCTCCTCCCCCATGACTTTATACAACCAATTTACATCATAATTCAAAGTCGATTTTCAGTATTATACGACCTTATTGTATTAAACCTGATCTAGAAGGTATAAATGTACTTGACAACATACTGTTGGTGGTCTAAAATGTCATCATCTACTTACAGGTTCCCTTTAAGATTTTTTTATACTATAAGATAAGATTCATTTATACTAAACCAAGACAGGAGTAGAAAAGCATCAATTCTGTATTTTTTTTTTTATTCCGTTTTTTTTTTTTTTCATGTTCACCATAAAGCCTAAAAATGTTAAAAATGTTATCTTTATTCCATGGGTCGATATGATTACGGGGATACCACACTTGAATATATTTTCTATTATTTTACTAAATTTGCCAAATAAAACCCTAATGTGGGGAAAAATCTATCATTTTTGCATTGCCGTCTTCCAAGTAGCATAACATTGTTACTTTTTTGGCTACGGAGCTGATTGATGACTTGTTTTTTGCGGGACATGTTGTACTTTGCACCAGTATCATTCTGGAATACATATGTTTTTTTTGTTCACTTTTTATTGCATTGTTTGTGGGATTGAATAGCTAAAAATCATAATTTTTGGAGGTTTTAAAACAGTTTTTTTTTTAACGGCGTTCATCTTGCGAGTTCAATAATTATTTACTGTTATTCTACGAATTGTGTTATGATTTAGACTTTTTTTGTGTTTTATGTGTCTCTTTAGATGTTATGGGGCTTTTGGGCATTTTTATTGATTTATTTCTTTATTTTTTATTGCATAACTTTTTTTTTTTTTTACTTTTTCCACCATGAGACATGAACAAGCAATCATCTGATGTATTGATGTATTGCAGGGTATTGTAGGGTATTAGCAGTGTCAGTCTTTGCACATGCATAGGCTGACACTGTGCCATTAAAAGAAGTCATAGGCTCCATCTTTCAAGCAGTGCTTACAGGCAGCTGATCGGACCCCAGAGTTTCCCATAGCAACGATCGCCGCATCCCCGAAGGCTGCGCAGGGGGCGGGGGGGGCGCGATCGAGTGGGGAAAGATCCCCCAATGGCAAGTCAAATGCTGCGGTCGCGCCTGACGTGGCATTTAATGGGTTAAGGACCCAGCGATTGGAGCCCACTCCGACCACGGGTGGTACACTGGGTTCGGCTCAGATCTTGAGCTGAACCGGCATCAGCTCTGCGTCCGATATATCGGGCGCTGAGCGATAAATCACTGTGGTCAGCATCTGATATATCAGAGGCAGAGCGGCAAGGGATTAAAGAGAATTAGTGGCAGCTCCTTAAGTTGATAAGTTTCTGTTTCTCTGTTGCTAGTGAAAGGGGTCTTATAGCTGTTCAGGGCTTATGATTTATTGTTGTGCCATATGCGGAAGTGTGCTTCTAAGAACCCATGCATTCTGGGAGTGTCTATAAAAGGATAACTAGGTGACCTTGCGTACCCTTCGGAGGTCCGAACGTCACTTTTTTCTTCACAATTACAACACTAGAAAGATCACAAATGGAACAGCATTCTCTCAAATTTTGGAAAACATTTTAGTCTCAATTGTTTTAGGGACCATTTTATTTCTATAGGGGATTTGGACGTTCTTTTAATAGAAACCCACCACATATCACCCCTTTCTATTAACTTTACCCCTCAAACTATTCAAAACAGCATGTAGGAAGCTTGTATTTGATAGAACTTCAAACAAAATGAAGGTTTGATTTGGAATTCACTAATATTTATCAAGAATACATTCATTTTCCCTTCTTAACTGAATTAAAGTAGAAAATGCATCTAAATAGTAAGAGGACACCCAAAATGTGGATGTAACCCACTGTCATATGGCGAAGCATGGAATGAAAGGAACGCCATTGAGCTTTTGCAGGGCAAAAGGTGCCATGAAATGTTTGTAGAGCCCTTGTGGCCACGTTCACACGTGGCATTTTGGTTGCGTTTGAAACACAATCCAAAGGCTCCACCTGCAATCACATATTGAGGTAAGATTGAATTTACTTTGCATTTGCGCCATTTTATTGTGGGCTCGGATTTTATGTCTTTCACTGTACATTCCAAATGGCATCTCTAATATGTTCATTGGTTTGGTATGATCACAGGAAAACCAAATTTATATTGGTTTTATTAGTTGTTTTACAAGATTTTACCAAATACTGTACTGTACTGGGGGGATGTGCAGAACTAAGGTTAGGCCGACGGAGAAGGCAGTCAGCCTGAGGGGGCGCACACAAGTATGTCAGTGTGCTTGGTTTACAATCCTTCATCCTGATGGTAGATTTCCTTAAAAATGACGTTCCTGGTGACAGATTTTAAAGCTTTTTCACTTGGCTCCCTACCAGCAGTATGTGCCGAGTCCCAGGGCTGGGGGTGCTGTTGCAGTAACCTGTGTTTGTCTCCTCAGTGCATTTTTTTCTCTCCCTGCTTATCCAGCGCCCTCTGTCCCTCACTTCCAATCTCACTCCCCACCACTGCAAGCTCCTGCTTCCTGTTATGTGCATTGAGAGGCGGGGGGGGGGGGGGGGGGTGGGGGGGGGGGGGGGGGGGGGCTTTATGAGTGTGGAGGTGAAGAAGATTGCATCCCCCTGGACTCACCACATGCAGTTGGCAGGTAGCCAGGTAATGTGAAATAAAGGTTAATAAAGTACTGAATGATTCAGAATCAGGACAAAGGCATTTTTTAAATCTGCATAGCATGGGCCTTAGGTACCTGTCACCAGATAAATATGACATTCCTCTTGACAGATTTTATTCTGGACGTCAATGAATATCAAAGGCTAGATCCATTTAAACAAAATCATTTCTGTCTGCTGTATACATAAGAAGAAAGGAAAATGCAGACTCCATGAAGCACCACTCTCCCGATTGAACCTGTGACTGCAAAATATTATACAATATAACAAGACTATGAGAGATTACAGAAATATATTTGTTTGCCACCAAAAACAACAGACATGTCAGGCAAGATCATGCAACAGTTATCCTAATAGCTTCTTTTTGAACCAGGGGACCATGGTTATTGGCTCTCAGGGAACATTCAATATCAGATCCCTGAATTTTTCCAGAAATACCAAATCTATTGATCCAGTGACGTATCTTCCATCTGGAAATCAGCAAAATTCATCTGACGGCCTGGCTTTTAAGAGTGTAATACTGTCTAGAAAATATCAGGGACGTAATTAGGAGAGGCTGGGCCCCATAGCAGACTTCTGCATAACCCCCCTCCAGTGACAAAATAGCCAGGCTAACTTGCTGATCAGTGAGGGTTTCAGTGACCCCAATGGATCATGACAACAATGGTCCATACCTCAGTTTTACTGCGACGGCTGCCCTATTCATCTCTATGTCACTGGAGATAGCCTAGCGCAGTTCTCCATCACCACCATAGAGATGAATAGAGCTGCCAGCGAATGCACGACTGCTCGATTTATGCTGCGAATGTGATCCATGGGGGTCCCATCACTGAGACCCCTACTAAACTGAAGAAATGCCCCCCCCCCCAATACATTTTTGTATTGTCCTCTTCCCCATCACGAATTATAACCATATAACCACATATAAATTATATACATGCCCCTCTGAATAATTATATATACCTCACAATAAATTATATTTACCAATTCCCTTCTCCAATTATATTGAACAGTCCCCCTAATAAATCATATACAGTTTCCCTTGAATAATCATATACAGTCATATAAAACACTTTGGGCACCCCTATTAATCTTAATCATTTTTAGTTATCAAAATTTTGGTTTTTGCAACTGCTATTTGAGTTTGATATATCTAATAACTGATGGACACAGTAATATTTCAGGATTGAATGACGTTTATTGTAACAGAAAATGTGCAATATGCATTTAAGCTGAATTTGACAGGTGCAAAAGTATGGACACCTCAACAGAAAAATGACATTTATATTTAGTAGATCCTCCTTTTGCAAAAATAAGAGCCTCTAGTTGCTTCCTGTAGCTTTTAAAGGAAACCTACCACTTCTGAAGGTAGGTATGAGATGCAAACACCGGGCACCAGCTCAGGGTGAGCTGGTGCCGGTGCTTAGTCTCGTTAGTGTTAAAACCGCGGTATCGCGGTTTTAACACTTTTTAAACTTTATAGTAGAAACTGCTGCGGCATTTCCAATGTAGGCGCGCGCACGATCGTGCGCACGCAGCGCCGAAGCAGTTTCTGCTATAAAGTTTAAAAAGTGTTAAAACCGCGATACCGCGGTTTTAACACTAACGAGACTAAGCACCGGCACCAGCTCACCCTGAGCTGGTGCCCGGTGTTTGCATCTCATACCTACCTTCAGAAGTGGTAGGTTTCCTTTAATGAGTTCTTGGACCCCGGATGAAAGTGTTTTGGACCATTTTTTTTTTTTTTTTACAAAACAATTCAAGTTCATTAAGTTTGGTGGTCGCTGAGCATGGACAGCCTGGTTCAAATCATCCCAAAGATGTTCAATGATATTCAGGTCTGGGGACTGGGATGGCCATTCCAGAACATTGTAATTGTTTCTCTGCATGAATGCCTGGGTAGATTTGGAGCAGTGTTTTGGATCATTGTCTTGCTGAAATATCCATCCCCGGCGTAACTTCAACTTCTTCACTGATTCTTGAACATTATTCTCAAGAATCTGCTGATACTGAAAGGAATCCATGCGATCCTCAACTTAAACGAGATTCCCGGTGTCGGCATTGGCCACACAGCCCCAATGCATGATGGAATCTCCACCAAATTTTACAGCAAGTGTGTTTCTTGGAATGCTGTGTTTGTTGGCCGCCATACATAACGCCTTTTTGTATGACCAAACAACTAAATCTTTGTTTCATCAGTCCACAGGACCTTCTTCCAAAATGCCTTCCAAAATGCTTACTTTAGTAAGTAGCTCCTACTGCACTTTTTCAGGGTAACTATAAAACAACAAAAATGGGAATAGCAGAGGACAGCTCCTTGGGTAATATAGTCAGGTAACCAGATATCCAGAGAAATATGTAATGGAGGTGCTCACCTGGTAAATACTACTGCTTTATGCATATATCCCCTCTCTGGGGAAAACAGATCCTTGATCCCAGTCGATCAGATGTGGCTGGGCGTGTAGAGTTAAAGCAGCTCCCACAACTCAAATTACTGGTAACCATAAAGGTTCCAGTCACATATATTATTAACCCCTTAAGAACGCAGGGTTTTTCGGCTCATTTCTCGCTCTCCAACTTCAAAAATCCATAACTTTTTCATTTTTACGTGTACAGACCTGTGTGAGGGCTTATTTTGTGCGTAACAAATTTTACTTTCCCGTAATGTTATTTATTTTAACATGCCGTGTACTGCGAAGCTGAAAAAAAAATTCCAAATGTGGAAAAATTGAAAAAAAATCACATTCTTGTGGGCTCAGGTTTTACGACTTTCACTCTTCACTCCAAATAACACGCCTACTTTTTATTGGTTCGTGCGATGAGGGATGATACCAAATTTATTAGTGTTTTATTGTTGTTTTAATAATTTCAAAAATTAAACGAATGTGTACAAAAAAGAAAAAAAAAATTTTGCCATCTTCTGACGCTAATAACTTTTTCATATTTGGGCAAAGAGATGTGTGAGGGGTCATTTTTGCGAAAATAGGCGACGTTTTCATTGCTACCATTTAGGTCTGTGCGACATTTGGATACATTTTTAATTTCATTTTTTGTTATGTAAAGGTTGTAAAAGTCGCATTTCTGATTGGGCGCCATTCCCGCCCGGAGGTCACCGCCCCGGTCAACAGTTTTTATATTTTGATATATCGTGCATTTGGGACGCTGCGATACCTAATATGTTTGTGATTTTACGTTTATTAGTTTTATATCCTTTAGGAAAGGGGGGTGATTAAATTTAATATTTTATAATTTTTTAAAATTTTTTAACTTTTTTTTTTTCACTATTTGTTATACCATCTAGGGTACATTAACCCTAGATGGTCAGATCGCTCCTGCCATATACTGCAATACTACAGTATTGCAATATATGGCATTTTTGCAGGTCATACATTACAATGAGCCACGGACTGTACAAATTTTGGTGACCTTTTATTATAAAAGAACACATGAGGTTCACCGCTGAGAATAACCCGTTGTTTTAATATTTTGATAGCACTTTTGGGATGTGTCAATGCCCAATATGTTTATCATTTTTCAGTTTATTTTTATATGCCTTCTAAGGTAAGGGGATAAATTAGAATTTTTACTTTTTAAAGTATTTTTTAAATTTACTTGTTTAGCTCCCCTGAGATGTTTGAACACAAGGGGGTCTAATCGCTCAGGCAATATACTGCGATGAAACTATATTGTGAATATTATCTCTTCTATTACTGCATGCCTCTGTGGGGGGTGCAGCAATATGGCCATGCCCATGTTGACTTTGACCATGGCAACTTACAGGTTAACTGCCACAACTGCTGCCAACACTGTTTGCGAAAGTTGTCAGCTGTACAATATAACAGTTCCCTGCTCTGTATAGAGAGTGCTGAGTACCCTCTTTGTGCACGCTTAAAGGGGATTTCCCAAGAAAGAAAATTCTCAAATCATCTAAGTGATGTTTACACAATTTAGATTATTTTAACCCCTTTCTTTACCATTTTACTCAGTTTTATTGCTGTATTAGCGACTATCACTCAGTGTAATGGTCAATATAAGATTCCAGAGTGTGGATGGGGACTCCCTAAGCAGACACATTATGATCCATCTAGTTATTGGAGCTGAAAATGTGCTTAGGTTATCAGGGTACAGATTTGTATAGACTTTCCTTTAACTTCTGAACATTGTAGTAGTATCAGAGACATAGAAAAAGAAATGAGACATATCCGAGATGAGTTGCATGAAAAGCATATTACACACTTACAGCTCTGCTATATATCTGTTGTCACAGATATGTGCTTGCCCCCCCCTCCCTTCCACTGGATAACTTATCTGCCTGTAGCTTGCAGCTTCTCTCTCCTCACAATGTGGTGTTTGCTGGCAGGAAGCAAGTGAGTGTCTCTGAGCTCTGTCCTGTACTGCAGGAGGGGCGGGACTAGAGTGCAGGGAGCAGAGAGATAAAGAAAAATGCACCCCCACATTCCCCCATGCAGTGCCTCAACATAACTTCCCAATCCCATATCTCAGCAGCACACATGGCAACAAACTCTACCCAGGTCTTCTTTTGCTCCTCCCACAAAGGAGTCACATGTTCATGACCTCATCAAAGGTCCTTGACTATATCCACTACAGTTATTATCGGGATAGTATGTGCTGCAGCCAGCAGTTACTAGGCATATGTTCCTGGCGTCTGCTCCAACAGCACCCGCACACAATTGACCCCTCCCAAGGGGATTTTTTTTTTTTTTATAGTATATAAAAGTTTCCTTCCTTTCCTTCCCAGACTGGGCCCCCACCAGTGTCTGGGACCTCCACTGAGCCAGTCCGACCCTGCCCTACCCCAGTTGTATCTTGTTATTAATGTAATATATCTCATTGTACCTATATACTGTATATATAAGGGGAGTGTGCAATGCCTGGTCAATGTCTGACCTATACCTGTGAGCCCTCTCCATACTTTACTAACCGCACTAAGACATACTTTACTACACCTAATTGTACAATAGTGCAAGTAGAACAAACTTATCAAGACTGAAAACAGACTATTCAATCCCTTAGAAACAACAGCTCCATCATCATCAGATCAGCAGACGAGGGAGGGGGCATTGTGATCCAAAGACTGTGATGATTACATTCTGGAAGCCAACAATATCCTAGCTGACACATCATTCTATGACCTTCTCACATCCAAACCCTCTACACTCTGTTGTAGGTGGCTTGTTGGATCAGTGTGGTGTACGCTACATAGTCAATCTTCTCACCAAAAAAGTAAAACAATTCTTAACTGTTAACAACCCTCCCCTTTCCTTTTTTTTTTTTTTTTTTTTTTTTTTACCGTCTACCAAAAATACACAGGTCTCTAACCAACCATCCCAGTCACCTCATCATCTCTAAAATCAATTCTCTAACCAGTAACCTTTTTCATGATATTGATCTTCACCTCCAGCCATTAGTCCTACTTTTACCATCCTACCCTAAGGACTCTCAAGGACCATTCTACCTCAAGTACTCCACACACATATTTGCCCTTTATTCCAACATTCCGCACGACTTTGGCCTAAAATCCATCAACAGTCACCTCAGCACAATCAACAAGATGCCTCCCTTGCAATAAAGACTTCCTCCTTCATAGTATTGATTTAATCTTAAACTACAATAGTGTCTCTTTCATCAACAGCATATTCCGACAAATAAAGGGGTGTGCAAAGGGCACCAAATTTGTGCCTTCACACACAAACCTTTATATGGGGCCTTTGAAGCCCTCCAGATCTTAGGCGCCAAACCTTTTTCCACCAATATTTTGTACTTTCGTCATTACATAGACAACCTCTTTTTTTTTTTTTTTTTTTTCTTTCTTTTGAGGGGTGACCAACAATCAGCTGAGATTTTCAAAAGCCACCTCAACTATAATAATATGGGCCTATGCTTCACTTAGAATTACTCTCCCACTAACCTTTAATTTCTTGATCTGTCCATCCACTTAGAAACAGACGGAACTTTATCCACCAGCACACACTTCAAATCAGTGGATGTTAACAGCTATCTTGACTTTAACAGCGCCCTCTGTAAACCTTGGCTTCAAAATATACCATATGGTCATCTTGAGCGTATACAAAAGAAGTGTTCAAACACCACAACTTTTCGACAACAAGCTAAAATCTTCAAAAAAACATCCTAAACAAATCGTCCAAGATGCATTCAGAAAAACATTAACCCCTTAAGGACGCAGGGTTTTTCCGCTCATTTCTTGCTCTCCAACTTCAAAAATCCATAACTTTTTCATTTTTACTGTAATGTTATTTATTTTAACATGCCGTGTACTGCGAAGCTGACATTTGGGCGCCATTTCCCGTCTCGGAGGTCACCGCCGGCCGTAACCGGTTTTATGTTTTGATCGGGCATTTTGGGACGCGGCGATACCTAATATGTTTGTGATTTTTACTGTTTATTATGTTTTATATCAGTTCCAGGGAAATGGGGGTGATTTGAATTTTTAATATTTGATTAATTTTTTTTATTTTTTAAACTTTTTTTTTTCCACTATTTCTTAGACCATCTAGGGTACATTAACCCTAGATGGTCAGATCGCTCCTAACATATACTGCAATACTTCTGTATTGCAATATATGGCATTTTTGCAGGTCATTCATTACAATGAGCCACTGGCTCATTGTAACGAATCTCCAGAAGCCATGTAGCCTCGTGTCAAAAGAAGACCCGAGGCTACCATGGCAACCGATTGCCCGCGCACCGCCGTCTTTTAAACGCCGGCGGCGACTTTGCTGGCGGCGTTGAGAGGGTTAATAGCCCGTGAGCCCTCTTCATACACTTAAAGGAAACCTAACACTTTAAAATTAGACTTCTAACCCACAAATACCTTGCAACAGCTCAGGGTGAGCTGATGCCGGACCATATCTTGACTAGTAGCAGAAACCGCTGTATTCCGGGAAAAAGTATTTTTAGCGGTATATGCAAACCCCCCCTTTTGTGAGCACGATACTGCTGTGTGCACCATGCGCGCGGCCATTCGTGCTCATTATTATGAGGTGCTGGAGACCCGATGGCTTCACTGAGCTCTCGGGCATACTCGCGCATGCGCACCAACAACTTTTTATCGCGGCCGACTTCCAGTGCGGCTGCGCAAATGACCACGGCTTCAGACGGTTACGCGCATAGTACGCACAGCAATGTCGTGATGCGCCGTGTATTTTATTTACCATGCATTTATTTAATCATTTATTATTCATATATAAACATACAGTGTCGGACTGGAGTGTCTTGGGCCCCCCAGAGGAAATTATTCTTTTGGGACCCACCTTTCAATTATATAGAAAGAATGCCGTAGCACCATTTTCTAACAGCTTTGTTTTTCATGCTTTCAGTGTATGGTCCACATTACAGATCCCCTTTATTCTTTGAGCAAATGCAACTACACAGATTTAATTAAATAAAAAACTAATTAAGCCCATTAATAGCATTGTTATTTCATAATACCTTTTAAAAATAAAATTTTCACTGTAGTGCAATATTTTGGCACCCGTAACTGTTTTACATATGCCACTTTAATCAAAACTAGTGCAGTGTGTTCTATGTGCAGTTTGTCAGATTAATCAAAACTGGTGCTCAGTCTTCATTAATCTGATGCACCCTGCATTGTTTTTTTGGTCTCTGACCCAGATTTATTCAAGCACCTGTGCCAGTTTTTTGTTAAAGGAGCACCAAAAAAAAAAGTAGTGCACTCTGTCAGAGCAGTGCAGGGGATGCCAGATGGATTTCTAGAAATCTCATATATATGCTTAATAATAGAATACAACTGTGAATTTATTTTTTCAGCAAATTAAGGATCCATAGAAATTTAGTTCATGCAGCAAATCCTGGGAGCAAGAAACAGGGTGTGGTCACACATTGCAGTTAAAACTGCATCACAATCATCTTTGAGGTGGTTTTAGGTGCAGTTTTGTTAATTGGTGAAGGACATTTGTGGAACAGGTTTCCCCTTCAAAATCAGATTCATCCATTCAGTCCATGTCTTTCACATGGTAAATTAACAATACTGCACCTAAAACCACCTTAAGGGTGATGGCAAACATGGCATTTTGAACCCGTTTTTAGGCCGTTTTTAAGCAGTCTGTTAGAAAACTTATCCATTTTTGACAGGTTTGACCAATTCTCAATTAAAACTGGTCAAAAACGCATGCATTTTTTTACGGACTGCTTTAAAACGACTCAAAAACACGTTAAAAACACCATGTGTACCATCACCCTAAAGCTGATTGCGATGCAGTTTTAAATGCGATGTGTGACTGCACTCACAGGCTGTGTTCACACGTTGTGTTTTAACACACACCTCCAACACAATGGGGAGTGTTGCCCACAACACATGTGAATTTTCACTGAAACGCATGTGTTCTAAGATGAGCACCACACATTTTGCATGGAAAAATGTACATTTCAGATTGCATGCCTTTCAGTGGATATGCATATGTGTTCTGGACAAGCCCCTTCCAGTTGCTTTTAAAAACAGATTAAAAATACAAAGTGTGGCGCAACGCAAAGGTTATGCTCTGCCACACTGCCGTAATCATTATATTAAACAATATGATGATTTTTAAATTTATAGCATTCATTACTGTTATTATTTCAGACATATTGGCGGATGTTAATGATTATGAAATAGCATGAACATAGAATGTGTATTGCTGTATATATGTATGTATGTTGGTGTACATCAATATAAAGAAATAAATATATAGTGACATATGCTTTAATTATATGCATATCCATAGTATACACATGAACACATCCATTATACACAATATGCACACTTTACATTGATTGCATTAGGTGCATACTTACATTTTAGGCTAGACAATAGCAGAAGAGGGAAACATTAAAGAAGCTGGAGACACAGTCTTACCTAGGCCAGACATTTTGCCTGCACACTCTGCCCTCCCTCCTCCTCTGTCCCGTCTATTAGCCACTGCCTGGTTTATAGGAACCTGGAAGAGACCTCCAGCGGTGTCGTAGTGACATGAGCAGCAGCAGCTAAGTGTTGGTGAATGGGTCTGTGGATAATGAGGTGCTGCTGCAGCCAGTACACTTTGGTTCACAGCAGAGAACCCCCAATTCCCTGGGAGTCTAATAATGAGTCCTGACCTGCAGCTTCAAAGCCTCCATTACCCCTTCAAATACCTTCATAGTAGGCTCCACGGCCCCATTGCAAGGAGAGTTTTTCCACATGCTGCGAGCAGTGAGCAGCCCTACCTTCCACGTGACCACCTAGTCGGGGCTCACCAGAGAATTTTCCAGTTCTCTGGCGGACCAGTCCGACGCTGTATCAAGGCCTCTGGATGTTGGTAGTTAATTGTACGTTAGCCCCAGGCTACAATGATCAGCTGTAACAGTTATCAAAGGTGAAGCTTTATTGTTAATCTTGGTTCTACTGACAAAACAACATTTTTAAAATGCAATTGTCACAGAGACTGAAAAAAATTTGGCTGCGGCTACAATTATAAAATATACAGTTCCACATTACCCTTCAAATACCTCATAGTAGGCTCCAGGCCCATTGCAAGAGAGTTTTTCCACAGCTGCGAGCAGTGAGCAGCCCTCCTTCCACGTGACCACTAGTCGGGCTCACCAGAGAATTTTCCAGTTCTCTGGCGGACCAGTCAGACGCTGTATCAAGGCTCTGGATGTTGGTAGTTTATGTACGTTAGCCCCAGGCTACAATGATCAGCGAACAGTTATCAAGGTGAAGCTTATTTTAATCTTGGTTCTACTGACAAAACAACTTTTAAAATGCAATTGTCACAGAGACTGAAAAAAATTTGGCGGCGCTACAATTATAAAAATACAGTTCCACCTTGCATACAATTAGCTAAGAATATATACCGTATTTTTTCGCCCATAAGGCGCACCGGACATAAGGCGCTTAGTCCGATGCGGTATATGTAATAATTCCATATATAAGGCGCATCGACTATAAGGGCGGGGTCCGGGGCGTGGCGGAGACCGACGCGACGGGAACGCGGGGAAGGTGAGGGGGAGGTGGAGGGGCAGCGACCTACTTACAAGGTCCCCGCTACCGGAGACAGCAGATCTCAGCGGGACATGCAGACCACGCGGCAGAAGTTGTTCGTGCCGCGTGGTCTGCAGTTCCCGTGGAGATCTGCGTCTCGGTAGCGGGACCTATGTAAGTATGGTCCGCTGCAGCGCCATACATAGGCGCACGACTATAAGGCACCCTTGGATTCCACGGAAAATCCAAGGCTTAGTGCGGCCTTATAGTCCGGAAAATACGGTAGAATGTATGTATATGTAGGTATATAGAACCCGCCATAGTAAATGGAGGTTGTACATTTGGCATGTACAACAAAAGGCCATAAAAATCTGCCCAAAGAAATGGTGCTTTTAATTTATTTTATTTATTCTTTTACTTTACCGCATTTGTAATTTTTTCCAGCTCCAATGCTATGCCGCCATAGCAAATTATATTCGCAGTACCAGATAGTCAAATGTTGTTACTCCAGAAAAAAAATAAAAAAAAAATAGTCCCTTATGCCTCTAACAGAGAAATTAACATAGGAATTTTTTGAAAGTGGGGCAGTGAAAACATGCAAATATGAAGGGCGGTGGGTGCTAAGATTTGTGTTGAGCAATGAAAACCAAGTTATTACCTTAAGTTATTAACTCATCTCTGTGTTCTTCCCTTTCTGCCGAACCAAGCCTATGAAATTATTCTTACTCTAGTCAGGCATTTGAGGTTGCATTCACCTGGCAATACAGGCACCAATCTCGTCAGGCCAGAGGCGTGTGGTCTCTCACCCGCAAACCCATTCCTAACCACGGGCCGTAGTAAGGCCCAAAATGTGAGTTAATAGATAAAATTGCATCGTTAAAACCCCCTTACTAATGCATCGTTTTTTTCAAAATAACCAACCCTAAGTTTTTATGAAGGTTTCTTCACAAGCTATAACATTGTTGTATTTTTTTTACTATATCTGTTTTTGCAAGCCAAATCAAATTTTTTATTAACAGACTTGGGTGTGGCGTCTTTATCTTACTTATACTTTTGTTTACTCTTTACTGTGTTATAGTATATTTAAATTAAACCGTAATCAGACAGTGTTTTTCCTATTGAAGAGGTTTAGAAAAAACACAAGTATCTCTGAGATCATACTGACAATAACTTCCACGTTTTGAAATTTTCTTCCAATTTTTTCGTGTACAGTCGCATGGCCTCAAATTTTGAGATGTCAAGTGTTTAATTTTACAAAGTCACTGCTTTCAGTATTTTCATGGCAATTGCCTATACTCCAGAAATGTTATAGAGTGATCATCTTACAGCGTCTTGTTAATTGGCAAAGTCATATTGCCTAGAAAATGACTTTTTCACCCAACATATTTCAGTTTCTTGCAGGCCTGCCTTACCATGAGCACTACCATAGTTTCATGATTGCTCCATTAACACAGGTGTGGTGTTTATAGGACAGGGCTGGAGATCAATCGGCATGAGTAGGTAAGAATCACACCACTGGACCTTTAAAAGGAGGCTCTTCTTGGCAATGATTGTTATCTCTTCTTTACCATGGTTATCTCTAAGAAACTCGTGCAGTCATCATGGCCTAACGTGCAGTCACAAAGTCTGCTTAACGGGAGATTATCGCCGCTGACGTGGGGGGGTGAGGGAGGGGGGGGGAGAGATTGTCACCTCATCCATCCTACGCATCATCACATACACATCAGAGAGAGTTCCTTGCCAAAAAGGCTCGCAGGGCGCCCAGAAGGCCGCAGCGCCAGGAATGTCTCTAAAAGTGTTCGGATCGGCTACCACAGGCAGTGTGAGTGCATCTGCACGGACTGTGAGGCGGAGACTCTTGTAGTAATGTTTGGTGTCCCAAGGAGGCAGCAAAAAGGCACTTCTCTCAGAAAAAACTCACTGGCATACGATCTTCTGCAAACCAAGTCAGGAGTGACTGGGGTAAGTATTTTCTCTATGAATCCCTGCTTTGAAACATCTGTTAAAATGGCGTGTTCGAGAAACAATGTTAGCGTGCCACCCAAGCGCTTGTCTCATGTCCAACTGTAAAGCTCTGCAACCATCATGTGTTGGGTGTGCTTCTCAGCCCACGGACGTGGTCTCGGTCACACTCACATCTTGCTAAAACCTCATTAATCAAGAACTTCTCCCAACGTCCAGAGCAGTTGTGACACAACAATGCCTTTTCCACCATGAGGGAGCACCGTGCATAAATCAAAGTATATCTAAAGGCGCAGGGGGGGGGGACAAAACTAGAGAGGTGGGCCCTGGCCGGAACGTCCCCCAAGCGTAATCCGGCTTAGGAATTGGTGTGTCATCATCAAGAGACGGGGAACAAACAAAACCAACAAATTGTGACAAAATCAGCAAGCGTTGAAGTGTGCAAGAAGGTTGACTGCTATCAGTCAGGATTGGTCCAAAAGTTGAATTGAGCCCAGCTGCGGGGAGAATTGCAGAGTCCTGAAGACGAAGGTCACCACTGCAATATTGACTTGCAGCCTAACTCCTTCTGTCAATAAAGCGTTTGTTTACTCATAATATGATTGCCACTTGTATTGTCTTGTATGTAATCAAACTCTGACAAATCCAGTGGCAACAGATCATTTGAAAATATAATTTTTCATTTGAAACTTTTGACCAGACTGTACACTGCACATTCTTATTTGGGCATCTGAAAAGGACAGTTTGTCCCCACAGACAAAGCCAATCAATGCCTCTAACAAGAAAAAGTAAATAAAAAATGCCTGTATGCCTTGTGGGAATACTGGAAAGTAAAAAACAACAAATCAAAACTGACAAAGGCCTTGTCCGAAGCGTTTAACGGGGATGTGTTGTCACTTACATTTAAATTCTTCTGTAATCTGTTTTCGAGTGTGTGCTGGTTAGTTTCATGCGGTTTTCGTTCCATGATTTGGGGATGCCAGATGGCATCCTTGATCAGCCAGTCTAATTGTAAAACGCCCATTATAACATGTGTGCATTTGCCCATATCAATAGAGCCTTCAAATCTGAACAGGACGGCAGTCTCTCATGGACAGGGTACATAGACGATGGATTCCAACATATACGGTAGGCAGGATAAGAAGTGAGCATACAGATTGGATTGAAAGCAACTTTTATTGTAATGTGTATTTGAATGTGTAGTATGTATGTCAGTAGAAATTATCATAAATTATCAGGACGTTTTAGATATTTTAACACCTTCCAACTCAATGCCCTACTGGTGGCTTATTCAAGAAAATCTTTGATGTGAGATGGTTAACTTGATTATATAAAGTCATTAGGGCAGATAGTTTAAATGCCCCTATTAATTATTTTAACAGCCCTGTCCAGAAAATAGTACCAACTCGTTCTGAATCTGGTGGCATATTCCATCAATGTGTGTGTGCGAACGCTTGACTTCAATAGTGTAACTCTACTGCTCCTCCCCATGACTTTATACAACCATTTTTACATCATAAGTCAAGTCGATTTTCAGTATTATACGACCTTATCGTATTAAACCTG
This sequence comes from Engystomops pustulosus, assembly GCA_019512145.1. Classification (NCBI taxonomy): domain Eukaryota; kingdom Metazoa; phylum Chordata; class Amphibia; order Anura; family Leptodactylidae; genus Engystomops; species Engystomops pustulosus. The sequence continues at coordinate 164,442,979 of CM033642.1, forward strand.
ATCTAGAGTATAATCTACTTGAACAACATAGGTTGGTGGTCTAAATGTCATCATCTACTTCCGGTTCCCTTTAAGATTTTTTTATACTATAGATAGAGATTCATTTATACTAAACCAGACAGGAGTAGAAACATCAATTCGTATTTTTTTTATTCCTTTTTTTTTTTTTCATGTTCACCTAAAGCCTAAAAGTTAAATTTTATCTTTCATTCCATGGTCGATAGGATTACGGGATACCACACTGGAATATAGTTTCTATTATTTTACTAAATTTGCCAAATAAACCTAATGTTGGAAAAATCTATCTTTTGCATTTGCCGTCAGCCAATCGCATAACATTGTTACTTTTTTGGCTACGAGCTCTATTGATGACCTTTTGTTTTTTGCGGGACCTGTTGTACTGGTCACCCAGTATCATTCTGGATACGATGCTGTGGGTGGGGGCACTGTGATTGCGCATTTGTGGGGGAGTGAGAGCTAAAAATCATAATTTTGGAGGTTTTGAAAACAGTTTTTTGGTTTTTGAACGTACCGGTCATCTTGCGAGTTCAATATTATGTTACTGTTATCTACGAATTGGTGTTATGAATTTAAATTTTTGGTGGGTGTCTGGTGCTCTTTAGAGGTGTATGGGCTTTGTGGGCATTTATTGATTTTTTCTGTTTTTTATTGTCTATACTACTTTTTTTTTTTTTCCTATCTTCATGAGATCATGTACTTACTTTTGCCACTCATGCGGACTGTGAATATATGCATTAGTATCATCATCAGTGATGGATTGATAGTGTATGGTGCAAGGTAATTGTAGGTGTAGCGTGTCAGTCTTTGGCCTGCATAGGCTGACACTGTGGCCATGAAAAGAATCCATAGGCTTCCGCGTTCAGCAGCTTACCAGCAGCTGATTGACCCCAGAGTTTCCCATAGCACCGATCGCCGCATCCCGATGCTGTTCAGGGGCGGAGGCGGGGGGTCATTTCGAAAGGGTTGGGGAAATAATCCCCAATGGCAGTCGAATGCTGCTTTCCGCGCCTACGTGGCATTTAATGGTTAATGAGCCCCCCAGCGGATGGATCCCACTCCGACCACGGGTGGTACCCTGGTTCGGCTCGATCTTGAGCGAACCGGCATCAGCTCTGCGTCCGATATAATCGTTCGCTGATCGTAAATCACTGTGGGTCAGCATCTGATATATCAAGGCAGACGGCAAGGGATTAAAGAGAAGTATGGCATTCGTCCTTAAGTTGATAGTTTCTGTTTCTCTGTCTAGTGAAGGGTCCTTCTAGCGGTTCAGGACTTATGATGTATTGTTTTGCCATATGCGGACGTGTCTTCTAAGAACCCATTGCATTCGGAGTGGCCCTATAAAAGATAACTAGGTGACTTGCGTACCCTTCGGAGGTCCGAAACGTCACTTTTTTCTTTACAATACACACAGTAAGACACCAATGTGAACCTCATTCTCTCACTTTTGGAAACACATTTTAGTCTCACTTGTTTAGGGACATTTTAGTTCTCTAGGGGATTTGGGATGTTCTTTTAATAAGAACCCACCACAATCACCCCTCCTTTCTATTTCACTTTACCCCTCCACGATCAAAACAGCATGAGGAACGTGTATTTGATAGAACTTCAAACAAATGAAGGTTTGATTTGGAATTCACTATAGTTATGCAAGAATACATTCATGTAGCCACAAAAATTTTCCCTTCTTAACTGATAAATAGAAATGCATCGAATATTAAGGAGGACACCCAAATGTGGATGTACCACTGTCTTGGCGAAGCCTGAAGGAAAGGAGCCATTGGAGCTTTTGCAGGCAAAGGTGCCATGAATGTTTAGAGCCTTGTGCCCACGTTCACCCGTGCATTTTGGTTGTCGTTTAGAAACACATCCAAAGCTCCACCTGCAATCCCTATTGAGGTAATATTAATTTACTTTGCATTTGCGCCATTTTAGGGTGGGCTCGGATTTTTAAGGTCTTGCACTGTACATCGCAATGGCATCTCTAATATTTCATGGTTTGGTATGATCACAGGAAAACCATTTATATTGGTTTATTGTTGTTTTACAAGATTTTACCATACTGGCTGTCTGGGGGATGTGCAGAACTAAGGTTAGGCCGACGAGAAATGCATCACCTAGCCTAAGGCCCCTAGTGACCGATGTAGAAATCCGTATGGCGTCACTAAGGGTTAACAATCCTTTGCAGCATATTTTTGCTGAATATCACTGTACCCCCCCTCATATGTAAGTACTTCCGTACTTTACTACTGTTTTTTATTTATATATATAATTTGTCTATATTTGTACATAAACCTACAAGAAGCAAATCCTGGCCTGATGGGCGCACACAAGTATTCAGTGTGCTTGGTTTATACAATCCTTCATCCTGATGGTAGATGTCCTTAATTACGTTCCTGGGACAGATTTTAAAGCTTTCCTTGGCTCCTACCCACAGTATGTGCCGATCCCAGGCTGGGTGCTTTTGCAGTACCTGTGTTTGTCTCCGCAGTGCATTTTTTCTCTCCCGCTTATCCACGCCCTCGGCCCTCACTCATCCACTCCCCACCACTCAAGCTTCCTGCTTCCTGTTCTGTTCTTGAGAGGTTCAGGGGGGGGGGCTTTAGGTGGATGGAGGTGCAGAAGATTGCATCCCACTGGACTCACACAGGCTTGGCAGTAGCCAGGTAATGATGAAATAAATGTTATAAGTACTGACTGATTCAGAATCAGACAAAGGCATTTTTTAATCTGCATATCATGGGCCTTAGGTAACCTGTCACCAGTAAATATGACATTCTCTTGACAGTCTTTTATTCTGGACGGCCTGAATATCGAAGCGAGAGCATTTAAACACAATCAACTTTCTTCTGCTGGTATACAAGACGAAAGCAAAATGGAGACTCCATAAGCACCACTCTCCCCGCTTTGAACCGTGACTGCAAAATATTATACATATAGACAAGACTATGAGAGTTACAGAAATATTTGTGTTGCCACCAAAAACAACAGACATTCAGGCAAATCAGGCAACATTTATCACTATAGCTTTTTTGAACCCTGGTCAATGGTTATTGGCTCTCAGGACATTCATATCATATCCCTGAATTTTGCCAGAAATCCAAATCTATTGATCCAGTGGACGTATCTTCCATCTGAAATCAGCAAAAATCTCTACGGCCTGGCTTTAAGAGGTAATACTGTCCTAGAAAATTCCGGACTTAATTAGGAAGGCTGGGCCCCATACAGACTTCTGCATCACCCCCCTTCCCCTTAAAGGGGTTGTCCAGTGACAAAATAGCCAGCTAAACTGCTGGATCAGTGATGGTTTCAAGGTTTGACCCCAAGGAATCATACACAATGGTCCATACCTCGTTTTACTGCGACGGCTTGCCCTATTCATCTCTGTCCACTGAGATAGCCTAGCGCAGTTCCTCGCATCACCACCATAGGAGAGAAATAGAGCTTGCCCAGCGAATGCACACTGCTCGATTATAGCTGCGAATTGATCCCTTGGGGCCCCTCACTGAGACCCCGACTAAACTTGAAAAAGCCCCCCCCCCTAATACATGTTTGATTGTCCTCTTCCCATCACGAATATAACCATAAGACCACTAAATTTATACCATGCCCCCTCTGAATATTATATATACCTCACAATAAATTGATATTTCCAATTCCCTTCTCCATTATATTGAACCTTCCCCTAATTAACAGATACAGTTTCCCTTGATATCCTATAATATATACACAGTTTGGCACCCCTATAATCTTCACATTTTTAGTTATCAAATTTTGGCTTTTTGCACTGCGATTTGAGTTTGATATCTCTAATAACTGATGACACAGTAATATTTCAGAGTGACTGACGGTTATTGTAACCGAAGGTGCAATATGCATTTAAGTCTGAATTTGGACAGGTGCAAAGGAGGGACACCTCAACAGAAAATACATTTATATGTAGTAATCTCCTTTTGCACAAGAAGAGGCTCTAGGTGCTCCTGTAGGCTTTTAAGGAAACCTACCACTTCGTGAGGTAGGTATGAGATGCCAACACCGGGCACCACTCAGCCTCAGGGTGAGCTTGTGCGGTGCTTATCTCGTTAATTGTTAAAACCGCGGTAATGCGGTTTTAAACACTTTTTAACTTTATTACAAAACGGCTTCGGCGCTGCGGCGCACGATCGTGCGCGCCCACATGAATGCCGAAGCATTTTCTACTATAAGTTTAAAAAGTGTGTAAAAAAAACCGCGATACCGCGGTTTTAACACTACCGAACTAAGCACCGGCACCAGCTCCCCTAGACTGGTGCCCGTGTTTTGCATCTCAACCTTACCTTCGAAGTGTAGGGGGGGGGGGGGGGGGGGGGGTGGGGGGGGTTGCCTTATGATTCTTGGCCCCGGAGTAAGGGTTTTGGACCATTTTTTTTTTTAGCAAAACACTTCACGTTCATTAAGTTTGGTGTCCTGAGCATGACGAGCCCATGGTTCAAATCATCCAAAGAGGTTCACTATATTCAAGGTCTGGGACGGGGATGGCCATTCCATAACATTGTAATTGTTCTCTGGCATGAATGCCTGGGGAGATTTGGAGCATGTTTTGATCATTGTCTTGCTAAAATATCCATCCCGGCTAACTTCAACTTCTCACTGATTCTTGAACTTATTCTCAAGATCTGCTGATACTGAAAGGAATCCATGCGACCTCAATTTCTTAAACTAGATTCCCGTGTCGGCTTGGGCCACACAGCCCCAGCATGATGGCATCTCCACCAAATTTTTACAGTTGTTCGCAAGGGTGGTTTCGTGGAAATTCTGTGTTTGTGCCGCCATGCATAATGCCTTTTTGTATGGACCAAACACTAAGCGGGTTCATCTCCCAGAACCTTCTTCCAAAATGCCTTCCAAATCCTTCCAAAATCTTACTTTAGTAAGTAGCTACTGCACTTTTCAGGGTAACTTAAAACACACAACTGGGAAGTAGCAATGCAGCTCTTGGGTCATATAGTCCGGAACCAATATCCAAGAAATAGGGTGGAGGTGCGCACCTGGAAATACTACTGGCTTTATGCATATTAATCCCCCTCTGGGAAAAAAGATCCTTGATCCCAGTCGATCAAGGGTGGCGGGCGTGAGGTAAGCCGCTCCCACAACTCAAATTACTGGTAACCTAAGGTTCCAGTCAAATATATTACTTAACCCCTTACGAACGGCAGGGTTTTTCGGCTCCTTTCTCGCTCTCTCAACGTCAAAAAGCCAAGAACGTTTGCATGGTTACGTGGTACAACCTGGTGTGAGTGTTATTTTTGTGGCCGAAACAACTTTTCTTTCCCGTGACTTTATTATTTTAACATGCCGTGTACTGCGATCCTGAAAAAAATTCTCAATGTGGAAAAAAATGAAAAAAATAACATTCTTTGTGGGCTCCTGTTTTTAGACTTTCCTTTCGACTCCAAAGAACCCACCTAATTTATTCTTTGGTTCGGTGTCGATCGAGGTGATACCAAACTTTTATGATAGTTTCTTTTGTTTTAATAAGTTTCAAAAATTAAACGAATGGTATAAAAAAGAAAAAAAAAATTTTGCCATCTTCTGACTCTAATAACTTTTTTCATATTTGGCGCCAGAGATGTGTGAGGGGTCATTTGTTGCGAAATAGGCGACGTTTTTCATTGCTACCATTTGAGTCTGGCGACATTTGGATCATTTTCAAAAAAAAAATTTCATTTTTTTATGTATGTAAAAAGTGTAAGTCCGGCCTTTCCTACTTTGGGCGCCATTGCCCGCCAGGAGTCACCGCCCGGTAACAGTTTTATATGTTGATATAGCGTGCATTTTGGGACCTGCATACCTAATATGTTTGTGATTTTTACTGTTATTATGTTTTATATCCCTTCTAGGGGGGTTGTTAAACTTTTATATTTTATTCCTTTTTTAAATTCTTTGTACCTTTTTTGTTTTTTTCAACTATTTTTTATACACTAGGGTACTTAACCTAGTGGTCAGATCGATCCTTCCATATACTGCAATACTACAGTATTGCAATATATGGCATTATTTGCAGGTCGTACATTACATGAGCCACGACGTACAAATTTGGTGAACCTTTTATTATAAAAGAACCATGAGGTTCACCGCTGAGAAATAACCCTTGTTACTATTTTGATAGCACTTTTGGGATGTTCATGCCCAATAGTTTATCATTTTTTCATTTATTTATTTTTATATACTCTTCTAAGGTAAGGGGGATAAATTAGAATTTTTACTTTTTAAAGATCGTTAAATTATACGTTTTAGCTCCCTAGATGTTTGCACACAAGGGGTCTAATCGCTCAGGCAATATACTGCAATGCAACTATATTGTGAATATTATCTCTTCTATTACTGCATGCCTTCTTTGGGGGTGCGCATTGGCCATCCCATGTTGACTTTGACCAGGCAATAACATGTTAACGCCACAACTGCGCCAACACTGTTTTGCGAAAGTTGTCAGCTGTACAATACTACATTCTCTCCTCTGTTGAGAGTGCTGAGAAACCCCCCTTTGTGCACTCTTACATGGGAATTTCCCAGAAGAAATCTCAAATCATCTAAGTGATGTTTCCAAAATTTAGAGTTATTTTAACCCCTTTCTTTAGCCATTTTACTCCAGTTTTTATTGCTGTATTAGCACTATCACGCAGTGTAATGGTCCTAGGATCCTGAGTGTGGATGGGACTCCCTAACAACACATTATGATCCATCTAGTTCTTGGAGCTTCAAAGTGCTTGAGGTTATCAGGTACAGATTGTATAAGCTTCCTGTACTTCTGACCATTGTAGTAGTCTCAGAGACCACACACAACCAAGAAATTAGCACATATCCCGATATTAGTTCATAAAACATATTACACACTTACAGCTCTGCTATATATCTGTTGTCACAGATATGTGCTTGCCCCCTCCCTTCCACGGGATAACTTATCTGCCTGTAGCGTTCAGCTTCTCTCTCCGTCACAAATGTGTGTTTGCTGGCAGGAAGCAAGTGAGTGTCTCTGAGCTCTGTCCTGTACTGCAGGAGGGCGTTACTTATGTGCAGGGAGCAGAGAGATAAAAAAAATGCCCCCCACATTCCCCCATGCAATGGCCTCAACATAACTTCCGCATCCCATATCTCAGCAGCACACAATTGCAACAAACGCTACCCATGTCTTCTTTTGCTCCTCCCACAAAGGATCACATGTTCATGACCTCATCAAAGGTCCTACTAATAGCCCTAAGTTATTATCTGGATGTATGTGCTGCAGCCAGCAGTTACTAGGCATATGTTTCCTGCGTCCTGCTCACAGCACCGCCGACAATGACCCCTCCCAAGGGATTTTTTTTTTTTATAGTATAGAAAGTGTCCTTCCTTCCTTTCCCAGACTGCCCCCACCATTGTCTGGGACCTCCACTGAGCCCTCCCGACCCTGCCCTACCCCAGTTGTATCTTGTTATAATGTATATATATCTTGTACCTATATACGTAATATATAGGGGAGTGGGCAATGCCTGGTCAAGGTCTACACCGATACACTGGAGCTCTCCATACTTTACTAACCGGCACTAAGACTACTTACTAACCTAATTGTACAATAGTGCAAGTAGAACCAACTTATCAAGACTGAAACAGGCTATTCAATCCCTTAGAAACAACAGTCTCCATCATGCATCAAATCATCAACGAGGGAGGGGGCATTGTGATTCCAAGACTGTTAATGAATTACATTCTGGAAGCCAACAATATCCGAGCTGACACATCAGTCTTGACCTTCGTCACATCCCAACCCTCTAACTCGTGCTAGGTTCCTGTTTGGATCATTGATGTTGTACGCTACATAGCTCCCATCTTCTCACCAAAACAGTAAAAAAAAAAAAAGAAAAAAAAAAACGATATTCTTAACTGTTAACAACAAACCTCTCCCTGGGTCCCTTCTCCTTTTTTTTTTTTTTTTTTTTTGTTTTTTTTTTTCTTTTTTTTTTTTGTTTTTTTTTTGGTTTTTTTTTTTTTTTTTTTTTTTTATTTTTTACTTTTTTTTTTTTTTTTTTTACGTCTACCACCCAAATACACAGTCGCTAACAACCATCCCAGCAACTCATCATCTCTAAATCATTCTCTACCATACCTGCTTCATGATAATGAGCTTCACCTCCAGCCATTTTCCTACTTTTTACCACTCCTACCCTAAGCTCCGCAAGGGACCAATTCTACTACCATCAGTACCCCACGCATTTGCCCTTTAGTCTCAACAGGGGCAGCACTACCTGGGGCCTAAATCCATCAACATCACCTCAAGCACACCAACAGATGCCTCCCTGCAATAAGAACTTCCTCCTTCAGAGGAAGATTTAATCTAACCTACAATAGCGTCGCTTCATCACAGCATATGCCGACAATAAAGGGTGTGCAATGGCCACCAAATTTGTGCCTTCACACATCCACCCTTATTGGGGCCTTTAGCCCTCCAGATCGAGGCACGCCAACCTTTTTCCCAACAATTTTTGTACTGTCCGTTCATACATGACAACCTCTTTTTTTTTTTTTTTTTCTTTCTTTTGAGGGGATGGACCACCATCAGCTAGATTTTCAAAAGCACACCTCAACTATAATAATATGGGCCGATGCTTCACTTAGAATTCTCTCCCACTACCCTTAATTTTCTATGATCTGTCCTCCCTTACGAAACAGCCGACTTTTATCCACCAGCACACCTTCAAATCAGTGTATGTAACAGCTATCTTTTACTTAACATCGCCACTCTGTAAACCTGGGCTCAAAATAACCATAGGGGGCATCTTACGTATACAAAAGTAGTGTTCAAACACCACACCTTTTCGACAACAAGCTAAAATCCTCAAAAAACATCCTAAACAAATTGTCCAAGAGGCATTCATAAAAACATTAACCCCTTATGGACGAGGGTTTTTCACGCTCATTTCTTGCTTTTCCAACTTCAAAATCCATAACTTTTTCATTTTACCGTCACTGTTATTTATTTTGAACATCCTGGACTGCGAAGCTGCATTTGGCGCCATTTCCCGTCTGAGGTCACCGCCGTGAGCTCTCGGCAGACTCGCGCATGCGCACCAACACTTTTAATCGCGTCCGAACTTCAGTGCGGCTGCGCAAATGCACCACGGCTTCGACGGTTACGCTCATAGTACGCACACAATGTCGTGATGCGCCGTGTATTTTATTTACCATCATTTATTTAATCATTTATTAGTCATATAGAAACATACAGTGTCGGACGGGAGGTCTTGGGCCCCGCATAGGAAACTATTCGTTTTGGGACCCCCCTATTCACTTATTAGAAGATGCCGTAGCTATCCATATTCGAACACTTTGTTTTTCATGCTTTCATGTATGGTCCCACATTACCGTTCCCTTTAGCTTTGACAAATGCACCAAAGATTTAATTAAATAAAAACTAATTAAGCCCCATTAAGAGCATTGTTATTTCTAATACCTTTTAACATAAATTTTCACTGTAGTTCCATCTTTTGGCACCTAAGCTGTTTTACCATATGCCACCCTTTAATCAAAACTAGTGCAGGTGGTTCTATGTGAAGTTTGTCAGATTAATCAAACTTGTCTCATCTTCATTAACGGATGCACCCTGCAGGGTTGGTGTTTGGTCTCTGACCCAATTTATTCACGCACCTGTGCCAGTTTGTGTTATGGAGCACCAAACAAAAAAGTAAGTGCACTCTGTCAAGCAGTGCAGGGAAGGCAAGGATTTCTAGAATCTCATATATATTCTTATAATAGAATATAACTGAATTTATTTTTTCAGCAAATTAAGGACCATAGAAATTTTCGTTCATCAGCAAATCCTGGGAGCAAGAACAGGTGTGGTCACCATTGCATGAAAACTGCGTCACAATCAGCTTTGAGGTGGTTTTATGTGCAGTTTTGTTGTTAAATTTGTGATGGACCTTTTGGAACAGGTTTCCCCCTTCAAAATCAGATTCATCCATTCCATCCATGTCTTCACATGGTAAATTAACCAATACTGCACCTAAAACGCACCTTACGGGTGATGGCCAACCAGGCATTTTTGAACCCTTTTAGCCGTTTTTAGCATTCTGTAGAAAACTTATCCATTTGTGAAGTTTTGACCATTCTGTAATAAACCTGGTCAAAACGCAGGCCCTTTTTGTTACGGACTGCTTTAAAACGACTCAAACACGTTAAAACACCATGATGTACCATCACCCAAAGCTGATTGCGATGCAGTTTTTAAATCGAGTGTGACTGCACTCACGGCTGTGTTCACACGTGTGTTGTAACACACACCTCCAACACAATGGGATGTTGCCCACACACATGTGATTTGCCTGAAACGCATGGTTCTAAGATGAGCACCACACATTTTGCATGTAAAACTGTACATTTCAGATGCATGCCTTTCATGGCATATGCAATGTGTTCTGGACAAGCCCCTTCCCGTTGCTTTTCAAAACAGATTAAAATACAAAGTGTGGCGCACCGCAATGTTATGCTCTGCCACACTGCCCGAATCATTATATTAACAATTGAGGATTTTTAATTTATAGGCATTCATTACTGTTATTATTCAGACCTATTGAAACGGATGTTAATGATTAGGAAATAGCATAAACATAGAATGTTATGCTTATATATGTTGTATGTGGTGTAACATCAATATAACAAATAAATTATCGTGACATATCTTTAATTTATCCTCTCCATGGTAGACACATGAACCCAGCCGTATCACAAGATGCACACTTTACCTTGATTGCCTCGGTTGCGTACTTCCATTTTAGGCAGACCAATAGAGAAGAGGAACATTCCGAGAACGGGAGAACACAGTCCTTACCTAGGCCAGACATTTTGCCTGCACTCTGCCCTCCCTCCTCCTCTGTCCCGACTATTAGCCAATGCCTGGTTTATAGTAACCTGGAAGAACCGCCACGGTTCGTATGACATGAGACAGCAGCTCAGTGTTGTGCAATGGGTCTTGGCGATGAGGGCTGCTGCCGCATACACTTGGGTCACAGCAGAGAACCCCCAATGTCCCTGGAGTCTAATAATGAGTCCTGACCGCACTTCAAAGCCCTCCTTACCCCTTCAATACCTCATAGTAGGCGCCACCGACCCCAATTGCACGGCGAGATTTTGTCCACGCTGCACAGTGAAGCAGCCCTCACTTCCCGTGACACCTAGCCGAGGCCACCAGAAATTTTCCCAGTTCCTCTGGCGACCAGTCCGACGCTGTATCAAGGCCGTGTATTTGGTTTAAATTGTACGTTAGCCCCATGCTACATGAATCACTTTAACATGAATCAGGTGGAAGCTTATTGTTAATCTTGGTTCTACTGACAAAACAACATTTAAATGCAATTGTCCAGATACTGAAAAATTTGGCTGCGGCTACAATTATAAAATATACAGTGCCACCTTGCATCAAATCACCTAAGAATTTACCGTATTTTTTCCCCGCTAAGGCGCTCCGGACTATAAGGCCATTAGCCCGATGCCCTTATAGATTAATAATTCCATATATAAGGCGCATCGACTATAGGCAGGGTCCGGGGCGTGGCGTAGACCGCGCACGGGACTCGGGAAGTGAGGGAGGTGGAGGGGGCAGCGACCCTACTTAATAGTCCCCGCTACGAGACGCAGATCCTCCAGCGGGACTGCAGACCAACGCGGCCAGTTGTTCGTGCCGCGTGTTCTGCAGTCCCGCTGGAGTCTGCTGTCTCCGGTAGCTGGACCTATGTAGATGGTCCGCTGCCCCGCCATACATATGCGCACGACTATAAGCACACTTTGGATTTCCCGTAAATCCAGTCTTTACGTGCGCCTTATAGTCGGAAAATACGTTATAGATGTGATGTAATAATGTATTCTCTTGTGTATCGGTAATTATATTGTGTTTTTCACCACATTGTTGTTTGATTTTTTCTTTGTACACTGTTGTAGAAGTGATTGTTTGCCTATGAAGACCCAATCTGCTTGAAACGCCTTGCTTTATCCACAATAAGAAATTTTTTGTAAAACATTTATTTCACCTCTTGTGTCTTGCTCCCACCTTCATTTTTCCTCTTGGTGCACGCGCTTGTTAATGGGGGCTAGGACCTGTTTTGTGATCCCCTCATTGTCAATTCTAATAAAATGACTGCTTAGGGCAAAAAATTACACATATAAGAAGATTAGCACAGTCCCCTTACCTAGATCAATGAGAAAGTGTCCCTGGTTTATTGTGCATGATTTAACCTCTTTGCATGCAGCTCTGTACATGTATGTTGCTATGGGACCCTCGTTAACGCACAGCACTGTACATGTACGCCTTTGGTGCAGTGTGACTTGGTGCATGTCATTTGACATGGTAATATGTAGAAGTGTCTCCTGTAATTGACAGTAGACACCTCAATGTACCTGTCCATGGACTAAGCAGATCATCGTACCTGCCCATGCCCCCCCCCCCCCCCCCTCCCTGTCAGCATTCTCCCCTTTGCTAGTCTTTAGCATCCAATTTATCACTCTCATTATCTCTACCATAACCCATAATTTCACATGTGCTGCTTTGCAATTCTTTTGCTGGTGTCTGGGGTAAAATTGTTCCTGGCTTAACCGCCATAATCCTTAAGAGTGTATTGAACTTGGTGTGCTGCATTTGCTTGTTGTTTGGGATCAAATTGCACTTTTCAGGTGGTACTACAATACTACAAAAAAAATAGTCATTATTGCCTCTGATACAAAGTCTGCAAATGGCGTTGAAAGTCCTTTTTATTTGTCCTCCCCATTGTCTTCTAGTGACAATAAGGGCCTCTAGGACTACAACCAGAGAACTACAGTTCCAACTTGAACAAATTCCGCCTAAGAATATCTACCGGATTTTTCGCCCTATAAGGCGCACCGGACTATAGGCGCAGTCGTCCGTGGCCGTTATATATGTAATAATTCAGTATAAGGCGCATCGGACCATTTAAGGCAGCGGGGTCCGGGGGCGGTGGCGGGCGAGCGACTGGGAACCGGGGAGGGCAAGGTGAGGGGGAGGTGGCAGGGGGGCAGCCGACCTACTTACATAGGTACCCGCTTACCGGAGAAGGCAGAGCTCCAGCGGGAAACTGCAGACGCACGGGTCAGAACAGAAGTGTGTTTGGGACGGGTGTTGAGTCTGCAGTTACAGATTGGGGAAGATCTGCGGGGAGCAGTTGGTTCCGGTTAGCGGGGACCTATGTAATATGGGTCCGCTGCCAGGCGCCATACATTAGGGCGCACGACTTAAGGCGCACTTTGAGATTTCCCGAATACAAGCTTTAAGTGCGCTTATGCCGGCAAATACGGCTATATAATTGTATGTATATATTTTATATGTATGTATATATGTGTTGGGTTTCACACACCTTTGGTTGATTTGTGTTGATTTTTACAATGTTGGAAAAGAAGTGATTGTTTGCTGATGAAGACCGCCAATCGGCGGTGAAGCCTGGCTTTATCCCAACATAAGAAATTTTTTTTTGTAAAACATTATTCAACCTCATATTTCTTGCTCCATCCTTCAATTTGTTACCCCCCGTGGGTGTGCAGCCAGCGTGTTAAGTTGGCTAGACCTGGTTTTTGATCCTCTCATTTCTATAAAATGACTGGCTTTAGGGACAAAAAATACACATCTAAGCCACGATTAGCCACAGTCCCCGTTACTAGAGTAATGAGAAAGTTGTCCTGGTTTATTGTGACATGATTTACCCCTCTTTGCAGAAGGCTCGGTTACATGTATGTTGGCTATGGGACCCTGCTTAACGCACAGCACTGTACCATGTAGCCTTTGGGGCAGGTGTTGACCTTGGGGATGTTATTTTGACATGGTAATATGTTAGAAGTGTTCTTATCGGATATTGACATAGACACCTCAAATGTATCTGTCCATGACTAAGCAAAGGATCATACGGGGAGAGAGGACCAGGAAAATGGAACGTCAAGAAAAGTGATCCAAAGAAAAAAGACTCAAAAATCACATACCAAAAATTTCACCAACTCATTACCCAAACACCACCCCGTCAGCATTCTCCCATTTGATGCGTTATCATCCAAGTCATTCACTCCATTATCCTCTACCCATAACCATAATTATAATGAAAACCCATATGATTATATGAATATAAACAATGATTATTCTTATTAAAAGCTAAAGCTTCTGTATATGGTTTTATTCTTGTTCTTTTTTTCCTTTTTTTTCATCTCCTTTTTTCCGTTCTTTCTTTCTCATCTTTTTTGTCTTCTCTGAAGTGCCTACGGGGTATATGAGGCTATCTAAGGGAATAGACATATTTGTCTGTAGAGTAGTTGAGTCATGTAAAATGTACTCAAATAGATTTATGATATAGAAACACTTTCTGATGTACTCTCTATATGCTATGATGTAATGCTTTAGTATAAAATATATGATAAATTTTAACAAAAAGAATTTTTTTAAAAATAAAAAATAGCCCCAGCCCCATCCCAACGGACAGTCCCAGGGTACACGATGAACAAGACAGGGCTCAACCAGAGGAATTAAAAAATATTGGGGATAGGTACTAAAATATGGGCTAATAAAGAAGCCACAAGCAGGGTCTATTGGAGCAAGGCATTTAGTACAACCCCGATGTTCCACATGGCCATTAGCAGGATACGCTTGTAGCCATCAGTTTTTGTATTATCAACATAATGTACAGTGCTCACCTAGAGATGACCCAGTTTATGATGAGTATTTAAGATAAAGCTTATCAACGACCATTTAGTTTATGCAAGCATTTACCACGAGAAGTAGGGTCTATAAACGATTCCTTGTACATTTTAAGGGAGACCACAGTATTTTTTGAAAAAGTACGGTTTGGAGATGTATAAGCTCTGGGGAGTTTTGCTCACCCATTACTGGATAGGGCTACTGCCTTCCTGTGCAAATTGTTACCAGTGTTAGACTGTTAAAGTATCTCGATTCTGAAACGCTGTTGCATATGGCACGAAGAATAGAATCACGAGTCTGAAGTTCTGCTAGGCAAAAAACTTTGAAGGCACGAGAACAGGGCATTGTGAAGCAAGCGATTTGTTTTTCAATATTATTGAAGATTCCTTTAAGACTGGTTTGTAAGGAATGGCGCAGTCAAGTGGGGAACCTGGACAGAAACAGGGAGTACTGAAAGCGAAGAACACAGAGATTTAACGCAACGGGGATGCAAGGACAAGCAATAAGTATACAAAAAAATAAGCGAAAGAAAGCGACTTGGAAACTATAAGACCATGTGAGTCCTCATTTTGGGGGAACAATACTTTGAGGCGTTTGTTAGAGATGTTATCCTGGATTTCTCAATGCACGTACCTTATAACAGATACAGCATGGGTGTAGAGGGACCGGTACGGTTAGACTAATTGATTGGTTATATGAGGGAAGTAGTTCCGACTGGACATGAGGAGCTGTGGATATAGTGTAATCTGGACGTTTTCAAAGATACTTGATACCAGTGCCAATATGGGTACAGTTTGACTTGTAAACGAGGTGTAAATTGGCCAATCTTATACGGAGTTGACGTTTACCAGTGATTGCCACAGGGGTCAATAGTATTGGGGCCACTCTTTTTAAGATCCTTAGTATCTCACTTCATTTAGTGTTCATATGAATGATTGTACTCTCGTAATGTCACATATTAATTTTCTTTTGCCCTATGATTGGTAAATGCTATGGTGAATTTGTGAGATGGCCGTAGGTTAAAAATTATTATACTATTATCACTTCTTTTATTAATAGACCTTGTAGTGGGTCTATATACAGTCAAGTTCAATATTGCAGATGATACTAAGCTGGTGTAACAGTAATTAAACGAGGATGCTAAAGTAGAATTACAGAGGGACTTTCTGGAAGCCGTGGGGATGGGCAGAAATATGGTTTGATGAGGTTTAATGTTAGAAAATGTAATATCACTTGGGCCATGAAACAAAAAAGTACTATATGTCTAAAGTCAATTTACTTGGTAAAAACTAAGGCCTAAAAAAAAACTTGGGGGGGGGTGGTGGGGTTTTATGTGGATGGTGATGTAGTTTTAGTGCCCAGACCTGCAATCTGCGGTCAAAGCAATTAAAATTATGGGTATACAAAGAGGAAACTAGTATTACTTTAATTTCAAATTTTATTCTCACTACTTAATTTTTGTTTACATATATATAGGAAATTTTCATATTATATCACTGATTATTATGTAATTTTTGACTACTATCACTGTCACACATGGTTTGCGTATTTTGGGACCTAGTTGAATGATAGTGAACGAGGTGCAAGAAGCAGCCCCGAAGAGGGGGCATGAACAATTCCGATTAGAAAATTTGGGGTTATAAGAAAAAGGGAGAGACGAGGGGAGGACCTCATTACAGTACAAGGATCTCGACGAAGATTTTTAACCAGGTCCTGACCAGTACGGGCCTACTAGAGAGGTTCTTCTCCACCTGAACATCTCTATTAGAACACCTCAGGAGGTATTGGAATATACATGTTCATCCACTTTGAGCAATATCCGGACATTATCAGGTGGCTGATGTACGCTATTTCGACTTATTACTATGTGAGTAGATATGGCATACATTGAATGGTAATGTTATATATGGAGGAATCTGTTTAAAAAGTCAATCATGGCACTTGCATGTCGTTTGGGGTTAGCCAGAAACCCCCCCCCCCACCAAACGAGATGGGAAAAACATTTAACTTACAGTTGGCACATTGAAGGTTGATTCTGTACCAGGCTGTTAGTGCGTATAGTCCTAATGTCATACATCAGCTTATCATAGATCCTATATGCATACTATGTATGTGTCGGAGATTCGCTACAAAGGTGGTTAAATATTGTATTTATTGTGCCAGAAGGTTTAAAATGCCTGTTTATAAAGAACAATAACACAATACTGGGCCCATACACTGCTATCACAGGGATGTCTCAACGCAAGGCATAAGACCCCCCCCCCAAAATGATGCAATTTGGTCAGTAGCATAATGGAACGGGATACTAATCCTTTATGTAACCACAGATGCTGTAAGATTCAATTAGGTCGCTCTGGTCACAACTAAGTCACCTGCCAGTATTGATGAGAACCACACAACGAGCGGATACATACAAACTACTTTGGCATGTACATCATCTCAGATACCCACCTGCCAATGTAACTGTACTATAAAGATGTTAATCGGAGGAACTCCTCTGGATTTCAAGGTGATTGAAGAAATTTTATTTCTTAAGACAGGACTGAAACTTATAGCCATAACGTCCGAATTGCCACACATGTCTAGACATGTTTACCTCAGGAGTTGCTTCTCAAATCTGAATCAACTGAAAAGCAATAAGAGCCAAACATGTGTCTCCAAAAGCAAATGGCATGACTTTCCTTGTTCCTGACACCTCTCTAGGCTCTATTTGCTAGTTTACATCTCACTTTTTGGGCCGGTATGGCATACTCAATAGAAACTGTATAAAAATAAAATTCATTAAGGAGTGTATATATTTTGTGTAACCCTATCTTGTATAATGTGTTGATTCTGCCAAAGGGAAAATTTTAAATGTAAAGTTTTTTAAATTTATCCCTAGTGAATGTACTGGAAAAGGCTTAACCGACTACCTTATGTGTTTTAAATACTTGCAACATGCAGTTTTTAAAAGCAACCTTTGAGGGTGTTCTCAGTACTGCAGTCCCTTACTTAAGAAACACTGCGACCTTACATAGACCCAATAGTACAAAAACCGAACCTTGGTGATTGTGTAATTTATTGTACTTTAGCTCCTAGGCTACAATGTCATGCTGTAATAGTTCTACGTTCTGTGCAGTAATTGATCTTATGACATCAATTAGAAACAGATTTCAAGAGAAGAAAAAGGTCTCTGGCTGGGATTACAGTGATATAAATATACAGGTTCAGACTTACATACACAAATTCAATTGGAACAAACCTTACGACACCTTGTCCTTGTATGTACCCCTGGGGACTGCCTGTACATGGGTCCTCAAGCAAAGTCACTAAAGGATAATAGAAGTAAACATGTTCTACAAAAATCACCAGTTGTGAACTTTTGAAAAAACTGCTGCCAAACAGTGTTATAAATCCTTTAACGTTCTCTACTGATCTGTGACGTATTGTACGTCACATGCCGGGTCCCGTGCATGGAGAGGGCTCGCAGGGCCAAGAGCCCCTCCATAGCGGTAAGATTTGCTGATATGCATATTTTGTTTTGCCATTTAAAAAAAAAAAGAAAAAATTCTAATAAAAAGTGATCAAAGGTGCACAGTCTTAAAAATGTACATTGTAATGTCATCAAAATCCGAAAAAATGACACCACCACAGCGTCCATTACACCAAAGTATAAAATAAGATTATACCCCCAGATGAATGGCCCATAAATCCACACACCAAAATTATTTGTAAAGGAGGTTTTACAGTTTATTATTTTAAATGTATGAATAGCATTTAAAACCTATATATACATTTTCATTCCCCGCGCAATGTACCTGCAACAACAAAAGAATAAAGTAGACAGTCATGGGGCGTACAGTTGATAATCTTCGCTAAACATCCAAGCACCACAAGAATCGGCACAATGCTTATTTTTTTTTTACAATTTCACTGCATTTGGAATTTTTTCTTCCGCTTCCGAGTACACGGCATGAAATATTAAATACCATTCATTTTGAAGTGTAATTTGTTACAGCAAAATAAGCCCGCACACAACCTGACATGGAAAAAATAAAAAAATCATGATTTTTGATGTAGGGGCTAGTGAAAAAGAAAAACGACAAAACAAAAAGGGCTGTGGGCGGGGAAGGTGTTACAAAGTAACTTACGTTTTAAAACAAATGCTAAATTAAAATTGTAATAAACATATATCTTTATATGACGTTTATATCTAAAAGCAGAGCTATGAATGAAATTGCCATTTTGAAAAAAAAATGTCACCCAAATTCTAATATTTTCACACAGAATTACCCATTAACTAAAGGCTTCACTATCAAAGTTACAATGCCTTACAAAAAAACCCTTAAAAAATCAGTTGGCTACATTAAAGGTCATATAAAGTGATGCATGCCCAAGGGGAATATTCATATAGGCGGTATGGCAGGCTGGCACCCCAGTCCTTTTGGCTTACAGAGACCATCGCCCCCCATTCCAGTGCGTTAGATAAGATCCACCATGAGTTATTAAAACAAAAAAATCTTTAATCATCTATGGCTCCAGTATCTTCAAGGCCCCAATGCAAGTATTCTCCTTTGGATGGGTGCTACATTATGATGCAGGCGTGTGTTTTACTTCATGCGGGAGTTTGATAAGTGTGTGCGGATGTCACGGGACAGAAAGATGAAGAGAGACACACACCGTGGGGGCTGGAAAAAGAAAGCTGACACGGTGAGAATATTAAAGGGGGCATTGTGAATAGACATTATATTAAAGGCGGGACTTTGCTGTTAGTCATATCTGTTAAAGAGGAGCATTTGTGAAACATTCATTAAAAGGGGCATCATGCGTGCTGAGGACATAACATTAAAGTCGGGCGCTCCTCAGGTACGTTGGTGCATTATAGCATAAGACCCATCAAAGGGGGTCTCTGCTGAGGCCATTTTATTAAGGGAAATTCTGCTTTGATATCATTACAACCCGATAGGTCTCTATGCAGTAGGCACCATTCTGTCATCTTCTGATGTGCATACGGTCCTACTGACAGCCTAGCCTCTGTCCTCACTCCCCATATTATATAGTTGAGGATGCGACTAGTCGCATTAAGCTTACCCATAGTAGGCTAGGCTACGATCTCTTAGCACTCTTGTAACTAGCTTTATTCTTGCTGGTAAAATTAGTAAGAAAGCTATGGACTCGTAACGAACACATCGTAGCTATTATACAAATGTTAGTAGATATGGAGGCGACATTATACAACACATGTGCTTACTATGCTGTCAGAGTGCACAGAGACTGGCCAGAGAAGATGATAATAAATATAGCACGTCCCAGATCACCATCATGAATGCACTGTTGGGAGCAATCTATAGTATGGTATGGAGCACCGGTATTATCATGTAGCGTGCCAGTGATGGTTGTACATGGTGAGTGTGCAGTATTCCTAAGAGGTGAGACCTGAGCGTCTGAGAGATTGGCCGCTCCATATTGAAAGAAGCTTTACTTAAGGTTACTTTGATGAACATACACAACGATGATCAAGACCTGATTAGAAGATCAAAATAGCTGTGGCGTTGATGTATCAGCCATGGGGCAAGTATGAAAAACGTCAGATGGTACGTTACGTTCCTAAGATACTAGGCAACTATGTTTTTTGTTTTGCTGTTTTGTGGACGTCATAGGATTGATGTCTACCTGAAGTGGTTTGAACGAGCTCCTGGCCCTAGGAAAACCGAAGATCGGAACCATCTATTTGATTGACGGCATATATCGAAGTAAACTATACCACATTAAGAAATGCTGTTAGCTACGACAAGGTCACTGAAAGCAGGTGATCATACATCTTGTCTAGTATATCCCTGGCTGAGTGGATTTGAAATAAACAAAAACAATACTTATAAAAATAGTGGGTGCAGCCTAGATCGCGCATGGCATGCGTCCGAGCGCTTGCTCCGTCTTACACTAAATATTTCACTGCTAAGTGACGTCTAGACATTTCAGAAGCTCTGTGTTGTAATGTGTTTATGTACCGCACAAGCCGTTAAGTCGCAGTACCCAGGCTTTCCCAAGATCAGGAATTTTGTAATACGCTTTTTTTTTAGAAAAAGCCACTAGAGATCCGGGTTTTTAACCAGAAATATTTCTGCATACGTCTAGCTACAGCATTTTCAAGGTATGTTCGTATTACAATTGAATGAAAAAATAAACTGGCGTTAGGTTAGAAAACACTTTAATCCACCACTGTGCCTGACAGCCTCTGGACAAAAAGCGGTATTCACATTCCGCAAATAGTATGTTTATATATTTGTACATTAACTTTACTTGACGTCCATGTACTGTATAGACGAATTCAGACACAGTTTTTTTTTTTTTTTTTTTTTTTTTTCTTTAGAGCTCTTGCTTGCTGCTGGTCGTCGTATAGAAAGACAGTCTTGTTTATTTTCAGGGACATGGACAGGAAAGTTGTATTGAAAGAATAATGTATAACTTTTCAGTGTATTTATACAACCCCAATAAACATTATTGAAGAAATAGGGAATAGCCCGTTAAAGGAGACTAGCTAACCACAGGATGTGAAGGATGTAAACAAAGGTTATACTGACATACTGGGGTGTGTCCACACTCTGACAGCTGGGTCATTAACATGGTGTATGGGTTGTGATGTAATGAGATAGAAGATGGTTATGTTTTGCTTGTGCTGTTTGGGTAAAGCCTTGGACACCAATTGTAATTGGGCTATATTCCATTTTTTTTCCATCTATCTCACATTTCTATCAGTTTCACAATCAGAAAACTTCAAGTTTAAGTGACATACTGATAATTCCTCGGTCCCCATCCTCCTGTAGTGACACACTAGATCATCACACACATAGTGGAAGATGCTGGAATGACACCAGGAAAATGAGTATGCCGTTATGAAGTTCGGATGATACAGCAACCATACAAATTGTTTGCTAGGGACATGAAAAAATTATCTTCATTCTCATTTCAGAATGAAAAAGAAAAAAAAAACTATTTGGAATACTAAGGAAAAAAGTGCACATGTGAAGTTATTCCTCAATACGACTCAGATAACCGACAAAGCACCTTTTTTTTTTTATTATAACTCTAAGCAAGGAGATCACAAGATTGTGTAGCGACTTTTGTTGCAGTGGGACGTAGCACATTCAGAACCGCAACCATTATGATGCGTTCGTTAAAGGTAATAGTTATGCGCGTATTGTGCTTTTTCTTAAATTAGTAAGATAGTTGGGAAACCTCAAAAAACTTCTTTACCTTTTATGCTATGTAATGATACACAATTTTTCGGACATGGAAATGTATACATGAGATTGCACAGTGGCGATTACTGTAGCCTCGTGTTAATATCGCAGGTTTGAACATTAGATTGTAGAGAGGCATTGGTGTTGTTCAGATGCGATTCTTAACGAATTATTTTAGTAAACGTAAAGGCCACAGAGCTGGGATCATATGGAGAACATTGTGGATCAAAGGCTGAACTGTGAGGTAATATACCAATGAACAACAAGCGCGCCTCATGCTCACTCTTTACGGATTGTTAGATCCCTTTTACACACTTAACATCTCCTGTCGCGTTAAACCTTTCAGATTTGATGTGTGAATCAGGGTGTGGTTTTGAACTATCGACGCCGCCCCAGTGAAAATGATCGGGGGATATGCGATTCAAGTTTCTGTGCCAATTTAGGTTTCCGTGCTTATTTTATAGATTTCGTATTATTTAGTGTGCGGCTTTTGTTCAGTTACCCCATTATAACAATTTTTTGTTCAAGTTTCAGCATACTAACCTTTCGTTTCCTTTATTGTGTAGTATCCTTAGGTAAGCTTTCTTTATTTCCTCTGGCGATACTCAACTAATGACAGGCTTTGTGAGCATGACACCATAAAACAAATTCCGAGCGACGGCAGTCGGTGGAAGTAACTCGTGATAAGTCCTTTAAGGGTGGCTTCACATGTGATATTTTTTATTTTAACATCAGTGATCTTTCTGGTTTCTATGGGACTATGCTACAGATTGATTCCCTTTCTGGCTTTAGTAATTTTAATGGAGTCCTTACTGAACCTTAATTTCACTTTTTTCACACTTACTTGCACATTGTTATCAGTGGTCAGTGGGAAAAAAAAAATTAGAACCTGTGCTTTTTTGTGTTCTACTGACAACATGGGATCATTAAGTGCGAAAAAGCACTTGAATGCTTCAGTAAGGCATCAGTAACAAAAAAAAAATCACTGAAGCCAGAAAGAGAAAACAATCTGTATGTGTCCTTAAGCATAACGGCTTCAATGAAAAATTACTTTATGAAAAAAAAACATATATCTGCCCAAGACATATGCACGGTACTTGGTGTTAACCCGTGTCATTGTAAGGTGTTTTGCCTATAAGCATTATGTACCATTATGAGTATGTTTTTATAATTTTGTATTACTATCAAGTGTATAAAGTGGACCAACCAACATTTCTTAAAAAAACATGTTCTCAAAATCCCTGGTTACCAATATCACATGCTCCGCCTTCTTTCTTTTTTTTTTAATATTGTTTCATACATTTTTTAACGATTGTATGTAGGGGGCATAGGAACTAACAAAGAAAAGATTCTCTTATCAATATTATCTTTTGTATGAGGTATTTATCTTTGGGGAATTATTTATTTTCCTAGTTAAACTGTGTAAAAAGAAAAAAAAAAAATCTCCGCTCTTCCACCTGGGAACTTGATTGCTCCCACGAGTATAACTCTGGAGACTTTTGTTGGTTTTTGCCCACCTTTAAAGGAACTGGCCATTGATCTGGCGCCATCTGTACACCACACTAACATTTTTAGTCATAATACGTTTAAAGCTGCTATCATATAATCACCTGTATTATGCTTAGTGTAGATTGGTGTTTTTGAGTTGAATCTGATATATTGAGATGCATTTTATGAGCAGTACAGTCAACCATATTCCTATTATGTAAATTCTAGCTATTTAATGAATGAGTGGCGACCAAAAAGTAGAGATAAGTTGGTATGGTGGTCGGGTGTTCTTAAAAGAGAGTACAACAAGCGCATTGATGCTTTGCGATTATAATAAGAGACATAGGTATAATGAATAATTTACTACATAGTAAAATCACTTTATCTACAAGGGAGGTGGGCACTGCAATATAATTACACTAACAAAGAACTTTTCATATCCTCAAAGGTACAGGGTAGTTCTACTACATATGAACACAGGACCTGCTTCCTTGTCATGTTTTCATTATTCTTTAAACTATCCAAGGAAGCAAATTGGAGCCCAGTAGCAAACTTTAGTTTTTGCCTCCAGACTAAGCGTGAACACTATCACACCCAATAACAATCAATGTAGTCAAATTTAAGCAAAAGAACTTTAGAGATGTCACACATCCAAATCTCAAATTGCTGGATATTGCAGGCTTGTCTGGTTCCATGGTAGTTTCCAATGTGGTGGTTGTATGATTGTAGCATGACTAGCAGCAATAAAAAAGTTTACATTTATATTGTACCGCACAGCTCTAGTATGTAGGAAGGATACATTTAAAGTTTGCTTCTGGGTGTTTTTTTTTCAATAATTACCTTTTCTCGAACTCAATTTTTACAAGTATGTGTTGCTGTAGAGTGGTGGAGCTTATAACTGTATTAACAATTCCACTAGCATTGACAGGAGTGTAATAACTGTGTAGACAAATCTTTCAATGTGTGATTTACATTGTCACTTTAATTTGTATATAAATGCAAAAATGATTTTGAATTATTTTCGTTTTTTTATAAAAAAAATCCTACGATGAAGGTTTTGCTTGATGCTGTGTGTATAAACACTGCCGATATTGGACAAGCATGGACTATTTGGGATACCATGCAGTTAAAGCTGAGTCATCACCAATGCTTTGTCTACTATTTGTGTGGAGTTCATTAAAATTTCCTTATAAAACTATTTTGTAATTATGTGAATGGGGCTAAAATAATAATCCTCGTATCCTCACATTCTTCCATTCCCATTCTACACCTACATACAAACACATTATATGGAAGGGTTGTGCTGTACAAAATAATAAACCTTTCTTCAGCACTCCACTCGTTAGCTGTAGTTCCTGCATTACTACCAGCCTCGTGGAAACTAATGCTGCAGACAGTTGTGCAGCTGTGGTGAATCCCATGCAGATGCCCGTGATCTCTACAAACAGACGCCAGATCGGCTGAATTTGACTGTGGGAGAAGGTGAGTAGTCAATAGTGTTTTATATTTATTTTTTACCCCCTCACCCCCCTTAGCCACATATCCCGACTCACCGGCCACTTATATAGGTCACACATGCTAGTAATGGGTTTGGACCCCCCTTTGCCTTCAGAACTGCCCAATTCTTCGTGGCATAATCAACAAGGTGGGTGGAAGCAATCCTCAGAAATTTTGGTCCATATTGAAATGATGGATCACACAGCTTGCGCAGAATTTGTCGCGGCTGCACATCCAATGGATGCAAATCTCGTTCCAACCACATCCCAAAGATGCTCTATTGGATTGAGATCTGGTGATGGCGGCCATTTGAGTACGTGAAATCCATTGTCATGTTCAAAACCAGTTACGATAGATTGCCAGCTTATGACATGGGCCATATCCTGCTGAAGGAGCCATCAGATGTTGGGTACATTGTGGTCATAAAGGGATGGACATGGTCAGCAACATACTCAGGTAGGCTGTGGTGTTGAACGATGTCAATTGGTACCAAGGGGCCTATACAGAGTGCCAAGAAAATATTCCGCCACCATGACAACACCAAGCACCAACCTGAACGTTGCTATACAAAGGCAGATCGGATCCAGCTTCATGTTGTTGACGCAAATTCGACTCCTCCAATCCGAGTTCCGCGCCAGATAACGCTCCCCATCGCTCTCATCAGACCGGCAACGTTTTTCCAATCTTCTAGCTACTGTCAATTTCGATGATGATTGTGCCCATTGTAGCTCAGTTTCTGCTATAGCTGATTAACGGAATGTGGCCCCCTGGAGTTTTAATTTTGTTGGTTCATGTACTGCAGTGACGTAGCCCTATAGGCTCAATGAGTGTCGACCAGTATGTGCGTCAGGCTGCGTCTTCGCACTACCCTGGTTGTTAAACGGGGGTGGCAATTTGAGCATGGTGATCATTTTATCAGCGGTAGAAAAGTCTGAGCATCGCTGGTATAACAGGAAATTGCCAAAGGAATGCGCTCAGGGTTTTTGATCCATGTTTTGAAACCTAGCTGGTTGGGCATAAGAAATCAGAATCCAATTCAGGGATTTGAAAAAGCAAACAACAGTGTCAAAGGTTAGTGAATGCACGGTCTCCCGACCGACTTCCTCTTCCTTCTCTTACTTGTTCCTTTCCTTTTTTTTTTTTTCTCCTCTTCTTTTTTTCTTTCCTTCCTTTTTTTTTTCTTTCTTTCCCCTTGTATATATGTGTTTTTCACACACATTTTTGTTTGATTTGTTTATTTTTACACTGTTGGAGAAGTGATTGTTTGCCTGATGAAGACGCCAATCTGGCGTTGAAACGCCTTGCTTTATCCCAAATAAGAAATTTTTTTTGTAAAACATTTATTTCACCTCTTTTTGTCTTGCTCCCATCCTTCATCTTTTCCTCTTGGTGCACAGCGTGTTAATTGGCTAGACCCTGTTTTTGATCCTCCTCATTTTCTAATAAAATGACTGCTTAGGGCAAAAAATTACACATATAAGAAGATCAGCATTCTCCCCTTTGCTAGTCTTTATCATCCAATTCATCACTCTCATTATCTCTACCATAACCCATAATTATAATAATAACCCATAATGATTATATGCATAAAACAATGATATATTCTTATAAAAGCTAAAGCTTCCTGTATAATTGGTTCTTATTCTTGTTTCTTTTTTTCCTTTTATTTTTCATCTCCTTTTTTCCCGTTTCTTTTCTTTCTCATCTTCTTTTGTCTTCTCTGAAGTGCCTACGGGATATATGAGGCTAATAGGGAATAGACATATTTGTCTGTAGAGTAGTTGAGTCATGTAAAATAGTACTCAAATAGATTTATGATATAGAAACACTTTCTGATGTAACTCTCTATATGCTATGATGTACTGCTTTATGTATAAATATAATGATAAAATTTTAACAAAAAGAATTTTTTTAAAAATAAATAAATAGCCCTCAGCCCCATGAGCATACTGACAGTCCCAGGGTACAGATGAACAAGACAGGGCTCAGACCAGAGGAATTAAAAAATATTGGGGCATGGTACTAAATATGGGGCTAATAAAGAAGCCATCAATCAGGGTCTATTGGAGCACAGGCATTTAGTACAACACCCCGATGTTCCACATGGCCATTAGCAGGATACGCTTTGTAGCCATCCATAGTTTTTTGTATTATCAACATAATGTACAGTGCTCACCTAGAGATGACCCCAGTTATGATTGATTATTTAAGATAAAGCTCATCCTAGACCATTTTAGTTTATGCAAGCATTTACCCCCGAGAAGTAGGTGTCTATAAACGATTCCTTGGTACATTTTAAAGGGAGACCACAGATATTTTTTTGAAAAAGTACGGTTTGAAGATGTATAAGCTCTGGGGAGTTTGCTTCACCCATTACTGGATAAGGGCTACCTGCTCTTCCTGTGCAAATTGTATACCAGTGTTAGACTGTTAAAGTATCTCGATTCTAGAAACGCTGTTGCATATGGCACTGTAAGAATAAATCTACGAGGCCTCCTGAAGTTGCTGCTTAGGCAAAAACTTTGAAGGCACGAGAACAGGGCATTGTGAAGCGATTTGTTTTTCAAATATTTGAAGATTCCTTTAAGACTGGTTCTGTTCCACAGGACTGGCGCAAAGCAAATGTGGTACCAATATACAAAAAATAATCGAAAAGCGATCTTGGAAACTACAGACCTGTGAGTCCTCTTTTGTGGGGAAAATATTTGAGGGGTTTGTTAGAGATGTTATCCTGGATTTTCTCACTGCACGTAACCTTATAACCAAGCATCAGCATGGGTTTATGAGGGACCGGTCCTGTTAGACTAATCTGATTGGCTTATATGAGGAAGTATGTTCCAGACTGGACCTGAGGGAGGCTGTGGATATTGTATATCTGGACTTTTCCAAGATACTTGATACAGTGCCAAATCTGTGTATTTGAGTGAGTTGACGTTACCAGTAGATTGCCACAGGGGTCAGTATTGGGGCCACTTCTTTTTAATATCCTATATCCTCACTCCTAGTGTTCCATATGAACTTTGTACTCTGTAATGTAATATTATATTTTTGTATGTCCCCTATGATTTGTAAAATGCTATGGAATTTGATGGCGCTATATAAATAATTATTATATTATCATTTCTTTTTATTAATGACCTTGTAGTGGGTTTATACAGTCAAGTTTCAATATTTGCAGATGATACTAAGCTGTGTAAAGTAATTAATACTGAGGCTGATAAAGTAGCATTACAGAGGGATTTCTGGAAGCTGGAGGAATGGGCTGAGAAATGGTTGATGAGGTTTAATGTAGATAAATGTAAACTTATGCACTTGGGCCATGGAAACAAAAAGTACTATTATGTTCTAAAAAGTCAATTACTTGGTAAAACTAAGGCTAAAAAAAACTTGGGGGGGGGGGGGGTTATTGGTGGATGGTGAACTTAGTTTTAGTGACCAGAGCCTGCAATCTGCTGGTAAAGCAAATAAAATTATGGGTATATCAAAGAAGAATAGATTCTCGTGATAAGGACATTGTATATTGTCCTTATACAAATCACTTGTCAGACCACACGTGGAATATTGCGTACAGTTTTGGGCACCAGTTTATATATAGTAGAACTGGAATGGGTGCAGAGGAGAGCAACCAAGATTATTAGGGAATGGGGGGACTAGAATAAAATGTCCGATTAGAAAATTTGGGGTTATTAAGAAAAAAGGGAGACTGAAGGGAGAGCTCATTACAGTACAAGGATCTCGCCGAAGATTTTTTTTACCCAGGCCTGTGACCAGTACAAGGGGCACCATCTACACCTAGAGAGGCAGTTCTTCCATCTTCCATCCATAGAAATTCTTTACTGTGAGTGAGACTATGGAACTACCTGCCACTGGAGGTTATTATGGCGGAATCTTTATACATGTTCAATAGAGGCCTGGATGTCTTTTTGGAGAGCAAAAATATCACGGGTTATGGGGAAAAACATTTAATTCTTAAAGGTTGGACTTGATGTACTTGCGTATTTTTCCATCCTTATATACTATGACTCTGTTTTGTGCATACAATGAAAATGTATATTGTCCTATATAAATGTCCTTGTTTTAACAACAATACATGGGCACACTAGCACCCCTGTGCCAGTACAGGGTACCGCAGCATAACCCCCCCCCCCCCCCCCCCCAAAACTGAATGCATTTTGGACTACAGTAGGCACATTAACGGGGTTGACTTGCTGGACCAGGTGCTTATGCCTTATAGTGCCCTGCCAAAATCAAGGGTACAATACACTAGCTTTGCATATCATTCAGATGGCCCTTTATACTGCATACATGTTACATCGATGTGCAGGCCAGAGGGGAACTATCCTGGAGTTACAAGAGGTGGATATAAAATATTTTATTTTTTGAGACCAGGAAGGGGAAAATGCCAGTACCTCTGGAATGTAGGCCACACAAATTGTACTAGGGCCATACTTTCCAGGAGATGTTCCTCAAACTGCAAAGAAAGGAAGGAGCCAAAAGAGGCGCACATTATGTTCCAAAGAGGATATAATTCCTTTATTCCTATAGCACCCACAGATTCCACAGCGCTACACAGAGATTGCCAAATCGGTCCCTTTCTTCATGGGGCTCACAATCTAATCAACCTGCCAGTATGTTTTGGAGTGTGGGAGGAAACCCACACAAACAGAAAGAGAACATACAAACTCTTTGCAGTTGTTGACCTGGATGGGGCTTGAATCCAGAACCCCAGCGCTGCAAGACTGTAGACTGTAGGGCATAAAAGAATGTTAAATATCATACCTCCCTGGATATTTTTTTGAATGTATTGAAGCACACATTTTATTATTAAGCCTGTGATCTTTGCACAACTTATACATAAAGTCACATGCCACACCTTCCATACTATTTGTTTACCTCAGAGGCTCTTCAAATATGTAATACAACTTGAAAACAATTGAAGCCAAATTTGCCCTCCAAAAGCCCAATGGCACTGCACTTCTTTTGTTCTGCACCCTGCTCTAGGCTCTAGTTTACATTCACTTTTTGGGTACTGGCATACTCAATAGAAACTGTATAAAATATTAAGGAGTGTATTTATATTTTTAACCACTTGTAAATGTGTTGATTATATGGCAAAGGGAAATATTTTAAATGTAAAGTTTTTTAATTTAATCCCTGTGAATTACTGAAAAGGTTAACAGACTCCCTTATTGCTGTTTTAAATACTTTGCAACATGCAGTTTTTAAAAAAAACTTATGAGGGTTTCTAGTACTGGCAGTCCCCTACTTAAGAACACTCGACTTACATACGACCCATATTTACAAACCGACCTCTGGATATTGGTAATTTTTTGTACTTTAGCCCCAGGCTACAATGATCAGCTGTAATAGTTCTCACATGTGTCTGTAATGAAACTTTAGTGTTAATCCTGATTCTTATGACAACTCAACATTTTTAAAATCCAATTGTCGCAGAAACCAAAAAAAGTTCTGGCTGGGATTACAGTGATAAAATATACAGTTCAGACTTACATACAAATTCAACTTAGGAACAAACCTACAGACCCTGTCTTGTATGTAACCTGCCTGTACATGGGTCCCTCAAAGCCAAATTCAACTAAAGTAAACTAAGTAAACTGGTTTACTACAAAAATAGTTCGTGAACTTTTCTGAAAAAACTGCTGCCAAAACTAGTGTTATAACATCCTTTAACTCCTTACTGACATGTGACGTATTAGTACGTCACATGCCGGGTCCCGGTGCATGGAGAGGGCTCGCGGGCCGAGCCCTCTCCATAGCCGGTAAGACTTTGCTGCATATTGCATATTTTTTTTGCCATTTAAAAAAAAAAAGAAAAAATTCTATAAAAAGTGATCAAAAGGTCGCACAGTCTTAAAAATGATAACATTGTAAATGTCATCAAAATCCGCAAAAAATGACACCACCCACAGCTCCATACACCAAAGTATAAAAAAGTTATTAACCCCAGAAAATGGCAAAATCCCCCCAAAAATTTTTGTACAGGAGGTTTTAATTTTTTTAAATGTATGAATACATTATAAAACCTATATAAATTTGTTATCCCCGCAATCGTACCGACCCAAAGAATAAAGTAGACATGTCATTTGGGGCGTACAGTGAAATCTGTAAAATCCAAGCCCACAAGAATACGGCACAATTGCTTTTTTTTTTTACCAATTTCACTGCATTTGGAATTTTTTTTCCCGCTTCCCAGTACACGGCATGAAATATTAAATACCATCATTTTGAAGTGTAATTTGTTACACAGAAAATAAGCCGTCACACAACTCTGTGCATGGAAAAATAAAAAAGTCATAGATTTTTGAATGTGGGCAGTGAAAAATGAAAACGCGAAAACGAAAAAGGGCTGTGGCGGGAAGGGGTTAAAAAGTAACTTACGTTTTAAAAACAAATGCTAAATTTAAATTGATATAACATATATCATTTATATGACTTTATATCTAAAAAGCAGAGCTATGAATTGAAATTTGCCATTTTAAAAAAAAATTTCACCAAATTTCTAATATTTTCACACAGAAATACACCATTAACTAAAGGCTTCCACTATCATGAAGTACAATGCCTTACAAAAAAACACTCTTAAAATCAGTTGGCTACATTAAAGTGTTCATATAAAGTGATGCATGACCAATGGTGGATCTTCATATAGGCGGTATGGCCGGCACCCATGGCCTTTGGCTTACAAGAGGCCCACGCCCCCCCATTCCAGGGCCTTATATAAAGATCCACCATGAGTCTATTAAAAAAAAAAAATCTTTACTCATCTCTGGCTCCTTCTTCCCGGCCCCCATGGCAGTCTTCTCCTTCTGGCATGGGTGCATACATTATGATGCAGCGCTGTTACTTCTGCGTGACTTTATAGTGTGTGCGACTGCCGGGCAGAAAGAGAAGAAGACACAGCCGTGGGGCCTGGAACAAGAAGCTGCAGGTGAGTATATTAAATGGGGGCATCTGCTGAAGACATTATATTAAAGGGGGACTTTGCTGTAGACATATCTGTAAAAGGGCATCTGATGTAAACATTTCATTAAAAAGGGCATCTGCTGTGGACATAACATTAAAGTGGGGCTCTCCTCAGGACATACCATCAAAGGGGGGCTCTGCTGAGGGCATTTTATTAAAGGGAAGTTCTGCTTTTGATTCATTACAAGGAGCATCTGCAGTGGACATTTCATTTATGAGGTCCTACTGCTGCTGGCCATATTATTAGAGTAGCGACATCATTTCCTACCCTAGGGCTTAGGCAAGTCATTAACTTTTAACAGTTTTTTCTTTGTGGTAAAATTAGTAGCCTTGGCTTATACACGAGTATATAAAGTATGAAGGGGAGTTCAGCTGCAGAGTGCACAGAGACTGGGCCAGACAGCTATAGCAGTCCAGATCTCCTACACTGTTTGGGAGATCTGGTATGGACGGTTTCATGTAGTTAGGGTGTGATTGGCTTTCCTAAATAGATGGGTTATAAGAGCGCATTTGAAGTTCATCATTAAATTACTTTGATGAACAACACAAGATTAAGCATTTAGAGTGGTACTTACGTCCTAACATCTAGGCACATGTTGGTTTGGACGCTGGAGAGGCCCTAGTGGTTTGAACAGCCCATGGCCCATAGGAAACCTACCATTTGATTTGAGGCATTATGAAGCAAACATACCTTAAGAATGCTTTAGCTACACTGATGCAGGATCATATCTTGTATAATCCCTGTGCTGAGTGGATTTGAAAAAAAAAAAAAAACTATTATAAAATTATGTTGAGGCTCTGTCGCTCCTATGGCTGCTCCGGCGCTTCTCCTCTTACCCTAAATATTCACTGCTTCAGTGTCCTGTCTAGACATTTCAGGAAGCTCTGTGTAATGTGTTTATGTACCGCAGCCAATCTGCACCCAGCTTTCCCAAGATCCTGAATTTTATAATAGTTTTTTTTTTAGAAAAACCACTAGAATCCGGGTTTAAACCAGAAATATTTCTGCATCCGTCTAGCTACAGCATTTTCAAGGTATGTTCGATTTACAATGCATGAAAACAAATGGTAGGTTTCCTTTAATCCACCACTGTGCATGACAGCCTTGGAAAAAGGGGTATTCACATTCCAGCAAATTAATGTTATATTTTGTATCATGAACTTACTTCTTACTTTCTGTATGAATTCAGAACAGTTTTTTTTTTTTTTTTTTTTTTTTTAGATCTCTGCTTGCTGGTCCTCTATAGAAAGCTTCATTGTTTATTTTCAGTGGACATGGACAGAAAGTGTATTGAAAAAATGTATAACTTTTCATTATACAAACCATAACATTTATTTGCTGAAATGGGAATACCCCTTTAAAGTACATCTACCACCAGGATGAAGGATTGTAAACAAAGTATACTGACATACTGGTGTGTGTCCACTCTGACATGGTCATTAAAATGGTGTAGAATAGATTTGTTATGTTTGCTTGTGTGTTTGGTAAAGCTGAACCATTGTAATTAGGGCTATATTCATTTTTTTCCATCTCTCCATTTCTTTCAGTTTCAATCAGAAAACTTCAGTTTAAGGAATACTGCAATTCCTCTGGTTCCCTCTCCTAGGAAAAGCATCAAATGTGGAGCCTGGACTGACCAAGGAAAATGAGATGCCCGAGATGCCCTGCACCATACACATGCTTTTGATAGGGACCTGAAAATTTCTCATTCCTTTCATTGAAAAAAGAAAAAAAAAACATTTGGAATATAAGGAAAAAAGTCACATGTGAAGTTATTCCTCAAATATGACTCATATAACCTGCAAATGGCCATGCCTTTTTTTTTTTTTTTTTAACCAAGAGATCACAATGTAGCACTTTTTTGAGGGTGACGGTACCAATTCAGAACGCAACCATTGATGGCTTTGCAAGGTATATGTTATGCGTGTTTGTCTTTTTCTTAAATTAGTAAGATAGCTTAATAAACCTAATAAACTATTCTTTACCTTTTTAGCTATTAATGATAAACATTTTCGTAATGGAAATGTATATTGCAGTGCACAGTTTGCATTACATGTGTTAATGCAGAACATTAGTGTCAGGCATCTGGTAGTGTTTCAGATGGATTCTTTAGTAAATATTTTAGTAAACAGTAAACGAGCTGTGAAATATGGAGAACATATGTGGTCAAGGCTGAACTTGAGGTATATACCATAAACAACTGCTCAATGCCTTAAGTCCTTTAAGGGTGGATTCACATTGATATTTTTTATTTTACATCAGTGATTTTTCTGGTTTATGGACATGTACAGATTTGATTCCCCTTTCTGGCTTTAGTAATTTTTCATGGATTCCTTACTGAACCTTTAATTTCACTTTTTCACACTTTTTGCACTTATCAGTGGTCAGTGGAAAAAAAAATTAGAACCTGTCTTTTTTGTGTTCACTGACAACATTGGATCATTGAAGTGCGAAAAAGCACATTGAATGCTTCAGTAAGGCATCAGTAAAAAAAAAAATCACTGAAGCCAGAAAGAGAAAACAATCTGTATGTGTCCTTAAGCCATAACGGCTTCAATGAAAAATTACTTATGTGAAAAAAAAATATACATATATCTGCCCTAAGACATATGCACGGTACTTGTTGTTAACCCTGTTCATTGTAAGGTGTTTTGCCTATTACAGCATTATGTACCATTATGAGTATATGTTTTTATAATTTTGTATTACTCATCAAGTGTATGATAAGGTACCAACCAACATTTCTTAAAACCATGTTCTCAAAATCCCTGGTTACCAATATCATGCCATGCTCCGCCTTCTTTCTTTTTTTTTATATTGTTTCATACATTTTTATCAAAGATGCTGTAAGGGGGCATAGGAACTAACAAAGAAAGTACTCTTATCAATATTATTCCTTTTGTATGTGAGTATTTATCTTTGGGGAATTATTTTATTTTCCATTTAAACTGTGTAAAAAGAAAAAAAAAATCTCCGCTCTTCCAACCTGGTGACTTGATTGCTCCCAAGCAGAGTATAACTCTGGAAGACTTTTGTGGTTTTTGCCCACTCTTAAGGAACTGGCATTGATCTTGTGCCATCTGTAACACCACACTAACATTTTTAGTCAGTACAAGTTTAAAGCTGCTATATATAATCCTGTATTTATCCTGTAGTGTATGATTGGTGTTTTTGAGTTGAATCTGATATATTGAGATGCATTTTATGAGCAGTACAGTCAACCATATTCCCTAATTATGTAAATTCTAGCTATTTAATGAATGAGTGGCTGACCTAAGAAATTAGGTGGTGGTGTTTCTTAAAAGACGGTACACAAGGTCGATTGATGCTTCTGCAGATTAATATAGAACATAGGTTAATAATGAATATTTTACTCATGAAAATCACTTTACTGTACAAGGGAGGTGGGCACTGCATTATAATTACACTAACAAAGAACTTTCTACATCTCTTTACAAAGGTACAGGGTAGTTCTACTACATAGAACACAGGACCCTGCTTCCTTGATCATGTTTCATTATTCTTTAACTATCCAAGGAAGCAAATTGGAGCCCAGTAGCAAACTTTAGTTTTTGCCTCCAGACTAAGCTGACACTATTCAACCCCAAGTAATCAAATGTAGTCAAATTTAAGCAAAAACTTTCAGAGATGTCACACATCCAAATCTCAAATTTCTGGATATTGCAGGCTTGTCTGGTTCCCATGGTACAGTTTCCAATGTGTGTTGGTATGATGTAGCATGACTAGCAGCAATATAAAAAGTTTACATTTTATTGTACCAGACAGCTCTAGTATGTAGGAAGGATCCCATTTAAATGTTTGCTTCTGGGTTGTTTTTTCAATAATTACCTTTATCTGAACTCAACATTTTTACAAAATGTATGTGTATGCTGTAGAGTGGTACTATAACTTATAACAATTTCACTAGCATTGCAGTATGTAATAAACTGTAGACAAAATCTTTCAATGTGGATTTACATTGTCACTTTAATTTGTTATAAATGCAAAAAATGTATTTGAATAATTTTCTGTATTTTTATTAAAAAAATCCCTTCTCTGTACGAAAGGTTGGCTTGATGCTGTGTGTATAAACACTGCGATATTGTACAAGCATGGACTATTTGGGATACCATGCAGTTAAATGCTGAGCACACAATGCCTTTGCTACTATTTGTGTGGAGTTCATTAAAATTTCCTATAAAATACATTTTGTAATTTATGTGAATGGGGCTATAAAAATAATAATCCTCGTATCCTCACATTCTTCCCATTCCCATTCTACACATACATACACACACATTATATGGAAGGGTTGTGCTGTACAAATAATAAACCTTTCTCAGCACTCACGTTCAGCTGTAGTTCCAGCATTACTACCAGCCTCTGCTTGAAACTAATGCTGCAGCAGTTGTGCAGCTGTGGTCACCACTGCAGCTGCCTGTTATCTCTACAAACAGACGCCAGCATCGGCTGAATTTGACTGTGGGAGAAGGTGAGTAATAGGTTTATTATTTTATTTTTAACCCCCTCACCCCCCTAAGCCACATGTACACTCACCGGCCACTTTATTAGGTACACCATGCTAGTAATGGGTTGGACCCCCTTTTGCCTTCAGAACTGCCTCAATTCTTCGTGGCATAGATTCAACAAGGTGCTGGAAGCATTCCTCAGAGATTTGGTCCATATTGACTATGGCATCACACAGTTGCCGCAGATTTGTCGGCTGCACATCCATGATGCAAATCTCACGTTCCACCACATCCCAAAGAGCTCTATTGGATTGAGATCTAGTGACTGTGGCGGCCATTTGAGTACGTGAACTCATTGTCATGTTCAAGAAACCAGTCGAAGATGATTCCAGCTTTATGACATGGCGCATTATCCTGCTGAAAGTAGCCATCAGATGTTGGGTACATTGTGGTCATAAAGGGATGGACATGGTCAGCAACACAATACTCAGGTAGGCTGTGGTGTTGCAACGATGCTCAATTGGTACCAAGGGGCCTAAAGAGTGCCAGAGAAATATTCCCCACACCATGACACCACCACCACCAGCCTGAACCGTTGATACAAGGCAGGTGGATCCATGCTTTCATGTTGTTGACGCCAATTATTCGACCCTACCATCCGAATGTCGCAGCAGAAATCGAGACTCATCAGACCAGGCAACGTTTTTCCAATCTTCTACTGTCCATTTCGATGAGCTTGTGCAAATTGTAGCCTCAGTTTCCTGTTCTTAGCTGAAAGGAGTAGAGAGGGTGATAGTGGGAACAAGAAGCGCTCATAGGGTGAATATTGTAAGGTGGTGTATCGTCTTGTAGTATTAAGGGATTTGCTCACCTGGTTGGGTTGTGCTTAGTAGGGCACAACTCCAGTAATGGTGTACAATATCAGGGTCCGTGGCTGCCGATGCTTCGATACGGTCTCCAATCACAGGGGACTGGGCTGTTTGGAGTCTAAGGATCAGGTAGGGAAGATAGGAGCATTGGCGCACAAAGGACCGGATGTAGATATTCTCCAAAAGGGTTTTTAGAAGGTTAATATAGATAACAAGAGTATTAAATTGGAATAACGCGTTTCGCGCTAGGACTTACGCCTTCCTCAGATTCCTTGAAGGAATCTAGCGCTAAGTCCTAGCGCGAAACGCGTTATTCCAATTTTGTTTGGGATGTTGTCTTGTGGATAAATCTCTGTCCCAGTCTCAGATCTTTTGCAGATTCCAGCAGGTTTTCTTCCAGAATGGTCCTGTATTTGGCTCCATCCTTCTCCCATCAACATTTTCCCTGCCTGCCTCTGCTGAGGAAAAGCAGGCCCAAACCATAATGCTGCCACCACCATGTTTGACAGTGTGGATGGTGTGTTCAGGGTGTTGCTTTTATGCCAAACATATATAGATTGCCATTGTGGCCAAAAATGTTGGTTTTGGTTTCATCTGACCAGAGCACCACCTTCCATGTTTGGTGTGTCAAGACTTTTTATGGATCTTTGAGAAATGCTTTCTTCTTGCCACTCTTCCATAAAGGCCAGGTTTGTGCAGTGTACAACTGATTGTTGTCCTATGGACACACTCTCCCACCTCAGCTGTAGATCAGTCTCCTCCCTGTTTGAGATAACAGTTTAGAGGGACGGCTGGGTCTTGGTAGTTTTTCAGTGGTCTGATGCTCCTTCCATTTCATTATGATCATGATAGTGCTTCTTAGGATGTTTTAAGTTGATGAAACCTTTTTGTATCCAAATCTGACTTGGGCTCATTTGTATACAGTCTTTCAATCTGGTGGTAGATGTCCTTTAACCATTTCCCGCACCCTGACATGATTCTACGTCATAGGATGCAGGTAGTTCCCACATATTGGCATAGAATTAGGTCAGAAGCTGAGCCTGTGCGATCTCCGCAGGATCCCGGCAGTATGCGGTAGCCGGGAACGTGACTATCGCGGTCCTGCCTGTTTTAACCCTTTGGATGCAACGGTCACTATAGTGCATTGCCACGACAATCGGGACCCTCCGTGCACGGCACGATAAGGACCCCAGGGCTGCCTTCAGTAGCAGCCTATTAGGATCATGCACTCTGCAAATTAAAATTGTCACTGAACCCGTACAGTGAACGGCATTAAAAAAAACGCAAAAAAACACAAATTATGAAATTTTTCACATCTGACCTCATAAATAGCACATAAAAAGTGATCAAGGCGAGGCCTGATTGCGGATGGAGATGGCCGCACATTAGAGCTCATGCTCGAACACTGCTTGAACACTGCTAACGGTACCGAATCCAGTGCCTGAGACCCCAGTAAATGGGAGCTAAGAGAAGAGGGGGTAACCGGACCCCAGCAGCGCTCCTAAGCCGGTCCTCGGCCTTCGAAATCGGCCGATTCCTCATGGCGGCGGCCTCCGCCTCCCAGCCTGCTGCCGCGGTCATCCCTTCACCGTCTCTGAGACCGGAACCGCGGGAAGCTCCCACGACAGAAGAACCGTTGGCCTCCATACCTGCCGCGGACCCACCGCTGATGACCTCCGTCGATGTGGTGCCGGATCCCAGAACACCCAGGCAGGCTGCGCTCCCTTAGCTCCACGCGGCCGAGATGGCAGACGACCACATGGCAGTGAGTGCCGCTGCCCTGACTGGCTAACACAGGCAGTAGGAGAAGAGCCAAGGCCGGATCCAGCCACCATCAACCTGATGAGGGGACAGTGCGGCACATCCCAGAAGAGGGAATTGCCGGCTCCGACATATCCCTGCAGCACCATGTGGCTAAGATGGAGGCCGATCACATTAGTCCAGGTACTGTTGGGCATAGGGGGGGAGCAAGCTGGCCAGGGCCGTGCAAGTGAAAGTCCAGGTGCATACTGCCCCACAAAGCCCACCTGGGGGGATAATACTGGGAGTACCCCAGCACCAACCACTCAGGCCCTGTAAGCCCTCGTGCATGGCCTCTACAGGCACAAGGGGCAGTGGAGACACTAATGGAGACTCGTTGTATTGCTCCAGGAAGGACCCTTGACCCTCGCCCGTGGAGACAGCCCCTCATGGGCTGAGCAGGTGGAGCTGCAACAAGTGAGAGAGGGGGGTCAGGGGGACCCGCAGTGGATGGGAGGGCAAAGGAGTGAAGGCTATACCACCTGCACCCCACTTCCCGGTTCTGTGGCCGGATTCAGGGGAAGAATGGCCAGCCACCCCCGAGGCCCATACCCCATGCCCTTCCCCAATGTGGTCTGCATCACAACCGTCAAAAGACAGGCCGCATCAGGCCAACGATCTTATTGGCCGTACTGCATCTAATACAGAGCTCTCCCAGGAAGGAGTATTTGAGTCCCAAAGAGTCATGTTGTCCCAAGAATTTGGCGCACTGGCTGAATTACGTGCTCTGAGCTTCCACCTCCGCACCATTCCCACTAGGGATGATATGAAAAGCTATGTGGCTAGATTAGAGCAGTCTTATACCGCTGAACTACACGCAGTAAGGGAGGAAGTTCAACAGCTTGAGAACCATGTAACATCTACTGAGGTCACCCAGAATGATCTTAGTGTCCGCCTAGAGACACAAGCTGCTACTATTGCCTCCCACTCCTTTCAATTTTTGGCTGATCAAATGGATGCCGCCGAGAACAGGCGAAGGGACAGCAATATCAGAGAATGGGGCCTGCCCAAATCAGTAGAGACTCCTGCGCTCCACGACACCCTACGACAGTTGTTCAACTCCCTTTTGGAAGTACCGGCAGATACGCCGGTGGAGCTGGATAGGGCCTATCGTTCACTACAACCCAAACCTGCAGCGCTCGAACAGCCGAGAGATGTTATCTGTCGGGTACACCGTTATCAATTATGAGGCAATCAAGAGGCAATTATGTCCAAGGCAAGTTCAGCAGGGGACATCATGTTCCAGAGGTCCCGCATACAGCTCTTACCAGATTTATCAAAGCTGACACTATTAAAACGTAGAGCGTTGAAGCTCTTCCTGGAGGAACTACGACAACGAAATATACCCTACTCATGGGGCTTCTCGTTTCGCCTCCAGATCTGACAGGCGGAGCTTAGATTTGTTATCCGGCACCCGGGGGAGGTTCCTGCTGTAGCAGCGGCATTGCATATTACAGCTCCTGAGTTACCAGAGTGGCCAGGTCTGCCGTTACCTCCACTACACGGGGCTGCTCCCCGCCAGGGAGACCCCCTAGACGCCGGGCCCGGCGGGGCTGGGGCAGGGGAGGAGCGCAGATGGGCCGTGATCCTGGGCCGCTGCCCCCAGAATGGTTTTCATTAAGCATAGTTGTTTAAAGATGTTTTCTTTCTCAGGGTTAAGGCACCGGGTGGAGGGACGGCCATTTTGGGACGAGATTTGGAAAGCCGACGAGGCTCCTAAGTTTGGAGATCAATATTACTATCAGTGGCCTGCATTGATAGTAGGACCCCTTGGGTTCAGTAGTATTTTGAGGTCCCATTACCGCCTCCTCTGCCCTCCAAATGTTCATTACTGTTTTAATTCTTAAATGCTGTTCTCTCTTTTCATCTGTATTTTTCTCTTGAAACTGGATTTGGTATATTGATTTGTTATTGATTCACTGTGTAATATGCGGTTGTTGGGTGGGGGGAGGGGGAGCCTTTTGTAGTCAGCACACCACCCACTGGGGAATCTGTAGCGAGCAGGCCTGCCTGCGGTATTGTAAGTGTTGTTTCCCCACTGTTCACTGTTTGTCTGTCGAGTGTTAGTCTATTTTGTGTTGGTATTGCCCCCACCTCGTCTTGGTGTATAGTCCTTTCCCTTCTATACCCCTACTCATTCCCTTTGCTATAACACCTGAGGGTCCGGTATTGTCTGCTATCCTTTCAGCGGAGCAGCGGGAGGCTAGAAGGGACCCAGATTTGCTATGGATACTTTACTTCTCGCGTCCCTTAACGTTAGGGGACTAAACGTCCCACAGAAAAGGTCACAGATCCTATATGATATGCACAAACAAAGAGTTAACATCCTTTTCTTACAGGAGACTTATTTCAGATCCACCAACGTGCCAGACATTCAAGATCGTTATTTTACGCAATGGATCCACAGCGCCAACCCTGAGGCCGAATCAAAGGGAGTGTCAATAGCCTTTCACAAATCACTGCCATTGGAGGTCCTGGCGACAAATGTGGACGACGAAGGCAGATATGTCTTTGCGAAGGTAAGAGCCTTCGGGCAGGTGCTTACTCTCGCCACCTGGTACCTCTCCAACAACGGCCCTATTCCTGCCTGCAGGACAATGCTGAGCCACCTGATTTTATGGAGGGACACCTAATAGTGGGGGGCGACTTTAAATTTCCTTTGGTCTCCTCAGTTGACACGTCAGGGGGGCGGGGCGCTATCCCGCTCAGCCACCTCCGTGGCCTGCGGAGAGACTGGCGGATCTTACATGCCCGGGATCGGGACTATTCCTACTTTACCCCGGCTCACAGCTCTTACAACAGAATTGATTTTTTTTTCTTTTGAGCCACAACGCCCTCAAATGGGAACCCACGGCATCAATTGGGAACATTCTCTTTTCTGACCATGCCCCCGTTTTCTTGACACTGTCCTTGCAGCGCCATAGTCGTAGTCCATGGAGGTGGAGACTAAATGACAACCTCCTCAGGGACTCCGTTTGTGCAGAGGAGATCAGAGAGCATATAGCCTCCGTTATCAACGCCCCAGAGTGGAGCGAAATGGCACACTCTCCACAGCAGTGGGAGCAACTCAAGGGGGACTTGTGGGATTTCTTTGTTCGTCACGGTACCCACCTCAAGTCAGAGAACAACGCATGGATTGTTGCTTTTATGGCACAGATCCAGACACTGGAGTTGCGCCACAAGTCCTCCTTGACTGCATCCGACCTGGCGGAGT
The DNA here is from genome assembly GCA_019512145.1 of Engystomops pustulosus. Classification (NCBI taxonomy): domain Eukaryota; kingdom Metazoa; phylum Chordata; class Amphibia; order Anura; family Leptodactylidae; genus Engystomops; species Engystomops pustulosus. The sequence goes on from CM033642.1 coordinate 164,485,240, forward strand.
TGTCGGGGGCCAGGGAGTCCTTAAGGTCTCTCTTGGACCAAAAATTCTTGCAACATCGGGCTCGGTTTCAGAGCTATTTGTATGACCACGCAGACAAATGCGGCAGACCTCTGTCCCGACAACTACTACACCCTCGCTCCCAGGCCTTCTACATCCCCAAGGGAACGGAGGTTTTCCACCCTGATGAGATATGTGACAGTTTCGCATCCTTCTACACCTCGCTATATGACATTAGGGGTACCGAGGGGCCAGCTTCCCACATAGATTCGTACGTGGCAGAGACACGCCTACCAGTCTTTCCCCCGGAAGTCACCGATACTTTGGAGCAGGATATACAGGCGGCAGAAGTTTCTACTGTAATTAAAGACACACCTGCTGGTAAAAGTCCTGGGCCTGATGGGTTCACCCCGGCCTTCTTTAAACAATTTAGAGAATTGCTGTCCCCTTTGCTAGCCAAAGTATATGGTGCCGTATCCTTGTTTTCAGGCTTTTCCCCCAACAGTATGGAAGCTCACATTAATGTGCTGCCCAAACAGGGTAAAGACGCTTCGCTACCGGCTATCTATAGATCCATATCCCTTATAAATGTGGATGTGAAGTTATTTTCTAAGGTTTTGGCGGAAAGGTTGCCCCCCCCACATCCTGACAGTAATACACACTGACCAGGTTGGATTCATTCCGGGGAGGGAGGCATGGGACAACCTAAACAAAACTATCCTCCTAATGTCCCAAGCGCAGGCGCACTCCATACCCTCCTGTCTACTATCAGTAGACGCGGAATAGGCCTTCGACAGGGTCCATTGGGGGGGGGGGGGTTCATGGTGGCGGCACTTCGACAGATCGGGTTGGGCCCTAGGTTCCTGGGAAAAATACTGGCTCTATATTCCAACCCTACCGCTAGTGTGAGAGTTAATGGGAACCTTTCCAAGTCCTTCCCCATCAAAAATGGTACGAGGCTCTCGCCCCTATTATACGTCACAGTGATGGAGCACTTGGCTACAGCTATCCGGAAAAAGTCCTAATATTCACGGGATCACAATGGGCTCCAGACATTGCAAGGCTGCGTTGTACGCAGATGACCTGTTGTTGTATGTCTCCCAACCAAGGATCTCCTTCCCGTCGCTCATACAGAAGTTCAAGAGATATAGTGCGGTTAGTGACTTAACATATCGCTTCCCACGTCAGAGGTGGATCACATTAAAGATAACTTTCCCTTTCAGTGGCGACAGATGTCCCTCAAATACCTGGGAGTCACGGTTCCGACTGATCTGTCGAAGTTATACGCTCTTAACTATTGGCCCCTCCTGGATCGTACGCTGAAGGACCTTCAAACATATGACTGCAAGCGCCTCTCGTGGTTCGGCAGGATCAATGTTCTAAAAATGGATGTGCTCCCACGCTTTTTATACATCTTTCAGGGAGTGCCGATCCTTCCCCCCTCGAGCTTTTTCCGTACCTTACGATCCGCCATGTTGTGATTCATCTGGGGATCTAAGCGCCCTAGAATAGCTTGGAAGACACTGATTAGACCAAAGGCAATGGGAGGGGCGGGCCTCCCTGTCCTTAGACTGTACCACTAGGCCTCACTACTTCTCAGACTGCTTGACTGGACTTACAATGCAGTATCCAACCAATGGGTCGCCCTGGAACAAACATGCTCCCCGGAATCCGGGATTCCAACCGGGAATGGCTAAGTTGTCCTTCCTGGGCTGGGGGGTTTTGGAGGACCCACGGATGTTCGACCTGCTGCAGGGATCACCACTACCTCTTCATAGGGATTTCAATCCACGCCAGGGTCACACAGGTAGTTCTTGGTTTGAGTATTCACAATTACAGTCCTTTATAGTGAATCCCTTACAGCCTTTGAGGGGTTATTCCGACTGGACTCAGCCCCACCACATGCCATTTCCCAAATTTACTCCATCCTGAAGGGCGACTCTAAGACTTCAGAACTCCCATTCGTCAGAAGCTGGGAACGCGAGCTGGGAACCCCCCTGACACAGGAAGACTGGGACAAATCTTTCCTTTTCACGCACAAGATGTCCTCCGCTTGTTCAGCTCAGGAAAAGGGTTACAAGATAGTGTCACGGTGGTACCGGGTGCCGACAGTGTTGCATCTAGTCTTCCCTTTGGTCTTGGACGTATGTTGGCGCTGTAAAACCAATAAAGGGGATATGCTGCATGTCTGGTGGAGCTGTGAAGCCCTTAAACCCTTTTGGAGCCAGGTGTTTGACATATATCAGTGAATTTCAGGCAAAACAGTGACCGCATGTCCAGACATAGATCTTCTTTTAGTTCTTCCTGGCCAAATCGGAGTTAAAAAAAAGGACATAGTGGGTTTGTGACTAATTGCAGCCAGGGCGGTAATACCACGCCACTGGCAGTCCACCACCTGCCCTTCCCTAGCCGATTGGGCCAAAGAAATGTCTCACCTCTTCCGCATGGAGGAACTGGCCCTCTTTGAAGTTCAGGACCCAGGATAGACTTCCCTAAATCTCACAAACAGCACAAACAGCCTCGCCATGGGAGACGGAAAACCCTGAAGCCTTCCTCCCACCTTTCAGAACACGCTCCATAGGACCCCCTCCTTTTGTATTCTATCCTTCATGTATCTGTCTAAATATCTGTTTTGCATGCAACCCGAGGTGCGCCAAAATCCTGACAGAATTTGGCGCAAATTGGAAATCGTCAGGATATTCGATGGAAACGCTCGATTCGGACCCTTAGTAAATAAGCCCCATTGTCTAAAAAAAAATTACAGCTCCATTTTATTTTTAACCCGTGTGAAACATCTAAGGGTGATGGCACACGTGGCGTTTTTGGCCCGTTTTTAAGCAGTCCTTTAAACACATGCAATTTTTGAAAACGCACCCGTTTTTGACAGGTTTGACCAATTATCTTAATTCATACTCGTCAAAAACACATGCGTTTTCAAAAAACAGACTGCTTAAAAACGGGACAAAAACGCATTCAAAATGCCACATGTGTCATCACCCTAAAGACGACTTAAAGTTTATTTTTCACACATTGAAAAGTGTAGTTTATAATTTACGGGGTTTACTGCTATTAGGCCTCTCAAAGCCTCTTAAAGGGGTTTTCCCACGGATAGGGCCCAACTTGCTGATCAGTGGGGGTCTCGGTGCGACCCCTCGTCGCTCCTTAGACTAATAGAGAGGTTGGCCACGCATGACCGTTCTGCTCCATTAATCCCTATGGAGCTAACGGAAATTGACAAGCGCTCAGCAATCTCCGTCAGCTCCATAGAGATTAATGAAGCAGAACGGTCAAGCGGGGTCCTAAGGCCCTAAAATGGATTAGACCTTAAAGGGTTAAACAAAACCCTGAGGGTGCGTTCACACGTTGCAGTTAATACTGCATCACAGGGGCATGGCCTGACACCGCATGGAGACGGACGTGTGAGCCTTAGCTCCCGCTCCTGATTGCCACCTACAGCGACATTAGAGCACTAAAACCGGATCCTCCGCCACTCACCAAGCTCTGCCGAGACCCGAGATCCCCCGGACTACGTCCCAGTGCCGCTCCGAGACATGGAGCGCTATCTGGCAGCGCCGGCAAGCAAAGGGTCCTCAGCGGGCCGCGCGCGAGTCTCCCCGCCGCAGACGCGCAGCTCCGCAACACCGAGGGAGCAGAAGCAGGGGCCAGGTGTGGGAGGTTACATTCCTGTAAGAAAGCATCTAGTCGGGTATCTCTAGTCATTGGGTCTTGGGGTAGTGTGTCGGGTAGGTGGTAAGGTTTGGAATAGTAGTCATGAAAAATAGAGACACAAAATAGAGGCTTACCAGATAGCACGCTGAACGCTTTAAATGCCCCCATAGATGCCGACGAATTAGCTGAAACCCTGAAAGCACTCCCTGGAGGAACGATGCCCGGCCCAGACGGTTTAACTTACCTGTACTATCAGACGTACCAGTCCATTCTTACTCCCTATTTACTTCCCCTATTTAATACTTTCTTAGAGGGCTCCCCAATTCCAGGCAACATGACACATTCATATATTACTCTGCTTCCCAAATCGAATAAAGATCATACAGACTGTTATAACTACAGACCCATAGCACTGCTGAACGCGGACTATAAATTATTTACCAAAATACTGGCCAATAGGTTGATCCAATGGTTCCCGCAAATAGTTCCTAAAGACCAAGTAGGCTTTGTGCCATGTAGGCAGGGGGGGGGGGGGGGGATAACACTAGACGAACTATTGACCTGATTGATGTAGTCAACAAAACAAGGGGGGAGGCCCTGCTTTTAAGTCTAGACGCTGAAACTTACTTGGCCCGATGAATCGTACCAGATCTATTTGGCTACGTTGTGCCATAAACTTCCCTCTGGCCTCGGAACATTCCCCTATGACATCCTTCCTCTATAACCCGACCCTACCCTCTAGTCTCACTGGACAAATGACGAAACCTTGGCATAAAGCAGGCTTATTCAGATTTGCGGACATCGCTGATTTCCAGAGTAGAGAACCGCTCAGCTTCTCCACTCTAAGGAATAAATTCTCACTCCCACCCACTGCTCAGTATGGATACTTGCAGATTAAATCCTATATGCTTTCCCTTTACAATTCACCAGCGGTATCACTACCTACTCTCTTTGAAATTATCTGTAAGGAAGAGTCGAGCACCAAGGGATTAATATCAGCCATATATGCCCTGCTTAGCAACCCCTACCCAGATCACAATCCCCAGCACGATTATATGCTAAAATGGGAGACCTTTCTGGGCAGAAAGCTCCCACCTGCAGTCTGGAAAAGGGTTTGGGACAGAGCAGCCAAGACATCACAATGTGTACAGTACAAGGAAAACCAATATAAACTCCTGATGTGGTGGTACCATACCCCAGCTCTACTGCACAGGATCTATCCCGCCACTAGAGATGCGTGCTGGCGCTGTGACTCTCAGGGTGCCAATATACCACACATCTTTTGGTCCTGTCCCCAAATAAGTAGCTACTGGAAAATGGTGGGATCAGTGATAGAATCTACCCTTGGTACGGCAGTACCCCTAGACCCCAGCGTATATCTTCTGAATATCCTCCCTGAAACCTTAGGCAAACAATCAGCTAAACTACTTTTACACCTCCTCACAGCGGCAAAATGCCTAATCTCCACGAAGTGGAAGCAAGCGGCCCCACCTTACCGAAAAGATTATTGTATTAGGATACAGGATGTTCGTACAATGGAGCATCTGACAGCCTTGTTGTATAACAAACTGGAGAGTTTTAATTTAGTGTGGGCTCCGTGGGATGACTTCTGGAGAAGCAGAAGCAGTCTTTAAGTAACAATGCTCTATCATTAGCTAATAGATCTTCTAATGCGTCGTATTAGAGATACCTGGTCTGACCCCCAACTTCCCCTCTGTGTCTTACCCTTGTCTCACGATCATATAGTGTTCAGCTAACACTGCCTTACGGTTACACTGTTCTCTTGTTGTATGGTTTGATGTTTTATAATAACATACCATCCTGGCTGCGACCAGAGATATTCCGGTCATAATACAATGTACAATGCTATACTTTGCTACGATACATGGAATGTCTATAAAAGGAAAAAATCAATAAAAATACAGTTAAACAAGAAAAAGAAAAAAAAACTGCATCACAATCAGCTTTGAGGTGGTTTTAGGTGCAGTTTTGTCAATTGAACAGGTGAAATACATGAACTGAATGGGTGAATGAGATTTGTGGAGCAGGTTTCCCCTTCAAAATCAAATTCAGTCATTCAGTTCATGTCTTTCGCCCGTTCAATTGACAAAACTGCACCTAAAACCACCTCCAAGCCGATTGCGATGCAGTTTTAACTGCAACGTGTGAACGCACCCTCACTCTATCGTAGAGCAGGTGTATTTATTTGACTTGATTTATTTGACTTGATTAAACACAGGTGGATTATATTTATCATCACCAGTCATTTAGGACAACATTGGATCCTCACTGAACTTCTGGAGTGAGTTTGCTGCACTGAAAGTATAGGGGTCCCAGTTCATTATTTTTTACAAAACTTTAAATTATCCAACAAATTGAGTTCCACTTCACAATTGTGTTCCACTTCTTCACCAAAAATTTTCAATTTTATATTTTCATCTTTGAAGCATGAAATGTGGCATAAGGTAGAAAAGTTCGATAGGGCCGAATATTTTCACAAGGCACTGTATATTTCACTTGATAAAGTCATGACATCAAACCATACAATTCAGAGAGTAAAACTTATAATGATATAACTTACTGTTGCACAATTATACAACATATTTCATTCACAAATTAAAGGAATTTCCCAACAAAAAGGCTCTGTAAAGGCCAATTTATAAGCTTCAAATTGCAAGGAGTCCTACTTATGGGACTTCCACTTATTAGAAAGAAATTAGAAATCGGAACATTGTACTTAGTTTTTAAAGGAGTGATAGTTGTGCATATGTACTTTAAAATGGCATCTTGTTTTTTGTTTTTTTTTACACTATGAACAAAATGCATGTCATATCCGCAGGATTAAGGTAGCTTATATAGCCAGTGAAGGTCCCAGCAATGGGACACATTGCATCCACATTCCTAGCTTTTATCCTTTGGATATTAGATACATTTTATTCCTGGTAAATAAAACCCTTTAATGTAGCATTAACTGATGATCATGTAATGAAGACTTTGGATTGGCCACATGGAATGAGTTATAATGCTGTTATTACTTTTACATAAATATGAATGCTTCCAAATGAAAAGTTTACTTTTGCTGTTGTGCATGCAAATTTATGCTACAACTGTTTCACCATGGAACAGCAAAATATTGCTTGTTTTAGTTTACAATTGAGCAGTCTCCAAAAAGAGAGTTCTTACATCCCCAACAGCTACCAATGTGTTTAGTTAAAGGGGTTGTGCCATAATGCTGTGATCAGACTTTGAAATCCTAAATGTCTTAAACAGGACGACTTCTTTAAAGATTTTGTTTTGAAATGTTCACCCAAAATGCCTTCCTTGTATTTGCCTATTCCTGGCTTTGGTATTCGGTCAAAGAACATGAGAGTATTCTGATAAAGAACGTAATTGAATAATCAGGTAGTCAGAACCCTCTCCTCACTGCCCAACCTTCTCAACAAGAAAAAGTAATTGGGGGGACTGCTTAGGACCTCAGGTACTCCCAGTTGTGTCTAGAATGTATTTACCTTGTACGGTTAAGTTTCTATCTGTTTCCTGTACTGGTCGGGCCTTCTTGGATTCAGGTGCTGCAGCTAATTTCATAGATTATAATTTTGTCTCCAAGTTGTCTATGTCATTGATTACGTTGTCCACTCCTATCCAGATGTCGGGTGCGGATATGACCCCTTCACTGGTAGAGTTGATTAAATTCCGAACCCCGCAGATAAAGCTTATGGTGGGAGCTATGCATGAAGAATGGTGTTATTCCTAGTTATAGAAAATTTGTCTGGGTCCATAATCCAGTAATTAATTGGGAAACTCTGGAGTTGGTTTATTGGGGTCCTCACTGTAAGGATCACCTGACCAGAGTTTCATTATGTACTGTAGTGGCAGAGGGTCAGAGTCTAACAGGTTTTCTCTCTGATTACTCAGATGTGTTTTCAAACCCCTTGTCCCAAGTCCTTCCTCAGGGAGTTTGATTGTAAAATTGACCTTCTACCTGATGCTTGAATGGGAGTCACTGAAGAGTTGATGAGAGTTTGGCAATCGGACATATCCGTCCATCTGGGTTACCCACTGGGGCTGGGTTCTTTTTTGTTGAAAAGAAGGATGGGCGTTTATGGCCGTGCATTGATTATCGAGAGTTAAATAAGATAATGGGAAAAAACTCAGGTCCTCTCCCCTTGATCCCAGATATCTTAAATCAGGTTTCTGGGGCCCAAGTTTTCTCTAAATTAGATCTTAGAGGGGCTTATAACCTGATCCGCATCCGGAAAACCGCATTTAATACACCTTTGGGACACTTTGAATACCTGGTTATGCCCTTTGGTTTGAGTAATGCCCCAGACGTTTTTCAAGGGTTTATGAACTCCATCTTTCATGATTACATTGGTGTGCTTATAGTGGTGTATCTTGACGATATTTCGCACCAGCAGCATCTCCGCTAAGAACTTACCAGGTTACGCAAAAACCACCTCTTCGCTAAGCTGGAAAAATGTGTTTTTTTGTCCGGAAGGTTTCCTTCTTAGGTTATGTTGTTACTCCCTCTGATGTACAGATGGATCCAGGTAAGGTTCAGGCGCTACCAATCTTTAGGCCTTACAACATTTTTTACACATTTGATAATTATTATCGGAAATTTATGAAGAACTTTTTCATGATCGCCAAACCCCTCACCGATCTAACCCGTAAGGGTGCTGATCAGAGTAATTTGTCCCCTACCGCTAGCTCTGCGTTTGAAACGCTAAAAGCGGCTTTCTTGTCAGCCCCAGTTTTGGTTCAACCTGACCCCTCTCAACCGTTTGTTGTGGAGGTAGATGCCTCCGAGGTTGGAGTAGGTGCAGTGTTGTCTCAGGGGTCCTCCATTCTCATCAGACTCTGTGCATATTTCTCTAGAAAGTTTTCTTCTTGTGAGAGGAATTATGATATTGGTAATTGAGAGCTCCTTGCCATAAAGTGGGCATTTGAAGACACTTTTTGGAGGGAGCTCTTCATCCGATAACTGTGCTCACGGATGATAAGAACTTAGTATATTTGGATACTTCTAAGCTCTTGAACTCACGTCATGCTAGATGGGCCTTGTTTTTCTCTCTTTAATTTTATGGTCACCTACCGACCTGGGTCAAAAAATGCTGATGCCTTGTCCTGTAGCTTCAGGCCTCCTTACCTACCAGAGGCTACGGCCAGTAATATTTTGTCTCCAGGTGTTGTGCTGGCAGCTGTCTCTTCCCACCTCTCCTCTCAAATTTTAGCAGGACAAAGATCTGCACCTAAAGACCTTCCAGATGGCAAATTATTAGTTCCTCTTTCCTGTCGTTTGAGAGTGTTGGAGGAGACGCATTGCACGGTATAGGCATCCGGGAATGCGGAGTAGCTTGGATCTCTTAAAGAGAAGTTACTGGTGGCCTCACATGACTAATGATGTGCACACATTCTTCCAAGCCTGTCAGGTCTGTGCAAGGAAAGACTCCCAGGAGACGTCCTGAGGGGCCTCTTCCTCCACTTCCAGTTCCCACCAGGCCATGGTCTAAACTGTCTATGGATTTTGTCACTGATTTGCCAGCATCTCAAGGGTATACAGTGATTTGGGTGGCAATGGACCGTTTCTCTAAGATGGGACACTTTGTTCCATTAAAAAAGTTGCCTTCAGCTGAGGAGTTGGCTGAATTGTTTATACAGAATATTGTACGCCTCCATTGTATACCAGATGATATTGTGTCAGATAGGGGCGTACAATTTGTTTCCAAGTTTTGGTGAGCATTTTGTTCTAGACTGGAAGTGTATTTGTCATCAGCGTTTCACCCTGAGACTAATGGTCAGTCTGAAAGAATGAATCAGGAGATGATTCAATATCTGTAACTCTTTGTCTCGGACAGTCAGTACCAGTGGGTGAAATTCCTTCCGTTGGCAGAATTTGCTATTAATAACCACTGTAATTCTTCTACTCAGGTTTCTCCTTTTTTCTGCAACTATGGTTTTCATCCTCATTTCTCCTTTTCATCTGTGCCGGTCTCTAATATTCCTTGGGTGGGAAGCTATTACATCCAAGTTGCGCACGCTCTGGTCACAAGTTCAGCAGAATATTGAGAGAGCACAAAATTCTATGGTCCAACAGACTCAAAGAAGGCACACTAACTCTGATACGGTTGTAGTGGGGGATAAAGTTATTACTCAAATTGTTAACCCGGTTTCCTTCAAGGTTACTCTTCCAGAAGGGTGGCGGGTTCATAACACCTTCCACAAGAGTCTTCTGAAGCGGTATGTTGAGCCAGTTTTGCCTCTTCCTGACCCTTCTTCTCCATCTATTGTGGAGGGGAGTCTGGAGTTTGAGGTGGAAAAAGTCATTAATTCCAGATGGGTAGGGAACTCCCTGCAGTACCTGTTCCATTGGAAAGGTTTTGGTTCTGAGGATAGGTCTTGGGTTCTGGCTAGAGATGTCTCTGGTGCGCGCTCCGGGCAGCGGCTACTAAGACCTTGCGCTGTTTAGGGGTTGTGTTCTGGACTGCTTGGAGTTGTGGTACCTCTGCATGGTGCCTGTGATTGTGCTTTGGTTATTCTGCACCATGAGGGGTTAATTCCCAGAAGTTGTCCAGCTCCTATCAGGTTCTGGAGGTGGGGTTCGGGCTGCATAAATTGCAGCTTCACTTGTCACCTGTGCCAGTGTTTGAAATCCCTTTCATCGCTTGCTCCTTGCTATTGGTTTGACTTTCTCTGTGTTCTGAATTGTTGTAATCTCGGCTAGTTTTTGACATTGACCCTTTTGCTTACTGATTTTGCTCTTGACGTACCCTCTCCTTGTGACTCCAGCTAGTTAACTACTCTTTTGTGTTTTATGTTTGTCAGTCTGTTCTCTGTTTCCCTTCCCTCACTTATCTAGTGTATTCCGAGTCTTCAAGTAGTCGCCCCATGGTTTAGCGTGGGGGGGCTATAGGAAGGGACAGAGTTTGGGGCAAGCTCAGGGCACACTTCCCCTTTCTTCTGTGTTACCCAACCCTAACACGTGTCTTATACACCATGCCTTCATGCTGGGTGGTAAGGAGTGCTGTTCTATTATGGTTCTTGAATCTGAGTTGGTGGAGCTGGTCTCTCTACCAGCCTTGCTGTATGCTCACCTGTCATCTATCCCTTGTGGTGTGCGGCAAAAATTACTCTTCATAGGTACAATAGCGGCATGGAGGGCTTGTAGAAAGATGCTGGGCCTTTCTTTTCTGGCGAGTAGGTATCTCTCCCCGGCATTCAAGATTTAGAAGGAGAAAGGCACCCTGTGGAGCTTAGGCTTCTTACTTTTGACAAATTAGCTACTAACTATCACCTGGGCACGGGTCATTATCTGGCATACTGTGAAATTAAGGGATTCCTATGAGATAGAGCTTAAGGACTGGACAAAGGAAAAAAAAGCCAGGTGGTTATAACCTATTGGTCCGCAGGAAGAGGATGTACTGCAGCTCATTAGGAGATACATTCACATAGAAAGCATTGAGGTTAAGTACTGGAAAGATATCTTGACAGAAAAATTATTTGATAAGTGGAGAGGTCTTATTTCAGAGCTTTACCCAAGTGATATTATCCGGGAAATAGTTTCCCCTTATAGTTCTACGGTGGGGTATCTTAAAAATGATTTGGCAGGTAATTTGGCCAAACTCAAGATTACCTGATGGGCTGGAGGCAAATTGGGCAAGCTCAAGATTACCTGATAGTCTGGTGGCATTTGGCAACCTTGAACCCGTGGTTTCTCTTTCGGTCTACCCAGAGCTTTGTGGCCATGTATTCTCTTTATACATGTAAGTGCATTAAGGGCCCATAGTCACTGACGCTGTGGTGGGGTGGATGACTTCTGTATTTGTACTAGCTGACTATGATTTTGCTACTCTTTTATGTGAATGATACGCCAGTTGTCATTGTTAACTCTGTTTATTACATGAAATAACTAATAAAATATGTTTTCAAAAAAGAAAAAAAATTTCTTTGGACATTTTGGTTAGGTGCAAAATGTCAACTACAAGAAAACTTCTGTTAAGTGACTCTGTGCTGTGTATATTTTTGATATTTTTGAGTCATGTATTTCCTTAGGCTTACTCAATACTATATGTTTCCGTCATGTCCCCCATGGCGGCATACTTTTGGTAGGGACAGGAAACTGTGAAAAAAAATAAAGGCCCATCCTCAGCAGCCCCTTGCCAGTGTCTTCCTGTCCCTACTTGGGACAGGTGTTGGGAGGCATCATCTCTCTCCCTTCAGGAGAGGGCGTAATGGATATTTTGGGCTTACCTCGATCAAGGGTGATCCCCTCCTTTCTAGTCTTAGATAAGCCTTCAGAATCTACTGGCTAAAGCTGAGGGGGGCATAGGAGTCAGGGATACATCGTACTAGCTGGGCAGCACCCTACTGGTCCATCCATCACGAGGGAGCAACGCAGCTCCATTTTAGTAAAACGTTGGTAGCACAACAGAGTGCAATCATATGCTTACACTAAAACTGTGTTCTGACTGACTGCCTCATCCTAAAAGATTTAGACCATTATCTAAATCCGCTAGAGAATCAGTGGCACCATCCTGTTTTTGAAAGGACTCATTGGAAGAGGATTTAGTATCTGTTCCCTTTGAAAAACACAGTTCTGCTCCATGTTTTTTTTTTTTATTAAATGATGAATTAGATAACCTTTTTAAGGTTGTAAGAAGTACTTTAAAAGAAGATGTCATTGAAAATATGGGATTTGTCAGTTTAATATCAAGTTGAACATAGCAGCAACTTCAGTTGCCGGTACCCTTTGTATTGCCTGAATTAACTTAGAGATCACCTGAAAAATGACACTGACAATGAACTTTTTCTTCAGTCTATATGGTTTCTACAGCAGAAAGAATCAAACTCTCAGGCAAAGAAGGCATCTTATTGTACTCAGTGTGGCAGATTTATCAAGCTGTCTGAAAGTCAGAATATTTCTGATTGCCCATGACAACCAATCACATCTCCCCTTTAAAATATTCATGAGCACTGGTAAAATGAAAGCTGAGCTGTGATTGGTTGCCATGGACAACTAGAAATATTCTGACTTTCAGACAGCTTGATAAATCTGCCCCAGTAGGTGTCATATGGCTGAAACAGTTGGGTGGAAATAGAAGATTCAATACAAAATTTGTATTTGTCTATAAAAAGCAGCTTATAAGAAAAAAGGTTTTCTGCATATTAAGAACATAAGGATTTAAAAAAAAATATTCTTTAAGACTTTCAAGAACACTAAAGTTTTGAGAATCATACAAATGTTAATTTTTACAAAGTTTACTGCATCAGGTTTTCTAATGGCAATTTGCATATACTCCAGAATGTTATAAAGAGTGAACAGCAATTAATTGCAAAGTCAATATAACGAACTTTTTCCCCCAAAACACATTTCAACTTCATTGCAGGCCTGCCTTAAAAGGAGCAGCTAACATCATTTCAGTGGTTGCTCCATTAACACAGGTGTGGGTGTTGATGAGGACAGGGCTGGAAATCTGTCATAATTAAGTAAGAATCACATCACTGGACACTTTAAAAGGAGGCTGGTGCTTGGCATCATTGTTTCTCTTCTGTTAACCATGGTTATCTCTAAAGAAACCTGTGTCATCGTCATTGCACTACACAAAACTGGCCTGACAGGGAAGAGTATCGCAGCTAGAATGATTGCACCTCAGTCAACAATCTATCGCATCAGGGCGCCCAAGAAGGACAGCAAGCGCCAGGACCGTCTCTTAAAAGTGTTTCAGCTTCGGGATCGGGCTACCAGCAGGGCAGAGCTTGCTCAGGAATGTAAGCAGGCAGGTGTGAATGCATCTGCACACACTGAGAGGCGGAGACTCTTGGAGCAAGGCCTGGTGTCAAGGAGGGCAGCAAAGAAGCCACTTCTCTCCAGAAAAAAACATCACGGACAGACTGATATTCTGAGGAAGGTACAGGGAGTGGACTGCTGAGGACTGGGGTAAAGTCATTTTCTCTGACCCCCTTTCCGATTGTTTGGAACATCTGGAAAACATCTGGTTCGGAGAAGATAAGGTGAGTGATACCGCCAGTCTTGTTTCATGCCAACTGTAAAGCATCCTGCAACCATTCTTGTGTATGTTGCTTCTCAGAGTCACACAGCAAATACGCTGCAGAATCAGGACCGATCCTCAGGGGGGAAATGAAATGTGCTCCCCACAATTAAAAATCATAAGAATGAAATCTAAGAGACCAACTGCTATGGGATCATGTACAATAAGGTATACCAGTGTAAATATAAAAATGTCCCTCCAGTGAAAATACCTGAAATGTATATACCATGATTATAAATATATACCTGCAATGACTGTAGCAAACACATAGATACCAATGACTATGCTCCATATATAAATGTTTAACAAAAATTAATATACTCCATACATAAATATATACTTGCATTAAATGTACTGCACAGCTGGGATATCCTCATGCACATACACTTACTGTTCTAGTTAGGTGCAGCTGTTTCATTCTACATCTATGTTGGCCTGTTCCATCCTGGTCGTCTTCCTGGCAGTCTCCTGGCAACTGCTCCAGCAGTAACTTATCAGTGCCGTATTTGCCATCCTGTGGTGTTTTCCCATTAGTATCCTCCATTATATTGCCCTCCATATTTTCACAGTTATTAACCTTCTTGTTGCATCTATACACTGTATTTTCAGTATAATCTTTTTGATCTTGTTTAGTTTCTTGAATTCCCTCGTTTTTACTTCCTGTTCTGCTTTTTTTTTTTATATTCTTTTGGCATATGCTCTATACTTATTAATATGCCCCTGTGGTATGGGTAGAACAAGTAGAAAGATTAAAACCAGAATGGCAGAGCACTGCCGCAACATTAAGAAAGGGTTAACTAGTCACAGTGTTTCAGCATACTTCAAGAAGTTTCATGACTCCAATCCCAAACTTTTATACTTCAGGAATAGAGAAAATTAAAACACATTGGTGGGGAGAACACATAAATGTTAAACTCAGTAGAAGAGAGGGTTTCTGGATTCATAGATTGGGTACCCTCACACCAGGGGGACTCAATATAGATTTTGAATTAAAATGTTTTTTGGAAGATGGATAATACTTAACATGCAGGGTCACTTACACACAGGAGAGGTCACCACTAGATAGGTTAGGGTGGATAGGATATAGATTAGTACCAATAGTCACTATTAATAGTCACTTCTTTTATAGGACATAGATAAAATTAAAGTGAGTTCTCAAACTAGATGGGCTAGACACAATATATGATGCAATTAATATTAGAAGGACCATTTCAATGGGAAGTATAACTTTATCCATATGCACCTATTATAGAGTCACTATATATTCATTTTGATAATTGTCATTCTTGGTATAAAAAATAGGCTTCGTAAGGGCGAAACAATGTAAAAGGGTTTGGTTTCACTTATAGGTATACATAAACTACTTTTGTACCTCACGGGGGGGTTGAGGTCATATTGTTGCTATACATTATTTAATGTTATAGTTAGAATTACACGAAGGAGTGATTGTGACTTCATCCATTTAACATACCGGTCTGATGGATTCGGATACAGTGTGGCAGAGTGATGGATCCGTTGGTGGTTCCAAATAAATAAAAGAGGAACAGAAATATTTGTGTAGACGTACAGCCATAAAGGGGGTGTATGGCTCAGGGAGAGCTGGGATTGGATCACGAACAAGGCTTGCCTGGGACCTCATTGGTCTGTAAGCCCACCAATCCGCTGTTGAGGAATTTCTGACGTGTTGGGGGTGTGTCTGGTGGGAGCGTGGAACAGCGATTTGCTCACCCTTGCTCCCCACAGGAGACTAGATTGCTTCTAATGGCTGTACATCCATTGGCGGAAAACTTCGGACGTGGTGGGGGGGTATTCTAACTTAAAAGAAACAAGAGGATGGTATATGGAAACTTCACTAGGTTGTGAATGATTGGGGGAATGCCCTTCGTCTGAGGAGGTGTTAACATACGCAAATGAATGGGAGGTACTTACTAGATTCCCAATAGGAATTAGCCTTAATAAGTTTAGGTTTTTTGTATAAAGATCTTTGCTTTTTCATTGTGTATTTTTACCATGCATAAAATTTGAAAGGTCGGGGGTTTATAATATTAACAAAATTATATGATGATGTTCATCGCACTATACCCGATCTTTGGAAGAATTTGTTTATAAGGGAGGACTGTAATTGGACACTAGCAATGCCCCGGAAGAAGCAGAGGTTGGCGAAACCCAGGGTCGGGCGGTCATGTGTAGCTGGCGTCCTCTGGAAATTTGATATGCGCATTTTTAAGCTATTATTGTGAGTATATTTTTAATAAAGAATACCCTATTTTAAAGAACATACTACGCTATCTGTGCAAATATTTTCTTCCAACAGCAGCCTGCTACGGATAGTGGCGGAGCTAAAGAATGAAAAACTGCACGAAGGAAGTTCTGAACGGTGGTCTAGTCCTGTTGGAGGTCCGAGTGCTGTACAAACCTTGGACAAAATTTGCCTTCCCCTCAGAGTGGAAAGCAGAGAGATACCTCAAAAAGGAAGGACGGTTAAAAAATTTGGAGCCCCGGTCAAAGATAAATATTTTTCTCTTTTAGAAGTGTTTTTTGTGGGACTATTTATTTGTCTGGATCGGTCCTGTGGCCGTTTTTGTAGCTCCTGCTCTGTGAAGAGTGCTGCACAACGTTTTTTAACTTTACTCTACAGTTGGGTAGTACTACATAAAGTCTGATTAAGTGTAGCCAAATAGTATGTGTCCCCGGCAATGACTGGACACTGTTGTAGTGTATATTGAGCATAGGTCTCTAACAGAAGAAATGGGAACACCCAGAGTATACTGAAACAGACATATCATATGACTACATCTGATCAGAGCTGCGTCCTACTGTAAAGCCTACAGGATACAAATATGCTGCAAAGCCCCTCTGTATACGTTGTATTGGACTACTATATATTCACTGTTAGTCACAATGGACATTTTTTCAGCACTCTCTAGGTTTCACTCTTAGGTCTGTCCCTCATCAAAAGGTCGGTGGATACACTAACCATATCTTCCCTGCCTAAAGCTTGCGTACAGTAATGTCTCCTGTGTTATGACTAAAGTTGTTGTTGGCAATGTATGAATGTTGGATATTGTATTTTTTATATGGTTCTGGAACTGTATTTGTGTACTGAGCTTTGTTTGTGAGCTTATCAGTGCAGTTTTTAGACAGTTTTACAACTAATATGACTAAAGGGGCTATGCCTCAGTACCAGTGCCCCAAAATCAAGCATATTTTTGGCGTAATCTAAAGGAGGTGCAAATTTAGACTAAAAACACTTATACTACAACATATTTATCATCCAGATAAGTACATTGCGATTCTGTATGATATCTGATACAGTATAAATCTGTCTCCCTCTAGTTTCCAAAATAGGGTCAGTTCTAAGGGGTTTCTGTTGTTCTGGTCCCTATTAGCATCAACAAATGCTTCATGATGCAAAAAAAAATTGGCAGTTTTTCCCTTTTGAGCTCCGTTGTGTTTCCATACTGCAGATTATTGCCACATATGGGATATTGCCATATCTGGAATAAGCCGCAGAAAGATTTTTTGGGGTGTTTGTCCCCAGTGGCATGAGTTGGGCTGATTTCATTTGTCACCTCAATGGCACATTTGCACTATTCACTTTGTATTACATTTGAGCCACCATCTTAGGGGTTAAATGCTAATACCACCCTAGATACATTCTTTGAGGGGGCACTCTTTCCAAAATGTGGTCACTTGGGGGTTTCTATTATACTGGTACCTCAGGGGCACCCCAAAATCGATCTAGTGAAAACTGAGCTTTAAAACCTAAATTTCATGCCTTTAATCCTGAGCCCTGCCGTGTGTATATCCAGTATCCAACAACCCGCAGAATGATTTTTAATGTGTTTGTCCCCAAAAGCATGAGTTTGGCAAAATATATTTGTCACTACAATGGCATATTTGATGAATTGCAATGCAATTTTTACTCTGCACTGTTCATTCATATTGGGGTTGTGCTCACCACAACCTCAGATAAATTCTTTGAGGGTTGTAGTTTCCAAAATGGTGTCACTTTTCGGGGGTTTGGATTGTACTGTTATGAATAGTTTGAGATGTTAGTTACATAAAATGGTGTTACTTGTGGGGGTATATAATATATAAGCCTTTATAGGGCACTTCCAAATTAAACTGTTCACCAAAAATGTAGCGTTTTTCAAATCTCTTGAAAATTTAAGAACTTGCTACTAAAACTATAAACATTATATTCCAACATCCATAAAAAAAGAAACAAATTATGGAAATATAAAGAAGACAAAAAACTTTGGTGTGACTTTTTGTCTAAAAGGAAGAACATTTGAAACTTTTTTCCTAAATTATTGAATTTTTACCCCCCAAAAAAGTAACTGAACAGAGAAATTAAACAATTAACATAAACTACAATCTCTCATGAGAAAACTGTTTCAAAATCACAGGGATATGTTAAAGTGTTAAAAAGTTATTACCACAGGAAGACACCCTGGTCTTTAAAAAAAAAAACAGTGCTGAGCCTTAACGTACAAACAGGCTGCGTCCTGAAGGGGATACAAACTTCCATACGTACAAAATATTATTTAAACAGCTATATATCACTTTAATGCTGACTGCAGTGCTGAACAGAGAAGGAGTTAAAAGTACCAACTGAGGCATTACATGGTCATTTGCTTGCAGTCATATACCGCAGCAAAAAAAAAAAAAAAAAATTACAGTAGGAACATGATGGAAATGGGAAGCGGCAGCTCTTGTTTATCAAGCGTCTGCCTCTAGTCAAAGTCTCCATTTAAAACTCTCAAGGTTATGACATCAGGATACCCTCCTCTCTGTTTACCCATCATCAACAGAGCTTCTGGCACAACTGGCACAGGAGACATTGTGTACATATTTGTCATAGGAGCAAAAACATATGCCCTTCTTAGTTTGTATTCACACTTGGAACATGTGTAAAAGTATTCTATTTCTTTTGAATATATTACATAATCATATAACATCTACATTTGTAGATTTAAAGTTTGTATTTTTCCTATGAGACTCAGATTTTTTAAATAAAATAATAATAATTAAAATAAAAAGGAAAGAACCAAACTCTTGCAGGGAGTTATTCTTCCATCTGGAGTCTGGAAATATGAAATTCTTAGAGACCAAAGTATAATATTTATTATATTTAAAAAACCCATGTAGAAGACATCCAGGGCTGCCATATTTTGAAGGGATTGTGGAATTTCAAGAGAAACCATATGCTAATGCCACTTCATATGAGTATACAGGCAGTCCCCGGGTTACATACAAGATAGGGTCTGTAGGTTTGTTCTTAAGTTGAATTTGTATGTAAGTCGGAACTGTATATTTTATCATTGTAATCCCAGCCAGAACTTTTTTGGTTTCTGTGACAATTCGATTTTAAAAATGTTTGGTTGTCATAAGAATCAGGATTAAGAATAAATCTTCATTACAGACGTCTTTGATAACGGTTACAGCTGATCATTGTAGCCTAGGACTAAAGTACAATAAATTACCAATATCCAGTGGTCCGTTTGTAACTAGGGGTCATATGTAAGTCGAGTGTTCTTAAGTAGGGGACTGCCTGTATCTAGTTAATTTCAGTTATGAGATATTCTAGTGAAGGAATAGAAGCAAATTTCCATCTCCTTGTTATCAGGATCTTAGCATTTGTAAGGACTTTGGTTGCCAGCATTTTGTTGGTATAACGTAGTGGCAAATCTATTAACAGCAGTGCCCCTTTGGGTTTGCAGAAAGTCTGATTTGAAATAATTCAATTAATAATTACAATACTCTATGCCAAAAATGAGATAAACGAGGGCATGACCATAAAATGTGATACAGGGTTCCACTGGCTCCACAACCACTCTAGAAAAGGTGGGAAGTACCAGGATACATGTGGCAGAGCCTGTTTGGGGTATGATACCAGTTAAGTATAGTTTTGATGGCCGCTTTAACTTTTGAGCAGATTTAAGGAAAAAGTTTTGATCCATTCTTGTTGAGAGATGACAACGTCTAGGGTTTTATTCTCAAATTTTCAAGGGATGTGATACTGAAAAAACTATTAGTGATGGCAGAATAAAGTGATTTTAACCCTTTGGTTGAAGAAAGTGCAATGTCCAGGAGCTTTTTGTTATACAATGGAAGAGGGTTCCCAATGCTATTACAGAATCTTTCTATAACAGTGTATTGAAAATCTGAAATATTTATGCCATGTTTAGTATTTCATGTGCCATTATTTTGATAAAAGCGTTTCAAGACAGCATCCCTTTAGCCAACCATCCATTAACGGGTAATGAAGGATTTATATAAGTGAGTAATAAGATAGAGAAATCTTTCCAGTCAAGACTCTCTAAATTATCGTTATTGTCTATAGTATGTAAGGTATTCCAACATAGAATAATTGCTTTGATAGCTGGAGAGAGATGTGGTGGCATACGAATTTGCCCTATTTTTGCTAAATCAATTGTCGAATGTTTATTCCCTTAGTGAAAAAACTTTCTATTTGCATCCATGGAGTGAAAACTGAAGCATTGTGCCACTTAGCTGCCTGTGATAAAAGAGTTGCATAGTAATATCCCATAATATCAGGGAGTCCCAACCCTCCTGCGAATTTATGTTTAATTATAATGCTTTTTGCAATGCAAGGTTTTTTCCCCACCCAGATAAATTGAGATATCATAGTTTGAATTTTGTTGAGATAAGATTTGGAGATGGGTATAGGTAGGGTCCTAAAAAGATAAAGAAGCTTTGGTAATAGGCTCATTTCGAAAGCTGCTATACATCCTAGCCACAATATTCTATCTTTTGCAAGGAACTACAGTCTTTAGTGAGTGAATTCAGAAGCGGAACATAGTTATGTGAAAATAATGTATTTGGGGGATTTGTAATCTGGATTCCTAGGTATTGGACTAATTCTTTTTGCCAATCTAGGTTAAATTTTTGTCTTAAATAGTAAAGGGAACTGAGAGGGATGTGTATGGGGAGAGCTTGAGATTTTTGAATATAAAGTTTATAATATGAGATCTGACTAAATCTTTCAATGACTTGCAGTTTCCAGAGAGGTTTTAAGTTTTTGTAGTGTAAAGATAATGTCGCCCGCGTATAAGGATGTTCCGCCCTATTTAAACGCACGATATACCAGCAGTTGATCATAGAGTCCAAACTAGAGGCTCGATTGATTAGATAAAAAAAATTAGAGGGGAAAGGGGACATCCCTGTCAAGTTACATTGGTAATGGAAAAATTATCTGATAGTGAGCCATTTGCAAACATCTGAGCTGATGGAGAGGAGTATAATAGACTGATGGCATCTAGCCCCATAGCTCGGAGCGCTGAGAAGGCGTATAACCAGTTAATGTGGTCAAGCGCCTTCTCAGCATCTAAGGTGACCAAAACCAAAGGGGTCTTGGAGGAGTGAAGATAATGTACAATATCTATCACCATTCTAGGGGTTATCGGAAGCTTGTCGGCCTTTGATAAATCTTGATTTTCACTTACTATCTGTGAAATAAAAGGCATTAACCTAGAGGCTATTATAGAGGCATACAATTTAAGGTCTGTGTTTGAGGGAGTTCTGACGATTTGTTAGGTTTGGGAATGTTGACTATCAGAGCCTTTTGATTCTCAGAAGGGAATTTATTTGCTTCAGCTGCTTTGTTGAAAAAATGATTAGGTTAGATATGGATAAAAGCTTTATAGTATTCAGAGGTAAGACCATCTGGTCCTGGGGATTTTTGTCTAGCCAGGGATGTGATGGCTTTAGTTACTTCTGCCATGGTAAAGGGTGAATATAGTATTTATACCTGTTCTGTGTAGATAAGGAGGGAATGTTGGATTGTTTGATAAAATCATTAATGTCTGTTATGTTATCCTGGGCTGTAAACAGATCATTATGTAGAATATACAGACCCTCATAAAAGGATTTGCATCTATTGGATATGGCCTCTGGAGTGTATCTCTTACTACCGTCTGCTGGGTTATTTAAAAAGGGAATAGTAGACTTAAAATGTTACTGTTTGGTTTAATTTGCAACTATTTCATCTACTTTATTACCTTGAGAGCAATAAGTTGCCTTAGTTTTGCTAAGTTGTTTATCATATGAGTGAAGTAGATAGTGTTGACGTTGAGTTCTATGTGTTTGAATTTGCTCCAATCCCTGAGGAGAGGGTTTTGATTTATTTATATATTCTGCACTGTGAGTTTTTAGTTATTTCTCATATATGGGCATTCCTAAAGCCACATTTCCTAAATATCCCTCTCATGAAGACCTTAAGAATGTTCCAAAAAGTAGCTACATCAGCAACTGAGTCAGTATTGTACTGGAAAAATTCCCTAAGGCTGCTTTCAATGCGAGGGCAATAGGACGAATGAGATAAAATGTAAGGGTTACATCTACAAAGATGAGCAGCGACAGAAGTACAGTCCTCCGATATCCGAAGTGAGACCGGCACATGGCAATCTTAGGCTTGGCCTGGAAGCAGGTCTCTATCTACCAGAATAAGATCAATGCGAGAATATGAGTTATGAACCTGTGAGCGAAATGGGTAATGTCTGTCTGTTCCAGATGTAACTCTCCATAAATCAAATAGATCATATTTCCATAGTTCACAATTAAGACCTGGGCTCTGGAGCCTTTGGGTATTGGTAGAATCAGTTTGGGGGTCAGGAATGAGATTAAAATCTGCTCCTATGAGTACCTTACCCTGTTTATGGCGATTAATTATCAGCATCATTTTATGAAAAAAATGTATCTGTCTACGGTTTGGAGCGTGAACATAACATATGGTATACAATGCGTTTAAATTACAAATCCACGCACAACTTCTGCGTCTTGAATAGTTTTGATGTGTTGAAATGTGACTGCCTTAATTGCAATGCCTTAATAGCAATGAGCACTCCTCTAGATTTCTTTGAGTAGTGCGCTTGGAAAATATTTGGAAACATACGATTATGAACGCGTGGAGCGTTGAGTAGTATATGTGTTTTTTGCGCCAGCAGAATATCAAGTGGAAAACAAGTGGAAATAACATACAGGTAACAACTTGAAGAAATGGTTACTTTTATGCAACCTGGTAGCGTCCGTATTTCTGGCTTGAGCCATAGTTGGAGAATAGGCTCTGATGGACCAGGTTGGGGGAAAGTTAAGCAGTTACCATTTACCATTTAGACGGCAATGTGAGCCAAGGAACGGCACCGCCATTTGCAGTATTCCTAACCGTTGCTTATTAGTGGGTTTTGTAATGGACGACCGTTTGCCATTCTTCTTCTATTCTGTCTGGTGGTTTCTTCGAAGATGATGGCATATTTGGAGTGGGAATGTTCCAATGTTTTAGTAGTACAAATCCTCCATCCACTGACCATACCGCGTGTGTAACCCTGTGTTTATTGAGAAGAAGGCGTAGGCAGAGGGAAGCCCCATTTATAGAGAATTTTATTTTCTCTCAAGAGCTGGCAGTTGACCCATCCTTCTTGCGGTTTCAAGTAGTCGCTCTTTCACAGTATAAAAATTCCCTTCATTGATACCTTTGCGAAGGGAATTATTAGATGTCGGCAGTGAATCAAATTTGTCTCCGATTTCCTGGCCTAGTAGCTGTTCTGTGCAGCTTACCTCCTGATATACACAAAAAAAAGAGAAAAAAGTAGAAATTCAGCTCACCCTTCTGTGGTCATGCATCAGGTGCCGGTGCGCGGACATACTGAGCCGGGTCAGTGCATCTTGGAACAAAAGGAACGATAATCCAGCAGCCAGGCTTGAGTATAAAGTGCAATAAAACTTCTATTTATTTCATTATTTTAAAAAAGGCATAAAAAAGGTACCATCACACAGACAGACGCGTTTCGAACTATGAGAAGTTCTTAGTCATAGGTAAATAATAAGTGTAGACATTCATTATAAAGGCATGTTTAAAGGAAGTGAATAGCGAGCAGGTAATTAGTCATGTTGTTGAACCAGAAAAAAGAGGGGGAGGAGGAAAAAGGTAGAGGAAAACCAATGAGTATATTGACATATAAATAAACAAATGTAAAAAACACAATATAGGTAAATTAATATATGTACATTAGGTCATTTCTTAAATTTAAGCCATAAAGAGATCTGGTTTTCATAGTGAGAATCCAGTATGCTTCTCTGTTGCGTAGGGCTTTAACCCAATCTCCATCTCTTTTTAAATGTTTTTTAATGATGTTGGTAACTTGATAAAACTGACAAGTATATTCAGTAGTGAATGTTAATTGATTTATGACATTTTTAGTCTTTGTAACTCTT
Source organism: Engystomops pustulosus (assembly GCA_019512145.1). Taxonomy (NCBI): domain Eukaryota; kingdom Metazoa; phylum Chordata; class Amphibia; order Anura; family Leptodactylidae; genus Engystomops; species Engystomops pustulosus. The sequence continues at coordinate 164,509,194 of CM033642.1, forward strand.
TCAGTGTAGAGTAGATCTGATCTAGATCTTGAAGATAGTTTCTCTCTGGTGCGTTGTGTAAGCGTTTTATTGTATCCTCTGTCATGTAGACGTTGTGCTATTTGTGTGGATGTTTGTTTATATTGACTTTCCTGTGTGCATATTCGTTTTGCTTGAATAAATTTCCCTTTGGGAAGATTTCTGACTACATGAGGAGGATGACAACTATTAGCATGCAACAAAGTGTTGCCCGCAGTGGGTTTGCGGTACAGACTGCATATTACTTCATGATTTTGTGGAGAACCAGTTAAACAAAGATCTAAGAATGTTATAGTAGTAGAAGAGTAAGAAAAAGTAAATTGGATGTTGTAGTTATTACAGTTGAGATAGTCAATTAAGGTGATTATTTCTTCTTCTTTACCTGTCCATACCATAAGGCAGTCATCAATGAAACGACCGTCCATTGAATATTGGATAAATAAAGGTTATGTACAGAGTATATGAATTCCTCTTCAAACCATGACATGAAAAGATTAGCTAAAGACGGCGGAAACCCTAAGCCCATTGGGCAACCTTGCTTTTGGAGAAAAAATTCTTTGTCAAAGGAAAAAAAATTATTAGTCAACAAAAAATGTAATACATCTAATATGAAGCAGATTTGTGTTTTGGAAAACAGGCTATACTTCTCAAGGTGATATTGTACTGAGATGATTGCTAACTTGTGCGGTATACAGGTATACAACGAAATTACATCGCAAGTCACCCAGAAAAAATGTTCTAGTGACAAAAGGCTGTAAGATGTTATCAAGCCATGTAGAAGTAAGTTCTAGGAGCGATCCAGTGGCAGAGATAATAGGACGCATGGGGGTGGATATAGCCGCGGCTTCTTTTTGGCCGGGCTGCGGGCCTGGGGAGATGACACAAGGTCCTGCAGGGCCTGTGAGCTCGGTTCTTTATCTGCTGTCTCCCTCTGTCCTCTCACTGGAGAAGAGGGATCATACGATTCTGAGGCTGACCTGGATCTGCGACGTGAGCCATAGGTTGCTGGAATCTGAGGGGCAGCAGCGTGTGCTTGTGTTGTCAGTGCTGCAGCGCCATCTTGGATTGACCTGGCGATGGAGGAAACCTGAAATTAGTGAGTTTCTGCGGGCGCACCGCGTTATGTCTCTTCTTGGTCATGGCAGGAGGGTACTAGGAAGGATTGGATGAGATATCGTGGGGTTTGGAGTTGCTAGTTTGGCAGGATTGCTGTGGAGCTACAGTCTCACACATCCATCTTAGATGGCAACCAAGCCACACCCCCCCTGTTTTCTTTTTTCATACCTTGAATATTTATTCTAGGTAGTGCACTTTCTAATAATATCTTACTACCTTACTCATGCTATTTAGCACTTTCTGAGTTCTATATTAGGATCATTATTATATAGTATTAAAGGTTCAAACCTATTTTAAAAACATACTTATCTATGTTTTGTCTGTGTGTTTATATCTAATATATAAAGCTGGATGTATGTTTTTATGTATGTCCGCTAAAGGAATCTGTACCGTCACGTTATAATCACCAAATTTTGCACGGTTGTTGCCTGTGACTCTGGGAACGTCTTAGACCATGTTTTGAGCTGAAATTTTCACCCTGCACTTTCCAAAATCCACTTGTCACCCACCATATACAGGAGCCAATGTCTGCTGCTGGTGTGGTTGGAAGCTGAGCCGTGATTGGTTTCCATTCTGCCACAGGTCATTAATATGAGCTCTGAGCTGTGATTGGTTACTATTGGTAATAAGTAAAAGATGTTTATATGTGAGGTAAGATGGATAGAGATAAAGAGATAGGCAAAGGTTTATCAGTTTCCCATGGAAACCAATCAGAGATCAGCTGTAATTTTATAAACAGCTGTCAGAAAAAAAAACAGGCAGGCAGTCACCGAGGGAGACTGCCGCCGACAGGCAGGCAGTCACCGAGGGAGGCTGCCGCCGACAGGCAGGCAGTCTCCGAGGGAGGCTGCCGCCGACAGGCAGGCAGTCTCCGAGGGAGGCTGCCGCCGACAGGCAGGCAGTCTCCGAGGGAGGCTGCCGCCGACAGGCAGGCAGTCTCCGAGGGAGGCTGTCTAAGACAGTCTATAGATACATATAAAATATTTTTTGTCAACCCATTCTATTTTGTTGTAGCTAACAGCAGTTATTTACTTTTCTGGGCAACACCTGGAGCCACACGACCCCTAGTAACTGACCTCTGGATGTTGATAATTTACTGTACCTTAGCCCCAGGCTACAAAGATCAGCTGGAAAAGTTATCAAAGGTGTTTGCAGTTAAGATTTATTGTTAATCCTGATTCTTATGATAATTCAACATTTTTAAAATCCATTTGTCACATAGACCAATAATTTTTTGGTTGGAGTTACTGACTGGACCACCACGTACGATGACTGAAGCCAACACCTGGGACTGGGAAGTGGCACTTGGTCTTTATCAGATCCCGCCGCAAAGTGCGCTGGACTTACTGCAGCGCGGTACGTTCAGGTCATTTTACAGGTGCAACTTTGTCTGGGGTGGCAGCAAAGGCCGAACCCCTTCCAGTCTACCAAGAAGAACCGCTTATCTTCTCATCGTCTTCATGTCTAGGATCTCCTTTACCTTGAAGACATTGATGGAGTCGGCCTCAGGAGCAGGAGGAACTTGCCAGGAGAAGCAGTTCAGAATGACTGGCTTGAGTAGAGAGATGTGGGAGGAAGGCGCAGCTTGTAGGCCACAGGATTGATGCACCTCAAACGGACCCAGGAATGGTGGACCAAGTTTGTAGCCAGGGATCTTGACATACCTGGAGGACAACCAGACTTTGTCACCTGAAGAGAATCTAGGAGGAGGTGTGCGTTTCTTGTCAGTCTGGAATTTGGTTTGGGCAGAAGCCTGTAACAAGGAAAGACGAGTCTGCTTCCAAATGGACTTCAGATCCCGTACTAAGTCCTCAACAGCAGGGACGTATGAGGACACAGACAGAGAAAGAGGAGGGCGTGGATGTCCATAGTTGATAAAAAATGGAGCCGACAGATGCTAAATACAAGGAGTTATAAGAAAACTCTGCCCGGTTCTTCCCCAATTATATTAGAGGCACGAGAAAGGGCATCAGCCTTGACATTCTTCTCAGCAGGACGGAACTGAATCAAGAGATTAAAACATGAAAAGAAGAGTGACCAGTAGGCTTGCCTTGGGTTGAGGCGTTGAGCAGAGATAAAGGAGATTCTTATGATCTGTATATACGCAGACCGGATGGTGAGCTCCCTCCAGAAGATAACGCCATTCTTCCAGAGCAACTTTAATGGCCAGTAGATCTCTATCTCCTATGGAGTAATTCCTCTCTGCGGAGGAGAAAGTCTTGGAGAAAAACCTGCAAGTGAGCGCTCGACCTTTGGGCCCTTTCTGGGTGAGCACCGCCCCAGCTCCTACTGATGAGGCATCAACTTTCAGATGGAAAGGCTTCTTTTATCAGGCCGAGTGAGGACTGGGGCTGAGGCAAAGACAAACTTTAATTTGAAGAATGCCAGAGTCGAGGATTGGCACACTTCTTGGTGAGCACCACAATAGGAGACACAAGAGAGGAGAAGTGCGGGATAAACTGCTGGTAATAATTTACAAAGCACAGGAATCTCTGTATTGCATGTAGTCCTACTGGGCATGACCATTGAAGAACCGCAGACAACATAGCCAAATCCATCTGTAGACCCCTGTCAGAGATAATGTAGCCAGGAAGGGAAGACTCCTCTGATGGAACTGCCATTTTTCATGTTTGGCATAGAGGCATTTGGCTCTTAGATGACTGAGGACTTGATGTTTGTGGGACCTACAGGATTCAAGGTCCACAGAGAAGACCAGGATATTGTCAAGATAAACCACTACACAGATATATAACTGTTCCTTGAAGACGTTGCTGATGAATTTCTGAAAGACGGCTGGTGCGTTGCAAAGTCCGAATGGCATCACCAGGTACTCAAAGTGCCCATCATGAGTGTTAAAGGTGATCTTCCACTCGTCACTCTTACGGATACAGATGAGGTTGTGGGCTCCAGTTTGGAGAAAACCTTGGCTCCACGTAGGCGGTCAAACAACTCAGTGATCAATGGCAAAGGATAGTAGTTCTTAACAGTGACCTTGTTAAGGCTGTGGTAGTGAATACTTGGATGGAGTGAACCATCCTTTTTGGTCACAAAGAAGAAGCCTGCACCAGCCAGAGAAGAGGACTTGTGTCTGCAGGTTTTCTTTGATGTAGTCTGACATTGCAGCTGTTTCAGGCACAGAGAGTGGGTATACCAGGCAAAGACGTCTGCAAAGTCCTGATAGCAAGCTGGAAGACGCTCCAGAGGCTTGAGGGCCACAGAAGAGGACATGATTGGCACTGGATGAGGAACCACCATGCAGCCAGACTAGCAATCTGGTCCCCAAGAATCTCCTGCATCTTCGAGTTAAGCACAGGTGCGTCGAACCACAACTATGAAAGACCTAACAGAGGGGAAGATGTGGACCGAGGTAGCACATAGAAAGACAGTCTCTCTTCATGTAATACCTCGACTTGCAGTAACAAAGGCTTAGTGTGGTACCAGATTGGAGAGGATTTAGCCGCTGAGCAAGGAGATGACCAGAGGCTTCTCAGGTTGGACCACAGGGAAGTGATACCGGGAGACCAGAGAGGCATACATGAAGTTTCCTGCAGAGCCGGGATCCAGGAAGGCAGAAATCTGGAACTGAGCACCTGTTTCTGAGCTGAGCAGAACGGGAAGATTCAGACATGGAGAAGCTTTGTTCTCACCTAAGGACGCTTCTCCCAAGAACCCTAGGTGTGAGCATTTCCCAGATGCTGAGGACGGAATGGACAGGCCTGAAGGAAGTGTTCCAGATTGGCACAGTAGAGGCAAAGGTTTCCCTGACATCGCCTGGAATGTTCCTGAGAAGACAGCTGAACTCTGTCCACCTGCACTAGTTCCTCTGCAGCTGCCATGGCAGGTGACTGAAGTGGTCTTTGGAAGGCAGGAGCCAAGCGAGGCAAACGTCAAACCCGGACTAGCGCTTGTTTGAGAAGTTGCTCCTCAGAGCACTTCATAAACCGGATATCAATCTGAGTGGCCAGTCAGATGAGTTTACTCAGGGTAAACAGCGGGTCACGTGCAGGCAGCGAGTCTTTAACTTGTCCCAAAAGTCCCTTTTTAAAGGCTGCAGTTAGGGCGGCATCGTTCAAGGACAGCTTGGAGGCCAGGGTATGGAACTGAACCCCATAATTGCCAACAGATGAGTCCCCTTGACGCAGGTTCACCAGTGCAGTCTCATCTGAAGACGCTCGTGAAGGTTCCTCAAAGACAGAGCGGAACTCATCAAAGGAAGTGATGTTATCTGTAACTGGGTCTTTTCTGTCCCAGAGAGGAGTAGCCCATTCCAAGGCCTTCCCGGAGTGGAGGCTGATGAAGAACGCCACCTTAGACCTTTCCGTGACAAGCTAAGTCCACATAAGCTCAATGTGCAGGGAGCACTGGGTGATAAAGTCCCTGCACAACTTGGGATTCCCATCACACTTTGATGGCATGAAGAGTCTCAGCCTAGTCCTAGTGGCAGGCACGCAGACCGGAGTAGCAGGAGAAGCGCAGGAATCTGGCACTGTTGCTGAGTAACCAACTGCTGCAGCATGGTGGTGACTTATCCAAGCTGTTCACCTTGCATTGCAAACTGTAAGATCAGGCAGTTTAGATAGCGGAACCTTGGCGAGTCCATGGCCGTATCTAAATGTCAAGCTCCAGGAGTAGTGTACCCACTGGACCATCACGGACAATGACAGAAGCCGACACCTGGGACCAGAATCTAAGTGGCACCCGGTCTTCACCAGAGCCCACTGCAAAGCAAGTTGGACTTGCTTCAGCGTGGTACCACCTGGTCGTTCCACAGGTGGGACTTTGTCCGCGGTGGAAGCCAAGGTGAGGTACACAGATCTTAGGCAGAATCATAGTCAGGAACAGGCAGGAGGTCAGGACGGGGAGCACGGGATCAGAGTCGGGGACGTAGAAACAGGCCAAGGCAGGCGATTCAAGACAGGTTCAAAGTCAAACACTGAACGGGGTCAAATCCGGAAAAAAACAAACAAGTACAAGGCAAGGGTACAAGCTATCTCAACGGCATAGAGCACGAAGATCCGGCAGGGAATGTTAGGAGAGGTTGGCTTTTAACCATTTCTTTTTAATCAGCAGTGGGCTGGCCCGTTAAACCTTAGCGAGCCGGCGTGTGCGCACCCTAGGAATCTCTGAAGCCAGAACAGGGTGAAAGGCACGGGCGCCGCACTGGCAAGGAGAGAGGGGTACTGGTGAGCTTGCAACCCCTGATTTGGGTCGTGGGAACACCTGTGACATCTTGTACGTAACCCAGGGACTGCCTGTATATATATTACAGTACAGACCTAAAATTTGGGCACACCTTCTCATTCAAAGAGTTTTCTATATTTTCATGACTATAAAAATTGTAGATTCACACTGAAGGTATCATAACTATTAATTAACACATGTGGAATTATATACTTGACAAAAAAGTGTGAAACAACTGAATATATGTCTTGTATTCAGGGTTCTTCAAAGTAGCAACACAGGTCAATGCCACACAGAGTTCTGGCAGCAGACACATCTCTACAACAACTGTTAAGAGACTGTGTGCAGCAGGCCTTTATTTTAAAAAAGCTACTAGGAAACCACTGATATGGACAGGTAACAAGCAGAAGAGACTTGTTTGGGCTAAAGAACACAATGAATGCACATTAGACCAGTGGAAATCTGTGCTTTGGTCTGATGAGTCCAAATTTGAGATCTTTGGTTCCAACCAGCGTGTCTGTGTGTGACGCAGAAACGTGGAGAAACCGTGAAGCATAGAGGAGGATGGGGTGGGGGTGCTTTGCTGGTATCACTGTTGGAGATTTATTCACAATTGAAGGTATACTGAACCAACATGGTTACCACAGGATCTTGCAGCGGCATGTTATTCGATCAGGTTTGCATTTAGTTGGATCATCATTTATTTTTCAACAGGACAATGACCCCAAACACACCTCCAGGCTGTGTAAGGGCTATTTGACCAAGAAGGAGAGTGATTGGATGCTATGCCAGATGACCTGGCCTCCACAGTCACCAGACCTAAGCCCAATGGAGGTGGTTTGGGCTCAGGTCTGGTGCGAAGAGGTGACTATCTCTTGAAGCTCATAAAGAGAATGACAAGAGTGTGCAAAGCAGTAATCAAAGAAAAGGTGGCTAGTATGTTTTCTGTTATTTTAGTCATATATGTTCCCGACCGAAAAATATTAGACCTTTACATGTTGGCATCACTTTTTTAGTATTATTATTTAAATTAGTCAAATATTTTTGTTTGCTCAAACACTCGCATACAATTGTAACATTTTGTGATTTTCTCTCCTTTTGCTGATTTGTTCATGTTGCGTAAATTTTGTTTAAGAATTTCTTTTTCTACACTTTGATGTCCAATAATCTTTTTTACATTTAGCAGACCTAATTAAATTTTCAATATTTCTCCAATAATTATGGAGCTTATTATTATTTCTTCAATAATATGCTCCATAATTTTTGCTTTTGCTTCATAGCTATTCATAGTTTTGATTCCTTCAGTGTGAAACTACAATTTTATAGTCCTGAAGATACAGAAAATTCTGGCGACATTTCAGTGTGTTACCACCTGTCCATATATATATATACATACAGGCAGTCCCCGGGTTACATACAAGATAGGGTCCGGAGGTTTGTTCTTAAGTTGAATTTTTATGTAAGTCGAAACTGTATATTTTATAATTGAAGTTCTAGACAAATTTTTTTCTTTTGCCCCAGTGACAATTGGAGTTTCAAAATTTTTGCTGTAATGGGACCAATAATTATCAATAAAGCTTCATTACAGACACATCACAGCTGATCATTGCAGTCTGGGACTATAGTAAAGCATCCAGAGAGCTTCAGCAGAGGTCACAGTGGGCAGAAGGGACCGTCTGTAACTATGGGTTGTCTTTTAGTCGGGTGTCCTTAAGTAGGGGACCGCCTGTATATATTTGGACAGAAACTCATTTAACAACATTCTAACATTTTAATTTAGTGGAGAAAACTTTGGATGGTAAATTGCACATCACATTTTTCTCATCTGCTAGGGGGTAAGTCAATGGTGTGGGTTCTCTTTTCTCAGTTCCTAGGAGTTTCCTTAATTTCTATCCAACCCACTTAAAGGGAAGCTGTCACCACATTTGCACATATACAGGCAGTGACAGGTTCCTAAATAGCCCTAATAACTGACTGACCCCCTCCTTTTAGCTAAAAATTATTTCGCTTACATCCACATAAATCACCTTTTATCTTATACACTCACCGGCCACTTTATTAGTAGTAACGGGTTGGAACCCCTTTTGCCTTCAGAACTGCCTCAATTCTTTGTGGCATAGATTCAACAAGGTGCTGGAAGCATTCCTCAGAGATTTTGGTCCATATTGACATGATGGCATCACACAGTTGCCGCAGATATGTCGGCTGCACATCCATGATGCGAATCTCCCGTTCCACCACATCCCAAAGATGCTCTATTGGATTGAGATCTGGTGACTGTGGAGGCCATTTGAGTACAGTGAACTCATTGTCATGTTCAAGAAACCAGTCTGAGATGATTCCAGCTTTATGACATGGCACATTATCCTGCTGAAAGTAGCCATCAGATGTTGGGTACATTGTGGTCATAAAGGGATGGACATGGTCAGCAACAATACTCAGGTAGGCTGTGGTGTTGCAACGATGCTCAATTGGTACCAAGGGGCCTAAAGAGTGCCAAGAAAATATTCCCCACACCATGACACCACCACCACCAGCCTGAACCGTTGATACAAGGCAGGATGGATCCATGCTTTCATGTTGTTGACGCCAAATTCTGACCCTACCATCCGAATGTCGCAGCAGAAATCGAGACTCATCAGACCAGGCAACGTTTTTCCAATCTTCTACTGTCCAATTTCGATGAGCTTGTGCAAATTGTAGCCTCAGTTTCCTGTTCTTAGCTGAAAGGAGTAGAGAGGGTGATAGTGGGAACAAGAAGCGCTCATAGGGTGAATATTGTAAGGTGGTGTATCGCTTGTAGGATTAAGGGATTTGCTCACCTGGTTGGGTTGTGCTTAGTAGGGCACAACTCCAGTAATGGTGTACAATATCAGGGTCCGTGGCTGCCGATGCTTCGATACGGTCTCCAATCACAGGGGACTGGGCTGTTTGGAGTCTAAGGATCAGGTAGGGGAAGATAGGAGCATGTGGCGCACAAAGGACCGGATGTAGATATTCTCCAAAAGGGTTTATTAGAAGGTATATATAGATAACAAGAGTATCACAACGCGTTTCGGGGAATACAAATCCCCTTTTTCAAGTGAAAGAAAATTCTGGAATACATCGAAAATGAAATAAAAATGTGTATACATATAAAAATATTGTCGCGGCACACTAGTGTGCCACGGCACACTGGTTGAAAATCACTGGTCTAGAGGACTATCAAGATGTAAAGAGCTGATGATTTTAGAGAAATTTTGTGTGAGATCCAAAATGCAACAATTCGATAGAATGGAGTTAGTGACATATGTTTGTGTTGGGCTTTGCAATCTTAATTTATCAAAGGCTGGCAAATCCTGCTTGGGGGAACAGGAATACTTGGTCACACTAACATCCTGAGCCAGATTATGAATATTAAGGTCCCTTTCACACTTGCATGTTTCACAACATTTTCTGTGCGTGTTTTTGACGCGCAGAACCTGCTTTTCACGCGCATGAAAAACACACGATAGAAAGCTATGAAGAATTTTTTTTACCGATCGGTTGCTAGGTGATGAAAAAAGGCAGGAAGTGGCATGTGGGTCCTAATTTAAAAATCATGTAGGTGTGTGGAATCTTACAGCCATGGATGCTCCACTAGGGGATTCTGGGGAAATATGCAACGTTTTCCGGGAAGGGATAAGGTTAAGGATGAGTAAGGGATGAGGATGGGCTAGGGTAGTTACATGCATTCTTGGTTGAACAGCTTTGGAAATTATATAATAGTTTAGATACAATCCAAACAACTAGCCATTGTAATTTTAAATGTAAAGTTAAACAGGCTATAGGCACAGTTCCCACCTGCATAGGTGGCTTGCCTCAAATAAAAAAAATGTTCCAAATTCAAATGAACATTAACTCATTTAGAGACATTACGGCCTAAACATGCACATTTTAAAACTATGCCAAAACAGACAAATTCCCTAAAAAACATAACTTCAGCAATATGCCAATACCAGCAATTTTGTTGTACATCCAAAGTTTCTTCCACTTTCTTCTCTACCAATGAGAGCTTGAAGGAATGATCAAGCCCACTAATCGTTTCTGTTAGGCCCGCGATTTTCCATTAACCGGGGTTAAAAAACCGTGAAAAACCGTTATTATTTTTTGATTAGATCGGAGCATTTTTTCGGACGCGGCGGGATCTAATGTGTTTATGATTTTTTACTGTTTATTTATATTTATGTCAGTTCTAGGGAAAGGGGGGTGGATTTGAATTTTTAGGTTTTTTTATTATAATTTTTTTTTTTTTTAATTTTTACTATTTTCAGCACCCCTAGGGACTCTTAAACCCTAGGTTGTCTGATCGATTCCTACCCCATAATCGGCCATACTACGTATATGGAAGCCGTCTCCATGCATCGCAAACGTGACCGCCGCCTGACTACACGGCGGCGGTCGCGACCGGTTAAAGGGAACCTCCCACCGACCGATTCTACCTATAAGGTAGAAGGGTGGTAGGTGGATGAGGGACGTGGGATAGCCCTTTTTTTTTGGGCTAAATCCTCACGTCCGGTGTCTTTTAGAAAACTTTATTGCATGTATAATGCAAATTGTTTTAATGCGTCTACTCTGGGGCGTGGAGTGCCGTAACTGAGGCTCCTAGTCGCGGCTACTCCCAAAGACCCCCACGCCCCAGTAGCCAGGTACTCCGCTAACCAGGCAATCTTTGGCGCGCAGCTACCAGTGTCCCCGCGTCTGCACATGCGCAGAAACTCAGTCTTGTTTTCTCAACCCCTCCGCCGCGGCTCTGGGGCCGGAGCTACTACTCTCTACTGCTGCATGCGCAGAAGTAGGCCTCAGATTCCGAGGGAATCAGACGAGGGCGCGCAGCTAACCATTACTGCGCGCCAAAGATCCTGGTAGGCGGAGTAACGTGGCTACTGGGGCGTGGAGTTAGCCGCGACTACGTAGCTCATGTCCGGCTACTCCATGCCCCGCATCTCTTAAAGCAAGATGGCCTACAGAAACTATTAGTTGGCTTGATCATTCCTTCAAGCCTCATTGGTAGTCGAAGAAGTGGAAGAAAACTTTGGATGTAAACAAATTGCTGGTATTGGCATATTGCTGAAGTTATGTTTTTTAGGGAATTTGTCTGTTTTGGCATAGTTTTACAATGTGCATGTTTTAGGCGTAATGTCGTCTAAATTAGTTAAATGTTCATGTGAATTTGGAACATTTTTTTTTATTGAGGCCAAGCCACCTATGCAGGTGGGACCTGTGCCTATAGCCTTTTAACTTTACATTTAAAAATTACAATGGCTAGTTGTTTGGGATTGTATCTAAACTATTAGATAATTCCAAGCCTGTTCAAAACCAAGAAGCATGTACTACCCTATAGCCCATCCTCAATCCCTTATACTCATCCTTCCTTATATCCTTCCCGGAAACGTTGGCATATTTCCCCACGAATCCCCTAGTGGAGCATCCATGGCTGTAAGATTCCACACACCTACATGATTTTTAAATTAGGACCCACATGCACTCTTCCTGCCTTTCAATCACCTAGTCCAACCGATCGGGCTAAAAAAAATTCTGCATAGCTTTCTATCGTGTGTTTTTCATATGCCGCGTGAAAACGCGGTGTCTTGCGCGTTCATAAGTCACAACACTCACAGAAAATGTTTAGTGAAACATGCAAGTGTGAACGGACCTAATATTCAATATTCTGGCTCAGGATGTAGTAGTGACCAAGTATTACTGTTCCCCCAGCATGATTTGCCCACCTTGAGTAGAATTAAGATTGCAAGCCCACACACAACCCATATGTCACGACGAACATCATTCTAAAACGATTGGTTGTCAAGGTTTTTTAGCACGTCTCCACAGTGGACGACAAATTTTCTCTTCCTACATATTATTCCCAAGGCACTGCGGGTCTGGTCCCGGCCGTACATCTTGACTCAGTCCTCTAGACCAAAACCCGACCTCGTGGCACGTGTATTCAAACATTTCAAGAAGAAAGAAAGCCTCGGCCTTCAACCAATGTAAAAACAATTCATTCGTTATACCAGATCCGATTAAAACAGTTGTGCTCACGTGCGCTGATGAAAGTGCAAGTCAGGAGCCACTAAAGTGACGCGCCCTGTTTTGTGCTGCCGATAACCCACGCTCTTACACTGATTATCCCGCTCCATTTAAATGAAAGGTCCAAAAAGGGTGAAGTGTGAGTTTTCTTCTTCTGACATTCATGTAAACAACGTACAATCCTCTTCCAGCATCATACCTGACATCCGAGGCCCAGGTTGATTGGAGTGGTCAGCTCTTCAGGCTTGCCATTGAAAACGTGAATGTGTGTATTTTTCAAGTTCTTCCATTGACATTTTATTTGCTGTGGGCCAATGTAATGTATATATCAATGCTTAAGGCACTATAAGATTTTTGTATGGTCAGAAATCCTCCTCTCTTTTTTGGTGCTTGGATTGAGATATGCTGGCATCAGCGACTAAATAAGCTTATATACTTGTCCCCTAATTAGTATGGCTACAAAAAAAAATAAAAAATATTTAGCATACACTGTTGCATACAAAATGTGATGTCTTGGTTTTTTTTCTCTATGTTCTGTAATATGAAACAAGATGGCATGTTGGCTATCATTTGTTTATTAATATAAAAATATTTATATCTAATCATCATATAGTATTATTCATATCAAGTATCGAACTATGGTCCAAATTTTAGGTAAATGCAAACCCAAATTTGTAACCATAATGATAAGTAGTTGGTCAATCTGAGGCAAAAAGGCCACAAACTAAATGTCTATTGTTACCAAGTATAAGCGGCCGTTCAAACACAATAAATTCCTTATTCGTAAACATTTTGGTTTTTAACAAATTAAACCAACGTTTTGCTTAAACCAATCATCCTAATGCCTTGGATTTACTTAAAACTAGTCATGTACTTACTGCACTGTAGCCATGTGTTTTTAATGGTTACATTTTTGAGACTTACCAGTAAAATTAGTTCCCAATGATCAATTGGAGTTTGTCATGCAATGTGCTGTTTTCAAAAGTGCAGTCATGGTTGATCCATTGACAAATAATCACCACAATCCCTGACGTAGAGAGAAACGTAGCCCATCCTTGAAATGAATTTTAAATTACCATATTTTTGGGTCTCTAATGACTTCTCATGAATCATCAACCAACATGTGTGCAAAAAAATCGAATAACTCGAACAATATTTTGTACGATATTTTTAACAACAAACTGGATTCCAAAAAACCCACCATATGGAGATATTTACTGAAGCTTGGGGTTGTGTATAGCAAATTTTTCAGGCATGCAAAAAGATTTGTTTGTAGCCATATAATATAATTTTGACTGAAGGCCATATATTGACTGAAAGATTTTTTTTTTTTGTTTTAAGAGGCTATTCCAACCATTTCTCCAAAGTCAAAACTGGCACTTTTTTGCCATTTAAAAAAAAAATTAAAAATTCTATAAAAAGTGATCAAAAGGTCGTACAGTCCTAAAAATAATATCATTGAAAACATCATCAAAAGTCGCAAAAGATGACACCACCCACAGCTCCGTACAACGAAGTATGGAAAAGTTATAAGCACAAGAAAACGGCAAAATAAAAAAAAAATTTGTTCATGAGGTTTTAATTTTTGTAAATGTATGAAAACATTATAAAACCTATACAAATTTGGTATCCCTGTAATCGTACTGACCCAAAGAATAAATTAGATGCGTCATTTGTGGCGTGAAGTGAAAGCCTTAATATCCAAGCCCACAAGAATACGACACAAATGCGTTTTGTCACCATTTTCACTGCATTTGGAATTTTTTTCCCGCTTCCCAGTACATGGCATGGAATATTCAATGCGATCACTATGAAGTGCAATCTGTTACACAAAAAACGAGCCATCACATAGCTTTTTACGTGTAAAAATAAAAAAGTTAGAGATTTTTGAAGGAGGGGAGTGAAAAATGGAAATGAAAAAACGGGAAAGGGCCCGGTCCTTAACCGGTTAAAGATCAGATATTGGTCTCTCCTCAATTCATCTGATCCAGAATGTCTTTACAAATTCTATTTTTAGATGACAGTGGAATATGATCTGCCACATGGTCAAACAGTATATCATAATTGGAAATCGCCTAAAAAAAAAATGAAATATTGGAGTAATGTGAAAAACAGATCACCAATAGTCAAAATCAAAGTTTAAACACCTCTTGCACTAAAATGTATGCCCCTTTTATATGAAAACTTTCTCTTTTTCTTCTTGCAGTCGTTGTTATCAGACCCGAAAGAAACTTCAAGATCATCAAATAAGATGGGGGGGTTATCAAGTAGAAATCAGGATTTTGAGTTTATTTGCTAGACCCACTAGTGGAAGGCAAAGTCTGGATGGAACACATAGCTTGCTGGTATTCCCAAGAGAAATTTGAAGGTATATATTCCACAAAGCTGTGATAAATTTCAGTAGAGCATGTGGAGGGCAGCCTTTTTGGCCTTTAGTTTTAGGCCATGTTGCTATCTTGGTAGATATGAGGCTGATGTAAATGTTTACTAATTCATACTTATAGACACTTTTGTGGTGCATCGTACTATTGAACAGCAAGTGGAACTATTGGATTATCTGGTGCAAACTGCATTTTACTGAGGTAAACTACACTAAGGCAGTATGCAGCAGTTTTCACATATTTCACTATGAATATATGGTAAAACACATGACACCTGGAATACCTATGTGTACATGTATAAAGTCTACTATATTATTATCCTAAACCACTCATACTGTACACCAGTGTTTACAAGAAGAGAATCTTACACCTGGTTTATGATAGGATGATGATAGCATGGAGGCGGTACAACAACAATGTTTTCCTGATTTTACGGTATACCCAACTGTCTGACTTCCTTTCCTCTCTGAATGATAACAATAGGAATTAAAGATTCACCTCACAAATAAGTACTGAAAAGATCACATTTTTGGCTTGAGCTACAGAAATAATAAATAAAAAAATGCAATGTAGAACTTTTAGAAAACCAGCAACTAAAAATAGCTATCTACCAATAGACAACTGCCATCTACGCCGATGGCTATTAAACATTCCTTATGAACAATATAGGAGACTCAGAAGAAACTGTACTCTTATAGAATCTTTTGATGAGGATGCAAAAAATCTTACGCTACAATTTTTAGATAAACAATATCCACTATCAGTATTACAGAAAGTATATGATAAAGCCAGGAATCTAGATAATAATAAAATAATAATAATTAAACCCTCGAGTATACAAAAAGACATTTCAACCACTAACCCCACAAAAGCGCTATCAACACACATTTAATTGATTCTCCCATTCAATACCCAATATAAGCAAAATTTAAAAAATTATAGGCAAACATTGGCATTTTTTATTACAAGACAAACATCTCCGACTATCTTTACCCAACAGACCCCCGATATTATATAACAAATCCCCTTATTTAGGTATCATAATAGCACCTACAGTTAAACGCAATAAAGCAATCGGTCTTCAAAATTCATGGTTAAACCTGAAAGGTTTTTTCAGATGTGGAAAATGCATATGTTGCAAAAACAGAAATACAGGCGGTCCCCTACTTAAGAACAGCTGGCTTACAGACGACCCCTAGTTACAAATGGACCTCTGGATGTTGCCAATTTACTGTGCTTTAGCCCTGGGCTACAATAAACAGCTATAACAGTTATCACAGGTGTCTACAATGAAGCTTTATTGTTAATCCTGGTTCTTATGAGAATCCAACATTTTTAAAATCCAATTGTCACAGAGACCCAAAAACATTTGTCTGGGGCTACAATGATAAAGTATACAGTTCCGACTTACATACAAATTCAACTTAAGAACCAAACCTACAGAACATATCTTGTACGTAACCCGGGGACTGCCTGTAAATTACTTCTCACTCAAATTCACACACCCATGAAATAAAAGAACTTCTTACATGTGACAGTGAGGGGGTAATCTATCTCATTCAATGCCCCTGTCTGAAACAATATATAGGGCGCACTATAAGACCATTAAAAGAAAGAATAGGGGAACATTTGCGTAATATCAAAAATCAAGTAAGGAATCATTCATTGTCCGATCATTTTTTTCTGCACCACAACAAAGATCCTTTGGCAGTATGTTTCTACGCATTAAAAACAATAACAAAAAATTGGAGAGAGGGGTTATATTGCTAGCATGTCCCGTATAGAATCCAGGTTCATTTAGGATTTTGAAACTCTGGCACCCAAGGGTTTGATGGAACCAGCATTTTATGGAACTTCGCCCTTTATCGTTAGTTTATTACATTTCTGGCTTTCTATGACATCGTTCAGACTTTAGACATTATAAGCTATGCTCTTAAGATAGACGAGTCTACTATTATCATGTCTAAATGCCCCTTTTTCTCTGTATATGCGGTTCTGGATTGTTCAGCAGAGCACAATCTCTTCTGAATATAGCCAACATTTTAAAATACAATGTATTCTCAATATACACACATATATACCGTATTTTCCGGGCCATTAGGCGCACCGGAATATAAGGCGCATTAGTCCGATGCGCCTTATATATGTAAAGTCCATATATAAGGAGAAAGGACTATAAGGCGCGGGGTCCGGGGGGCGTGTGTCGGGAGTCCGGGGGCGGAGCGGAGACCGACGAGACCACGGACGAGGAGGTGCAGGCAGGAGGGGAAGGTGAGGGGGAGGGAGGGGGGGGAGGAGGCAGCGGACCTACTACATAGGTCCCCGCTACGGAGACAGCAGATCTCCAGCGGGAATGCAGACCACGCGGCAGAAGTTGTTCGTGCCGCGTGGTCTGCAGTTCCCGCTGGAGATTGCTTATCCGGTCTCCGGTAGGGGGACCTATGTAAGTATGGTCCGTGCCCAGCGCCTACATAGGGCGCACCGGACTATAAGGCGCACTTTGGATTTCCAAGGAAATCCAAGGCTTTTAAGTGCGCCTTATAGTCCGGAAAATACGGTATGTGTGTACATATATATAATGCAAGAAAATGAGCAGTACTCCATTTGTAGTGTAAACCAAGTGTGGTCCTTTTATTCCATCATAAGTGACAGTAGCGAAGTTTCGGCCCTTTTTCAAGCCATTTACATAGTGCAATCAGCGGAAATATATACGAAAAAACCATCTACTCACCTTTCCAGCACTCCCCCGAAGCTCCGCTGCCACAGTCCGGCCGGTGGTGACAGCTCTGTGTGTGCTGGTGTCGCACAGAATATAACGTTGGCAAAAGGCTGACATCATATTCTGTGAACTGCCAGCGCTCACTGAGCTGTCACGGAGTGTGAGGCCGGACTGTAGCAGCGGAGCTTCGGGGGAGTGCTGGACAGGTGAGTAGATGTTTTATTAATTTAATGTGCCGGGCAAGCTGGGTGTATAGAGGGGAAGGCAGCTGGCTGTACAGTGAGGTTGAGGGGGCCGCCAGGCTGTATACTGGGGGGGGGGGGCACGCTGTATAGTGGAGGGCATAAGGCTGTATACAGGGGGGGGGGGGGGGGGGGGGGGCAGGCTGTATACTGGGGCGGCTGTTTGGCTGTATACAAGAGGGCTAGATATATACTGGGGGGCTGGCGGTGGTATATGGCATAGCAGTTATATTCCTGTACATAAGGGCAGTATTATAGTAACGATATTCTTGTACATAGGGGGCAGTAATATAGTAGTTATATTTTTGTACATAGGGGGCAGTATTATAGTAGTTATATTCTTGTACATCGGGGCAGTATTATAGTACAGGGCGGTCCCCTACTTAAGAACACTCGACTTACATATGACCCCTAGTTACAAACGGACCTCTGGATATTGGTAATTTATTGTACTTTAGTCCTAGGCTACAATGATCAGCTGTAACAGTTATCAAATGTGTCTGTAATGAAGCTTTAGTGTTAATATTCATTCTTATGACAACCCAACATTTTTAAAATCCAATTGTCACAGAGACCAAAAAAGTTTTGGCTGGGATTACAATGATAAAATATACCGTTCCGACTTACATACAAATTCAACTTAAGAACAAACCTACAGACCCTATCTTGTATGTAACCTGGGGACTGCCTGTAGTTATATTCTTGTACATAAAATGCAGTATTATAGTAGTTATATTCGTGTACATAGGGAGCAGTAATATAGTAGTTATATTCTTGTACATAGGGGCAGTATTATAATAGTTATATTCTTGTACATAGGGGGTAGTATTATAGTGGTTATTTTGCTGTACATAGGGGGCAGTAATATAGTAGTTATATTCTTGTACATAGGGGCAGTATTAAAGTAGTTCTATTTTTGTACATAGGGGGGCAGTATTATAGTAGTTCTATTCTTGTACATAAATGCAGTGTTATAGTATTTATATTCTTGTACATAAAATGCAGTATTATAGTAGTTATATTGCTGTACATGAAATACAGTATTATAGTAGTTATATTCTTGTACATAAAATGCAGTATAAGGGGGGCAGTGTGTGTCTCTTTCGCTGCGTTGTACATGTTGATTTAGACCATCTATAAACAGTTTGTATGGAGTTTAGGAACTCATCACATGGCCTACTTGTTCTGACACCGCCCACAGAATGGGGCCACTTTTAAATTTTTTTCCATGGCCACTTTAAATTCCCAGTATGCCCCCTGTGTGCAGGCTACGATAGGAAAATCCAAGCAGCACACTCAATGAGGCAGATTTACTTACCCGGTCCATTCGCGATCCAGCGGCACGTTCTCTGCGGTGGATTCGGGTCCGGCCGGGATTCATTAAGGTAGCTCCGCGACACATTTTTTTTAAAAAATGCGGCGGTTTTTCAGAATCCGTCGGGTTTTCGTTCGGCCACGTCCCCGATTTCCGTCGCGTGCATGCCAGCGCCGATGCGCCACAATCCGATCGCATGCGCCAAAATCCCGGGGAAATCGGCGCAAATTGGAAATATTCGGGTAACACGTCGGGAAAACGCGAATCGGGCCCTTGGTAAATGACCCCCATTGGCTTTATTTCACCATTTACCATGGCTTACTATATTTACTTGAACAGCGTATAACGTTTATCCAAAGAAATCTTCTGTGTAAAACATAATTGGAACTTCTTTAGACCAACTCTTACTTTCAAAGAAAAGACAGAATAATATGTATTGTTCCAATACAAAGAGACATACCAAAGATCCAATACAAATTTTTTTTTTATACAAAAATCCAGTATGTCTTTTCTATGAATCCTAAAAGGGAGGATCAAATGGTATTTAACAAACAGACCAGAGGTAGACGCCATTCATTTATGTTTTTGCTACTAAGGAAGAAGTAAGGCAACTTCAAAACACGTATAGCACTTATAGCTTTTATCAAACGAAAGCACCATATAAAGAAAACTAGGATCGGCCAGTTCAGTATAGAAGACCACACTATTGGGAACCTGAATTAAGGAACCATTACACTTACCAGCCTTCATACAGGAACCAGGTCTTCTCCATCCTTGTACTTGTGGTGCGCCAGAAACGTCTACCCCGCATGTGCGATTCTGTAGACACACGCAGGCACGCTTTCCTGCTAATATCTGGATTCTAAGGTAACGGCAGGCTCCGACTGGCTCAAAACCCCAGTGGGCCCTTATCATAAGTCACCATCTCCTGCCTGTGTCTGTGAGCAGGAACATTCAGCTGAGGCTGGAGGAGGGGGGCAGCAGGGGGGACTATGACGTCCTGCAGGAGGGAGAGACTCTTTGCTCTTCCCATAGCAGCGCTGGGGCAGTGAGTAAGACATTTCCTCCTCACTGCACTGAGCACCCCAGCCCCTGCGTCACTGCAGGGAACATGGCCCCTGATTCACTGGAGGAGCAGACAGTGAGCTGTCACTAATTACAGACCAGAGGACGTGGGCCCCCTAGTAGTCACAGCGGGCCCCCTTCCTCCTGGTCATGCTGGAGGTCATCCCCCCTGGCACATCACAGGCTGCACTCATGTGTGCAGAGCTCAGGATGGATGAGGAGCTGCTGCTCACCCCATGATGGCTTCCAGCACAAGAGAAAGGTACAAAATAAAAGTGCATCACATGTACACACACACAGTGCACCTCATTACATCCCTGCAATGTGTACATACATATAGAATAACAGTGCACTCAAGAACTACAACTCCCAGCAGTTGAATGAGATGATGAAAGTTGTAGTACTTTGACTGTATTAAGTGTTGCTGTAGAATAAGGATGTCACACGTAACGCGCAGACTCTGTTTAGAATTTGAATCAAAGCGCACGCGGGCAGGATGGGCTTCTATGCAAACGCATGCGATCGGTAACCCGCACCCAGTGTCTTGTATTGTCCAAATGCCAGGGCTGAAGGAATCAATGTGTTATGTGTGACCGCAGCCTCAGTATTACCAGCATACCCCACGTTACCTGTGACTGCAGCCTCAGTATTACCAACGAACCCCCCCACCCGTCATGATGTCCAAATTGCAGATTAATCACCATTTCAATGCACAAACATTTGAATAAAAAGTGATGAAAAGCTTCTTCACTTCACAAACTGATATCACTGAAAACGTCAGCTTCTCCAGCTCTGTACATTAAAGTTTAAAAAAGTAAGAGGTGTGTGAAAGATGTAAAACCGAGCCTGTAATAAAAATAATTTCAACTTTTTTTGTCATTTTTACCACATTTGGAATTTTTCTCCAGCTTCCACGGAATATTAACCCTTAAAGGGTTAAAGGCCAGACCATTTTCATCTTTGATTTTTCATTTTTACCTCTGTGTCTTTAAAAATCCATAACTGTGTTATTTCCATATACAGAGCTGTATAAGGCTTGTTTTCTGCATAACAAATTGTACTTCCTAGTGATGATATTAAATATTCTATGCCGTGTACTGGAAAGCGGGAAAAAATCCCAATGTGGTTAAATTGACAAAAAAAACATACTTATGCCATTTTTTTGTGGGCTACGTATGTACGGCTTTCATTGTATGCTCCAAATCATACCTCCCCTTAATTCCTTGGGTAAGTGTGATCACGAGAACACCAAATTCATAAAGCTTTTATAAAGTTTTTATATTAAAAAATGAACCTGTGTTCATTAATGCCTTAAAGGAGTTTTCCCACAAAGACAAGTTAGGTCCTATCCATGGGATAGGGCCTGACTTACTGATCAGTGGGGTCTCAGTGCAGATTGCGAAAACGAGGAGTCCGACCGACCTTTTTTTACTGTATTTGCAGGCCGTAAGGGCTTCTCGTTCCTACCATTTACAGCAATATAGCTGCATTGCAATATGTGGCGACCAGGATGAAAGCCTGTATGCAAATAAGCCTGAGGGGCTCCAGGCTCCTCTACAGGTGTTAATGCCCTTTTAATGCTCACAGTGGCATTTTGTAGGTTAATACCTGTGATTGGTACCAGCAATCCATTTAGGGGGATATTCATTGGCCATGCCCCTATGTCCTCCCGGATACCTGGAGAGACTTAGGGTATTGTCACACGTTAGCATTTTAATTGTGTTTTGTAACTCATTCAAAATGCAGTAGGTTGGGCCGCAACTAATTGCATACAGTATTCGTTTGTATGAAAACACACCCAGTGTCTTGCATTTGCTCAATACAAGACAACGGCGCTGATTGCCGATCACGTCTGTTTCTATACAAACAAATATGCAATTGGTTACAAATTGGAATTAAAACCCTAACATCTGACAGCGCCCTGAGGCCTCTTGATGTATCTCGTGGAAAAAGCAGCCTGTAGGTTTTTCAAAATAATTCAGGCAAGCCCCGCGCCCCACCTGCACCCCTTCAAGCCCACATGTCATAGAGGTGGCATAATTGCTTTTATAATCGCAAATTCTTTATCCCCCCCCCGGCGTGTATAAAGAGTACTCAGCCTGTGAACCTTCTTCATATACAGGCAGTCCCTGGATTATTTACAAGATAGGTTCCTTAGGTTTGTACTTAAGTTGAATTTGTATGTAAGTAGGAATTGTATATTTTATAATTGTAGATCCAGACAAATTTTTTTTTGTCCCAGTGACAATTAGATTTTCAAATTTTTTTGCTGTAATGAAACCCGAAGATTATCAATAAAGCTTCATTACAGACACCTTACAGCTGATTATTGCAGCCTGGGACTAAAGTAACATTCAGAGAGGTCACAGTGGGCAGAGGGGTCCGTCTGTAACTAGGGGTTGCCTGTAAGTCGAGTGTCCTTAAGTAGGGGACCACCTGTACCTGAAACCTGTTAAGGACATACATGTACTATGTGCAGTCCTTAAAGGACATCTATCACCAGATCAAGCTTACATGCTGGTGTGCGCCCCCTCTAACAGGATCTGCTCTTCTTTTAGCTTCTTGTTCCCTGGTTTTAACAAAAAAAAAAAGTCTTTTAAAATTATGCAAATGAGCCTGAAGGGCTCAGGCTTCATAGGAGTTAATGGAACCTGGAGCCCCTCAGACTAATTTGCATAATTTTTAAAGCCCTTTTTTCGTAAAAACAAGGGCATAACCACCTTAAAGAAGAGCAGATCCTGCCAGAGGGGGCACACACCATTATGTTTGGTTTGCAATCCTTGATCTGATGATAGATGTCCTTTAAGAGGTTAAATACTGATTCCAGGAATGTTAAACAGTCCGGCAGATAACAAGCCTTTAGGCCCCATTCACACCTTGCAGTTCTTGATCTGTTTTAATTCCATTTAAAAACGCAACAGGGAGGGGCTCATTCCAGAACAAAAGCGTTTCAGTATAAAGACATATGTGTTCTGGCAAAGCCCCTGCCATTTGCAGTTTTCAATGCAGTTAAAACTCATCAAAAAACAAAAAGTGTGCATGGGGCCTGAGGCTTGTTTTCTGCAGGATTGTTGTACACGTCCTCATTCACTTCTATGGGCTCATGCACATGGCTGTGTATTTCATAGCCCTTTTTATGAGCCGACTGCCTGAGCTGCAAATGACAGAGCAGGTCCTAACCATGTTTGCGGTTCAGGCTATTATTATGTACTTAAATCCCGGTGACAAGAAACCCTCAAACAATGTTCCATGGGACCATTGTTTGCATCCCAAGAGCTGCACCAGTGTAGTGTGCAGAAAGCCTGATGCTGCTTTCAAACATTACGTTTTTTTTGTTGCAAAAATTTTGTCTGCTGAATGGACATGCATTCAAATGGAAGAGGAACAGATCGTCTTTCCAAAGCATTGAATACGCAACAAAAAACGCAATGTGTGAACATGGCCACAGGCTGCATTCACACCTTGCATTTGCAGCACGTTCAGAAACGCAATGAAAATATACATGGGGGTGGCTCTCACCTATCCATGAAGCAGTTTTTGGGCCCCCAGAATTAATTTCACTGGTGGGCCCTTGGCACCCCAGTCCGACCCTGGGTAACGGTACACATTTACCTTATTCACCACATAAATATGCATTAATTTTTTAAAACAGGAGCTTTTAAGAATAAGGTTTACCCCTTTGCCATTGGATATTTTATACCACTTGAAGTTTCTCACAGATTTGAACTTCGTCATATATTGGAACTTTTTTCCATATAAATCTAAATATAAGTTCAAACCATCGGAACTTGCAAATATTAGCACCTTATGGAATGTGAACATAACTGAACATTTCGTGCAAATAGTTTTTACTATTATTTATTGACAATATTGACACACTCCTTATTTCATGATCGGTAATATATGTATGTTCTTAATACCTTTTTTATGTATTAAATATATAAATAGAGACAAACACAACTCTGACCCCAGCTTATTAAAAGTACTGGGTATAGATAAAATTGATGGATATGGACTGTAAACACACTCCAACCGAGGGGCCTAAACGAAACCCTGAGCTTCGCCCCATTTATCTAGCTGGGCTTCCTGTTCCCCTCTCCTCTATCCTACCCTCTATAGACATTGAGGTTCTCATGCAACATGCCTTACATAAACACTGGTGTCTTGTTTACACCAGTAATGTATTTTTTAACTGTTTCTCTGTTACTAATAAATTGCCTTTCTATATTTTCAGAGACATTCCCACTGGTCCTAATTTGAGTTGGTTGCGTCAACATACATTCCATTGTTAATAATGCCCGATAACAATATGAAAAAAGGGAAACGATGAACATAAGATAAAAATCTGCTTTTAATATTAACTAAAAATACTGGGCATCGATATGTACTCTCCTGTATCGCATCGCTATGCACTGATTGAGGGGGTCTCCTCGCGTCAATGGTAAGGTCATATCCTTTTCATTGACAATGTTGTCTGGCAATTTATTGTAGGGGGAGGGATAGATTTCTTGGTGTAAATTAGTGATAAACATTCATAAATGCAATGTAATATGAATGGATGTACACGATATATGTCTTGATATTTCATAGGCTCCGTAATTGCACTTGTTGCACGCGCATGCCACTTTATCCTCTTCCTCATCCCCCTCACCCTGATGGCACTCCCCTCATATCCCATCACTTTTTCACTTTGCAATATTTTACCATTTAATCAATAAGAAGGTATTTCATGGTTATGATATCACAAAACTATGATGTATGGTTATAAATATTGTTATATTTCCAAGGTGCACATTTGTTAATATTCTAACCAAGCTCTCAACTAATCTGTACACTGAGGTTTAATCGGGCATATTAGGGATACATCTTACCCACTTAAATCCAGACACATGCCCCCTCCCTGGTATCGCAATTACTGAATGCAGAATGTACCGCGTGCACACGCACAACTTCACATCCATGCTCTATGATGTTAAGTCACTACGCATGCATTGACATACAAAGTATACTGAAGGGAAGAATCGCGATATCCCGATCAAGTGTTCGCGAATTTGTCCGATCACGTGACCGGAATTGCACAGCACAGGCGAGGTGCAGTGTAGAAAAGAACTGCAATATTTTGATCACATGCTGGCGATTTTCTATGATCTCGCGACATGTGACTGCATTACAATATGCCGCAATCACATGCACATAAACGCACAAACCCACTGGTTAAACCCTTCCATATAGAGGACCTCTGACCGGAGTGAGACTCCACCCCCAGACGAAGACTCAGCTGAAACACGTGTCGGGGATGCGGTCACTCTGGACGTTTGGAGGCCATTACCCCCACCATTTAGGTAAGAACTGTCACACTATGCTTGACTTGTCTGACTAAGGCAACTATGTTATGGGCTGTATATTGGTGCAAATAATCACCACTGTGTGACCAGCAGACAGGTGTCACATCCGGAGATGCATCATCCAGTTCTTACTACACCCTAGACATACTTACTCTCCATTTTAAGGTCCAGACTGACAGCCTTTTCCTCTGTGTATCACCAATACCTGTATTCTCCACATTATCGCTGTCAATTTATTATAATTTTTAATGTTGGAATCAATAAAAATTTTAACTTTTTATTCTATTGAGTTGTCGTCCTACTTTCCTCTCCCATGGATGGGTAAAATCGGTTTCAATATAGAGAAATACTGAAAAGACAGTTGCCGCTACCTATGTGCGCCATTGTCCATCCTCTGTCAGGTCTGACTGGGGGATTCCTGTCAGTCTTCGCTCACATACTAATGCCATGGCTGCTGTGGTGAGATGGGGGGTAGGAGCAGTAACAGCTCCATCAGCAGAAGCTTAAGTCTGGAGTCCTTAATGAGCAACGCCTACTTCACCCGCCTACTGAGGAGCAGCAGGACATGGAGCAGACCCTGCAACCAGCAGGTTGTGGCCTACTTGGACTGCACTTGCAGAGTTTGCAGTAGAGAAGCTGTCCTGCCCGGCTAGAAGTGTGGCATCAGAGCGGGTGTTCAGTGCGGTGGGGGCCATCGTTACCCCAAGGAGAACCCGCTTGTCTGCCCATAATGTGGAGAGACTGACCTTTTTAAAGATGAATCAGGCATGGATCGGCCAAGATTTCAACACACCAATGCCTTTTGAATCAGATTAGATCAGCCATGACGCCTCCCCCAAACATTGAGAAATGAGTCTGGATTCTAACTACCTGCCTCTATTCTGATGCAGCCATCCACCTGATGCCACACATCTGCTGTCAGTTGCTCCATATGCCTCCAACCATCTTTACCAGAAAATGGAATTGTCACCCACCTCCACACTCTGTCATTGTGCCACTCTGTGGCCTTCCATGTTGCCGCCAGCTAAAGAATTTGTCATTGTGCCACTCTCTGACCTACTGCTGCTGCTGCCACCTCCACGCTCTGTCATTCTGCCACTATGTGGCCTACCATGTTGCTACCACCTCCACACTCTGTTATTGTGCCTTTCTGTGGTCTCCTGCTTCTTCTGCTACCTCCACACACTGTCATTGTGCAACTCTGTGGCCTACCATGTTTCTGCCACCTCCATCATTTGTCATTCTGCCACTCAGCGGCCTACTCATGCTGCTGCCAACTGACCGCTGTCTCCCTGGAACACCCTGTGATTTCCATAATGCTGTTTTCACCCTCCACCACTCTATGATGTTGCCACTATGTTTGGTTTTCCCCTTCATTTCATCTGTCAGAAGGAATGAAAAGTCTTAGGATTGAAAGCCAAAAGCAGGAGTGGATACAGAACACAGAGGACATGCAAATATCCCATTTACTGGTCATCTCTGTTTTGGATCCGCTCCTGTTTGTTTTTGGCTTTAGCAATACTGATTGAAAGCAGACACTGAAATGAAGGGCAAAATGATCAATGACGTCAATGCAAAACTACTACCGACATCCTCTCCACTCTTTTGGGGAGTTTCTATATGTATCTGCGTTTAACAGAACAGGTTCTGTCGTAATATATGAAATCATCTGATGTCAGTGTAAAAAGAGTGCACTCTTTGATGTTAAAGTGGGATCTTGGCCCTCAGATCAGTCCTTTCAAGCTGGCATGGACGTTATCTTGTCAGGTTGAGTTCCCGCTTCACTTATTTGGTGAAGTTGTCCTCTGTAAGTGCCCATGGAATTGAAGAGTGAAGCGCTTCTAAGAGTGGCAGCTGTCATGTGCGTGTCATACTAAAACACAGCATTGTTTGAACATCAAACCACGTTCCCTATGCATATTTGAGCATGGTACAACGTTCTATAACACTCTACAGGCTCTGCAGCCAGGAAATACCAGTTTTTTTAACGTGATTCATCATGATTCGATTCGGGTCAACAAATTCACCCATTTCTATTACCAGACATTCCACTTACGTGTAACCATACCCGGTTCATCCAACTATCGATTTGAGATTGGTACTGTTGTACATTTTTAATTGTTTTTAATTCTTGTCCATTGTCTCTTTGTTGGAGATATTTCTCTATTTTGTTTAAATATTGGTTCATTTACTGTGTGTCGGCAAATGCCTATTATGATTCTTTGGTTGTGCAGGGTCCAACATTGAGTTATCAAGTTTAATAGTGCCACACAACTAGACTAAACACACAACATGGGTGAAAATAACTCCAACCGCATCAAAAAAGATTATACACATGAAAAACGAAGAAAAGAGGATGTGTAAATACAGTCATATGATTTTATTGAGCAAAAAAGAGTAAAGTATTTAAAAAACAATTGAATCCACAAATCCAGTAACATCCCCACTGTGGGTGACGAATAAGCATATAAAAGCCAGTATGTAATGTGAACATCTCCATATAAGACATTAAAAAGAGTTTTGTATATAGTGTGCCAAGAGCCTACTAAAAAGACTCCCTTCGGATTCCACATATAGTGAACAAAGTATTGACCATTCTAATATTGTTCGTCGACATTGTCTAAACTACGGTGGGTCCTGTTCATATCCCCGAATTTCAGAATCCTCCCCTTTTTTCTAGTGAGGTCACACTCGATAAAAGATCGGGTAGTCAAATCGGATGTGGGTCCATGCGCAAAACCAGACAAACGGGATTAGGGTCAACTAAACAAGGGCTCTATCCTGTCGCAGTTTGTCAATGCAAACAAATGGACAAAGGTGCGGTGTTTCCTTCCAATGATGTTTGAGTATAAAATAAAACACTACTTAACGCGCATAGCTGTTATGTGATTTATAAAACTGACTGTCCCTGTGGGTTTCCTATATTGGAGAGACTACTCTCGAATTCAAAACTAGATTCAACCAATATGAATGTATTGAACCACACGGGAATCGTCTCACCATCCGACAGGCTGCTATTTATTTTTGCTATTTTTTGTTTTTGCTGCCTGGTTTTTGTTTTGTGGATTTGTGTGCTACACCTTGTTGTCTACTCTTGCAAGTTCCCCTTAATAAATTAAGGTACCCTATGGTACCTTAGTTAATGACCAGTGGAATATGTGCCAAGGAGTGGCTTCTCGTGTAGGGGATGAGTGGCACCGATCCACATCCCCTGATAAGCTAATTGGATGCTGCAGGGTGGACATAAATGCCCGTGGGTTTGTCCCCTGATACAACAGGGACCTGACCCTTTACCCTCCTCCTCCATTGGCCATTATTGGCCTCGAGACCTAAAAGTGGCGATCCTTAACTATATAATTGCCCTATTTTTGTGCCATTGACCCTCATCATGTAGCGTGACCCACGGCATAATTTACAATGTACCGCTTTGCATTACACCGATTGTCCTAGGAATACGTGACCCAAGTAATGGCGCGTTGGTCTCCTAGACAACGGTATACAGCATTTCGGTCATAGCACACCTCCTTGGCTGCGTTCCATATGCGTACCACCTGGAGGTTTTAACGGCGCGCTCACAGGCTGGATTTTTCTCTCTGCAGGGCTGGATGGGGTGTGGTGAGATCCCGTAAATCTTTTGGTCATTGTTTGTGATTGTAATTATCTGGTAACCCTTCACTTAGCACTTAATATACAACATCTTGATGATTTTGTAAAATCAATTGTATGTACTGGTACCATAGCACATGCACTTTCACAGTATATATTTTATTGATGATTTTTGTGATATTTAATGTTATCATGTTTGTAAATGTAGACGCATATGCAAATTAGGGGGTGGGGCTACTTAATCATGTGATCCACTCTGTTGGTATATATATATTATGAGCTCCACTGTTTTCACTTGGCTTGAAAAAGGCTCACCTGGAGCTGAAACGTCGCTGCTTATGTACTTTATGTACTCTAAATGGGAATAAGAACACCGCTTTTTTCACTGAATACCTTGGGAGTGCTGCCTATTTCAATTACCTACTTCTGGAGACCTAAAGCTGGTTCTGATGCCTGCACCCACCACGCTGTACTTTGATGCTGTTTGGACTTCCCTACGTGTGTATATATAATATATTTATTTGTTATATGAGGGTCACATTACATACGCTTTTTATTTGCTTATTCGTCCACACACCGTGGTATTATGACCTGGATTTGTTTTTAATTTGTTTAATATTTACTCTTTTTTCTCAATAAAATCATGACGTATTTACGCATCCTCTTTTTCTTTGTTTTTCATGTGTACAACTGAGTACAAGGCATGTGAAACACAAGACATAAATTTTCTATTAATTTTCTCATAACGCCTAACACGTACCACATCCCTATTATCGGATGCGTCTAAGGGTGCTAGGTAAACAAACTAATTGCAACTCTATTTCCCCCGATCCTGTGCGAACGCGGTACACCCGTGCTCCGCTGAGTGGCCTGTCCCCATCCTCGACCCAGAACTTACCTCGCCTGCTCCTGATGATCCTTGGTCCGGTCCAGCGCACTCCGGCTTTCTCCATAGGCCGTGCGGTCCTGCTGCTAGGCGCACACACGTCGGCTCTTTAAGACTAAAGGGCCAGCGTCCTGATTGGAGTTCGTTATCCGGTCTCGCCTTTTTAATCCAGTACCCTTCACCTCACTGTCGGATCGTCTCGGATCCTATGGTTCCATACCAGGCTTCCCTGAGCCGTTTTGGAAGAGAAAGCCATTAGCGTTCCCAGACGCCTCCGTTCCCTGGTGTGTCCCAGCGTGTCCCAGACCCTTTGTTCTGGGGTCTTCGGGTTCCACACCCCCGGGTGCCGTGTTCCTGTCTCCAGTGTTACCATGTACCTCCATTGCTCCTCCTTCCTGTGTCAAGTCTTCAGTCTGCCACCGTGCTTCTGCGTGCCTCCGGACCCAGTCAAGAGGTGTCTCCAGTCCGTGCCAGCCAGAGGTCGCACTACATTTTCTGAAGGGTAATATTACTCCTCCCACCATTTTTGAGAGTATTTTAGCCGAGGAGGAGTGATAGTATCAGTAATACAAATATATAACTCCTAGTCGTATATAATCTCTTAATGGTCTATTAACGATCTAAAAACATCTATTAATTACAAGAAAATCATTAAGCCCGTTTTTTTTTTTTGCCACAATGGTTGCACACTTTCCATTTTCCTAACCTACAGAGGCGGACGGGCCGCCACCGGCCCCCGAAGACGACGACCCCCCCTATAGGTGGGCTGGTGCTGGCACCGGCTGCAGACCCCCGTCAAACGGCGGGGCTGACTTTCTAAATTTATTTTTGGGGGTTTGAGGCGTTACAGCAAACTTTTTCTTTTTTCTTTTAACACTGTTTGCTTATTTTTACTTTAAAAAATTAATTACAAATTTTTTAAACTGTTATCAGGGATGTATATACTGCAGAGAGACACCACTACTACACTAGCACACCCACTACCATGGGCACCTCACTACACACAGCATACACACATCATAGGACACTCAACACAACACAGCATACCCACTACACATAGGCACCTCACTACCACAGTCAGCCCTGGCACACCTCACTACACATATACTGCACACGCGCACATGCACGCACCGCATACCACTACACATAGGCACTCCTCATACCATAAGACCCATATAGAGTACCTTCCACTCACTACACGCACCCACAACACACAGCCCTGGCCATCCACTACACACAGCATCCCCCTACACATAGGGCACACTCACACACATAGCCATGGACACTCAAACAGCTCCAGCACTACCACACTACACATAGGGCACACTCACTACAAACGAAGCCCACACAACCACACAGCACCTGCAAAGTCCACTACACACATCATACCACATACACATAGGCAACACTCACTACACATAGTACCTGCACACTCACTACATGCGCATACCCCAACACATGGGCACCTCACTACACTTCATCCCACACACACCACACACAGCACACCCTGCACATCACTACACACAGCATACCCACTACACATCGGGCACACTCACTACACAGACTGCACACTTATACCCCACCCATACACATAGGAACACTCACCACACGCAGCATACCACCCTACACATAGGGCAACACTCACTACACCATGCACCATACCCACACACAAGCACCTTGGCACACAACCTCACTACACTCAGCATACCGACTACACATACGGGCACACTCACTACACAGTATACCTGCACACTCACTACACGCACACCATACCCCTACCATAGTACCTGGCACACTCACTACACGCAGCATACCCACTACACATAGTACCTGGCACACTCACTACACGCAGCATACCCACTACACATGTACCTGGTACACTCACTACACGCAGCATACCCACTACACATAGTACCTGGTACACTCACTACACGCAGCATAACCCACTACACATAGGGCACACTCACTACATGCAGCATAGCCACTACAATAGGACACTCACCACGCGCATACCCCTACAAAAGCACACTCACTACACACAGCATAAATAACCCACTACACAGGCACACCACTACACATAGGTAACCCCTGGGCATACCCTCACTACTGCAGCATACCCACTACACATAGGGCACACTCACTCACACACCAGCGCCCACAAAACATCAGCACCTGCACAGTCACTACAACACAGCATACACCCACTACACTAGGCACACCATCTACTACACATATACCTGGCACACTCACTCCATGCACAATACCCACTACACATAGGGCACACTCACAACACGCACCCACACACACACACACACACACCACACACACAGCACAGCACCTGGCACAGTCACTACACATAGGGCAACCTCACTACACATAGTACAACCACACACACTTACTACACCAGCAACCCACTCACATAGGGCAACTCACTACACATATACCCTGGCACATTACTAAAACGCAGCATACCCACTACACATAGGAACCTCACACACGCAGCATACCCACTACACATAGGGCACACTCACTACATGCAGCATACCCACTACACATAGTACCTGGCACACTTACTACACGCAGCATACCACTACACATAGGGCACACTCACTACACATAATACCTGGCACACTCACTACACGCAGCATACCCACTACACATAGTACCTGGCACACTCACTACACGCAGCATACCCACACACATAGTACCTGGCAACACTCACTACACGCATCTACCCACAACATAGTACTGGTACACTCACTACACGTACAAACAACACAAAACGCACATAACCCCCACAATAGTACCAGAGAAGAGGTGTACACATCACTACACGCAGCATAACCCCTACACTGGGCACACTCACTACATGCAGCATATGCCACTACACATATGAGCAAACCACTACACATACAACAAACAACCAGCTCCCACTACACAGAGGCACTCTCCCTCACCATAATACCTACACATCGGCACACTCCTACTACACATAATACCTGGCACACTCACTACACGCACAAAAAAGCATAACAGCACTACACATAGCCCCCCCCACACTCACTACACTATACCTGGCACATCACTCACCAGCATACCCACTACACATAGTACCTGGGCACACTACTACAAGCAGCAGCATACCCATACCTAACAACTAGTACTGGTCACACTCACTACAACGCACATACCCATACACACCTAGGGCACAACTACTTCCAATACACCACTACACATAGGGACACTCACTACACAGCACATACCCACTACACATAAGGGCACTCACTACACAAGCATAATACCAACACACATGGGCAACACTCACTACACACAGCAATAGCACTACCATAGGCAACACACATACTACACACAGCACACATAAAGTGCAGTGAGTACAGTGTGGTTTGCACTCACCTGGCCCTGCTCTCCAGTCCCGCTAGAATCACATAAACGCTGACACACAGGCCTGCAGGGGGAGCTGGAGCAGCAGCCCGCATGTCTCTCCCGAGGACTGCGCTGTCGCTTCGAGTCTCTCCAACGCGCCGCTGACACAGATCACTGCGTCACGTGTCCTGCGGAGTGGCGAACCTACGCCGAACCAGCCTGAGCGCTACAGGAAATAATTATTTTGGGGGGTAATGGCACCTCAGCATGCGTCTATGACGCTTGGTGAGGCGTTAATGCGACCTCTGGTGCCAGCGTTACCAGTGTTCCTGCTTTTATCCCAGGCTTGGACTGTTTCCTGCATATCCTTTACCTTGGCTGGACCACCGCGGGAGATGGTATGAGGCCCGCGGTGGTCCAGAGGGTCCACAGACTCCTCCCTCTGGACTCTTCCCATAAAGACTTTCCTCCCAGGTACTCCCAAGTGTTGTCTGTGTGACCGTTACACACCAGCAGCATTTCCCCCCCACAGCATTGTAACCGGCTGTATCACCAGACTAAAATGCCCAGGGGTTTTTAAATGGTTAACCCCACCTTCAACCAGAGCCACATCCAGAGGTGAACATTAAGCAGGCTCGAAGCTGATTAGATATCAATCAGCAATCTGCTACAGTATAGCCAATGATGCATACGTCAGCCTCATCAGGGATAGATTCCTACTATAGGTAGGTCCATCCACGCCAGTGAAGTGGCTCAGGGATCCGCCCCAGGAGGGCGGGGTGATGGGAATCATCCGGATCCGACTCGCAACAAGGTTGTCAAGGAGATTGATAAACACAGGATTTCTCCTCTGGGCAGTCTTGACGGAGGTAAGTATCGACACTTAGATGGTTCACTGTATAGCAAAGGGACACCTCACAAACAATATGAACATCACCCACACATGGAGTTGACTAGAAAAACAAAGCTGGAACACTGTTCTGTATTATAGGCCGATAATATGTTGTTCCGGTATCTCAATACTTAATAATGAATAAAAAGTGTTCAGAAGTAATACGGTGGCTATTAAAGCACCTAGCTAGATGAAACATGAATAGGGAAAGTAATCATTAAGACCCTGGGGCACATTTACTTACACGGTCCTCTTGTGATCCCCGAGGTGCGTTGTCCAACGAGGATGAAGTCCGACGTGATTCACTAAGATTGTGTACCCGATATCCTGCACGTGTTGCTTCCTGAGGTCCGTCGCTGAGGTCCGCCGCAGTTCACCTTCTTCTTCCTGGTGCATGTCTTTCGACACAATTTGAATTTTAAATCTCGAGCTTAGTCTCAATCAGTCGGGTTGTCCGACGGCCCGCCCCCCGATTTGTGTCTTGATTATTAGTAATATCTCTAATGTGTTCTCCGATACGTGTTTGCAGTTCCCGAATAGTTTTCCCTACATATTGCATGGAGCAATTGCAGGTAAGCAAATAAATGACTCCCATACTTCTACAATTGATGAATTCCTTGATTGGGAAAGTTTTATCAGTTTTGTTACTTTGAAAAATGGTCCCCTCCTGGATGTATTGTACAATTTTGGCATCTCTTGCATTTAAAAGTAACAGCAGGAGGATTGGGAAGCCAGGTTGATTGTTGGATAGGTGCTAGGTGACTATGAACTAAATTGTCACCTAAGTTTCACCCTCTACGGTAAGTGATGGAGGATGCTTCACCCACAAATTTTCCGATGTCTGGGTCCCATTGTAATATACCCCAAAACGTTTGGAAGGTTTCTCAGACCATTTTGTGGCCGGCATCATAGGGCCCTATGATCCGGGTTTGGAAATTTGTAACTTGTCTTGAATGAGGATTAAGGAGATTATCCCAATTAGTGCATAATGCGTGCTGATATGCATCTTTCAGCATATTTCAGTATGTAAATAAGCCCCAGTGAGATATACCTCCACGTTGTCGGTCGCTGTCATCTTTTGTAGGGTCTTCCGCACAGCAGTCTGTGTGGATTGCTGGACAAATGGGAAACCTTGCTGGCCAGCATGGGACCCCTCAGTAGTTGTCATTTGGGGTGCTGCTCGGGATTCTTCTTGCAGGTATTTAATAAGTCCACCATCTTGTTTTTTTCCTGCCGTTTGCCTGCTTTCACTCAGGCCATGCAATGTAGCGGGATGTAACATGCCTTTTCAGGTGTGTGTCTTGAACTGCCTACATCCGAAACACCATATGTGGGAGATTGGCCCAGTAGAGACTAAGAGTTTATCTATGGTTGTAGTGAGCATTGTAACCCCGAAATGTAATACAAAGTGAATGGTGCAGGGTAAAAATTGCATTTTTCTCTCGGGTAAGGCAATGGCCCATATATAGCAAAAATCTACTACCAGCGAACATGGCAAGGCTCAGAAGGGGCAGACTGGTGTTTGTAGCACATACATTTTACAAATTAACTTTTTCATTGTGCAGCATTTGTAGAGCCCCTGAATTACCAGTACAATAGAAACCCCCAAGTAGTGACACCCATTTATGCTAGGGTTGAGCATTGTCACCGCACAGTTGGTGACCCAATGATAATGGATGCATAGACCCAATGCACAATAAATAAACTTATTTCTCAAATTAGTTAGTGCAAAATATATTTTGCCCAACTCATGCCATTGGAGACAACTCCCCAAAAATCATTAAGCAGGTTCTCCCAGGTAACGCAATACCCAATTTGTGGCAACAATCCACTACCTGCACACACAGCAGGGCTCAGAAGGGATAGACTGATATTTGGAGCACATACATTTTAACAATTATTGTCATTGTCAGTATTTGCAGGGCCCCTGAGGTACCAATTCAGTAGAAAACCCCAAGAAGTGACCATTTCCATTTTGAAAACTATACCCTTCAGTGAATTTATCTAGGGTTGTAGTGAGCATTTTGACCCCACAGGTGGTGACCCTAAGATAATGCATATTGGATGGTGCAGTGTAAAAATTGAATTTTTTCCTCAAATATGTTAGTGCCAAATATACCGTGCCCCACTACTGCCACTGTAGACAATCACCCAAAAATCATTAAGTGGGTTCTCCTGGGTATAGCAATATCACGTTTGTGGCAACAATCTGCAGGCTGGATATACAGGCGGTCCCCTACTTAAGGACATCCGACTTACAGACAACCCATAGTTACAGACAGACCCCTCTGACCTCTGGTGAAGCTCTCTGGATGCTTTACTATAGTACCAGGCTTCAATGATCGGCTGTAAAGTGTCTGTAATAAAGCTTTATTGATAATCCTTGGTCCCATCACAGCAAAAAATGTTTAAACTCCAATTGTCACTGGGGACAAAATTGTTTTTGTCTGGATCTACAATTATATAATGTACAGTTTCGACTTACATACAAATTCAACTTTAGAACAAACCTCCGGACCCTATCTTGTACGTAACCCGGGGACTGCCTGTATACATTGTATTTTTCCAAAAATATTTATTATAGTTATGTACATTTTTTCGGTACTTCACCATAAAAGTTCATCCAGAATCTCAACATAAGAACTGTGTAATCTGAAGTGTAGTCCATGGCGTTCACAGAATGAATGAGTGCATGCTACAACTTTTGAAGTTTCTGCTTCCTTCAGGCAGCATGCCCACATTGTGTTTTTTTTTTTAAAGTATACTCTGAGAGGTTAATTGTATGGCGTGCACCTTTTGGCTGTGACGCAGCTGTGGTGAAGATAACAAGAGTCTTGATTTATAGTGAAGGCCCTGATTCCTAGGCATATGTAGAAGCTTTGTTGTGCTTTTGTCAATAGATTCTAAAACATTCCTTTATGCATAGTCCAGGTTTTTCGGGGCATGTGTCACCCTGCTAAATGATTTCCCTCCTTATATCCCTTTTGGAGCATATCCTGCATCTCTTTTGTTCCATCGTTTGTTTTACTTTGGGAAAGTGCTGCCCTGGTACAATACGAGATGCCTCGCTTCCAGAAGTACTAGAAGTACAGGCGGCCCCCTACTTAAGAACACTCGACTTATATACGACCCCTAGTTACAAACGGACCTCTGGATATTGGTAATTTATTGTACTTTAGTCCTAGGCTACAATAAACAGCTATAACAGTTATCAAATGTGTCTGTAATGAAGCTTTAGTGTTAATATTGATTGATATGACAACCCAACATTTTTTAAATCCAATTGTCACAGAGACCAAAAAAGTTCTGTCTGGGATTACAATGATAAAATATACAATTCCGACTTGCATACAAATTCAACTTAAGAACAAACCTACAGACCCTATCTTGTATGTAACCTGGGGACTGCCCGTACTGCTCACCACTTCCCTTGGTCTCCAACACATCAATGTACCACGTATGCATTAAACATTGCCATCTGCATGATGTCCAGTGCCAGTTTCTTATACCACATCATCGATTTCTGTATGATGCACACATCTCTGTCTACATAAATCCCTCAAGAATAAAGAAATTCAAATAACATATAAACCTATAAGCTATACAATTCCTTAAATGTAATATAAGTGGTTTCTTCATTAACCCCTAGACGCACCAGGACATTATAGTACGTCCCCGGGGCTACATGCTAAGCGCACGGGGAAGTGCTATAATGTCCTGCTTCTGGCACCGGCTCACGAACGGAGCCGGCACCAGAAGCAGTGGCTGTCAGCTGTCTATCACAGCTGACAGCCTGCACTAACACCTGCGATCGGTGCCGTCAAGCCTGACCACGGCGTGCACTATGGATCAGATCCCCCACGCCATTTACCGGGGGATCCGATCCACTTCTGGGCAGCTCCGAGGACTGGCATGTGCCCCGGAGCTGCCCGGTCTCCCTGGCAGTCAGATCCCTTCCGGGTCTGACTGAAAACTGTCTGAGCATGCGCTAGCATGCCAGACAGATTACACTGCTCTACAATAAAATAGTATTGTAGAGCAGTGTATTGAACTTGAACCAGCGATCAGAGCATCACTGGTTCAAGTTCAAGTATGTATAAGTAAAAAAAAAAAAAAGTGAAAAACACTGAGCACACCGCACTACACGCAGCTACCCACTCCAATACTGCCCCACTCACGACACAGCATCACTTACCTGTACTGTACACTCATACACGCAGATACCACTACACATGCGGCACATCTCATACAAGCAGCATCCACATACACATAGAATGGAAACACTTCACTACGACGCAGCATACCCACTTCACCATAGGGCACACTCACTACACACAGCATACCACTACACATAGGGCACACACATACTACAACAGCACACATAAAGTGCAGTGAGACTAAGTTGTGGTTTGCACTCACTGCCCTGCCTCTCCAGATCCCGCTAGAATCAAAACCTGACACACACAGGCCTGCAGGGGAGCTGGAGCAGACCCGCATGTCTCTCCCGAGGACTGCGCTGTCGCTTCGAGTCTCTCCAACGCGCCGCTGACACAGATCACTGCGTCACGTGTCTGCGGCTGAGTGGCGAACCTACGCCGAAACCTGACGTACGAGAAATAATTATTTTGGGGGGTAATGGCAACCTCAGCATGCGTCTAGATGCTTGGTGAGCGTTAATCGGACCTTGGTGCCAGCGTTACCAGTGTTCCTGCTTTTATCCCAGGCTTGGACTGTTCCTCATATCCTTTACCTTGGCGGACCACCGGAGATGGATGAGGGCCCGCGGTGGTCCAGAGGGTCCAATGCGTCCACAGACTCCTCCCTCTGGATCTTCCCATAAAGACTTTCCCCCAGGTACTCCCAAGTGTTGTCTGTGTGACCGTTACACACCAGCAGCATTTCCCCCCCACAGCTTGTAACCGGCTGTATACCAGACTAAAATGCCCGGGGTTTTTAAATGGTTAACCCCACCTTCACCAGAGCCACATCCAGAGGAACATTAGCAGGCTCGAAGCTGATTAATATCAATCAGCCAATCTGCTACAGTATAGCCAATGATGCATACGTCAGCCTCATCAGGGATAGATTCCTACTATAGGTAGGTCCATCCACACCAGTGAAGTGGCTCAGGGATCCGCCCAGGAGGGCGGGGTGATGGAATCATCCGGATCCGACTCCCAACAAGGTTGTCAAGGAGATTGATAAACACAGGATTTATCCTCTGGCAGTCTTGACGACGGTAAGGTAGTATCGACACTTAGATGGTTCACTGTATAGCAAAGGGACACCTCACAAACAATATGACATCCACCACACATGGAGTTGACTAGAAAAACAAAGCTGGAACACTGTTCTGTATTATGGCGATAATATGTTGTTCCGGTAGTCTCATACTTAATAATGAATAAAAAAGTGTTCAGAAGTAATTACGGTGGCTATTAAAGCACCTAGCTAGATGAAACATGAATAGGGAAAGTAATCATTAAGACCCTGGGGCACATTTACTTACACGTCCCTCTTGTGATCCCCGAGGTGCGTTGTCCACGAGGATGAAGTCCGCGTGATTCACTAAGATTGTGTACCCAATATCCTGCACGTGTTGCTTCCTGAGGTCCGTCGCTGAGGTCCGCCGCAGTT
The DNA here is from genome assembly GCA_019512145.1 of Engystomops pustulosus. Lineage (NCBI taxonomy): Eukaryota > Metazoa > Chordata > Amphibia > Anura > Leptodactylidae > Engystomops > Engystomops pustulosus. Next base: position 164,549,029 of record CM033642.1, read on the forward strand.
CACCTTCTCCTGGTGCAGGTCTTTCGACACAATTTGAATTTTAAATCTCGAGCTTAGTCTCAATCAGTCGGGTGTCCGACGGCCCGCCCCCCCGATTGTGTCTTGATTATTAGTAATATCTCTAATGTGTTCCGATATGTGTTTGCAGTTCCGAATAGTTTTCCCTACATATTGCAGGAGCAATTGCAGGTAGACAAATAAATGACTCCATACTTCTACAATTGATGAATTCCTTGATTGGAAAGTTTTATCAGTTTTGTTACTTTGAAAAATGGTCCCCTCCTGGATGTATTACAATTTGGCATCTCTTGCATTTAAAAGTAAACAGCAGAGGATGGGAAGCCGGTTGATTTGGTAAGGTGCAGGTGACTATGAACTAAATTGTCACCTAAGTTTCACCCTCTACGGTAAGTGATGGAGGATGCTTCACCACAAATTTTCCGATGTCTGGGTCCATTGTATACCCCCAAAACGTTTGGAAGGTTGCTCAGAACACATTTGTGGCCGGCATCATAGGCCCTATGATCCGGGTTGGAATTTGTAACTTGTCTTGAATGAGGATTAAGGAGATTATCCCAATTATGCATAATGCGTGCAGATATGCATCTTTCAGCATATTTCAGTATTAATAAGCCCCAGTGAGATATACCTCCAAGTTGTCGGTCGCTGTCATCTTTTGTAGGGTCTTCCGCCACAGCAGTCTGTGTGGATGCTGGACAAATGGGAAACCTTGCTGGCCAGCATGGACCCCTCAGTAGTTGTCATTGGGTGCTGCTCGGAGGATTCTTCTTGCAGGTATTTAATAAGTCCACCATCTTGTTTTTTTCTGCCGTTTGCCTGCTTTCACTCAGGCCATGCAATGTAGCGGGATGTAAATGCCTTTTCAGGTGTGTGTCTTGAACTGCCTACATCCGAAACACCATATGGGAGATTGGCCACCGTGAGACTAAGAGTTTATCTATGGTTGTAGATGAGCATTGTAACCCCCGAAATTAATACAAAGTGAATGGTGCAGGGTAAAAATTGCATTTTTCTCTCGGGTAAGGCAATGGCCCATATATAGACAAAAATCTACTACCAGCGAACATGGCAAGGCAGAAGGGGCGACTGGTGTTTGTAGCACATACATTTACAAATTAACTTTTCATTGTGCAGCATTTGTAGAGCCCCTGAATTACCAGTCGACATAAAAACCCCCAAGTAGTGACACTCATTTATGCTAGGGTTGAGCATTGTCACCGCACAGTTGGTGACCCCAGATAATGGATGTCATAGACCCAATGCACATAAAAAATAACTTATTTCTCAATTAGTTAGTGCAAAATATATTTGCCCCAACTCATGCCATTGGAGACACTCCCCAAAAATCATTAAGCAGGTTCTCCCAGGTAACGCAATACCCAATTTGTGGCAACAATCCACTACCTGCACACACAGCAGGGCTCAGAAGGATAGACTGATATTTGGAGCACATACATTTTAACAATTATTGTCATTGTCACTATTTGCAGGGCCCCTGAGGTACCATTCAGTAGAAAACCCCAAGAAGTGACCATTTCCATTTTGAAAACATACCCTTCAGTGAATTTATCTAGGGTTGTAGTGAGCATTTTGACCCCACAGGTGGTGACCTAAGATAATGCATATTGGATGGTGCAGTGTAAAAATTGAATTTTCCTCAAATATGTTAGTGCCAAATATACGTGCCCACTACTGCCACTGTAGACAATCACCCAAAAATCATTAAGTGGGTTTTCCTGGGTTAGCAATATCACGTTTGTGGCAACATCTGCAGGCTGGATATAGGATATACAGGCGGTCCCCTACTTAAGGACATCCGACTTACAGACAACCCATAGTTACAGACAGACCCCTCTGACCTCTGGTGAAGCTCTCTGGATGCTTTACTATAGTACCAGGCTTCAATGATCGGCTGTAAAGTGTCTGTAATAAAGCTTTATTGATAATCCTTGGTCCCATCACAGCAAAAAATGTTTAAACTCCAATTGTCACTGGGGACAAAATTGTTTTTGTCTGGATCTACAATTATATAATGTACAGTTTCGACTTACATACAAATTCAACTTTAGAACAAACCTCCGGACCCTATCTTGTACGTAACCCGGGGACTGCCTGTATACATTGTATTTTTCAAAAATATTTATTATAGTTATGTACATTTTTTCGGTACTTCACCATAAAAGTTCATCCAGAATCTCAACATAAGAACTGTGTAATCTGAAGTGTAGTCCATGGCGTTCACGGAATGAACGAGTGCATGCTACAACTTTTGAAGTTTCTGCTTCCTTCAGGCAGCATGCCCACATTGTGTTTTTTTTTTAAAGTATACTCTGAGAGGTTAATTGTATGGCGTGCACCTTTTGGCTGTGACGCAGCTGTGGTGAAGATAACAAGAGTCTTGATTTATAGTGAAGGCCCTGATTCGTAGGCGTATGTAGAAGCTTTGTTGTGCTTTTGTCAATAGATTCTAAAACATTCCTTTATGCATAGTCCAGGTTTTTCGGGGCATGTGTCACCCTGCTAAATGATTTCCCTCCTTATATCCCTTTTGGAGCATATTCTGCATCTCTTTTGTTCCATCGTTTGTTTTACTTTGGGAAAGTGCTGCCCTGGTACAATACGAGATGCCTCGCTTCCAGAAGTACTAGAAGTACAGGCGGCCCCCTACTTAAGAACACTCGACTTATATACGACCCCTAGTTACAAACGGACCTCTGGATATTGGTAATTTATTGTACTTTAGTCCTAGGCTACAATAAACAGCTATAACAGTTATCAAATGTGTCTGTAATGAAGCTTTAGTGTTAATATTGATTGATATGACAACCCAACATTTTTTAAATCCAATTGTCACAGAGACCAAAAAAGTTCTGTCTGGGATTACAATGATAAAATATACAATTCCGACTTGCATACAAATTCAACTTAAGAACAAACCTACAGACCCTATCTTGTATGTAACCTGGGGACTGCCCGTACTGCTCACCACTTCCCTTGCTCTCCAACACATCAATGTACCACGTATGCATTAAACATTGCCATCTGCATGATGTCCAGTGCCAGTTTCTTATACCACATCATCGATTTCTGTATGATGCACACATCTCTGTCTACATAAATCCCTCAAGAATAAAGAAATTCAAATAACATATAAACCTATAAGCTATACAATTCCTTAAATGTAATATAAGTGGTTTCTTCATTAACCCCTAGACGCACCAGGACATTATAGTACGTCCCCGGGGCTACATGCTAAGCGCACGGGGAAGTGCTATAATGTCCTGCTTCTGGCACCGGCTCACGAACGGAGCCGGCACCAGAAGCAGTGGCTGTCAGCTGTCTATCACAGCTGACAGCCTGCACTAACACCTGCGATCGGAGCCGTCAAGCCTGACCACGGCGTGCACTATGGATCAGATCCCCCACGCCATTTACCGTGGGATCCGATCCACTTCTGGGCAGCTCCGAGGACTGGCATGTGCCCCGGAGCTGCCCGGTCTCCCTGGCAGTCAGATCCCTTCCGGGTCTGACTGAAAACTGTCTGAGCATGCGCTAGCATGCCAGACAGATTACACTGCTCTACAATAAAATAGTATTGTAGAGCAGTGTATTGAACTTGAACCAGCGATCAGAGCATCACTGGTTCAAGTTCAAGTATGTATAAGTAAAAAAAAAAAAAAGTGAAAAACACTGAACACTACACATTAGAATAAATAAAAAATAAATACATTAAAATATAAGCCCCTAAAATGTCCCTTTCCAATAAAAACACTTAATAAAGTATAAAAAAACACAAAAACACAAAAAGACCACGCATATTTGGTATTGCCGCGTCCGTAACAATCTGTATAATAAAAAAGAATCGTTACTGGACCTGCACGGTAAACGCTGGAGAAAAAAAACCGCAAAAACTTTCAGAAAAAAGATCATTTTTAATTAATACCCTATAAAAATGCTCTAAAAAGTGAGTTAAAAAATGTTATGCACTCTAAAATAAGCCCACTCAAAAGAACAACTCTTAACCCCTTAACCAGATTTGTCAGCTGAAAAATAAAAAAAGTTATGCATATGAAAAGATGGTGATGCTAAAATGAACAAGATTTTCTCCAAATTAATTTTATTCAGTACAATTGAATTAAAAAAAAAAAAAAACCCACATATTTGGTATCCCTGCGTCCGTAACAATCTGCATAATAAAACAGAATCATTATTAGAACCGCAAAGTGAACCCCGTAAAAAAAAAGACCAAAAAAGCTCCAAAAAGATAATTTTTTATTAATACCCTATAAAAAATGCTCTAAAAAGTGATTTAAAAAATGTTATGCACTCTTAAATAAGACCACTAAAAAGAACAATTCTTCTCGCAAAAAATAAGCCCTTAAAGGGGTTGTGTCACCATAGCAAATGGCTGTAATTGGGTCCAATGCATTGTGACAAGTACTTTCACCATTTACACTTATTACATAATATGCAGGCTTACTGAGATAACTCCTTTTGTCCTGGTTGCTGGCGCCCCCTAGTGGTAGCTGTGTCCCGTCCTGAGCTACAGCTGATCTGGCCGAGTCTGCGCACAAACATTCCCCCAGCTGCTCTGCACTACAGATCACTCCACGGGCTCACAGCTCCTCTCCACACTGAGAGATCAGCTGACACACTGCAGCCAATAGGAAGTGAGAGAGGAGGAGGGGCAGAGATTGTGCTGTGATGGCCACTGCTTACCAACTTCACAGGAGCTTCCAGCAGCAGATACAAGGTAACTGCAGACATACATGACTATCTGCTGCACAGCCCTTCCTCCCTCCACCATTAGTCAGGTCACACAGGAGGCTGCAGAGATAAGACAAGTAACAGGCTAAGCTCTGATCTCTCCTGATGCAGTCCTCCTCCTGTACTCTCCACCATTCACTGTCCCTCCATGCTACACTGCTGTCCTGCAAAGGGGCCCCTGTCCCTGACTAGCAGGGAAGTAGCTAAAGATAAGTAACATGTGAGAAGCTGTCACCTATTTATCTATGCATCCATGCATGTCAGCCTGACCGACCATGATGCTGTGAGAATACATAGTACATGTGTACTATGTGCAGTGTCCTGTGTAGTGTGCAGGGGGCGCCCGATTCAGGATTTCTGGCGCACGTTCTTCATGAATCTGGTGCCCCCTGCACTGCTTTGACAGACTGCACCAACTTTTTTTGGTGTACTTTTAACATGGGGCGTATGACACATTTCAATTGGACTTCTATTGGATCAGTAAATGCAGGGACTATTTGAGCACAGCAGGTGGAAGGAGACTGAAGGCTGAGCGCTCTGTAGCACTGAGTTGTGGAATAACCGCCGCTGTCAGTGCTGTGCATGTGCCTGGCTAGGCCCCTCCCACATCTGCTTCTGTGTGGAGCAGAATAGAGGCTGAACAAGCATCATAATAACAAATAGAAAGGTATCTTTAATTCCAGGTAACCATTACAAATAGATTTTTGAAATATTTTAACCTCTTTGACAGCTCCCTTCGATGCCCAGCCGTGCACCCATACAGCAGGTTACCACCACATATGGGGTATCCGTGCACTCGTGAGAAATTGGGTATCAAACTTTGTGGAGCCTTTTTTCATTTAATCCATTGTAAATGTTTAATTTTTCACCAAAAATGAGTGTTTTGTGAAAAAATATTACAATTTGCAGACTGCACCTCCATTTTGTTTTAACCCCTATAAAACACCTTACGGGTTAACAAACTTCTTAAAAGTGGTTTTTCATACGTTGAGGGGTGTAGTTTCCATAATGGGGTAAATTATGAGTCTCGCTATTATTTAGGCCTCTCAGTGTCAATTAGAATTTGAGGAGGTCCATCTAAATACGGGTTTCGGTGATTTTACAAATAAAAATTATACCTAAATTCTGAGCCTCATAACATTCTAGTAAAATATGTGGAATCTTAAAAAACCATGCCAACATAAAGCAGACATTTGGAAAATGTAAGTTATGAATTTATTTGGGTGCTATGACTATCAGCATCAAAAGTAGAGAATTTAGAACGTTGAAAATAAAGAATTTTTCTAAAATTTTGCCAAATTTTGTTTTTTTTTCATAACTAAACGCAAAAGATTTCATCCAAATTTTTAAACTAATTTGAAGTACAATGTGTCACGAGAAAACAATCTCAAAATCCCCTGGATATCTCATAGCGTTCCAAAGCTATAACCAAAAAAATGGGGCCGCGTTCTTAAGGCCAAAAGAGGCTGAGTCCCGTAGGGGTTAAGTTCTTTAAAGGGGTATTCTCACGACGACAAGTTTCTTATTTGTACTCAAGATAACAAAATAACACCAATATAAATCCAACCTGTCTCTATCAGTCCTGCTTTACACAATTTCAGTTGCCCCTAGACATTACCCTGTAACTTCTGACTTTAGGGTCGGTTCGCCATCTTGGATTCATGTGTGACAGCATGTTGCTGAGTTTCTGTGTCTTTATGCTCTGTGTCTGTAACAACGCCCCTCTGAAGTGCCTGGCCAGAGCTCATAGACACTCATTGAGTCACTTCCTGTCAGCACATCCTGAGCAGAGAGAACCTGCCAACTACAAACTACAAGCAGATATGTGATCTGGGGGAAGGGGGAGGCAGGAACATATCTGTGACAACAGATATGTAGCAGAGCTGACAGTGTAAAAGTCTGTGAGCCTCTGTCAGCCTCTGTGTAATAGGCATCTCAAGCATCTCTGACCTGTCTCATCTCTCTCTTTCTATGTGTCAGTGTGTTCGTACAATGTCAGAAGCCAGATGAAAGTGATTATTTGCCTGTACCCTGATAACATAACCACATTGTTTCCCACACAACTGAATGGATTATAATGTGTCTGCTTAGAGAGCCCCCGCCTACACCCTGGAATTTTGCACTGACCAGCCTAGGGAGTGATAGGAGCTATGGGGATGAGATGTGAGAATTTTCTTTCTTTTTTTTAAGGCTACAAGCAGAGACTTATTAAGCTGGTTACATGAACATCCATACAATACATACATACATAAACAGTTATAATATAAAAAAGGAATAAATACTAATAACATTACTATTGAAAAGTATAAAGCATAAAAATTTTAGGCAGCCTTTCCAGATCATAATGGTGTATTGACAATGGGCGTTTGCGTAGCCAAATAATTCATACTTTATTGAGATGTCATTGAGAGAGGGATGTTCATATGCTAATGTGAACAGTACCTCCTCTCATTGAGGTAGACTTTGTAAGTGAATTGCTATAAAAACTCATAACTCTACACAGAAAATGGTAACAATGATGCAACCATTTTCAGTCGTATGGATACTGGATTCTTTATTGCCTCATACCAAACTTGTTGGTGCTATGCCCAGTGGAGTTATATGATTTGACCACAGATTTACCTCTGAGGTTTTGGAGAAATGTGAAAAAATTTCTACTGACCTTATCCTGTTAGCAGGGGCTCATAACTACTGGTTATGGCCAAGACATACAAATAGACCTGTCTTTTGGTCCTATGCCTATTGGTCTGAAAGGTGAGAATGGCCCCATTTGATGCATAATGGCTGTGGCTCTTCAAGTTCGGCACCCTCTATGCATGTGCTAGCGTTGTGATTTTTAAAAAAAATTCCAGAACACATAGGTGTCAGGATCAGTGGTAGTGGATCCTCTGGACTACCACGGACAATGACGTAAGCCGTCACCTGGGACCGGAGTCTAAGTGGCACCCAGTTTTCACCGGAGCCCACCTCAAAGCTGGTTGGACTTGCTGCGGCGTGGTACTACCAGGTCGTTCCACAGGCGAAGTATAGTATCATGAGGCAGGAGCGTCATCAGGGACAGGCAGGAGCGGGGGCACATCTGTCGCGGGACCACTGGTGACAATAGGTCTTACCAACTGAATGTGAATTCTTGCACTTATTATTTATTTATTTGATCAATAAAGAAAGAAATTTATATTTTCCTCCTCTTTTTGTACGGTTACCTACTACTAATGTGGCAGCTTGGAAAAGTTTGTTTCTCCTCCAAGTTATCTCTTGCAACCCACAGTATTATCTCCAGGATAAAACATGATCATAGTGGCATTACATTTTCCTCTGCATTTTCAGAGGAGATCATTATGGTAAATGTTGTAGTAACAAGTTGGAAGATAACACATATATCACTGTTTAAAAGTGAAATTCTACTCTTTTCTTTTACATGGGACATGTTTAAAACAATTGCACTATTCAATTATGCACCTCATCCTTTTGCTCTTAGTTTGAATTGTAAGTATTCCCTTAGTGCCCTATATTATTAAATTTTAAAGATATATAATCAAAAAAGGAAACGTGAGTATGGAAGATAGTTTGGGAGAATGCACCCAGAGGAGCTCTGTCAGCCGTTTATAAAGAGAATCAGTACAAAATCCTGATGCAATGGTACCATACACCAATGCTACTCCACAGACTTAACCCACTTATTCCTGACATATGCTGGAGGTGCGATGGACCTGGGGCATCTTTATTTCACATCTTCTGGGAGTGTCCATCTATCCAAACTTTCTGGTCTGAGGTTCACATGCTACTACAGAAAACCCTAGACACTACATTAGAAAAAGACCCGGTAGTGTTTGTCTTGGGACTGCCTCCATTAGGACTAGGGAAGCCCCGAACTAGGTAATTTCTACATATCTTGAGTGCAGCAAAAACTCTAGTTCCATTATTCTGGAAGAAGTCGACTCCCCCTACTTTATCAGATTTATGTACACGTGTGCGGCACATGAGAACACTGGAATATATGACCGCCTCTCTACATGAAAAGACGGACCAATTCTGTACGATCTGGGCCTCTTGGGACGCTATAGAAGACGGCCTTCCTTAGTGAAATAAACCTCATTACTATGGAGACACATAGGAGATCCATGGGTAGTTTCTTTTCTTCCGTATACACTGTTCTTCCTCCGGGAATGTTTATGTTTATTTTTCTTTAATTCCTAAATGCTGATATTTAGATGTGAAGTTTCAGAGTAATAATATGAAAATAGAAGCTTAACAGAAAATGGACCTCTTGATGGTCCCTGTTCATTCTTGTTCTTGATAACGACAAGTTGTTTGCTGGACCAATACATTGTCTACATGATGTATATGTTCTGCTACCTATTGTGCAGGTTCTACAAGAACCTATTGTGAATACAATGTACACTTTTCATGACTATAATGACCTTGTTGTACTATCTGTTATTTTTGTGAAACTTTAAACTATTCAATAAAATGTAAGTTGGAAAAAAAAAAAGGAAACGTGTAATTAAAATCAGCTGCAGAATCAGTCTCCTTTTTCTTCGATTGACCTTTGGCTTCGGTCTGTGGCAGAACTCCCTTGAGGCTGCTGTTCACTGTACTATATGATATGCTGGAGGTAAATACTTTGAAACCCTTCCCTAATTATTCACATATATCACTATCACAAGAGATCTTTTTACTTAATTTTCCATTTTACTGCTGATTTTGAACTATTGCCCAATTCCAAAATAAAATAAATATCTAGGAACATCTGGAAAAACTTTGTTTTGTTAGCAATAGAACTACGCAAAACAAATATGGCATCAAAAATAGATTTTTTTCTTTTTATTCATCTTTTCAGCCTTGGTTCATATGAGATCGCCTCCTTATTGCTATCATATTTATAATCAAGTCGAAGGCAGAACTAGTTGCGACATGACAGGTAAGCCTTGGCAAATATTGAATGGTAAACATTACTTGGGAAGGTTTTTTTTTTCCTTTTTGTTCCACACAGTAAGAAGATAGTTTGCAATCTAGTATGGAAGATCAGTGACATGAACATAGACTTATTAAAGTCAAAATAAGAAGGTAATAAGCTTTTATTCATTATGAAGGAAATATACCGTAGTTTGTCAATCTATCAATGACTTTAGATGCTTCTACATTTTCACAAAACATTTACCATACATAATATAATGGACAATATTGTTTAAAAAGTGCCCAAATATTACCAGAGACATGGCATCTATAGAAGGCAAAAGTATATAGGAGGAGCATATCTCCCTCCTTCGCCCTCTTCTCCTGGTCCCCCTCCTTACTCCCTCCCTCCTTCCTCCTCTCCAGCAGGAACCTTTGTGTGTTGCAGCTGGTGAGGGGGAGGTTTCATTCTATCTTTTCAGTATACATGCTCATTTTCACTAGCAACACTTCTTCTGTCCTCATTACACTACATATCTATTTTGGCTTATTTTTGTGAGTGGATAAAGGAGGTGGCAATCTACAGAGCTTTTATTTTTATAAGCTTTTAACATTTGTTTTAGTTTTTAGAGCATCAAACTAATGTGCGATTAGATTATTGTGTCAATTTTGAGATTACTGATGCAATGGCTTGAATATTTCATCTGAATCCAGTACAATTAAATACATCAATTGTAGGAAACTGATACCTGCCACTAAGCAATGTGACACTTTTCTTTACTGACAAGTTATTTCTAAATATGTTGCATTGGAGGAATAGCTTCTCTGGAAGAGTAAACTTAACAACTTAAGAGAAGAAAGTTGTGCACTTTCAAGCATTTGAACTTTTTGTGTTAAGATTGGACAAATATGTATTTTTACTCGTATAGAGTTTGCACTCCCTATGCATTGGGTATACCATGGGATATGGTATGCGTTTTATTTTTTCTTGTGTTTTACGCCAGCCACACATGTTTTGTCACAGCTAGTCAAGGTAAGACAAGCTCTTCTTGCTGAAATGCTGCATGTTGTAAAATGCTTTAAGGGTGTGAAAAACTAGTTTCCTTTCACATTGAATATGTTTTATATTGTTTTAAAAATAATGTATGTAAACTTTTTACAGACTGCAATGTGACAATTTGAATCAATTATACTATTGTGGGTTTGTGGGGAACTTAAGATGTTATGAAATGCAGCTATGGAGATTTTCTGAGAGACAAGTATTAAACACATTACCTGCTTTTGGAAACCTCCATAAATACATGATATTAAAATAGCCCAGTCCAGTTTATTAGTTACTGTTGTCATCACAATATTCAATAGGACAACATTATCAATATTTGAAGTGAAGTACCTGTTTTGAACACATCGCTGTAAAACAACCTAATAATTATGAGCTGAAATGTAAATTTTAATAGAAACCTACCTCAGAAAGTACTAAATAAAACCTCTGTCCCCTAACACCTATGTTACAGCATTGAAGATTGTTCATATGTTATTAATGTTATGTATTAAAACCATTAAAGCTTTTCCTCAATTTATGATTTGGGATAAAATTGGCACAACTACATATAAAGGGTGCTTAAAGGAATGTATCCCATCATGCTATGTAATGATGTTACAGAAATCCAAAACTACAGACTATTTTCTAGTCATTAAAATAGTATTTAATTGTGCATGAAAATATTAATGGAAGCCACAACTTTTGTTACACTTATAGTATGTGGGTTATAATTCAAAGCCAAGTAGCATGAGCATTAAGGTTATCCTATGCGTTCATTATTGTGCTCTAGCATAGTTTTTCTGTTCTATCTTTGACCTTTGAATTAGTTGCTTTTGGGGGCTGAGCTAGCCCATGATGTGTTTCTTGCTGCTGTTATGAGGCCTCTTGTTATTTTTTGACATTTTTTAGCTATGACTGTGGATGTTTGGTGAGGTGGGGGAACTCTCAGAACACTTTTTCAGGGCCAGAGGCTAGCAGTCTGGGTGTCGGGACTTTGGAATAAGATTCCTGCTTATATAAAAGCCTTTGATACATCACAATAATTAAGAACAGAAACTAGGGAAATGACCATGAGGTGCAAAGCTAAGACATTATTTCAAAACATGATCATTACCAACTACATCTGATATGAATCCTTAAATGACAAAAAGACTTAAAATGACAAATCACATTTCTGTAATGGGAACGTTGTCACTCACATCAGTTTCTGGCACCAATCAGCATCGGTAACACTTAAATGTGCTTATACAGATAGCCTCTAGAGCTATTATGTTAGAAAATAAATGAATCTATATCTAATAACATACAAATTCAAAGATTGAATTGCCTCAGGAAATATTTCTAACAGAGTCTTAGGCAGATGGCTGACTACTCTATACAACTGTAAATTACTGAACATAAGGCTCTATAGTGGCTCTAGAGAACCTCCATATACCACCAGTTTGAGTTATCTGGAAGTATTAAGTACAGGCGGTCCCCTACTTAAGAACACTCGACTTACATACGACCCCTAGTTACAAACGGACCTCTGGATTTTGGTATTTTGCTGTACTGTAGTCCTAGGCTACAATAAACAGCTGTAACAGTTATCAGAGGTGTCTGCTATTAAGATTTATTGTTAATCCTGGCTCTTATGAGAACCCAACATTTTTAAAATCCAATTGTCACAGAGACCAAAAAAGTTCTGGCTGGGATTACAATTATAAAATATACAGTTCCAACTTACATACAAATTCGACTTAAGAACAAATCCACAGACCCTATCTTGTATGTAACCCGGGGACTGCCTGTATATGCAATAACAACAAATAATGAATACATTAATTCATAGTTTAAACTATAGCTTAATTAAGAAATGAAATAACTGCAAAACTTGCACTGATTTCTGCTCAAAGAATTGCAATGATGAGTAATCTAAAAACTGAGAAAAATGCTGGTCTTTGTACAATTACTCAATTCCAGCAAAGAAGGAGAAAAAAGGGAGAAGAAAAGCACAGAAACCAATTCTTATACCCTTGGTCTTTTGCTGTTTGGCTGAGAATGTGCTGAATTCCATTCAGTGCATTTCAGTCAGAAGTCTGAACTTCTACTGCTGGAAAGCTGCAACCTCTGTTCTGAACTAGTAAGGGGTAAATTTGAAAAAATTAAGCTTTGGGCGGGTTCCCATAGAGCCCTTAAAGCATAAGGACACCCTTTCTTCAGCTAATAAAATCGCTGCGCAAAATAGGGAATAATTTACATTTATTCTCTGCTGGGTAACCAGGCAGAGAGTCAAGCGAGTCGAGGTGGGCGGATACATACACGTGAGTCCCGCGGATTGCTCACACCTCCTTTCCCTACATCATCCAGCTGTCAGCTGTATTATAACACATATGCCTACGGCTGCCATGCGTGAAAGCAGGAAGCTAAGCAGTAAAGGCGCGCATACGCCCTAGGAATTTGTGTTATAATTCAGCCAACTCTGATTCCATGCTGCCCGTCCTGACCTCCTGCCTGTTTCTGACTATTATGCCTAACGTCTGTGTATCTCGTCTTGGCTGCCACCGCGGACAGAGTCGCACCTGTGGAATGACCTGGTGGTATCACACTGCAGCAAGTCCAACCCTTCAGCAGGCTCTGGTGACCAGATCCGGGGGCCACTTAGATCCGGTTCCAGGTGTCGGCTGATGTCATTGTCTGCGGTGGTCCAGTGGGTCCACTACTCCTGGAGCCTGACAGTTTGTAGTGACAGAAGCATTAACCCTTTAACGACCTGGCCCTTTTTTGTTTTTTAATTTCCATATTTCACTCCCCACCTTCAAAAATCTATAACTTTTTAATTTTACATGTAAAGAGCTCTATGACGGGTTGTTTTTTGCGTAACAAATTGCACTTCATAGTGATGGTATTTAATTTTCCATGTTGTGTACTGGGAAGTGGGAAAAAAATTCCAAATGCAGTGAAAATGGTGAAAAAACGCATTTTCGCTTTTTTCTTGTGGGCTTGGATTTTATGGCTTTCACTGTGCACCCCAAATGACATGTCTACTTTATTCTTTGGGTCGGTGCAATCACGGGAATAACAAATTTGTATAGGTTTTATAATGTTTTCATACATTTACAAAAATTCAAACCTCCTGTACAAAATTTTCTTTTTGGTTTTGCTATCTTCTGGAGCTAATAACTCTTTCATACTTCGGTGTATAGAGCTGTGGGTTTTGTCATTTTTTTGTGATTTTTTATGACGTTTTCAATGCTACCATTTTTAGGACTATACAACCTTTTGATCACGTTTTATTGAATTTTATATATTTTTCAACATGGCAAAAAAGTGCCATTTTCGACTTTGGGTGCTATTTTCCGTTACAGGGTTAAACGCAGTTAAAAAACGTTATTATATTGTGATAGATCTGGCATTTTCGGACACGGCAAAGTTTATTGCAATTTTTTAAGTTTTTTTTTTTAAATTTTAACTATTTTTTAGACCCCCTAGGGTACTTTAACCCTAGGTTGTCTGATTGATCCAACCATATACTGCCATACTACAGTATGGCAGTAAATGGGGATTTTCATCCTCATACATTACAATGTGCAGTTAGCACATTATAATGAATGGGTTAAAATGAAACCGTCTCATGTCTTCGGAAGACCCGAGGCCGTTATAGCAATGTATCATCGCTCCCTGATGACGTCACGGGGAGCGACAATGTTTGGTAAGATGGCGGTGCCCATGCGCCCGACAAGATAGTACTAGCACCGATCGTGGGTGTTACCGTAAGTCTTTGCTATGGAGAGGGTACATCCCATGCAGCGGCACCCGACGAACGCTGTACTATTACGGTGCGCATCTGTAACGTCCGTGCCTAAACGTCGCTCTATCTGCAGTTGCTTTCCCGCTTTCCCTGTTATCCCGCTTTCACTGTGCACCAGAGTGAACACTGGTCTATTCCTGTATTCCCGTTATCCAGTTACCTGTCTGCCCCACCATCCAGCAGCTGCCAGAGGAAGTAAGTTTTCCCTGTCATCTTGTAGGGTCGCTCAGGGACCATCAGTCAGGTTCCTGATAGTGGGTTCGCCCTTATCAGGGCGGTTTATCTGCTTTAGGCAGGGCCCTAGCCCGCAGGCACGTCGCAGGGTGAGTTCGCCACCACTTACCTAGTCTGAGAGCTAGCGCCAAGCCTGGTTATGGTCACAAGCAAACAAAGAAACCTGCACAGCAAGGATATCCCATACAATGAGTTATAATAGCCGGAGTGGCCAACACACTCTTAAAACAATAAGACTGTTTTAACTGAGAAAAGCAAAGTGTGTATAGACCAAAAATAATTTACACAAATCTTTAATAATTATTCCACACAACACATAGTTTAAAAACAGATAAAATGTGCAACAGTACGTCCGACCACAACCCATGTATGTGACCACAATAAGTCCATACACATCACATTACAAGAAACCATGAATACATTGTCATGTGTTCCCTATCTGTAAACAATTGTTTGACCGATGGAAGTCAATAAGTACAAAATGTGGTCCTCAAGTCCAACAAATGCAAAGAACACTGACAGAAATAGATGGCACACTCAAAAAACAGTAGTTACTCACCGGTAATGATGTTTCCTCGTACCACGACGGCACCAACCAGAGAGAGGGATCCGCCCCCAGGGACAGGAAACCTGAGCTTAAAAATTGCGCTCCTCCTATCCTGCCTCAGTGGTTTACAGAGACTTGGAAGAGACTTATCGTTAATACATCAGAAAAAAATTTCCATGCATGCGTAGTATGTAGATATTATATATATATATTTTTTTGCGACACCCAATTGACCGACACCAAGAAAAAGTAGGAAAATCACCTGGGTGGGAATATACCAGGTGCCATCGTGGTACGAGGAAACATCATTACCGGTGAGTAACTACTGTTTTCCCCAGCACCACGACGGCACCAACCAGAGAGATTTTCAGAGAAGAAAACTTTTAGGGAGGGATAATAGAGGAAAGAACCTTCCTCCCAAAGGAAAGGTCGAGAGAACCCGCCACATCTAACCAGTAGTGTTTAAAGAAGGTGTGTGTGTGTGGGGGGTAGACCAACATGCAGCTCGACATATTTGTTCTAATGAGGCATGTCTGAACTCAGCCCAGGATGCTGCTAGAGCTCTGGGCATGAATCTTTTCTGGAATAGATCTTTCAGCTACTTCATATGCTAACTGGATAGTAGCCCTGATCCATCTAGCGATAGTCGTTGATGATGCATTTGTCCCCTTGTTCTTCCCTGAAAAGAGAACAAACAGACTATCTGTCTTACGGAATGATTCTGAACTTTCCAAGTACTGAAGCACACTACGCCTGACATCGAGATTATGAAAGGATTTCTCCTTATCTGACTTTGGATTTGAGCAAAAAGAGGGCAGGACTATATCCTGGGATCTATGGAAATCTGATACTACCTTCGTGAGGAACTTAGGGTCAGGTCTCAATACAATCCTATCCCAAAAAATAAAGTAAAGTATGGAGGCCTACAAGACAATGCAGCAATCTCACTCACCCTCCTAGCTGATGTAATGGCTACTAAAAATACTGCTTTAAAAGTGAGTAGTTTTAGGGAGAGGTCTTCTAAGGGTTCGAAAGGAGGACCTGATAGGGCTTTTAACACTAGGGATAAATCCCAACAGGGGAAACTTGACCTAGTGGCAGGGAAAAGTCTTATGGAAGCTTTAATGAATGGGTGGTTGGCTACGTTCAAAAAAATCAAAAAATGCTGCAAGGGCCGACACCTGAACCTTCAGTGTGGATGGTTTCAGACCCTTTTCTAGGCCTAGCTGTAGAAATCCTAAGATGCTACTAAAGTCAGGGTCGTACATATCAATTGGTCTCTGACCCATAAATTTAAAGAAAGCCTTCCATGTTCTTAAATAAATTCTGTAAGTAACAGGCTTTCTGCTCTTCTGAAGGGTCGAAATGACTTGACCCGACAGTCCCTTTTTCTCCAGAATCAACCTCTCAATAGCCATCCCGTGAGATGAAGACCCCTCACCTCTGGATGATAAATAGGGCCTTGGTATAACAAGTCTCTCCTCTCTGGCAGAACCCATGGGTCCTCTATTGACATGTCCCTCAGACTTGAAAACCAAGCACGGCGAGGCCAAAAAGGGGCGATGAGAATGACCCTCGCTTTCTCCCGTTTTATCTTCCCCAGAGTTCTGGGAATTAGGATAGCAGGGGGAAAAGCGTATAACAGATTATGTCCTCAATTTTGGGAGAAGGCATCTACTGCCAACGGCTGATCCCTGCAATCTAGGGAAAAAAAAACTGTCTCACCCTTCGATTTCCCCTGTTGGCTAAAAGGTCTATTTCCGGGAGACCACATTTTTTGGTTATCATGCTGAAGATCTCCCCATTGAGAACCCATTCCCCCTGGCGTATGATGCTGCGACTTAAGAAGTCTGCTTGGGTATTCTCTGACCCTTTTATGTATACTGCATTTAGAGATACCAGGTGTGACTCCGCTAACTGGAAAGGCTATCTGCATGAGGTGTGGACCCCTTGTCCCCCCTTGCTTGTTTATGTAGGCTACTGCCGTAGTGTTGTCTGATCTTACTAAAATGTTTTTGTTTCTCAGAAATGGCAGAGCCGCTTCTAACCCTTTCAAAATGGCCAGTAGTTCTTTGCCATTTGAGGAAAAAATTGCTTCCTGAGTGCTCCACTGGCCCTGAAAAATTTTGCCCTCTCTGTGTTCACACCAACCCCACGGGCTTGCATCCGTTGTGATAATTCTTTCTGGACTTGAAACCCAGGGGAGACCCATCTCTAAGTTTTTCTGAATTAGCCACCAACTTAGGGACTCTAATACTAAATCCGGTATTCCTATTTCCTTGTCTAAGGAAGTAGGATTTTTGTCCCAAACCTGAAGAAGAAAATTCTGTAAAATTCTTATGTGAAATTGAGCCCAGGGAACTGCAGGAATGGTGGCCACTAAACTTCCTAGGAGGGACATACCCCCTCTGATGGTTGTACGTGAGGACCTTTTTATTTTTGTTATACTTTCCCTTATTCTTCCTTGTTTTTCTCTGGGAAGAAAATATTTTTGGCAACTTGAGTCTAGAAGGACCCCCAGAAAGAGCTTCTGTTGGGACGGGACTAATTCAGATTTTTCTATATTTATTAACCATCTCAGAAATTTTAGAATTTCTCGAACTGATCACTTGATTTCTCACTGCTTCTTCTGAAGGCCCTACCAGAAGGAAATCGTCCAGGTAAGGTATAAAAAGCCCCTGATCTAACCTTATGAAGACTGCCATTTCCGAAATAATTTTTGTAAAAACCCTTGGTGCTACGGCAATACCAAAGGGGAGGGCTCTGTATTGAAAATGTCTTATCTTTTGCTCTAACTGAACCGCAAACCTTTCTGATAATCCGGGTGAATAGGTACGTGGTAATAGGTGTCTGTGAGATCGATTGACGCCATAAAACACCCCGGATATAACAGATTTACCGTTGATTTTAGCGT
This sequence comes from Engystomops pustulosus, assembly GCA_019512145.1. Lineage (NCBI taxonomy): Eukaryota > Metazoa > Chordata > Amphibia > Anura > Leptodactylidae > Engystomops > Engystomops pustulosus. The sequence goes on from CM033642.1 coordinate 164,567,240, forward strand.
TTCCATTTTGAAGCTTGGTACTTGTAAATGCCTGTTTAACTCTTTCAGATTTATTATCGTTCTCAAGGCGCCACTTGGTTTTTTTACCCAAAATAGGGTTGAATAGAACCCTAGGCGTTCTTCTTCTATTGGGACCGGGCACAGTACCTTTTTGGAGAGTAACTTGGTTATTTCTGACATCATCATGTTGCCTTTCTCTCCCGATGGAACTTTTGTTATCTTGAATTTTCGAGGGGGAAAGTCTTTGAAGTCCAATGTTATCCCTTGAGATATGGATCTGAGAATCCACTGGCTGTTTGAAATGTGTCTCCAGGCAGGGAAGAAGTGGGATAGTCTTCCTCCTACCTGGGGCCTTGCGTCATTGTGGCCGAGAAGTGGTTTGCCTGGACTGCATATACTGTTGGCCAAACAAATAACCTTTATTTGGCTGCATGGGTCTGGATGGACCTGGTCTGTTCTCTCTATCTCTCCTCTGGTACCTTGATTTACGAAAGTCCCGAAAGGATCTGGATCTATTTGGAGCGGAAGTAGTTGGCAACCCTTTTTTCCTGTCTCCTGCTTTTTCTAATAAATCATCCAGAATGGGACCAAACAAAAAATTACTGTTACAAGGGATGCCGCATAATTTTCCTCTAGAGGCTATGTCCCCTGACCAGCTTTTCAACCATAACACCCTTCTGGCCGAGTTAGACAGTGCTGCGGATCTAGCGGAAAGTCTCAAAACGTCCACCGAGGCATCTGCCAGAAGAGCCGCCCCTTTCTGAATACCTGCTATTGAGGCTTTTAGGGATTCTCTAGGGACTTTGTTTTGGATGTACCCCCCAAGCTGGTCTAACCATAACAAGACTGAGCGGGCCACACAGGTTGCCGCTTCTGCTGGTCTAAAGGCAGTGGTCGCATATTCCCATGATTTTTTGAGGAAACCTTCTGCCTTCCTATCCATGGGGTCTTTTAAAGCGTTAATATCCTCGAAGGGTATGGAGACGCCACGGGAGATGTTAATAATGGAAGCATCTACCTTTGGTGGAAGGCCCCAGGAGGACGTAGCATTCTCCTCAAAGGGGTACTTTCTTTTAATATCCCTAGGGATATAAGACTTTTTACCAGGATTTTGCCATTCCTTAGTGATCAGGGATTGTATGGTATTATGGATTGGAAAAGTACGTCTTTTCCTTTCCGCGAACCCCTCGAACATTATATTCTGGACTGATTTATGGAGTTTCTTCTCCTATATATCCATGGAGGATCTGACCATTCTTAACAATCCTTCTGTATCTTCCGCTAAGAATAAAGGACGCCCCGATAATTCCTCTTCTGAGATTGAAGAGGCATCCCCCTTTTCTCCCTCTTCCTCTGACGCTGATAATATTTCCATAGGATTAGCTGAGGAGGGTCCTGGGAGGTCTTTTTCTATAAGGGTAGTTCTCTGATCAATGATATCTTTAACTGACACTTGTACTTCCTCCCTAATGACCGTTCGCAGAGATTCCAGCCAAGAAGAAGACTCTTCTGCTAGAATTTTTGCAATACACGCGGAGCAGGTACTTTTCTCATAGTTTGTAGGTAATTTCCGATTACAGAATTTACAATCCCTGTGATGGGTCTTTTTGGTAGCTATTTTGGGGACCTCTTCTCCCTAAAAATTTTGTTTATAAAAAAATTTCCATCAGTATAAGAGAAACAGAAGAAAAAAAAAACCCTAAGTACACTCACCACCCTGAATTACCGGAGTTGGGGTCCTCAAGGGCTCAGGAGCATCACGTCTTTCTGCCATACTAAAAGAGTGTGAGAGCACCATCCACCTGCAGCCCGGGCTTTTTAAGAGATAAGCTCCGCCCCCCTCCTTCCGGTACCGCCTCGACTCTTTCTGGTTCATACAAACTCCAGAAGAGTACCAAAAGAAGGAAAAAAAATAATTTTAGTAAGAAAACAACTCACCCAAGGAGGAGTACTATAATACCTGGGCTCCTCCTGGATCTTGCGACGTGTGTAGGTTTGCAGCCCCGCGGACCGGAAGTACTACGTATCTTACTTCTGGTCGCGTTCTCTACTTCACGCCGGACTCCGGACAGAGTTTAAAGTGCACCTGCGGGCTCGCGCCCGGTCCTAGTAGCTGGAGAAGCCGGCCAACAACGGGTGCAACTCCCTGAATGGAGGCCTCCGTTGGTGAGTATATTCCTGGACCGCCAACCAGCGATCCTAAAAAATAACAAACTAGACGAGCTCAGGTCCCTTCCAGGGACAGGAAGCCACTGAGGCAGGATAGGAGGAGCGCGATTTTTAAGCTCAGGTTTCCTGTCCCTGGGGGCGGATTCCTCTCTCTGGTTGGTGCCGTCGTGGTGCTGGGGAAAAAAGTCTTGCATGGTATATTGATCAGTGGTACATAATTACCAATCCATAGTTATCCAAAAAGACATAGTGTTTGTAGGTGGGCAATGTGAGAAAATTCCCCACGCGTTTCGTCACTACATGCGATTTCCTCAGGGGTCTCTTGGTCATCCTGTTGCCTGAAATATATACATATAAGTCCCTCCCCAGGGTGGATTTTTAGCCAATCCCTGACTCCAGCGTACCTGTCAGAGTAAGCTGCTCCTGTACACCTGTGCGACTCTAATGAATGGCGCCGTGCTGGGCCATGTTGGTCATGTGATATGTTGCAAATCCCGCGTGATTTTTAAGACGAGAGTGCAGTGCATGCATGAAAAATGTTCACGATCATATGATTATTGTAAGTCTTGCTGGACTTCAAGACGAGCAGTACAGAGCATGCGCGGAAAGAGTCCACAGTTCTTGGCAACCAGCAAACACATTCGTTATGCGCAAGCGCCCGATCTGACACCGACACAACCCACATAAATTCAATATGCCCAAATTTACATATATATGCATGGATAATTAGTACACACCAACTATAGTCACATGCAAAATATGTAATAGTAGGTAGGTTGTCTGCAAAAAATAATGACATTACATGCTCGGGGTTACCACCTTGAGGAGAGAAGGAAAATATTAAAAACAATCGTGTTGTCTGGTATACAAACTTCCAATACAAAAACTGAATATACATGTACAATCCATAGGGACCAAAAAACTCCATGAATCCGAATGGTCAGCCATCGGATGAGCTTCAAAGCAAAGTTATAGTCGCTTGGTTAGAAAAGCGTCCATTATTCATCTAAACTGTTTCAAGACACACTGTCCTATAGTCTCCTATGTGTATAGTACGGGCCATAGAAGATCCTGTTCAGCAAGACTTGAGACGAGAAAGATGGTTTTTCAAAGCAAATTTGTACCAAGCATCGAGAAACGTCTTGTCCACACGTATCTTTTCTTTTATCCGAAAAACTTTTTTTGTTATTATCAACCATCAACGATGTATATCCCAGGTTTCATCTGAGGTATGTGCAATAGTTATCCTTCCCTTTCATTTTGTTGTTATTTTTATTACTAATTCTTATTCAGACACGTCATATATTCTGGGGAGACAGACGGTATCGGAGCCCAATGTACGACATGCAGCCTAGAGGACATCTCGAACAAGAAAATTATAATGGTAAGTATGATCCCAAGTAATCATTTATCTAAGACCTCTCTGCAAGAGTGTGTGAGGGGAAAATTACTCTATATATAGTTTGTATGTCAATAATGTTATTGAAACAATGTGAAAAAAGAAAAAAAAGGGGAAAAAAAGAAAAAAGAAGAGGAGAAATAAGGGGGAAAAAAGGGGGGGGAGAAAGACAGAAAAAGGGTTAAAAAAGGGATAGGAAAATATAGTGGAATGAGGGGATAAAAAGAGGGGTGGGGGGGACCGTGAATACAAGTGGGTAAGTGGCACTGAAAATAATAGGGACAACAAGGTCGATGTTTGTACCATGTACGGGGACCATAAGGGTCCTACGGTGTGTTCAATAGGGGACCACAAGTGTCCAAAATACAAGGGGAAACCCTCACCAAGTGCATAAGAGTGAACTAAATACCAAACACGTATAACCACCCATATATTGGATTGTATATTGTAAAAGAGGACAGATAAAGGTATTAAAACAAAAGTGGGCCAATAGGAATTATCAAAAGTAGCAAACTTACTATATATACTACCCTGCAGCTTCTTATCTTTGTTATAAAATCCTGAGAAAGAGAGGTTTCATTAATACCTGTAGGTGCAATAGAACCAAGATAAAAATCCAACGCGCCTCCCTACGCAAAAGTTCCGGTACCACGTCACCTTCTCGGATGTTGGTAGGTACGAATCTATTCCCACTACTCTGATCCCGTTAGTTGAGCTCCAGTGAAAGTGTCGAAAAGTGTCACTACAGTAGAAGGACCTTACCTTGGTGTGAAATGTCGTTGAGAATTCCAGATCTAGAAAGATGCTGCTGTATCCTTCTCCTGAGATACCTGCCGTGGTCGGACTCAACAGATTATTTGTCACAGGGGCACATGAGGCAATAGACCACGCATTTCTGCTTTTCAGTTGATAAATTGGTGCGGTCAAATGTTCTTTTGTTGGTGGGGTCACAACCGTGTTTTGGTATTCATAGAGAAGGACACACGTACATCCCGCATGCATATGAACCCAAGTTCCTACACTCTGCGGCCTAAGGGGACCCCCTTGGTTTGAAGTGACTGTCAATTGTCAGGTCATCTTTCATTCTTCGCTGCCTTTTTGCATCAGCGAGATGCGTCTCAGTAATCAGGTATTTATAAGCTGTTTGCTCTCAAGAGGTCCAACTTGTTCTCTAAAATTTTCTGAATCTTAACATTGGTGTGTATAGGTAGTATTAACTCCTGGCCTTCTAAATTCTGGGCATTTATCCTGTGTCCTGAGGAGATTCTCTCCGGCTACCGTGCTGCAAGCGTCTGAGATCACGCCTAGAGATGTTTTTTTTCGGGTATCCCTTTCCTGAACATCCTCTGTCAGTGTCTTCGCATTTCCTGCAAAATATCGTCATTGGGGTACAGTACTCCTGACATCGGGTAAGTCTGGCACACAGGTGATATTACGCTCCGGTGTCGTGGTGATGAATGAAAAACTAAAGTAGTGTAATAGTGTTGTCGTTGTCACTTTCTTGTACACATCTGTACGCGGATTAATGATTTTCAGATATCAAAAAGTCAACGATGGTCTTGACCAAAATGTGAGGTGAGGAAGATGGCTAGATCCATTGTTGTTCAAATCATCAATACATTTTTTACACAGATCCAAGCGGTCCAGTCCAAACAGGGAGTCACTCATCGATGCATGTGTACCCCCCAAGGCATGTTGTGTTGAATAGTTTGGATGGGTGCACGTGGTGTCCTCCAACCATCCCCAAAATAGATTGCCCTCATTGCTTGTCCCCTGAGGCTGCCTGTAGAACCTTAAGATCAAAGGTAAAATAGGTCCTCTGTCTCCACACAACTCCATAAGTTCTAAAAATAAAAGAGTCATCTGTCTCGGTCACACAGTGTACGTGTCTATCCAATGAAATAGCAAGTGGCCCCCCCGAATGCCCATCATGATGCGCTATCTTCATGATACAACGCTTCCCGTGCAAGAGTTTACAATCCAGGGTTTTCAGGTATGGTCAAAATTACAAATTTTACCAAAAAGGTCAGCAGGAATCTCCTGATATAGACGTAAATTTTAATACTAATGGGTTGAGGGGAAGTAGAGGATACTATTGTACATCATGCTCTCTCACCAAAGGCCCCAAACCTGAGACAATTGACTGCGCGGAGGGCGGTCAGGGACTGTGGACCTTTGGGCAGCATGTAAAAAGTGGAGGTACCACCGGAATCCTGACCATCAGAATCGTGTGTATTCTTTGTGTTGATTCATAATTAAAAGCTGCATCAACAAACGGTCACATCTTCTTTTGAAGACCTCGTTGGGGGTCAGATGGAAGGGGAGTGTATGAGTCTTGTTATTTATTGGAGTCTACCTCCTCATATAACATATCGTCCAGGCCATAATACCTACATTGCCCCCGTTATCGCTCTGTTGATCAAAAATGTTGATTCTCTTTTCAGAGACTGATGGCCAGCCTCTCCGCTATGGTCAGATTTTCTTGAGTATGCTCTATTAAGGGGTAACTCCTAAATGTTCTATCCGTTCACCTGATCATGAAATAATTGTAAAGCCGGCCGGACCCAAGCTAAGGTTGAGTGATCTTGGGAAGGCAACATGTGCAAAGTGCGCAAGGAGGCCTACCCCGTACGCTCCTGTTGTTCATTTCTTGTAACAAATCCAAAAGGTCCTGAAAGCTGTGACTCAGTCCTCCTGCAGGAAAACATTTCTCAATCATGACGGTGTTGGTTACACACCTTAAAAACAACTGCCTACAGAAAAGAAAGACAACTTAATTAGCTCGATTTATCGAGCTTATTTTTGGAAGAAAAGAAAGAAGCCCTGTGAGCATCTCTCTCACAAGGCCCCATACCTGAGAACAATTGGCATGCCGGGAGGGCAGGTCGGGACGTTGTGGACCTTTGCAGCATGGTACAAAGGTGATACCACGGATTCTTCGTCTGCGTACAGATTTGTTACAGGAAAGTGACATCGCTGACCAACAGTCTATTACACTATTGCAGTTGTATATTCATGACACTGAGAGATAATATACCTGTGGGACAGTTACCCGAGTCAGGAGAAACTGTATAACCAAGACCTATTTTTAGCTGAATGCATAAAACTGACAGATCGTTTCAGGAATAGGGGATCCCGAAAAAAAAACCATTCTAGGGCTATCTCAGAGCGGCACACGGTAGACGGAGAATCTCCTTAGAGACACGGGAACAATCCACAGAATTATAAGGCATGGATTATAACTACCATAACAACCAATGGCATATGATATCAGAAAATTTGGAACATCTTGAGAGCCGAAAATGCCTCTTTTAAATAACCTGATTACTGAAATCCCTCGCCTGATGGCAAAAAGGCGAGAATTTTGAAAGATGACCTGACAAGAGGTCCCCTCTGGGCGCGAGGAGTGAGGAACTTGGTTTTCATATGCATGCGGGGGATGTACAGGGTGTCCTCATTATGAAACCAACAAAACAGTTGTAACACCACCACAAAAAACATTTGTGACCTACACCACATTTATCAACTGCAAAAGCAGAAATGTGGTCTATTGCCTCATTTGCCCCGTGACAAAATATTGTGGTTCAGACCCGCAGGAGCTCAGAAGACAGGAATACAGCAGCATCTTTCAGTATCCAGAATACCAATACTCAACTAACGGATCAGAGTAGTGGGATTAGATTTCGTACCTACCCAACATAAGCACACAGAAAGGGAACGTCTCGTAACGTCCTTGCTTAACTCAGTGGGTAACGCGAACTTTTGCGTAGGGAGGCCAGTTGGATTTTTAATCTGGTTCTATTGCACCCAGGGTATTAATGAAGACCTCTCTGCTCAGGATTTTATAAACAAAGATAAGAGCCAACAGGGTAGTAGAATATGTAAGTTTGCATTTTTTGATATCCAATTTGCCCACTTTTGTTTATATACCTTTATCTGTCCTCTGTGTATTACAAACCAAATATGGGGGTTATAAGTTGATGTGGTATTTAGTTCACGCTTATGATCACTTCGGGAGTGGCTTTCCACCTTGTAGTTTTGGACCCTTGTGGCGTCCAACTAATTGACACACAACTCGTAGGGACCCTTATGGTCCTTTTGTCCCCTATTATTTTTCAGTCACGTTACCCAATTATTCACTGGGTCCACACCAGGCCGGGAAGCTTTCATCGCCTCAGGAGAAAGAAAAAGGGTTCCACATAGGGCCGAAAATCTCCTAAGGGCTGTTCACCCCTTTTTCCCCTTATTGTCCCTTGTCGTTTTTTCCCTTTTCCTTGTTTTTCTTCACTTATCGATGCTACTATCAAGATTTTCTCGTCCACACTTTTTTGCAAGAAGTCATTAGCTTAATAAATGATAAGTGGTCCTAACAACTTTTGCGGAGTCAGGTACTATAATCATTGTAGATCACTTCATTTTATACCTCTCGAGATGTCCTCTAGGTTGCATGTCAGTACATTGGGCTCCGATACCCGCTGTCTGCCCCAGAATATGATTATCTAGTGTCTATAAAAAATTGTTGTAATAAAAATAACGTACAAATGAAAGGAAGGATAACTATGCACATACCTCAGATGAAACTGGATATACAAATCGTTGAATGGTTGATACAATAACAAAAAAGTTTCGGATAAAGAAAACGATACTGTGGGACAAGACGCCTTTTCGATGCTTGGTGTGAAAATTTGTTTGGAAAACACAAATGAATTTGTGGGCCTTTCTCGTCTTAAGGTCTTGTGCTGAACAGGACTTCATCTGGCCGTACATACACGGAGAACGATACTCTAGGACTGGTGGTCTTAGAATTTGAAATCAGCGTTAGATGGATAATGGACCCTTTTCTAAACCAAGCGGACTATTACCTTTGCTTTGAAGTCATACTGATGGGCTGACCATTCGGATCTCAGGAGTTTTTTGGTCCTTATGGAGTGTACATTGTATATTCGTTTTTGTATGTGAAATAAGCAATATGAATATTTTTCATTAGAGATTTTATACCAGACAACACAATTGTTTTTAATATGTCCCTTCTTCCCCAGGGTGGTAACTTCGACATGCTAATTTTTTTGCAGACCAATACCTACTATTACATATTTTCGGGTGACTAGAGTTGGTGTGTACAATTATATTCCCTATGCTATATATATGTAAATTTGGGATGTATTTGAATTTTGTAGTTGTGTCAGTGAGGCGGTATTTATTGTTGATACTTTCTTTGTGCAACCAAGATATTAACCTTGCTGATCATGATAGCATAACGAATGTTGTGTCGGGTGCTGTGTATGTCCAAGATACTGGTGGACTCTTTTCCGCGGGCATGCGCTGTACTCTCGTCTTTGAAGTCACGCGAGACGTGTACAATATACGCATATGATCTTTGAACCTTTTCATCGCGCATCTAACCTCTGTGTCTACCTCTCATCTTTCACAATCACGTCGGGATTTGGCAACATAGCACATTACCACCCGCTTCCATTGCATAGAGTCGCACAGGGGTACAGGAACAGCTTACTGTGACAGGTACGCTGGAGTCAGGTAATTGGCTTAAACCACCTAGGGGAGGGACTTATAGGTATATATTTCAGGCAACAGCATGAACATAAATAGAAGAGACTGAAGAATCATGCAGTGTAGAAGGGGTTCATTTGTTAGTGACGTTTGCTCACATGCCACCTACAACACTCTGTCTTTTTGATACTATGGTTTTGGTAAACTTATGTAACCACTGATCAATATTACCATTGCAAGACTTTTTTTTGAGTGTGCCATCTATCTTTTTGTCATGTTTCTATGATGTGTTGGACTTGAGGACCCATTTTGTAATGTATTGCCTTCCATCAATCAAACCATTGTTACGTAGGGAACGCATGACAATGATATTTATGGTTTCTTAGTGAAAGTGATGTGTATGGACTTATTTGGTCACATACATGGGTTTGTGGTAAGACGTACTGTGTACATTGTACTTTTAAACTAGTGTTGTGTGGTATAATTATTAATAAAGATTTGTTGTAAATTATTTTTGGGTCTGTAACACACTTTGATTTTCTCAATTAAACAGCTTGGTTATGAGTCGCGGTTGCTGGACAGGTACTGACGCATTGGTAAGGGGTAATGCTGGATGCTGTACATTCCACCCCAGGCCACACTGGATTTGTGAGAATCAATCTTGATTAATCAGCCAGAGGTAAGCATGTTCTCTTCATATTGCAAGAAAATCAATTACTCTGCTACCTGACGGATCAACTTAATGATCTACTGAACTATTGGACCTAAGCTGTACTGTGTCTTTTAAAATCAAACAGCTGTCCCATCCTGGAACATGTTTTGGCATCATCAGCGGGTTTTGTAAACAAATTGAGGTTGTAGACACTGAGGGGTTTATTCTTCAGCTTTACAAGCATATTCAATTAACTGCCCAGTGACTACCGTTTGATGGATAGTAGAGCCCCCTCCCCATGTTATAACAAATCGGACATATCTCATAGTAGTGTAAGTAAGAAAGCAGTACAGAATCAGACAGTTGATGCTTTTTACTCCTGCCCTCATAAAAAAGTTACTCATTTTTAACATAGGGCAATAGTAACCCAAAATGGTAAACAACGCGAAAATGCATCTCATCCCGCAAAAAAAAAAAAAAAAAAAGCCATGCATGCCCCATTAAACAAAAAAACTTAAATTTTATAGCATACAAAAGGCCACCAATGCACGAACTAAATTCCCGGCCAGCGCAGGTGCTCCTTCCCATACTGCAGATCGTAGTGCTTTGCTCCAATAAAACAGCCACCTGGGGGTGTCTCTGTGCTCGGGAGGAAATTGCATAACAACATTTAAAGATTGTTTTTCTATTTTTATGTATCTTTTGGGGAACATGTGTAAATTTTAGGATGGTTACCACAAATTTCACCTCCATTATTTAATTCTATGAAGATCTGCAGGGGTTACAGTCTTCCTGATAAAGACTAATTTCTAGTGGGGTACAGATGGGAATAGGTTGACTATATTGTCAGGATCAATGATCCTCCTGGACCACCCCGGAGGGAGATGAATTAGCCACACCTGGACCGGAAAAATCCAAGTTGGCATCGGTTTTCACCAGAGCCCGCCGAAAAGCGGGTGGACTTGCTGCGGCCCAGGATTTGCCACCAGGTCGTTCTAAGGCCCGTTAATTCGAAGAAAATGAAAAGGCGGGGGGAGCTAGAAATAAGTAAACGTTTGCTAACTTTTTGATAACCCCACCATATTGGCCCCTTTTGTTTTAATACCTTTATCTGTCCTCTTTTACAATATACAACCAATATATGGGTGTTATAGTGTTTGGTATTTAGTTCACTCTTATGCACTTGTGGAGGTTTCCCCTTGTAGTTTTTGGACACCTTGTGGTCCCCTATTGAACACACTCGTAGGACCCTTATGGTCCCCCCGTACATGGTACAAACATCGCCTTTTGTCCCCTATTATTTTCAGTGCCTTACCCACTTTTATTCACGGTCCCCCCCCCCCCTCTTTTTATCCCTCATTCCACTATATTTTCCTATCCCCTTTTTCAACCCTTTTCTGTCTTTCTCCCCCCCCTTTTTTCCCCCTTATTTTCCTTTCTTTTTTTCTTTTTTTCCCCTTTTTTTTTTCTTTTTTCACATTGTTTCATAACATTTATGACATACAAACTATATATAGAGTATTTTCCCCTCACACACTTCTTGCAGAGAGGTCTTAGATAAATGATGTTACTTGGGATCATACTTACCATTATAATTTCTTGTTCGAGATGTCCTCTAGGCTGCATGTCGTACATATGGGCTCCGATACCGTCTGTCCCCCAGAATATATGACGGTGTCTGATAAAATTAGTATAAAAATAACACAAATGAAAGGAAGGATAACTATGCACATACCTCGATGAAACCTGGGATATACATCGTTTGAATGTGTTGATAATACAAAAAAAGTTTTTCGGATAAAAAGAAAAGATACGTGTGGACAAGACGTTTCTCGCTGCTGGTACAATTTGCTTTGAAAACCATCTTTCTCTCTCGTCTCAAGTCTTGCTGAACAGGATCTTACTGGCCCGTACTATACACATAGGAGACTATAGACAGTGTGTCTTGAAACGTTTTAGATGAATAATGGCCTTTTCTAAACCAAGCGACTAAAACTTTGCTTTGAAGCTCATCCGATGGCTGACCATTCGGATTCATGGAGTTTTTTGGTCCCTATGGATGTACATGTATATTCGTTTTTGTATTGGAAGTTTGTATATTCAGACAACACATTGTTTTTAATATTTTCCCTTCTCTCCTTCAAGGTGGTACCCCGAGCATGTAATGTCATTATTTTTTTTGCAGACACCTACCTATTACATATTTTGCATGTGACTAGAGTTGGTGTGTACTAATTATCTCTATGCATATATATGTAAATTTGGGCATATTGAATTTATGTGGGTTGTGTCGGTGTCAGATGGGCGCTTGCGACATAACGAATGTGTGTTGCTGTTGCCAAGATACTGTGGACTCTTTCCGCGCATGCCTGTACTGCTCGTCTTGAAGTCCACGCAAGACTTACAATAATCATATGATCGTGAACCTTTTTCATGCATGCACTGCACTCTCGTCTTAAAAAATCACGCGGGATTTTGCAACATATCACATGACCAACATGGCCCAGACGGCGGCATTCCTTAGAGTCGCACAGGTGTACAAGGATCAGCTTACTCTGACAGGTACGCTGGAGTCAGGATTGGCTAATCCACCCTGGGGAGGGACTTAATGTATATATTCAGGCAACAGGATGACCAAAGACCCTGAGGAAATCGCATGTAGTGACGAAACTCGTGGGGAATTTTCTCACATGCCCACCTACAAACACTCTATGTCTTTTTGGATAACTATGGTTGGTAATTATGTACCACTGATCAATATACCATGCAAGACTTTTTTCCCCAGCCCCACAATGGCACCAACAAAAGAGGAATCCGCCCCCAGGGACAGGAAACCTGAGCTTAACAATTCGCGCTCCTCCTATCCTTCCTCCTGCCTCAGTGGCTTCCTGTCCCTGGAAGGGACCTGACTCGTCTAGTTGTTATTTTTTAGGATCGCTGGTGGCGGTCCAGGAATAACTCACCAACGAGGCCTCCATTCAGGGAGTTGCACCCGTTGTTGCCGGCTTTCTCCAGCTACTAGGACCAGGGGCGCGAGGCCCGCAGGTGCACTTTAAACTCTTGTCACGGAGTCCGGCGTAAGTAGAGAACGCGACCAGAAAGTAATACGTAGTACTTCCGGTCCGCGGGGCGGCAACTACACACTTCGCAAGATCCAGGAGAGCCCAGGTATATATAGTAGCTCCTCCTTGGGTGAGTTGTTTTTCTTACTAAATTATTTTTTTTCCTTCTTTTGGTACTCTTCTGGAGTTTGTAATCCAGAAAGAGTCGAGGCGGTACCGGAAGGAGGGGGCGGAGCTTATCTCTTAAAAAGCCCGGCTGCATGGATGGTGCTCCACACTCTTTTAGTATGGCAGAAAGAACGTGATGCTCCTGACCCCTTGACCCCAACTCCGGTAATTCAGGGTGGTGAGTGTACTTAGGGTTTTTTTTTTTCTCTGTTTCTCTTATACTGATGTAAATTTTTTATAACAAATTTTTTTAGGGAGAAGAGGTCCCCAAATAGCTACCAAAAAGACCCATCACAGGGATTGTAATTCTGTAATCGGAAATTACCTACAAACTATGAGAAAAGTACCTGCTCCCGCATGTATTGCAAAAATTCTGCAGAAGAGTCTTCTTCTTGCTGGAATCTCTGCGAACAGGTCATTAGGGAGGAAGTACAGAGTCAGTTAAAGATATCTTGATCAGAGAACTACCCTTATAGAAAAGACCCCCAGGACCCTCCTCACGTAATCCTATAATATTATCAGCGTCAAGAGAGGGAGAAAGGGGGTGCCTCTTCACAATCTCAGAATGGAATTATCGGGGTCGTCCTTTATTCTTAGCGGAAGATACAAAGGATTGTTAGAATGGTCAATCCTCCATGGATATATAGGAGAAGAAACTCCATAAATCAGTCCAAATATAATGTTCGAGGGTTTCGCGGAAAGGAAAAGACGTACTTTTCCAATCCATAATACCATACAATCCCTGATTCACTAAGAAATGGCAAAATCCTGGTAAAAAGTCTTATATCCCTAGGGATATTAAAAGAAAGTACCCCTTTGAGGAAATGCTCCGTCCTCCTGTGCCTTCCACCAAAGGTAGATGCTTCCATTATAACATCTCCCGTGGCGTCTCCATACCCTTCGAGGAATTAACGCTTTAAAAGACCCCATGGATAGGAAGGCAGAAGGTTTCCTCCTCAAAAAATCATGGGAATATGCGACCACTGCGCTTTAGACCAGCAAAGCGGCAACCTGTGTGGCCCGCTCAGTCTTGTTATGGTTAAACCAGCTGGGGGGTACATCCAAAAACAAAGTCCCTAGAGAAATCCCTAAAAGCCCTCATAGCAGGTATTCAGAAAGGGCGGCTCTTCTGGCAGATGCCTCGGTGGACGTTTTGAGACTTTTCCCTAGATCCGCACACTGTCTAACTCGGACCAGAAGGGTGTTATGGTTGAAAAGCTGGTCATGGGACTAGCCTCTAGAGGAAAATTATGGCGGAATCCCTGTAACAGTAATTTTTTGTTTGGTCCCATTCTGGAGATTTTATTAGAAAAAGCAGGAGACAGGAAAAAAGGGTTTCCAACTACTTCCGCTCCAAACAGATCCAGAACCTTTCGGGACTTTCGTAAATCAAGGTACCAAGGAGAGATAGAGAGAACAGACCATGTCCATCCAGACCCATGCACCAAATAAAGGTTATTTGTTTGGCCAACAGTATATGCAGTCCAGGCAAACCACTTCTCGGCCACAATGACGCAAGCCCCAGGTAGGAGGAAAGCTATCCCACTTCTTCCCTGCCTGATACACATTTCAAACAGCCATGGATTCTCAGATCCATATCTCAAGGGATAACATTGACGTCAAAACTTTCCCCCTCGAAAATTCAGATAACAAAAGTTCCATCGGGAGAGAAAGGCAACAGGATGATGTCAGAATAACCAAGTTACTCTCCAAAAAGGTACTGTGCCCGGTCCCAATAAAGAAACGCCTGGGTTCTATTCAACCCCTATTTTGGGTAAAAAAAAACCAATGTGCGCCTTGAGAACGTAATAATCTGAAAGAGTTAAACGGCATTACAAGTCCAAGCTTCAAAATGGAAACGCTAAAATCAACGGTAAATCTGTTATATCCGGGGTGTTTTTATGGCGTCAATCGATCTCACAACACTATTACCACTTACCTATTCACCCGGATTATCAGAAAGGTTTGCGGTTCAGTTAGAGCAAAAGATAAGACATTTTCAATACAGAGCCCTCCCCTTTGGTATTCCCGTAGCACCAAGGGTTTTTACAAATTATTTCGGCAAATGGCAGTCTTCATAAGGTTGATCAGGGGCTTTTTATTACCTTACCTGGACGATTTCCTCTGGTAGGGCCTTCAGAAGAAGCTTGAGAAATCAGTGATCAGTTTCGAGAAATTCTAAAATTTCTGAGATGGTTATAAATATAGAAATCAGAATAGTCCCGCCCAACAGAACTCTTTCTGGGGGTCCTTCTAGACTCAAGTTGCCAAAAATATTTTCTTCCCAGAGAAAAACAAGAATGATAAGGGAAAGTTAACAAAAATAAAAGGTCCTCACGTACAACCATCAGAGGGGTATGTCCCTCCGAGGAAGTTTATTGGCCACCATTCCTGCAGTTCTGGCCTCAATTTCACATAGAAATTTTACAGAATTTTCTTCTTCAGGTTTGGACAAGAAATCCTACTTCCTTAGACAAGGAAATAGGAATACCGGATTTAGTATTAGAGTCCCTAGTTGGTGGCTAATTCAGAAAAAAAACTTAGAGATGGGTTCTCCCCTGGGTTTCAAGTCCAGAAGAATTATCACAACGGATGCAAGCCCGTGGGTTGGTGTGAACACGAGGGCAAAAATTTTTCAGGGCCAGTGGAGCAACTCAGAAGCAATTTTTCCTCAAATGGCAAAGAACTACTGGCCATTTTGAAAGGGTTAGAAGCGGGCTCGGCCATTTCTGATAAACAAAAACATTTTAGTAGATCAACAACACTACGGCCAGTAGCCTACATAACAGCAAGGGGGACAAGGGGTCCACACCTCATGCAGATAGCCTTTCGTTAGACGGAGTCACACCTGGTATCTCTAAATGCATATACATAAAAGGTCAGAGAATACCAAAGCAGACTTCTTAAGTCGCAGCATCATCACGCCAGGGGGAACTGGGTTCTCAATGGGAGATCTTCAGCATGATAACCAAAAAATGGGGTCTCCCGGAAAAGACCTTTTAGCAACAGGGAAATCGAGGGTGAGACAGTTTTTTTTCCCTAGATTGCATGGGATCACCGTTGGCAGTTAGATGCCTTCCCAAAATTGAGACATAATCTGTTATAAAAAACGCTTTTCCCCCCTGCTATCCTATATTCCCAGAACTCTGGGGAAGATAAAAGGATGAATGCGAGGGGTCATTCCTCATCGCCCCTTTTTGGCCTCGCCGTGCTTGGTTTTCAAGTCTGAGGGACATGTCCAATAGACACCCATCGTTCTGCCAGAGGAGAGACTTTTTATAGCCAAGGCCCTATTTATCATCCATAGGTGAGGTCCTTCATCTCACGGATGGCTATTGAGAGGTGATTTCGGAGAAAAAGGGACTGTCGGTCAAGTCATTTCGACCCTTCAGAAGAGCAGAAAGCCTGTTACTTACAGAATTATTTAAGAACATGGAAGGCTTTCTTAATTTATGGGTCAGAGACCAATTGATATTTACACCCTGACTTTAGTAGCATCTTAGGATTTCTACAGCTAGGCCTAGAAAGGGTCTGAAACCATCCACACTGAGGTTCAGGGTGTCGTGCCCTTGCAGCATTTTTTGATTTTTTTGAAACGTAGCCAACCACCCATTCATTAAAGCTTCCATAACACTTTTTCCCTGCCACAGGTCAAGTTTCCCCTGTTGGGATTTTACCCTAGTGTTAAAGCCCTATCAGGTTCTCCTTTCGAACCCCTAGAAACTCTCCCTAAACTACCACTTTTTAAAGCATATTTTTATTAGCCATTACATTCAGCTAGAGGGTGAGTGAGATTGCTGCATTCGTCTTGTAGGCCTCCATACTTTACTTATTTTTTGGGATAGGATTTATTGAGACCTGACCCTAAGTTCCTCCGAAGGTAGTATCAGATTTCCATAGATCCCAGATATAGTCCTGCCTCTCTTTTGCTCAAATCCAAGTAATAAGGAGAAATCCCTTTCATAATCTCGATGTCAGCGTAGTGTGCTTCAGTACTTGGAAAGTTTCAGAATTCATTCCGTAGACAGATAGTCTGTTTGTTCTCTTTCAGGGAAGAACACGGGGACAATGCATCATCAACGACTATCGCTAGATGATCAGGGCTACTATCCAGTTACATATTAAGTAGCTGAAGATCTATTCCAGAAAAGATTCATGCCCAGACTCTAGCAGCATCCTGGGCTGAGTTCAGACATCCTCATTAGAACAAATATGTCGAGCTGCACTGTTGGGTCTACCCCCCACACACACAACACCTTCTTTAAAACCTACGGTTAGATGTGGCGGGTTCTCTCGACCTGACCTTTCCTTGGGAGAAGGTTCTTTTCCTCTATTATCCCTCCCTAAAAGTTTTTTCTTCTCTGAAAATCTCTCTGGTTGGTGCCGTCGTGGTGCTGGGGAAACAGTAGTTACTCACCGGTAATGATGTTTCTCTCGTACCACGATGGCACCTGTTATTTCCCACCCAGGTGATTTTTCCTACTTTTTTCTGGTGCCGGTCAATTGGGTGTCGCAAAAAAATATAAAAATATATATATAATATCTACATACTAACGCATGCATGGAATTTTTTTCTGATGTATTAACGTAGTCTCTTCTTCAAGTCTCTGTAAACCACTAGGCAGGAGCGAGCGCAATTTTTAAGCTCAGGTTTCCTGTCCCTGGGGGCGGATCCGCTCGCTTCTGGTTTTGCCGTCGTGGTACAGGAAAACATCATTACCGGTGAGTAACTACTGTTTTTTTTAGTGTGCCATCTATTTCTGTCAGTGTTCTTTGGCTTATTGTTTGGACTTGAGCCGCACATTTTGTACTATTGACTTCCATCGTCCCAACAATTGTTTACAGATGGGAACACATGACAATGTTTCATGTTTTCTTGTAATGTTGATGTGTATGGACTTATTGTGGTCACTCATGGGTTGTGGTCGGACGTACTGTTGCACATTTAATCTGTTGTTAAAACTAGTGTTGTGTGGATATTATTAAAGATTGTGTAAATATTTTTGGTCTATACACACTTTGCTTTCTTTCATAACAGTCTTATTGTTTTAAGAGTGTGTTGGCCGCCTCCGGCTATTATAACTCATTGTATGGGTATCCTTGCTGTGCAGGTTTCTTGTTTGCTTGTGACCATAACCAGGCTTGGCGCTAGCGTCTCAGACTAGGTAAGTGGTGGCGAACTCACCCTGCGACTGCCTGCGGGCTAGGGCCCTGCCTAAAGCAGATAACCCCCCTGATAAGGCGCGACCCACTATCAGAACCTGACTGATGGTCCCTGAGCGACCACTACATAGATGCAGGGAAAACTTACTTCCTCTGCAGCAGCTGCTGGATGGTGGGGCAGACAGTAACTGGATAACGGAATACAGGATATAGCCAGGTTCACTCTGGTGCACAGAAAAGCTGGAGTACAGGGAAAGCGGTAAAGCAAACTGGCAGATGAGCGAACGTTTAGGCACGGACGTTAACAGAATGCCACCGTTAATAGTAAACGCACAGCGTTCGTCGGGTGCCGCTCATGGGATGTACCGTCTCCATACCAGACTTACGGTACACCCACGATCGTCGGTGCTAGTACTATCTTGTCCGGGCCGCATGGGCAAACCGCATCTTACCAAACATTGTCGCTCCCCCGTGACGTCATGCAGGGAGCGATGATACATTGCTATAACGGCCTCGGGTCTTCCGAGACATGAGACGTTTTCATTTTAACCGCATTCATTATAATGTGGCTAACTGCACATGTGTAATGTATGAGGATGAAAATCCCCATTTACTACTCATACTGTAGTATGGCAGTATGGTTGGATCACTCAGAACCTAGGGTTAAGGACCCAGGGGTCTAAAAATAGTTTAAAATTTAAAAAAAAAACTTAAAAATTGCAATAAACTTGCCGTGTCCAGAAATGCCAGATTATCACATATAATAAACGTTTTTTAACTGCTTTGAACCCTGTACGAAAATAGCACCCAATAAGTCGAAATGGGCACCTTGTTTTGCCATGTTGAAAAATCTATAAATTCAATAACGTGATCAAAAGTTTGTAAGTCCCAAAAATGGTGCATTGAAACGTCAAAAAAATGCACAAAAATGACAAAACCCACAGCTCTATACAACAACGACGTAGAAATAGTTATTAGCTCAGAAGAATAGCAAAACCAAAGAAATTTTGTACAGGAAGTTTGATTTTTGTAAATGTATGAAAACATTGATAAAACCTATCAATTTGTTATTCCCTGATTGCACAGACAGCAAAAGCACCGACCCAAGAATAAGTAGACATTCTTTGGGTGCACAGTGAAAGCCATAAATCCAAGCCCACCAGAAAAAACGAAAATGCGTTGTTTGTCACCATTTTCACTGCATTTTGGAATTTTTTTTCCCCACTTCCATCGTACACAACAAGGAAAATTAAATACATCACTATGAATGCAATTTGTTACGCAAAACACACCCGTCATAGAGCGCTCTTACCATGTAAAAATTAAAAGTTATAGATGTTTTTGAGGTGGGGGTGAATATGGAAATTAAAAAAAAACAAAAAGTGCCGGTTCGTTAAAGGTTAATGCTTCTGGTCCTACAACTGTCAGGCCCAGAGTAGTGGACCCACTGGACCACCGCAACAATGACATCAGCCCGACACCTGGACCGACGTGATCTAGGCCCCCGATCTTTCACCATACTGCGGAAGGTTTTGGACTTTGCGCAGTGTGATACCACCAGGCATTCCACAGGTGCGATCTGTCCGCGGTGAGCCAAGGACGAGAACACAACGTTAGTCATAATTGTCAGAAACAGGCAGGATAGTAGACGGCCGACAATGGAATCTAGAGTTGGCTGACATTATAACACAATTCCTAGGGCGTGCGCCGGCCTGTACTGCTTAGCTCCTGCTTTCAATCCATCTGGCAGCCGTAGGCATATGTGTTTTATAAAATACAGCGACCGCTGATGATGTAGGAAAGGAGGTGTGAGCATCCGCGGACTCACGTTAGGTATCCCCACCTCGCTCGCTTGACTCTCTCCTGGGTTTACCCCACCGCGAGAATAATGTAAATTATTCCCTATTTTGCGCAGCGATTTTATTAGCTGAAGAAAGGTGTCCTTATGCTTTAAGGGCCTATGGGAACCCGCCCAAAAGCTTATTTTTTCAAATTTACTACCCCTTACCTAGTTCAGAACAGAGGTATGCAGCATTTCCATCAGTAGAAGTTCCGACTTCTACTGAATGCACTGAAGGAATTAGCACATTCTCAGCCAAACAGCAAAGACCAAGGGTAATAAGATTGGTTTCTGTCCTTGCTTTCTCTCCCTGTTTTTCTCCTCTTTGCTGGAATTGATAATTGTACAAATACCAGCATTTTTCAGTTTTTTATTACTCTCATTGCAATTCTTTGAGCAGAAATCAGGGCACAGTTTTGCAGTTATTTCATGTTCCTTCTAATTACTATAGTTAAAACTATTAAATTAATGTATCTCATTATTTGTTGTTATTATTTCCATTACAGGCAGTCCCCCGTGTTACTCAAGATAGGTCTGTGGATTTGTTCTTTATCGAATTTGTATGTAAGTGGAACTGTAATATTTTATAATTGTAATCCCACAAACTTTTTTGGTCTCTGTGACAATTGATTTTAAAAATGTTGGGTTCTCATAAGAGCCCCAGATTAACAATAAATCTTAATAGCAGACACCTCTGATACTGTTTACACAAGCTGGTTTTATTGTGCCCTACCTGGACAAAAAAAAAAAAAAAAAAAAAAAAAAAAAAAAAAAAAAAAAAAAAAAAACAAAAAAAAAAAAAAAAAAAAAAAAAAAAAAAAAAAAAACAACAAAAAACGCAAAAAAAAAAAAAAACAAAAAAAAAAAGAAGAAACAGTACAGCAAATACCAAAACATCCAGAGGTCCGTTTTGTAACTATGGGTCGGATGTAAGTCAGTGTTCTTAAGTAGGGGACCAGCCTGTACTTAATACTTTCCAGATACACTCAAACGTGGTGGTATATGGAGGTTCGCTAGAGCCACTATGAGCCTTATGGTCAGTAATTTACAGTTTGTATAGATTAGTCAGCCATCTCTAAACTCGTTAGAATATTTCCTGAGGCGAATTCAATCTTTGAATTTTTGTATGGTATTTGATATAGATTTCATTTATTTTCTAACATATAGCTCTAGATGCATCTGTATAAGCACATTTAAGTGTTACCGATGTCTGAGTTGGTGCCATACACTGATGTGAGGTGACAACGTTCCCATTACAGAAACTGGATTTGTCATTTTTAGAGTCTTTTTGTCATTTAATGGTTATATCAGAGTAGTTGGTAATGATCGTTTTGTAAAATAATTCTCTGCTTTGCACCTCATGGTCTTCCCTAGTTTCTGTTCTCTATTATTGTGATTATCAAAGGCTTTTATATAAGCAGGAATCTTCATTCCAAATTCCCCGACATCCCAGACTGCTAGCCTCTGGCCCTGAAAAAGTGGTTCTGAGAGAGTTCCCCCACTCACCAAACATCCACAGTCATAGCTAAAGATGTCAAAAAAATAACAAAGGCCCATAAACAGCATCAAAAACACATCATGGGCTATCTCAGCCCCCAAAAGCAACTAATTCAAAGGTCAAAGATAGAACGAAAAACTATGCTAAGCACAATAATGAACGCATAGGATACACCTTAATGCTCATTGCTACTTGGCTTTATATTATCACCCACAACTATAAGTGTAACAAAGTTGTGGCTTCCATTAATATTTTTGCACAATTAAATACTATTTAATGACTAGAAAATAGTCTGTATTTTGGATTTCTTCTGTAACAATCATTAACATAGCATGGGAGGTATACAGATTCCTTTACACCCTTTATATGTAACAGCGCTGTCCCCACTTAAGTGACAACCCGACTTACAGACAACCCATAGTTACAGACGACCCCTCGCCACTGTGACCTCTGGTGAAGCTCTCTGGATGCGTTAATTAAAAATATCCCAACTTCAACAATAGCTTAAATTGTCTGCAAGAATCGTTATTGTATATTCTTCTTGGTCCTATTACATCAAAAAATTTGAAACTCCAACTGGTGTCACTGAGCAACAAAACAAAAAATTGTCGGGAACACAATGAAAAAATATACAGTTTCGAACTTACATAGAATTCAACTTAAGTAACAAACCTAAGTCCCTATCTGTATGTACCCGGGGACTGCCTGTATTGTGCCAATTTTTATCCACAAAATCTAAACATTGAGGTAAAGCTTTAAAATAAGGGTTTTACAAACATTGAATACATAGGAACAATCTCATGCTCGGTAACATAGGTGTTAGTGGGACGACTAGTTTTATTTTAGTACTTTCGAGGTAGGTTTCTATTAAAATTTACATTCTATCGCTCATAATTAATTAGGTTTGTTTACAGCGATGTTTCAAAACAGTACCTTCACTTCAAATATTGATAATGTTGTCCCTATGAATATTTGTATACAACAGTAACTAATAACTGGACTGGGGGCCCTATTTTAATATCATTTATTTATGGAGGTGTTCCAAAAGCCAGGTAATGTGTTTATGATTACTTGTCTCTCAGAAATCTCCTAGCTGCATTTCTACACTCTTAAGTTTGCCCCCACACAACCCACAATTAATAATTGATTCAAATTGTCACATTGCAGTCTGCTAAAACGTTTTTACATACATTATATTTTAAAACAAATCAAAACAATATTCAATGTGAAGGAAACTATTTTTCACACCCTTCAGCATTTTACAACACAACTGCATCATTTCAGCAAGAAGAGTTGTCTTACCTTGACTAGCTGTGACAAAACATTTGTGGGCTTGCGTAAACACAAAAAAATAAAACGCATACCATATCCCATGGTATAACCCAGCCTAGGGAGTGGCAAACTCTATACGAGTAAAAATACATATTTGTCCAATCTTAACACAAAAGTTCAAATGCGTTGAAAGTGTCACACACTTTCTTCTCTTAAGTTGTTAAGTTACCTTCAGAGAAGCTATATCCTCCAATGCAACCATATTAGAAATAACTTGTCAGTAAAGAAAAGTGTCCACATGCTTAGTGGGCAGTATCAGTTTCCTACAATTGATGTATTTAATTGTAACTGGATTCGGATGAACATTCAAGCCATGCAATCCAGTAATCTCAAAGGACACAATATCTAATCGCACATTATTTTGATGCTCTAAAACAAACAAATGTTAAAAGCTAAAAATAAAAGCTCTGTAGATTGCCACCCCAGCTGCCCGTCGTTATCCACTCACAAAATAAAGCCAAATAGATATGTAGTGTAAGAGGACGAGTAGTGTTTGCTAGTGAAAATGAGCCTTATACTAAAAGATAGAAATGAAACCTCCCCTCTCACCGACTGCAACAACACAAAGGTTCCTGCTGGAGAGGAGGAGAGGAGGGAGTGAGTAGGAAGGGGACCAGGAAAGAGGCGAAGGAGGGAGATATGCTCCTCCTATATACTTTTGCCTTCTATAGATGCCCATGTGCTCTGGTAATATTTGGCACTTTTTAAACAATATTTGTCCATTATATTATTATTGTAAATGTTTGTTGAAAAGTAGACGCACTAAAGTCATTGAATAGATTGACAAAACTAACGTATATTTCTTCATAGCATAAAAGCTTATTACTTCTTTTTTGACTTTAATAAGTCTAATGTTCATGTCACTGATCTTCCATACTATGCAAACATCTCTTCTTACGGGTGGTAACAAAAAGAAAAAAAAACCTTCCCAAGTATGTTTCCCTTCAATATTTGCCAAGGCTACCTGTCTGTATCGCACAGTTCTTCTCTGTCGACTTGTTATAACATAATGAGCAAAGGAGCGATCCTAGATACACCAAAGGCTGAAAATGATAAAAAGAAAAAAATCATTTTTTTGCATATTTGTGTTTGGCGAGTTCATGCTAACAAACAAGTTTTTCCCAGATGGTCCAGATATTTATTTTTATTTTGGAATGGGCAATACGTTTCAAAATCAGCAGTAAAATGGAAATAAGTAAAAAAGATCTCTTGTGATAGTGATTATATTGAATAATTAGGGAAGGGTTTCAAGTATTTACCCTCCAGCATATCATATAGTAGCATGACAGGCAGCTCAAGGGAGTTCTGCCACAGCCCGACAGCCCAAAGGTCAATCGAAGAAAAGGAGACTGATTCGCAGCTGATTTTATTACACGTTTCCTTTTTTTTTTTCCAACTTAACATTTGATTGAATGTTTAATTTTTAGTTTTCACAAAATAACAGATAGTACAACAAGGTCATTATGTCTGAAAAGTGTACATTGTATTCCACAAAGGTTCTTAGAACCTGCAAATAGCGTAGCAGAACATTAACATCATGTATACAATGGATGGTCCAGCAAACAACTTGTCGTTATCAAGAACAAGAATGAACGGGACCATCAAGAGGTCCCATTTCTGTTAACTCATTTTCAATATTCGATTACATCTGAAACTCACATCTAAATAGGCAATTTGGAAGAAAGAAAATAAACATAAACATCCCGTAGGAAGAACAGTGTAAATACGGAAGAAAGAAACTACCCATGGATCTCCTTATGTGTCTCCATGTAATGAGTTTATTTTCACTAAGGAAGGCCTTCTATAGCGACCGTCCCCCCCAAGAGGCCCAGATCGTACAGAATTGGTCGGCGTTCTGTTTCATGTAGAAGGCGGTCATATATTACCAGTGTTCTCATTGTGCCGCACACTGTTAAAAAAAACACATAAATCTGATAAGGTAAGGGGGAGTCGACTTCTTCCGAATAATGAACTATAGTTTTGCTGCACTCAAGATATGTAGATATTACCTAGTTCGGCGGTGCTTTTCCCTAGTCCGCTAATGGATGCAGTCCCACAGAACACTACCGGGTCTTTTTCTAATTAGTTGTCTAGGGTTTTCTCGTAGTACTTTGAAACCTCAGACCAAAAGTTTGGGTGGATAATGACACTCCCCCAGAAATGTGAAATAAAGATGCCCCAGTCCATCGCACCTCCAGCATATGTCAGGAATAAGTGGGTTAAGTCTTGGATAGCAACATTGGTGTCATGGTAACCATTGGCATCATGATTTTTGTACTGATTCTCTTTATAACGGCTACAGAGCTCCTCTGGGTGCATTCTCCCAAACTATCTCTTCCTTCATACTCACGTTCCATTTTTGATTATATATCTTTAAAACTTTAATAATATAGGGCACTAGGAATCTTACAATTCAACTAAGAGCAAGGAGGATGAGGTGCATAGATTAGAATATGTGCAATTGTTTTTAAAACATGTCCCACTGTAAAAAACAGAGTAGAATTTCACTTTTAAACAGTGATATTTGTTTATCTACTTCCAACTTGTTACTACAAACATTACCATCATAGATCTCCTCTAAATGCAAGGAAAATGTATGGCACTATATCATGTTTTATCCGAGATATACTGTGGGGTTGCAAGAGATAACGTGGAGGAGAAACAAACTTTTTCCAAGCTGCCCAATTAGTATAGGTTAACCGTACAAAAAGAGGAGGAAAATAAAATTTCTTCTTTATTGCTCAAATAAAAATAATGCAGACAGTCACATTCAGTTTGGTCAAGCCTATTGCACCAGGTGGTCCCCGTGACAGATGGTGCCCCCCTCCTGCCTGTCCCTGATGACGCTCCTGCCTCATGAATCGTATACTTCCGCCGGTGGACGACCTGGTGGTGGCCACGCGCCCCAGCAAGTTCCAACCAGCCTTGAAGTGGGCTCCGTGAAAACTGGGTGCCACTTAGACTCCGGTCCCCAGGTGACGGCTTCCGTCATTGTCGTGGTAGTCCAGAGGATCCACTACCACTGATCCTGAACCTATGTGTTTCTGGTAATTTTTTTTAAAAATCCAACTCTAGCACTGCATAGAGGGTGCCGACTTTAAGAGCCCACAGCCCATTATTCATCAAATGGGGCCTTCTCACCCTTTTCAGGACCAATAGGCATAGACCAAAAGACAGGTCTATTTGTTATGTCTTGGCCATAACCAGTAGTTATGAGCCCCTGCTAACAGGATAAGGTCAGTAGAATTTTTTTCACATTTCTCCAAACCTCAGAAGTTAAATCTGTGTCAAATCATATAACGCACTGCATAGCACCACAAGTTTGGTATAGGCAATAAGAATCCAGTATCTACGACTGAAATGTGTTGCATCATTTTACCATGTCTGTGTATAGTTATGATTTTTAATAGCATTCCTTACAAAGTCTACCATCAATGAAGAGGTACTGTTTCACATAGCATATCACATCCCCTCTCAGACATCTCAATAAAAGTATGAATTATTTGGCTACGCAAAGCCATTGTCAGACACCATATGATTGGAAAGGCTTCCTAAAATTTTATGCTTTATACTTTTCATAGTAATGTTATTATTATTTACATTCTTTTTTATATTATAACTGTTTATGTATGTATTGTATGGATTTTCATGTAACCAGCTTAATAAGTCTCTGCTTGTACCTTAAAAAAAGAAGAAATTCCTCACATCTCATCCCCATAGCTCCTATCACTCTTTAGGCTGTCATGCAAATTCCAGGGTGTAGGCGGGGGCTCTCTAGCAGACACATTATAATCCTTCAGTTTTGTGGGGACAATGTGGTTCATGTTCTCAGGGTATCAGGCAAATAATTCACTTTCATCTGGCCTTCTGACATTGTAACGGAACACACTGACACTAGAAAGAGAGGATGAGACCGGTCAGAGATGCTTTGAGATCCTATTACACAGAGGCCTGACAGAGGCTCACAACTTTTACACGTTCTCTGCACATATCGTTTTCACAGATATGTTCCTGCCTCCCCCTCTCCCCAATATCACATACTGCTTGTAGTCTGTAGTTGGCAGGTTTCTCTCTGCTCCAGGATGTGCGGACAGAAGTGACTCCTATGAACTCACAACAACATGCTGTTCACACATGAATCCAAGATGGCTGAAACCGACCTAAAGTCAAAGTTACGGGTAATGTCCTAGGGGCCACTGAATTGTGTAAGCAGGACTGATAGAGACAGGTGGATTTATATTTGTGTTATTTTTGGTTATCTTTAGTACAATAAGAAACTTGTCGCGTGAGAAACCCCTTTAAAAAAGAACTTAACCCCACGGGACTCAGCCTCTTTTTGGCCTTAAGACGCGGCCCCAATTTTTTGGTTATATCTTTGGAACGCTTGAAGATTCAGGGGATGTTGAGATTGTTTTCTTCGTGACACATTTTACTTCAAATTAGTTTAAAAATTTGGATGAAATCTTTTGCGTTTCGTTATGAAAAAAAAAACTAAATTTGGCAAAATTTTAGAAAATTCTTTATTTTCCACTTCTAAATTCTCACTTTGATGCTGATCGTCATAGCACCCACATAAATTTCATAACTTACTTTTCCAAATGTCTGCTTTATGTGGCAGGGTTTTTTAAGATTCCACCTATTTTCTAGAATGGTTATGAGGCTCAGAATTTAGGTATAATTTTTACATTTTGTAAAATCACCGAACCGTAATTTAGATGGACCTCCTCAAATTCTAATTGACACTGAGAGGCCCTAAATAATAGCGAGACTCATAATTTACCCCATTATGGAAACTACAACCAACACTCCTCAACGTATGAAAAACCACTTTTAAGAAGTTTGTTAACACCTTAAGGTGTTTTATAGGGTTAAACAAAATGGAGGTGCGTCTGAAATGTAATATTTTTCACAAGACACTCATTTTTGGTGAAAACTGAAACTTTACATGATTTAAATGAAAAAAGGCTCACAAAGTTTGATACCCATTTCTCAGCGATTGCACGATCCCCATATGTGGTGGGAACCTGCTGTATGGGTGCCGGCTGGGCCATCGAAGGAGCTGTCAAAGAGGTAAAATTTTCAAAATCTATTTGTAATTGTTACCTGGAATGAAAGATCTTTCTATTTGTTATTATGATGCTTGTTCAGGCCTCTATTCTGCTCCACACAGAGCAGATGTGGGGGGGCCTATCCAGGCACATGCACCGCACTGACAGCTCGGCAGTTATTCCCAACATCATTGCGACAGAGCGCTCAGCGCCTTCAGTCCTCCTTCCACCTGACTGTGCTCAATAGTCCCTGCATTTGCTGATCCATAGAGTCCATTTAAAATGTGTCAATACGCCCCATTTAAAGTACACCAAAAAAGTTGGTGAGTCTGTCCCAGCATGGGCAGGGGGCACCAATATTCATGAAGAACGTGCGCCAGAAATCCTGAATCTGGTGGCCCCTGCACACTACACATGACACGCACATAGTACACATGTAACTATGTATTCTCACAGCTCAGGGTCGGTCCCCAGGCTGACATGCATGGAATGCATAGATAAATAGGTGACAGCTCTCACATGTTTCCTTACTTTAGCTATTCCTCTATCAGGGACCGGGCCCCTTTGCAGGACACAGGGTAACAAAAAAAAAAAAAAAATGGGGGAGGGACGTGAAATGGTGGAGAGTACCGGAGGAGTATGGCATCAGGAGACAGTGTACATGGAGGGACATAAATGGTGGGAGTGTATAGGAGGATGACTGCAGGACAGCATGTAGCATGTAGGGGACAGTGAATGGTGGAGAGTCACAGGAGGAGACTTGCCTCAGAGCGATCATATCTTTAGCCTGTTACTTGTCTTATCTCTGCAGCCTCCTGGTGACCTGACTAAGGGTGGAGGGATGAAGGGCTGTGCAGCAGATAGTCATGTATGTCTGCAGTTTACCTTGTATCGTGCTGCTGTGAAGCTCCTGTGAATTGGTAAATTCAGTGGCATCACAGCACAATCTCGCCCCCTCCTCTCTCACACTTTCCTATTGCTGCAGTGTGTCAAGCTGATCTCTCAGTGGTGAGAGGGAGCTGGAGCCCGTGGAGTGATCTGTAGTGCAGAGCACTGGGGAATTTTTGTGCGAGACTCGGCCAGATCAGCTGTAGCTCAGGACGTTACACAGCTACCATAGGGGGGGCGCCAAGCAACAGACAAAAAGGAGTTATCTCAGTAAGCCTGCATATATGTAATAATTGTAAATGGTGAAAGTACTTTTCACAATGCATTGGACCCAATTACAGCCATTTGCTATTGTGACACAACCCTTTAAGGGCTTATTTTTGCGGAAGTAAACAATTGTTTCTTTTTAGTGGTCGTATTTAATAGGCATAACATTTTTTAAAAAATCACTTTTAGAGCATTTTTATAAGGGTTATTAATAAAAAGTTATTTTTTGGAGCTTTTTGTTCTTTTTTTTACGGGGTTCACTTGCGGTTCTATAATGATTCTTTTTATTATGCATATTGGTTACGGGACGCAGGGATACCAAATATGTGGGTTTTTTTTTTTTTTTAATTCAATGTACTGAATAAAATTAATTTGGAAAATCTTGTTCATTTTACTCACCATCTTTTCATATCAAACTTTTTTTATTTTTCCAGCTGAAAAAATCTGGTTAAGGGTTAAGAGTTTGTTTCTTTTGATGGGCTTATTTTAGAGTGCATAAACATTTTTTTAACTCAACTTTTATGAGCATTTTTAATAGGTATTAATTAAAATGATCTTTTTTCTGAAAGTTTTGCGGTTTTTTTCTCCACGTTTACCTGTGCAGGTCCAGGTAACATTCTTTTTTTATTATACAGATTGTTCGGACGCGGCAATACCAAATATGGTGGTCTTTTTGTGTTTTGTGTTTTTTTATACTTTATTAAGTGTTTTATTGGAAGGACATTTTCAGGGGCTTATATATTTTACTGTATTTTATTTTTTATTTATTCTAATGTTAGTG
Organism: Engystomops pustulosus; assembly: GCA_019512145.1. Taxonomy (NCBI): domain Eukaryota; kingdom Metazoa; phylum Chordata; class Amphibia; order Anura; family Leptodactylidae; genus Engystomops; species Engystomops pustulosus. The sequence continues at coordinate 164,597,015 of CM033642.1, forward strand.
TTTCAGGTTTTTCACTTTTTTTTTTTTTTACTTATACATACTTGACTTTAACCAGTGATGCTCTGATCGCTGGTTAAGTTCAATACACTGCTCTACAATACATTTTTATTGTAGAGCAGTGTAATCTGTCTGGCATGCTAAAGCGCATGCTCAGACCGTTTTCAGTCAGACCCGGAAGGTCTGACTGCCAGGGAGACCGGGCGCTCCGGGCACATGCCAGTCCCGGATGCTGCCCAGAAGTGGCTCGGATCCCCCGTAAATGGCTGGGGGGATCTATCATAGTGCCCGCCGTGGTCATGCTTGACGGCACCGATCGCAGGTGTTAGTGCAGGCTGTCAGCCTGTGATAGACAGCTTAAGACAGCCACTGCTTCTGTGCCGGCTCCGTTCGTGAGCCGGTGCAGAAGCAGGACATTATAGCACTTCCCCGTGCGCTTTAGCATGTATGCCCCGGGACGTACTATAAGGTCTGTGTGCGTATAGGGGTTAATGTAAGAAACCATTATCTTACATTTAAGAATGTTAGAGCTCGTTTCAAAATAGGTTTATCTGTTATTTGAATTCTTTATTCTTGAGAGGATTATGTAGACAGCGAGATTTGTGCAATCCTAACAGAAATCGATGATGTTGGGTAATAAGAAAACTGGCACTTGGACATCATGCATATGGCAATGTTTAATGCATACGTGGTACATTGATGTGTTGGAGACCAGGGAAGTGGTGGAGCAGTACGGCAGTCCCCAGGTTACATACAAGAATAGGGTCTGTAGGTTTTGTTCTAAGTTGAATTTGTATGCCAGTCGAATTGTATATTTTTCATTGTAATCCCGACAAGAACTTTTTTGGTCTCTGTGACAATTGATTTAAAAAATGTTGGGGTTTTCATATCATCAATATTAACACTAAGCTTCATTACAGACACATTTATAACTGTTTATAGCTGTTATTTGTAGCCTGGCCTAAGTACATAAATGAACCAATATCCAGAGTCGTTTGTACTAGGGGTCGTATATAAGTCGAGTGGTCCTTAAAGTAGGGGGCCGCCTGTACTTCTAGTACTCTCTGAAGCGAGGGCATCTCGTAGTGTACCAGGGCAGCACTTTCCCAAAGTTAAACAACGATGGGAACAAAGAGATGCAGTATATGCCTCCAAAAGGGATATAAGGAGGGAAATCAGTTTAGCAGGGTGACACATCCCCGAAAACCTGGACTATGCCATAAAGGAAATGTTTTAGATCTATTGACAAGCACAACAAAGCTTCTAACCTATGCCTATGAATCAGGGCCTTCACTATATCAGACTCTTGTTATCTTCACCACAGCTGCGTCACCGCCAAAGTGGCACGCCATACATTAACCCTCTCAGAGTATACTTTAAAAAAAAAAACACAATGTTGTCAATGCTGCTGAAGGAATCAAAACGTCAAAGTTGTAGCATGCACTCATTCTTCTGTGAACGGCCATGGACTACCTTCAGATTATCACATTCTTATGTGAGATTCTGATTAACTTTATATGGTGAATACCGAAAAAATGTACATACTATATTAATATTTTGAAAAATACATGTATACAGGCAAGTCCCCGGGTTACGTACAAGATAGGGTCCGGAGTTTGTTCTTAAAGTTGAAATTGTATGTCAGTTCGAAACTGTACATTATATAATTGTAGATCCAGAAAAACATTTGTCCCCAGTGAACTTGGATTGTTAAACATTTTTTGCTGTGATGGGACCAAGTATTATCAATAAACTTTATACAGACACTTTAACAAGCCGATCATTGAAGCCTGGTACTATAGTAAACTCCAGAGAGCTCACCAGAGGTCCTAGGGGTCTTTCTGTAACTATGTGGTTGTCTGTAGTCGGATGTCCTTAATTAGGGGACCGCCTGTTATATCCGACCTGCAGATTGTTGCCACAAACGTGATATTGCTAACCCAGGATAAACCCACTTATGATTTTTTGGGTGATTGTCTACAGTGGCATGTAGTGGGCACGTATATTTGGCACTACATATTTGAGGCAAAATTCAATTTTTACACTGCACCATCCAATAGGCTTATCTTATGGTCACCACCTGTGGGGTTGCAAAATGCTCACTACAACCCTAGATAAATTCACTGAAGGGTATCGTTTCAAATGGAAATGGTCACTTCTTGGGGTTTTTCTACTGAATGGGTAACCATCAGGGGCCCTGCAAATAGTGACAATGGACAATAATTGTTAAAAGTATGTGCTCCAAATATCAGTTGTAATCCCTTCTGAGCCCTGCTGTGTGTGCAGGTATGTGGATTGTTGCCACAATTGGGTATTGCGTTACCTGGTGAGAACCTGCTTATGATTTTTGGGGAGTGTCTCAATGGCATGAGTTGGGCAAATATATGTTGTGCACTAACTCATTGAGAAATAAGTTTATTTATTTATTGTGCATTGGGTCTATGAGGCATCCATTATCGTAGGGGTCACCAACTGTGGCGGTGACATGCCAACCCTAGCATAATGAGTGTCACTACTTGGGGGTTTTTATGTCCTGGACTGGTAATTCAGGGCTCTACAAATGCTGCACATGAAAATGTTAATTTGTAAAATGTATGTGCTACAAACACCAGTCGCCCCTTCTGTCCTTGCCATGTTCGCTGGTAGTAATTTTTCTATATATGGGCCTTGCCTTACCCGAGAGAAAATGCAATTTTTACCCTGCACCATTCACTTTTGTATTAATTTCCGGGGGTTACAATGCTCATCTACAACCATAGATAAACTCTTAGGTCTCCACGGGCTGGGCCAATCTCCCCATATGGTGTTTCGGATGTAGGCGTTCAAGACACACACCTGACAAGGCATTTACATCCCGCTACTGCATGGCCTGAGTGAAATGCAGGGCAAACGGCAGTAAAAAAACAGATGGTGGACGTTATTAATACCTGCAAGAAGAATCCTCCCGAGCGCACCCAACTGACAACTACTGAGGGTCCATGCTGCCATCAAGGTTTCCCATTTGGTTTGTCCCGCCACTCCACACAGACTGCTTGTGTGCGTAGACCCTACAAAAGATGACGCGACCGACAACTTGGGGTATAATCTCACGGGGTGCTTAATTACATACTGAAATATGCTGAAAGAGCATATCTGCACGCATTAATGCCTAATTGGGGATAATCTCCTTAATCCTCATTCAAGACAAGTTACAAATTGCCAACCCGGATCATAGGGCCCTATGATGCCGGCCACAATTGTTCCTGAGCAACCTTCCAAACTTTTGGGGGGGGGGGGGGGGGGGGGGGGGGTATACAATGGTACCCAGACATCGGAAAATTTGTGGTGAACAATCCTCCATCCCTTCCCCGTAGAGGGAAACTTAGGGTGACAATTTAGTTTCATAGTCACCTGCACCTTACCAACAATCAACCGGCTTCCCATCCTCCTGCTGTTTACTTTAAATGCAAGAGATGCCAAATGTTAATACATCCATTAGGGGACCATTTTTCAAAGATAACAAAACTGATAAAACTTTCCCAATCAGGAATTCAATCAATTGTGAAGTATGGAGTCTTTATTTTCTTACCTGCAATTGCTCCCTGCATATGTAGGGAAACTATTCGGAACTGCAAACACATATCTGATACACATAGAGATATTACTAATAATCAAGACACACATCGGGGGGGCGGGCCGGTCGGACACCCGACTGATTGAGACTAAGCTCGAGATTTAAAATTGCAAATTGTGTCGAAAGACCTGCACCAGGTGAAGGTGAACTGCGGCGGACCTCAGCGACTGGACCCTCAGGAAGCAACCGTGCAGGATATTGGGTACAACAATCTTAGTGCATCACGTCGGACTTCATCCTCGTTGACAAACGCACCTCGGGGATCACAAGAGACCGTGTTAGTAATTTGCCCCAGGGTCTTAAATATTACTTTCCCTATTCATGTTTCCTCTAGCTAGGTGCTTTAATAGCCACCGTAATTACTTCTGACACTTTTTTATTCATTATTAAGTATGAACTACCGAACACATATTAATCGCCATAATCAGAACAGTGTGTCCAGCGTTGTTTTTCTAGTCAACTCCATGTGTGGTGGATGTCAATTGTTTGTGAGGTGTCCCTTTGCTATACAGTGACCATCCTATGTCGATAACTTACCCCCTTACCCCGTCCGTCAAGCCTGCCCCATAGGATAAATCCTGTGTTTATCAATCTCCTTGCAACCTTGTTGTGGGGGAGTCGGATCCGGATTGATTCCATCACCCCCGCCCCTCCTGGTGCGGATCCCTTAGCCACTCTCACTGGTGTGGATGGACTCTACCTATAGTAAGGATCTATCCCTGATGAGGCTGACGTATGCTCTTGGCTATACTGTAGCAGATTGCTGATTGATATCTAATCAAGTCTTCGAGCCTGCTAATGTTCCCCTCTGGATGTGGCCTGGGTGAAGGTGGGGTTAAAAACCATCTTAAAAACCCCTGGGGCATCTTTAGTCCTGGTTATACGCCGGTTTACAAGCTTGTGGGGGGGAAATGCTGCGGTGTGTAACGGTCACCGACAACCTTGGGAGTACCTGGGGGAAAGTCTTATGGAAGATTCCAGAGGTAGGAGTCTGTGGACGCATTGGACCCTCTGGACCACCGCGGGCCCTCATACCATCTTCCTGGTGGTCCAGCCAAGGTAAAGGATATGAGGAACAGTCCAAGCCTGGGATAAAAGCAGGAACACTGGTAACGCTGGCACCCAAGGTCCGATTAACGCCTCACCAAGCATCCTAGACGCATGCTGATTGTCCATTACCCAGCGTCCGTCCCTCCAAAATAATTATTTCTCTGTACGTTCAGGCTTTCGAGCGTAGTTCCTGCCACTTCGCCGCCAGTACATTCGTGAGGCGCAGTGATCTGTGTCAGCGGCGGCGTTGAGAGACTTCGAAGCGACAGGCGTCAGCTTCCTTCGGGAGAGACATGCGGGTCTGCTCGGCAGCTGCCGCCCCTGCAGGCCTGAGTGTGTCAGCGGTTTCTGTAGTTCTAGCGGGATCTGGATAGGCTTGAGGCGCATGTGACGTGCAAACCACAACTGTAGTTTCTCACTGTCACTTTATGTGTGCTGTTTGTAGTATGTGTGTGCCCTATGTGTAGGTGGTATGCTGTGTGTAGTGAGTGTGCCCTATGGTAAGTGGGTATGCTGCGTCGTAGTGAAGTGTTTCCATTCTATGGTATTGGTATGCTGCTTGTATGCGTGTGCCGCTATGTGTAGTGGTATGCTGCGTGTAGTGAGTGTACGCAGGTTATCTATGTGTAGTGGGTATGGCTGCGTGTAGTGAGTGTGCATACTACCCTGCTGCTTCTTATCTTTGTTTATAAAATCCTGAGAAGACGAGGTCTTCATTAATACCTGTAGGTGCAATAGAACCAAGATTAAAAATCCAACGCGCCTCCCTACGCAAAAGTTCCGGTACCACGTCACCTTCTCGGATGTTGGTAGGTACGAAATCTATTCCCACTACTCTGATCCCGTTAGTTGAGCTCCAGTGAAAGTGTCTGAAAAGTGTCACTACAGTAGAAAGGACCTTACCTTGGTTGAAATGTCGTGTAGAATTCCAGATACTAGAAAGATGCTGCTGTATCCTTCTCCTGAGCTCCTGCGTTGTCGGACTCACATATATTTTGTCACAGGGGCAAATGAGGCAATAGACCACATTTCTGCTTTTGCAGTTGATAAATTGGTGTAGGTCAAATGTTCTTTTGTTGGTGGGGTTCACAACCTGTCTTGTTGGTTTCATAAGAGGACACACTGTACATCCCCCGCATGCATATGAACCCAAGTTCCTCACTCTGCGGCCAAGGGACCTCCTCCTTTGTTGGAAGTGACTTCTTGTCAGGTCATCTTTCAAATTCTTCGCTCTTTTTGCAATCAGGCGAGGCTTCTCAGTAATCAGGTTATTTAAGCTGTTTTCGGCTCTCAAGATGTTCCAATTGTTCTCTAAAATTTTTCTGATATCATGACATTGGTTGTTATAGGTAGTTATAACTCCTGCCTTAAATTCTGTGGATTTATCCTGTGTCCTGAGGAGATTCTCCCGGCTACCGTGTGCAGGTCTGAGATACGCCCTAGAGATGTTTTTTTTTCGGGTATCCCCTATTCCTGAAACGATCTGTCAGTTCTTTCGCATTTCTGCAAATATCGTCATTGGTTGTACAGTATCTCCTGACTCGGGTAAGCTGTCACACAGGTATATTATCTCTCAGGTGTCGTGGATGAAAACTACAATAGTGTAATAGACTGTTGGTCGATGTCACTTTTCTGTACAAATCTGTACGCGGATAATTATTTTCAGATTCGAAAAGTCAACGATGGTCTGTGAAAAATGTGAGGTGAGGAAGATGTTAAGTCCATTGTTGTTCAAATCATCAATAAATTTTTTACACAGATCCAACGGTCCATTCCACAACAGGAGCACATCATCGATTAATGTGTACCACCCCAAGGCATGTTGGTTGAATAGTTTGGATGGGTGCACGTGTGTGTCCTTCCACCATCCCAAAAATAGGTTGCACCCATTGCTGTCCCTGAGGCCTGCCTGTAGAACTTAAGATCAAAGGTAAAATAGCTCTGTCTCAACACAAACTCCATAAGTTCTAAAATAAAAGAGTCATGTCTACGGTCCCCAGTGTAGTGCCTATCCAAGAAATATGCAAGTGCCCGAATGCCATCATGATGCGCTATATTCATATACAACGCTTCAACGTCAACAGTTACAATCCAGATGTTTTCAGGTATGGTCAAATACCAAATTTTACCAAAAGGTCAGCAGAATCCTTGATATATGACCGTAAATTTAATACTAATGGTTGGAGGAAGTGATCTATGTACATGCATGCTCTCTCACAAAGGCCCCCAATCCCTGAGACAATTGGCCTGCCGCGAGGGCAGGTCAGGGACTTGTGGACCTTTGGCAGCATGTAAAAAGTGGGTACCACCGGAATCTGGACCATCAAGAATCGATGTTTATTCTTTGTGTTGATTTCATAATTAAAAGCTGCATCCAACAAACGGTCCATCTTCTTTTTGAAGACCTCCGTTGGGTCAGATGGAAGGGGAGTGTAGTAAGTCTTGTTATTTAATTGGCGTCTAGCCTCCTCAATATACATATCGTCAGGCCATAATACTACATTGCCCCCTTTATCAGTCTCTTTGATCAAAAATGTTGGATTCTCTTTCAGAGACTTGATGGCCATCCTCTCACTATGAGTCAGATTTTCTTGAGTATGTCTATTAAGGGGTAACTCCTAAATGTCTCGCGTCACCTGATCATGAAATAATTGTAAAGCCGGGACCAAGCTAAGGTTTGGAGTGATCTGGGACGGAATGCAAAGTGGGCAAGGAGGCCTACCTGTACGCTCCTGTTGTTCATTTTCTTGTAACAAATCCAAAAGGTCCTTGAAAGTTTGACAGTCCTCCTCAGGAAAATTCTCAATCAGTGACGGTTGTTGGTACAACACCTTAAAAAACAACTGCCTACAGAAAAGAAAGACATCTTTAATTAGCTCGAATTTATCGAGCTTATTTATTGGAGAAAAAGAAAGCCCTGTGATCATGCTCTCTAACAAAGGCCCCCAATCCCTGAGACAATTGGCATGCCGGGAGGGCAGGTCAGGGACTTGTGGACCTTTGGCAGCATGTAAAAAGGTGATACCACAGGATTCTTCGTCTGCGTACAGATTTGTACAGGAAAGTGACATCGACCAACAGTCTTTTACACTATTGCAGTTTTCATTCATGACACCTGAGAGATAATATACCTGTGGGACAGTTTACCCGAGTCAGGAGAAACTGTATAACCAATGACCTATTTTGCTGAAATGCATAAGAACTGACAGATCGTTTCAGGAATAGGGGATACCCGAAAAAAAAACATCTCTAGGGCGTATCTCAGAGCTGCACACGGTAGCCGGGAGAATCTCCTTAGGACACGGGATAAATCCACAGAATTTAAGGCATGAGTTATAACTACCTATAACAACCAATGGCATGATATCAGAAAAATTTGGAACATCTTGAGAGCCGAAAAGCGCTTAAATAACCTGATTACTGAAAATCCTCGCCTGATTGCAAAAAGGGCGAAGAATTTGAAAGATGACCTGACAAGAAGGTCCCTTGGCCGCGGAGTGAGGAACTTGGGTTCATATGCATGCGGGGGATGTACAGTGTGTCCTCTTATGAAACCAACAAAACAGGTTGTAAACCCACCAACAAAAAACATTTGACCTACACCAATTTATCAACTGCAAAAGCAGAAATGTGGTCTATTGCCTCATTTGCCCCTGTGACAAAATATATGTGGTTCAGACAACGCAGGAGCTCAGAAGAAGGATACAGCAGCATCTTTCTAGTATCCAGAATACTCAATACTCAACTAACGGGATCAGAGTAGTGGGAATAGATTTCGTACCTACCAACATCCGAGAAGGTGACGTGGTAACGGAACTTTTGCGTAGGGAGGCACGTTGGATTTTTAATCTTGGTTCTATTGCACCTACAGGTATTAATGAAGACCTCCTCTTCTCAGGATTTTATAAACAAAGATAAGAAGCAACAGGGTAGTATATATGGTAAGTTTGCTATTTTTGATAACATATTTGCCCACTTTTGTTTTATCCTTTATCTGTCCTCTTTTCATTACAATACCAATATATGGGTTTTATAAGTGATTGGTATTTAGTTCACTCTTATGCACTTGGGAGGGTTTCCCCTTGTAGTTTTGGACCCTTGTGGTCCCCTATTGACACACACTCGTAGGACCCTTATGGTCCTTTTGTCCCCTATTATTTTCAGGGCACGGACCCAATTATTCACGGGTCCACAAACACAAGGCCGGGGGAAGACGAAGGAAGGAAAAAGAGAGGAAGAGAAAAGGGGTGCACAAGGGGGCGGGGAGGAGAAAAAAAGGGGGGCACCCCTTATTTCCCTTCGTTTTTCCTCTTTTTTTCCCTTGTTTTCTTTTTCACTTTGTTTCAATAACATTATGACATATAAAACTAATATATAGAGTGATTACCCTACACACTCTTCTGCAGAGAGGTCTTAGATAAATGAGTGTAGTGGATCATACTTCCATTATATACATTCTTTCTCGAGATGTCCTCTAGGTTGCATGTCGTACATTGGTGCTCCGATACCGTCTGTCTCCCCAGAATATATATATCTAGTGTCTAAATAAAAATTGTTTATAAAAATAACACAAAATGAAAGGGAGGATAACTATGCACATACCTCAGATGAAACCTGGGATATACATCGTTGATGGTTGATAATAACAAAAAAGGTTCGGATAAAAGAAAAAAGATACGTGTGGGACAGACGTTTTCGATGCTTGGTGTGAAATTTGTTTGGAAAAACCAAATGATTTGTCCTTTCGTCTCTTAAGTCTTGCTGAACAGGATCTCGGGCCGTACATACACGGAGAAGATATTAGGACAGTGGTCTTAGAATTTTGAAACAGTTTAGATGGATAATGGACCTTTTCTAACCAAGCGACTATACCTTTGCTTGAAGTCATCCGATGGCTGACCATTCGGATCTGGAGTTTTTGGTCCTTATGGATTGTACATGTATATTCAGTTTTTGTATTGTGAAATAATCAGATATCGAATATTTTTCATTAGAAGATTTGTATACCAGACAACACAATTGTTTTTAATATCCTTCTTCCCCAGGTGGTAACCTCGAGCATGTAAATTTTTTTGCAGACAACATACCTACTATTACATATTTTGATGGTGACTAGAGTTGGTGTGTACTAATTATATCCTATGCATATATATGTAAATTTGGGCATATTGAATTTATGTAGGTTGTGTCAGTGCGGTATTATTTTGATACTTTCTTTTGCACACCAAGATATACCTTTGCTGATCATGAGTCAGATCATAACGAATGTGTGTTGCTGGTTGCCAGGATACTGTGGACTCTTTCCGCGCATGCGCTGTACTCTCGTCTTTGAAGTCACGCGAGACTTACAATATATCATATGATCTGTGAACCTTTTTTGCGCATGTGCTGTACTCTCATCTTCAAAATCACGTGGGATTTGCAACATATCACATGACCAACCCTGCTTCCATTCATTAGAGTCGCACAGGGGTACAGGAACAGCTTACTGTGACAGGTACGCTGGAGTCAGGTATTGGCTAAAAATCCACCCTGGGGAGGGACTTATATGTATATATTTGGCAACAGCTGACATGATAGAAGATGAACAATCTATGCGAGTGAGAATTTTTGTGTGACGAATTTGCTCACATGCCACACCTACAAACACTTTGTCTTTTTGGATAACTATGGTTTGGTAATTATGTACCACTGATCAATATACCATGCAAGACTTTTTTTGAGTGTGCCATCTATTTCTTTGTCAGTGTTCTATGATTGTTGGACTTGAGGACCACATTTTGTAATATTGACTTCCATCAATCAAAACCTTGTTACAGATAGGGGAACGCATGACAATGTATTTATGGTTTCTTAGTGCAACATGTGATGTGTATGGACTATTGTGGTCACATACATGGGTTGTGGTCAGACGTACTGTGTACATTTTAGCGTTTTAAACTATGTGTTGTGTGGAATAATTATTAAATAAAGATTTGTGTAAATTATTTTTGGTCTGTACACACTTTGTTTTCTAAATAAAACAAGCTGGTTATGATGTGCGGTTTGCTGGACAGGTACTGACGCATTGGTAAGGGGTAAGGATGGAATGCTGTACATTCCACCCCAGGTGCCAACACTGGATTTGTGAAATCAATCTTGATTAATCAGCCAATACATGTCTCTCATATGCCAAGAAATCAATACTCTGCTACCTGAAGATCAATATATGAGTCTAAACTATTGGACCTAAGCTGTACGTGCTTTTTAAAATCAAACAGCTGCCCATCCGGACATGTTTTGGCATCATCAGGGGTTTTGTAAACAAATGAGGTTGTAGACACGAGAGGGTTCAGGACAAGATCCTCATATTGGTTGGTTGTAAAATAAAGCAGAGTAAGAAATCCAGTCAGAACAGAAGTGATGCTTTCTACTCCTGCCCTCATAAAAAAGTTACTCATTTTAACAATAGGGCATAGTAACCCAAAATGGTTAAAAACGGAAAATGCATCTCATCCCGCAAAAAAAAAAAAAAAAAAAAAAGCCATTGCAGCCCCATTAACAAAAAAAACTAAATTTTATAGCATACAAAAGGCACCAATGACGAAACTAAATTCCCGGCAGCTGCAGGGTGCTCCTTCCCTACTGCAGATCGCTGTGTCCATGCTCAAAAACAAGCCACTGTGGGTGTCTCTGTGCTCGGGAGGGAAATTGCATAACAAATTTAAAGATTGTTTTTCTATTTTATATCTTTTGGAAATGTGTAAATTTTAGGGCCATGAAAGTACCATTCTAATTTCACCTCCATTTTATTTAATTACTATGAAGATTCAAGGGGTTACGTCTTCCTATAAGTAATTTCTGGGGTACAGATGGGAATAGGGGTTGACTTATTTCAGGATCAATGATCTCTGGACCACCGCGAGGGAGATGGAATTAGCCACACCTGGGACCGGAATCCAAGTGGCACGGTTTTCACCAGAGCCCGCCGCAAAGGGGTTGGACTTGCTGCGGCCCAGGATTGCCACCAGGGTCGTTCTAAGGCCCGTTAATTCGAAGAAAATGAAAAGGCGGGGGGAGCTAGAATTGATGGTTGATAATAACAAAAAAAGTTTTTCGGATAAAAGAAAAGATACGTGTGGACAAGACGTTTCTCGATGCTTGGTGAAAATTTGTTTGGAAAAACCAAATGATTTGTCTTTCTCGTCTCTTAAGTCTTGCTGAACAGGATCTTCTATGGCCCGTACTATACACGGAGAAGACTATAGGACAGTGTGTCTTAGAATTTTGAAACAGTTTAGATGGATAATGGACACTTTTCTAACCAAGCGACTATACCTTTGCTTTGAAGCTCATCCGATGGCTGACCATTCGGATTCATGGAGTTTTTTGGTCCTTATGGATTGTACATGTATATTCAGTTTTTGTATTGTGAAATAATCAGATATCGAATATTTTTCATTAGAAGTTTGTATACCAGACAACACAATTGTTTTTAATATTTTCCTTCTCTCCCCAGGGTGGTAACCTCGAGCATGTAATTATTTTTTGCAGACAACCTACCTACTATTACATATTTTGCATGTGACTAGAGTTGGTGTGTACTAATTATATCCTATGCATATATATGTAAATTTGGGCATATTGAATTTATGTGGGTTGTGTCGGTGTCAGATCGGGCGCTTGCGCATAACGAATGTGTGTTGCTGGTTGCCAAGATACTGTGGACTCTTTCCGCGCATGCGCTGTACTCTCGTCTTTGAAGTCACGCAAGACTTACAATATATCATATGATCTGTGAACCTTTTTCATGCATGCACTGCACTCTCGTCTTAAAAATCACGCGGGATTTGCAACATATCACATGACCAACATGGCCCAGCACGGCGTCCATTCATTAGAGTCGCACAGGTGTACAGGAGCAGCTTACTCTGACAGGTACGCTGGAGTCAGGGATTGGCTAAAAATCCACCCTGGGGAGGGACTTATATGTATATATTTCAGGCAACAGCCTGACCATTAAGAAGAGACCCCTGAGGAAATCTCATGTAGTGACGAATTTGTAGTGACGAATTTGCTCACATTGCCCACCTACAAACACTCTGTCTTTTTGGATAACTATGGTTTGGTAATTATGTACCACTGATCAATATACCATGCAAGACTTTTTTTTGAGTGTGCCATCTATTTCTGTCAGTGTTCTATGCATTTGTTGGACTTGAGGACCACATTTTGTAATTATTGACTTCCATCAATCAAACAATTGTTTACAGATAGGGAACGCATGACAATGTATTTATGGTTTCTTAGTGCAATGTGATGTGTATGGACTTATTGTGGTCACATACATGGGTTGTGGTCAGACGTACTGTTGTACATTTTAGCTGTTTTTAAACTATGTGTTGTGTGGAATAATTATTAAATAAAGATTTGTGTAAATTATTTTTGGTCTGTACACACTTTGCTTTTCTCAATTAAAACAAGCCTGGTTATGATTGCGCGGTTTGCTGGACAGGTACTGACAGCATTGGTAAGGGGTTAAGGATGGAATGCTGTACATTCCACCCCAGGTGCCACACTGGATTTGTGAATCAATCTTGATAATTCAGCCAATTACATGTCTCTCATATGCAAGGAAATCAATACTCTGCTACCTGAAGATCAATATATGAGCTATACAACTATTTGGACCTAAGCTGTACTGTTGCTTTTAAAATCAAACAGCTGCCCACCGGACATGTTTTGGCATCATCAGGGGTTTTGTAACAACTATGAGGTTGTAGACACTGAGAGGGTTTATAATACTTCACTTTTACACATAGCATATTACCACATAATTACCACATAGCCAGGGGTGAACCTAGCCTTTCTGCTGCCTGAGGTGAGCCATAGAGAGATGCCCCCCCCTCCCCCATATATGTAATAGATCAGGGAATGTCAGGACAAGATCCATCATATTGGTTTGGTGTAAAAATAAAGCAGTAAGAAATCCAGTACAGAATTGATGCTTTTCTACTCCTGCCCTCATAAAAAAGTTACTCATTTTTTAACAATAGGGCATAGTAACCCAAAATGGTAAAACCGGAAAATGCATCTCATCCCGCAAAAAAAAAAAAAAAAAGCCATTGCTTAGCCCCATTAACAAAAAAACTTAAATTTTATAGCATACAAAAGGCACCAATGACGAAACTAAATTCCCGGCAGCTGCAGGGTGCTCCTTCCCTACTGCAGATCGCTGTGCTCCCATAAAACAAGCCACATGTGGGGTGTCTCTGTGCTCGGGAGAAATTGCATAACAAATTTAAAGATTGTTTTTCTATTTTTATTATCTTTTGGAAATGTGTAAATTTTAGGGCCAAATTTCACCTCCATTTTATTTAATTACTATGAAGATCTCAAGGGGTTAACAGTCTTCCTATAAGCTAATTTCTGGGGTACAGATGGGAATATGGGTTGATTATTGTCAGGATCAATGGATCCTCTGGACCACCGCGGGAGATGGAATTAGCCAACACCTGGGACCGGAATCCAAGTGGCACCTGGTTTTCACCAGAGCCCGCCGCAAAGCGGGTTGGACTTGCTGCGGCAGGATGCCACCAGGTCGTTCTCAGGCACGACCAGCCCAGGTTGGCAGCCGAGGTCGAGGTACCTTAGCAAGACAGTCTCGTAGTCAGGTCCAGGCTCGGGGTCAGGCGGCAGAGATGCGAGGTCAAGTCCAAATCCGGGGTCAGCAACGGGAGGTCCAGGCAGGTGGGAACGGGAACACAGGAACACGGAACACAGCAACACGGAGGAACTCGGGTAAAACGGCTACACAGGACTCGGGAGCAGAGACACACAGGAATGCAGGAATGCACAGGAACGCTGGAATAATCACCAGGAAGCTTTCTCTTAGGCTGTGAGGCACAAAGATCCGGCAGGGAACACAGGAAGAGGCAGGATTCTTAAAGGTGAGGTGTTCAGCCAGTGCACCAATTAGCAGTGCGCTGGCCCTTTAAATTTTCAGCAGTTGCCGCGCTCGCCCTAGGAGGCGGGGACGTGCGCGCACGGCAGTCCGGGGAAGAGCAGGAGCCAGGAGAGGTAAGTGAGACCGGGCAGCAGCGGGGGTACACGGAGGAGCACGGATGAGCCCGCGATCCGAGACAGGGATCGCGGGAGGACCCGTGACAATTATATAGTGGATTTGTAATATTATATATTTAAAATTTCTTTAAAAATAGTCATTTGAAATAATTTTTTATATTGTGTCTAGGAGGATGTAGTGAACATTGGAATTTTTTTCCTGCTTCCCAGTACATGACATGTTATAATAAATAACATCACGAGAAAGTAAAATTTGTTACGCACAAAATAAGCCCTAACACAGCTCTGTACACGGAAAAAAGAAAAAGTTATGGATTTTTGAAGGTGGAGACCAAGAAATGAGAGAAAAAACCCTGCGTCCTTAAGGGATTAAAGGGGACCTGTCACCCTAAAAATAAACACTAGGAGCTGTTTACTACAGGAAGCAGCTCTTAGCGCTACCACATTTTTTATCAGTGTTCTTGTGCACTGCAAGAATCTGTATTATTTACAAGAAAATGCCACCTCCATGCCATGTGGGTATTGGGGTAGCATGACCAGTGGGGGGGGGGGGTAGAGGCGTGCCCTTATCATACACCTGTACACAAGCAATTCCACACCCCCCCCATTGGCTTTATTCCATTGGGTTATGTTCTTTTCCCCCAGAGGGCCATGTTAAATTAGGAATATACGTATGTCACCCTTTCTGAGAAGAAGGTAACATAAATAAGGTGACTTATGCAAGGATCCCTGAAATCTCTCCCCATGCCTCAGATTTCCTGATGTTGTAGAAAAGAAAAAGAAAGACAGGGCAGGGAAGCCACTAGTGTAAAACTTTCAAAGTTTAGATACCGCAGTGTGATCTTAATTACGTTTACCTTGTGGTGTACAAATGGTACAGCATGGATATCGGCATAAAGCTGATGTTCTTGGCTGCGTAACTGTCATTTGAAATAATTTTTTATATTGTGTCTAGGAGGATGTAGGGAACATTTTTCTAATACACTTTAGTAACAAATTTTGCATTGTTTGTAAAAAAAAAATTAAGCTACTCCCTCCCATAGAGATGCGTATTACAGTATGTAACTGTGTTTCTATGGAGGCTGCATGAGCTCACATCTAATCCCCCTGTGTTTGGTTAAACAGCTCTGGCAGTGAGGATTAACCCCATTCACTTTCAGCTTGATGTTTCAAAATTATGCTAAAAGCATACTGCAGCCAGAGAGGGTTAACACGGCTGTGTTGAAAACAGAGTGAAGAAAGAGATCTGTCTTCAATCCTGTAGACAGTTTTTTCCTGGCAACCAGGGGCGCAACTGCAATGAGGCAAGTTGAGAGTTTCGCCTCAGGTGGCGTGTCACCTGCTGGACACGGGTGCGGCATTGTGAGCCCGCCCACCTGCCCGCACTGCCGTCCGCCCATGCTGCCGCCTGTGCCGCCGTATCACCCTGCATGCCGCCTGACACCCCCCACTACATGCCGGCTGACACACCCCCTGAATGCCAGCTGGCACATCCTCTTTCCCGCCAGCCGGCATATCCCTTTACCCGTTGGCCGCCACATCCCCCTGCCCAAAGTGCAGCCCCACCTATCCGCTCCGGGCTCCCACCCCACATACCCCAACCCCCCACCCCACCGCTCTGCTCCCCTCCCACTCCACTTTGCTCCCTCCGTCCCGTTCCCTTCTGCTCCGCTCCCCCCCTTTGCTCTGCTCCTCACCCCTCCGCTCCGTCCTGCCTCTCCTTTGCTGCGCCCGCTGGAGACAATATAGTATTCTGAATGGATTTTATACTACATGGCGATATTCTGTATGCATTTTATACTACATGGCGATATTCTGTATGTATTTTATACTACGTGGCGGTATACTGTATGCATGTTATACTACATGGCGATATACTGTATACGTGTTATACTACATGGCGATATTCTGTATGAATTTTATACTACATGGTGATATGCTGTATGCATTTTATACTACATGGTGGTATGCTGTATGCATTTTATACTACATGGCAATATGCTGTATGCTTTTTATACTACATGGCCATATGCTGTATGCGTTTTATACTACATGGTGGTACGCTGTATGCATTTTATACTACAATGGGGCGCGCTGTATGTATTTTATACTACATGGGAGGACGTTGTATGTATTTTATACTACATGGTGGTACACTGTATGCTTTTTATACTACATGGGGGGACGCAGTATGCATGTTACACTACATGGCGATGTTCTGTATGTATTTTATACTACATGGCGATGTGCTGTATGCATTCTTTACTACATGGCGATATTCTGTATGCATTTTATACTACATGGCGATATGCTGTATGCATTTTACACTACATGGTGATATTCTTTATGCATTTTATACTACATGGTGGTACGCTGTATGCATTTTATACTACAATGGGGCACGCTGTATGTATTTTATACTACATGGGAGGACATTGTATGCATTTTATACTACATGGTGGTACACTGTATGCTTTTTATACTACATGGGGGACGCAGTATGCATTTTATAGAGAAACAAATGTAAATAAGCTCCAGCGAGGATACAAAAAATGTGGGAAGTCAAGAAAAATGTAGGAAAATAAAAAAAAAACATTTAGGAGCATAAAAACTAACTTTTAATTCATAAGGTTAAAAACCATGTGCACATGGGAAAGAAAAAAGCCATGACGCGTTTTGGAAGTCAATCCTTAGTCATACTGCATTTTATACTACATGGCGATATTCTGTATGCATTCTATACTACATGGCGATATTCTTTATGCATTTTATACTACATGGCAATATCCTGTATGCATGTTATGCTACATGGCGGTATAATGTATGCATGTTATACTACATGGCGATATGCTGTATGCATTTTATACTACATGGCGATATTCTGTATGCATTTTATACTAAATAGCAGTACGCTGTATGCATTTTATACTACATGGTGGTACGCTGTATGTATTTTATACTACATGGGAGGACGTTGCATGCATTTTATACTACATTGTGGTACACTGTATGCTTTTTATACTACATGGGGGTACGCAGTATGTATTTTATACTACATGGCAGCACTTTGTATGCATGTTATACTACATGGCGGCACACTGGAAGCCATGTAGTAGTATGCTGTAAGCATTTTCTACTACATGGCGGCACTCTGTATGCATTCTTCACTACATGGCGGTACGCCATATGCATTTTTTACTACATAGCGGCACACTATTTACATTTTATACTACATGGCTTTATTTTCAATATGATGGATCTGGTCCTGACACTCCCTGATATATTACATATATGGGGGGGCGGTTGGAAATCTCTCTATGGCTCGCCTCAGGTTTACCTGGCTGCAATAAAAATGGCCAGATGCAAGGAGTAAGAGTACCGTTGATATGGGCAACCAACAAGAGCCATGTTGGGGACGTCTACAGGTGGATCAATGCATTAAAGGATGTCCTGTTGCTAAGAGGCCCAGCGTTTTGTTGGAGGTGCCATCTAGGAGGAGTAATACTGTTGCTACAAGTAACCAACCTTAAAAAATGTATGGACAAATGGGATCGATTTTTCTGCAGCAGAGGAATTGCTACATACAACCCAGCGCTGATACCAAACACCTTGTAAAGTGAAATACTCAGGATTTCTTGGTAAGACTGTTATGGGCTTTAACCCCTTCCCGACATTTGACGTAATAGTACTGCATCGCGGGAGGTGCGTTCCCGCAATTTGCAGCACTATTACGTCAAAGTTCTGGTGCCAGTTCCTGAACGCCAGAAGCTGCGGGTGTCGGCTATATATTATAGGCGACACCCTCCTCTAACACCTGCGATCGGAGATTTCAGCGCGACCGTGGCGTGTACCAGGTGGGTCCGCTGCTTCGATCGCAGCCCCGGGACTGCCAGTGTCCCGGGGCTGCACGATCTTCTTCTGGGAGCCGGGTCCCTGCCTTCTGGCTGTAAGACACTGAGCATGGGCAGCATACATTACACAGTGCAATACATCTGTATTGCACTGTGTAAGCTGTATAAGAGCTTGAACAAGTGATCAGAAGATCACTTGTTCAAGCTTACATGTCATTTACTGTAAAAAAAAGTTTAAACAATAAATAAAGTTTTTTTTAAATAAAATAAATAATAAAAGAAAGTGAAAGTCCTCCCCAAACACCACATTTCCCTGTACACAAGTAATAAAGTACAAAAACCACTAAATCACAAAAAAACCCCACTTATTTGGTATCGCTGTGTCCGTAACAATCTGTTCAATAAATCATAATCTTAATTGGACCCGCTCAATGAACAAAAAATGTTCTAAAAAGTGATCCCAAAAGTTACAAGCACCAAAATGATACAGCTGAAAAGAACAACTTGTCATGCAAAAAAAATAAGCGTACAACCAGCTCCATCAACCAAAAAATACTAAAGTTATGTTGCTGTAAAAATGACGATACTAAAACAAATGGAATTTTTTCTATTCTAGTTTTCCTTCATTAAATTGGACAAATATAAATAAAACTATATAACTGAGGTATCGCCGTAATTGTGTGAGAGAGAAAAAATAATATATTATTGTTATGTAACAGTGAACACCCCCCAAAATTGCTAAAAATCCAAAACAAGAATTAATCATTTTATTTTCCTCCACACGTAAAGAGTTAATAAAATTGCTTCAAAAGCTAAAAACCCACTAATATGAAGTTTTTTTTACAGTGCATCTCGTCTCGCAAAAAATAAGCCCTTTTTTGTCTAAATTGCCAAAAAAAATAAATAAAGATTGATAGCCTATTTCACATGCGTTGTCACAGAACGGTGCGGCGGGTAGTGACTTGCCAACACGGTTCAGACACAGTGATCAGGGCAAGATGGCGGCTGTTCCTGACAACACTTGGCGATAACTTCCCTACGGAATATCCCTATGGAAAACGAAGTATGGTACAAATGTATTTACCATCAACAATTCATACTTTAGCAGCACCTAGGTACTTTATAAAATCTCAAGTTTATGACAAATATTCTAAAAATTAGCAACTACTCACTAAGGAGCGAGATGCGTTAGTCTTCTTATTAGACACCGCTTTACAGTGTCAAAGAGATACATACAGATAGACAAACGAGTAAACAAAATACGGCTAACAACAAAACAGGTATGTATATATGGGCACAAAAATGCTCGGTGCAGATAATGTAATCGTGGGAGCCTATCGTCATTACAGACAGAAGGTGTAGGTTCTAAACAGTCTAACCCTATTACCCCATGAATCCCGCCCTTACAAGGGCAGTCCCAAAAACTGTCCTTGTACTAAAACACGTCTCACACCTCCCTGACGCGTTTCGACAGAGGTCTCATCAGAGGGAGATATATACCAACACAGGCGCGCCCTGCAAATAAGTATATGGAAAAAGCATATTGTTTAGTTGAGCCCAAATAGTTATAATAAATAAGGGCAAAATCCAATGTTGCTTACCATACAGCTAATGCCTCCAAGTCTGTTAGCCTGAAGGGGAGGGGAAGGAGTGCCTTCATCCCTCGGTAAGCCGTGTGTTCACACAAGGTGTTGACCAAGGTGTGACATCTAGCTCCTATGTGAGTGAGATTAAATAGGGAGAACATACCCGCCCCCCGTGACTTGCCAAATCACGGTGGAGAGCTTCGGTCGCCCGGACGACGGCACGGTTTGTCACCATCTGCACATGTGCCCGGAAACTCACATTCACTTCCGGGTATATGACCAGATACGAGAACTTTCGTGGCAAACCCGACGAGGCTGCGGCTGCGCTTGGTTCACCGCCGCGCCTGATGATTTATTGTGGAATACAGCAACACGATCCGAGGCACGGACACAAACGAACTCTGGCGATGTATCACAAGGTAGAGGGTACAGAGGTAGATAAATGACATAGCATAAAAAGCATTGACAGGGAAGTGGATGCTCGTACTAGTCAACGGGTGTTATTATCCCCATTGAAGTGCATAGATACATCTATCAGGGACGTATCATATTTGTCTTAAAGGTGCATTCGCTCCAGTGTTAACATACATTGTTTACAATGTGTTAACATTATATTGTTTACAAAAATAGCAAAAAACGCAGTTAATAATAGTCTCAGCTGCAGGATTGTGAGCATATGTATATATTATCAATCGGAAAGATCCTCTAGGCTGTAGGTATAAGGGCCTTCATAGAAAACAGGCATATTGCGATTGTAAATTAAGCCCTCTAGGTGCTACCGTGTTTAACATGTATATCCACCTCGCCTCACGCTGTAGGACCCTCTGGTCCTAATCTCCCCCTCTTTGAGGGATAGTAGGGACAGGGGAGGCAGAGGGAGACCTAAGTCAAGAGGGACAGGGAGAGGTAGAGGCAGACAAAATACCTATACCCAACCGACACAACAGAAACATTTTTAGAGACTGCATACCCCCTAAGGAACAGACCCCCCACAGAATCCCGATAATTATTTATCATCTAAAACCTTGACTACTGAAGAGATAGGGGTTCTTAAAAAGGGTCTGAATTTTGTGCCCACCACAGACTTCGACGCTTTTACGTGGACTAAAGACATACACTCACCGGCCACTTTATTAGGTACACCTGTCCAACTGCTTGTTAACACTTAATTTCTAATCAGCCAATCACATGGCGGCAACTCGTGCATTTAGGCATGTAGACATGTCAAGACAATTCCTGCAGTTCAACCGCAATCAGATGGGAAGAAAAGATTATTTGAGTGCCTTTGAACTGTGGATGGTTGTTGGTGCCAGAAGGGCTGGTTCAGTATTTCAGAAACTGCTGATACTACTGGGTTTTTCATGCACAACCATCTCTAGGTGTTACAGGAATGGTTCCAAAAAGAAAAACACCAGTGAGCGGCAGTTTTGGGCGGAAATGCCTGTTTGATGCCAGAGGTCAGAGGAGAATGGGCAAACTGTTCGAGCTGATATAAAGGCACAGTGACTCAAATCGCCACCCGCTTAACAACCAAGGTAGGCAGAAAGCATCTCTGAATGCACAGTACGTCGAACTTGAGGCAGATGGGCTCAGCAGCAGAGACCGCATCGGGTGCCACTCCTTTCAGCTAAGAACAGGAAACTGAGGCTACAATTTTGCACAAGCTCATCGAAATTGGACAGTAGAAGATTGGAAAACATTGCCTGGTCTGATGATTCTCGATTTCTGCTGGACATTCAGATGGTAGGTCAGAATTTGCGTCAACAATTGAAAGCATGGATCCATCCTGCCTTGATCAACGGTTCAGGGCTGGTGGTGGTGGTGTCATGGGTGTGGGATTATTTTCTTGGCACTCTTGTGGGCCCCTTGGTACCAATTGAGCATCGTTCACAACGCCACAGCCTACCTGAGTTATTGTTGCTGACCATGTCCATCCCTTTATGACCACAATGTACCCAACATCTGGGCTACTTCAGCAGGATAATGTGCATGTCATAAAGCTGAATCATCTCAGTGGTTCTTGAACATGACATGAGTTCAACTGTACTCAAGGCCTCCACAGTCACAGATCTCAATCCAATAGAGCCGTTTGGATGTGGTGAACGGGAGATTCGCATCATGGATGTGCAGCCCTCAAATCTGCGGCAACTGTGTGATGCCATCATGTCAATATGGACCAAAATCTCTGAGGAATCTTCCAGCACCTTGTTGAATCTATGCCAAGAAGAATTGAGGCAGTTCTGAAGCAAAAGGGGGTCCAACCCATTACTAGCATGGTGTACCTAATAAAGTGGCCGTTGAGTGTACATCTGTCGCTAGGAGACTAGGTGGCACAAGTTCTTTAAGCGAAGAGATAAAAAACTAGCTCTGATTTGGGTGTCCCCATTGGATGGCTACCAGATCAGGCTTCTGCATAGCCTGGAAGAAGACCCGAACGTACGGGTTTTGGCCCCTTCACCTCCTTAGGACGAGACAGCCATGCCCCCCACGAGTGACGGTCAGTATTGATGTCTTCATGGATTTGGTGGAACTATGATCTTAGAAATCTTGTCCCTAAAAAAAGTTTTTAATCTTCTAAAAAGAGATGACGCCCTTAAGGATTTAGAACAGGATCCTCAAATTATAGTGAAGCCTTCTGACAAAGGCGGTAACATAGTTGTTCTCGACAGTGACCAATATCGCAAACTATGTCTTGACCGTTGAAAGCAAAACAGGGTATAGGTTCTTAAAAGGACAACCCCTTGACCGAGTATAGAATAGAATTGGATTCTATACTCAAAAGTGGGCTGAGGAATACTTGATTTCAGAGACCGAGCATAAGTTTCTGCTACCCACCCACACACTCTGGCGACCTTTTATGCCTACCCAAAATCCATGAGGGCTTACACCCCTCAAAGGCAGGCCTATTGTGTCAGGGGTGAACTCACTCTGCCAGAACGTTGGGTATACATCGATAAAATCGTGAGACACTTCGATGTTAATTACAAAAATTCCATGGGTCTATTCCAGACTACCGTCTGCCGAAGCCCACGTCCACATGCACTGCTCGGTGGGAGAGTAATCATCCAGCCTTTACGTAAGGTATCCCCAAAGGACAATACTTGCAATAGACGCAATTGTAGCGATTTTAAGGACTTTAAAGCTGTGTCAGATGATTACTACGACACAGCTTTAAAGAGAGGGGGTACCCAGATCACTGGACTGCGTCAGCATTCCAACATGCAGCGGGAAGTGATAGACATGACCTGTTAATACTATCGTCATTACAGACAGGAAGGTGTAGGGTTCTAAACAGTCTAACCCTATTACCCCATGACTCCCGCCCTTACAAGGGCAGTCCCAAAAACTGTCCCTTGTACTAAAACACGTAACACACCTCACTGACGTGTTTCGACAGAGGTCTCATCAGAGGGAGAATATATACTAACACAGAAGTAGCCCTGCAAATAAGTATATGGAAAAAGCATATTGTTTAGTTGAGCCCAAATAGTTATAATAAATAAGGGCAAAATCACAATGTTGCTTACCATACAGCTAATGCCTCCAAGTCTGGTTAGCCTGAAGGGGGAGGGGGAAGGAGTGCCTTCATCCCTCGGTAGAGCCGTGTGCTCACACCAGGTGTTGACCAAGGTGTGACATCTAGCTCCTATGTGAGTGAGATTAAACAGGGAGAACATACCCGCCCCCCAGTGACTTACCAAGTCACGGTGGAGAGCTCCGGTCGCCCGGACGACGGCACGGCTTGTCAGCCATCTGCACCTGTGCTGCAGACCGTGGCGACCCGGAAACTCCCCATTCACTTCGGGGTGATAGTCTCAGATACTGAAACGGGTTGCCATGGCAACCCACGAGGCTGCGGCTGCGCAGTGGTTCACAGGCGCGCCCGAATGCTTATTGTGAATACAGCAGCAACGATCCGAGGCACGGACACAAAACAAGAACTCTGGCGAGGTATCGCATAAAGTGAGAGGTACAAGGAGTAGGTAAATGAGCATAGCATAAAAAGCATTGATAGGGAATGGAATGCTCGTACTTAGATACATTTATCAGGGATGTATCATATTTGTCTTAAAGGTGCTTTCGCTCCAGTGTTAACATTACATTGTTTACAAGGTGTTAACATTACATTGTTTACAAAAAATAGCAAAAAACGCAGTTAATAGTAGCATCATCTCTGATCGGCACGTAGAGGGGAAACAGTCTCACCTGCAGGATTGTGAGCATATATATTATCAATCGGAAAGATCCTCTAGGCTGTAGGTATAAGGCCTTCATAGAAAACAGGCATATTGCAATTGTAAATTAAGCCCTCTAGGTGCTACCGTGTTTAACATGTATATCCACCTCGCCTCACGCTGTAAGACCCTCTGGTCCCAATCTCCCCCTCTTTGAGGGATCGGCACCAGTTCAATACCCATGAACTTAAGGGCATCCACTTGTCCATTGTGCACACTGTGGATATGGCGAGCTATGGGGGTATCCCGATTGTTGACTATATCCCCCAAGTGGTCTCCAATTCTTCTCCTGAATTCCTGTATGGTCTTGCCCACATATTCCAGTCCACATGCACGAGTCGCCTTATAGATAACCCCCCTCGATCTACAATTTATAAAATCTCTGATGGCATACTCCCTATTGGTGTTATTGCCAACAAACGTTTTCCCTGTGGTCAGTCGGGGACACGCAATGCATCCACTACACCTGAAACAGCCCGATATTTTCCACTGTAGCCAGGTCCCGGGGGGTGTGGGAGCCACGAAATGGCTATGTACCAGCCTGTCGCGCATAGATCTCCCGCGTCTGAAGGTGACTAATGGTCTGTCACCGACCGCATCCTTCAGATCGGGATCCATCATGATTATAGACCAGTGTTTTGTCAGGATCTCCTTGGCCATATTGGCCCCGTTGTCAAAGGTGGTAATGAGTGTAATTGTTTCATTAGTGGGTCTCTGTCTTCTTACATTAGTCATTAACAGGTCATGTCTATCACTCCCCGCTCCATGTTGGAATGCTGATCGCAGGCAGTGATCTGGGTACCCCCTCTCTTTAAATCTGTGTCGTAGATCATCTGACACAGCTTTAAAGTCCTTAAAATCGCTACAGTTGCGTCTCATCCGCAAATATTGTCCTTTGGGGATACCTTTACGGAAGACAGGCTTGGTGATTACTCTCCCACCTCTCCCTCCGGAAGACGGTAGTCTGGAGTAGAAGACCATGATATTTGGGGACTCTCCACCTAGAGGCCTTGACAAGGTAGAGTTATTTTTGAGGTACAAAGATGTCATATTTGTCCTGTGGAGAGGCGACAGGGAATCATTTCGTACCTTCGTGAAAGAACTTAATGTCAATAATATTGGCTTACACTTTACATGCGAGATACATCAGGAGCGCCTAGCGTTCCTTGATGTGTTAATTACAAAAAAATTCCATGGGTCTACTCCAGACTACCGTTACAGAGAATGGTCCGAAAAAGAAAAAACATCCAGTGAGCGGCAGTTTGTGGGCGGAAATGCCTTGTTGATGCCAGAGGTCAGAGGAGAATGGGCAAACTGGTTCGAGCTGATATAAAGGCAACAGTGACTCAAATCGCCACCCGTTACAACCAAGGTAGGCAGAAGAGCATCTCTGAATGCACAGTACGTCGAACTATGAGGCAGATGGGCTACAGCAGCAGAAGACCGCATCGGGTGCCACTCCTTTCAGCTAAGAACAGGAAACTGAGGCTACAATTTGCACAAGCTCATCGAAATTGGACAGTAGAAGATTGGAAAAACATTGCCTGGTCTGATGAGTCTCGATTTCTGCTGCGACATTCAGATGGTAGGGTCAGAATTTGGCGTCAACAACATGAAAGCATGGATCCATCCTGCCTTGTATCAACGGTTCAGGCTGGTGGTGGTGGTGTCATGGTGTGGGGAATATTTTCTTGGCACTCTTTGGGCCCCTTGGTACCAATTGAGCATCGTTGCAACGCCACAGCCTACCTGAGTATTGTTGCTGACCATGTCCATCCCTTTATGACCACAATGTACCCAACATCTGATGGCTACTTTCAGCAGGATAATGTGCCATGTCATAAAGCTGGAATCATCTCAGACTGGTTTCTTGAACATGACAATGAGTTCACTGTACTCAAATGGCCTCCACAGTCACCAGATCTCAATCCAATAGAGCATCTTTGGGATGTGGTGGAACGGGAGATTCGCATCATGGATGTGCAGCCGACATATCTGCGGCAACTGTGTGATGCCATCATGTCAATATGGACCAAAATCTCTGAGGAATGCTTCCAGCACCTTGTTGAATCTATGCCAAGAAGAATTGAGGCAGTTCTGAAGGCAAAAGGGGGTCCAACCCATTACTAGCATGGTGTACCTAATAAAGTGGCCGTTGAGTGTACATCTGTTCGCTAGGAGACTAGGTTGGCACAAGTTCTTTAAGCGAAGAGATAAAAAACTTAGCTCTGATTTGGGTGTCCCCATTGAGATGCTACCAGAAGTCAGGCTTCTGCATAGCCTGGAAGAAGACCCGAACGTACAGGGTTTTGGCCCCTTCACCTCCTTAAGGGACAGGAGTACAGCCATGCCCCCCACGAGTGACGTGTCATGTATTGATGTCTTCATGGATTTGGTGGAACGTGATCTTAGAAATCTTGTCCCTAAAAAAAAGTCTTTTAATCTATCTAAGAAAGAGATGACAGCCCTTAAGGATTTAGAACAGGATCCTCAAATTATAGTGAAGCCTTCTGACAAAGGCGGTAACATAGTTGTTCTCGACAGTGACCAATATCGCAAACTATGTCTTGACCTGTTGAAAGACAAAACAGGGTATGAGGTCTTAAAGGACAACCCCTTGACCGAGTATAGAATAGAATTGGATTCTATACTCAAAAGTGGGCTGAGGAATAACTTGATTTCAGAGACCGAGCATAAGTTTCTGCTACCCACCCACACGACTCTGGCGACCTTTTATGCCCTACCCAAAATCCATGAAGGGCTTACACCCCTCAAAGGCAGGCCTATTGTGTCAGGGGTGAACTCACTCTGCCAGAACGTTGGGGTATACATCGATAAAATCGTGAGACACTTCGATGTGTTAATTACAAAAAATTCCATGGGTCTATTCCAGACTACCGTCTTCCGGAAGCCCACGTCCACCAATGCACTGCTACGGTGGGAGAGTAATCATCCAGCCTTTCTACGTAAAGGTATCCCCAAAGGACAATACTTGCAGATGAGACGCAATTGTAGCGATTTTAAGGACTTTAAAGCTGTGTCAGATGATCTACGACACAGCTTTAAAGAGAGGGGGTACCCAGATCACTGACTGCGATCAGCATTCCAACATGCAGCGGGAAGTGATAGACATGACCTGTTAATAACTAATGTACACAGACAGAGACCCACTAATGAAACAATTAGACTCATTACCACCTTTGATAACGGGGCCAATATGGCCAAGGAGATCCTAACAAAACACTGGTCTATACTCATGATGGATCCCAATCTGAAGGATGCGGTCGGTGACAGACCATTAGTCACCTTCAGACACGGGAGATCTATACGCGACAGGCTGGTACATAGCCATTTCGTGGCTCCCACACCCCCCGGGACCTGGCTACAGCGGAAAATATCGGACTGTTTCAGTTGTAGTGGATGCATTGCGTGTCCCCGACTGACCACAGGGAAAACGTTTGTTGGCAATAACAATAAGCATTCAGGCGCGCCTGTGAACCACTGCACAGCCGCAGCCTCGCGGGTTGCCACGGCAACCTGTTTCAGTATCTGAGACTATCACCCGGAAGTGAATGGTGAGTTTCCGGGTCGCCACGGTCTGCGGCACATGTGCAGATGACTGACAAGCCGTGCCGTCGTCCAGGCTACCGGAGCTTTCCACCGTGATTTGGCAAGTCACTGGGGGGCGGGTATGTTCTCCCTATTTAATCTCACTCACATAGGAGCTAGATGTCACACCTTGGTCAACACCTTGTGTGAACACACGGCTCTACCGAGGGATGAAGGCACTCCTTCCCCCTCCCCCTTCAGGCTAACCAGACTTGGAGGCATTAGCTGTATGGTAAGCAACATTGTGATTTTGCCCTTATTTATTATAACTATTTGGGCTCAACTAAACAATATGCTTTTTCCATATACGTATTTGCAGGGCTACTTCTGTGTTTTCCGCATCTAATCCCTATAAAGATAATATTAGATGGATGGGAAGATTTATAGACGACCTCATATGGTTATGGCAGGGTTCCCCAGAAACATTTCGAGATATGTTATCTTGGATCAACACAAATGACATGAATCTCAAATTTACTTTTGACATAGGGAATCCTTGCATCACTTCTCTTGATGTAAAACTCCATGTAGATGAGGGCAATATTGTAGTTTCACCATTCAGAAAACCCACAGCAGGTAACTCGATTTTACTATCCTCATCCTGTCACCCCAAACACGTTACCAATAACATCCCATATGGTGAGTTTATTAGACTCAAAAGAAACTGTTCCAATGAAGATATTTTTACAAAGGAAGCTGCCCCTGTTGCAGAGAGATTAAGGGAGGACGGGTATAGCAATCACCTTATTACAACATCTCTTAATAGGGTAAAGAAAAAATCCAGACCACAACTTTTAAACAAAAAGTATGACAACCCTATACCCAATACCAAATTACAACAAGTTACTTTTTCCACACAATATAGCAATCAATTTCATAAGATCAAACAAATTATTAAAAAATACTTACCTGTACTTCTTTGTGACAAGGACCATCATGACACCATTAGTCGGGGAGTTAGATTTGTAGCTAAAAAGGGAAAGACTATAGGCTCCATTCTGTCCCCCAGCCTATTTACCAGCGAAAAAATGGAGGAAGATAGAAGAACTTGGCTAGATCACCCAGGATGCCACAAATGTGGGCATAAACGTTGCAAAGCATGTGAATTCATCATGAGAGGGGGTTCATTTATTTCGTATAGAACCTTAAACACGTACCCTATAAAATCATATATCAATTGCAACACTTCTAACATCATCTATTTGGCATCCTGCATCACTTGTAGAATACAATATGTAGGATGTACTACTTGTCCGGCCAAAGTTCGAATAAGACGACATATCTCAGATGTAACAAACAATTCATTTAATGTCTCTTCCCTTACTAAGCATTTTAGAGATGTTCATAAAGGGGACACCTCTAGTCTTAAATGGACAGGTATTGAAAAGGTCTCCAAACCCGCTAGAGGCGGAGACTTGCAAAAAAAGCTTTTGAATAGAGAATCCTATTGGATTTTCGTCCTAGACACTAGACAACCAAAAGGGATGAACCACAGACACGATCTGATAACCATTTACTGAAAGAAAACGTGTAGTCTCAATACGTATTTTGTTATTTACTTGTCTCCTCATTTGTATTCTTGCCTTTATGTGATTTACCAGGCTAGGCATTTGCAGTATGTCTCTTCTTTGGAGAAGGGTTAAACTCGTTTTCCCCTCCCTCTTTGTTCCACAAATCCGGTCATGTGACCGTCTTTGTCAGTTTTATATAAAGGGTTAAATTTTACCTGTTTAATTAGATCATGACTAAGGCTGTATAGCCGAAACGCGTTGATCGTTTTGTCTTCACTGTGAATATACCCGCCCGATATCTGATGCACCACTAAAGCAAGTTTTTAACCGGAGAAGAGGTTTTTTGCGCTGGAGGTATGTGCAATAGTTATCCTTCCCTTTCATTTTGTTGTTATTTTTATTACTAATTCTTATTCAGACACGTCATATATTCTGGGGAGACAGACGGTATCGGAGCACCAGATGTACGACATGCAGCCTAGAGGACATCTCGAACAAGAATATTTATAATGGTAAGTATGATCCCAAGTACACTCATTTATCTAAGACCTCTCTGCAAGAAGTGTGTGAGGGGAAAATTACTCTATATATTAGTTTTGTATGTCATAATGTTATTGAAACAATGTGAAAAAAGAAAACAAAAGGGGAAAAAATAGAAAAAAAGAAAGGGAAAATAAGGGGGAAAAAAGGGGGGGGAGAAAGACAGAAAAAGGGTTTAAAAAAGGGATAGGAAAATATAGTGGAATGAAGGGGATAAAAAGAGGGGGGGGGCCGTGAATAAAAGTGGGTAAGTGCACTGAAAATAATAGGGGACAAAAGGTCGATGTTTGTACCATGTACGGGAACCATAAGGGTCCTACGAGTGTGTGTCAATAGGGGACCACAAGGGTCCTTGGTATTTAGTTCACTCTTATGCACTTGGGAGGGTTTCCCCTTGTAGTTTTGGACCCTTGTGGTCCCCTATTGACACACACTCGTAGGACCCTTATGGGGACCCTTGTGGTCCCCTATTGACACACACTCGTAGGACCCTTATGGGTCCTTTTGTCCCCTATTATTTTCAGTGCACTTACCCACTTTTATTCACGGGTCCCCCCCCCCTTCCTTTTTTCATCTCCTTCATTCCACTATATTTTCCTATCCCCTTTTTCACCCTTTTTCTGTCTTTCTCCCCCCCTTTTTTCCCCCTTATTTTCCCTTTCGTTTTTCCTCTTTTTTTCCCTTTTGTTTTCTTTTTTCACTTTGTTTCAATAACATTATGACATATAAAACTAATATATAGAGTGAATTTACCCTCACACACTTCTTTGCAGAGAGGTCTTAGATAAATGAGTGTACTTGGGATCATACTTACCATTATATACATTCTTTCTCGAGATGTCCTCTAGGTTGCATGTCGTACATCTGGTGCTCCGATACCGTCTGTCTCCCCAGAATATATCTATCTAGTGTCTAAATAAAAATTAGTAATAAAAATAACTACAAAATGAAAGGGAAGGATAACTATTGCACATACCTCAGATGAAACCTTACAACAGCAAATAAACATGCAGACTACATATGATTTGTCTGTGACGCTTTACATTTCATCTTAACGCACAATGCGTTCATACACGACAACATCTGGTATGGCCAGAGAGAAGGCACGGCGATGTGGACACCTGTCTCCTGCACCTACGCCAACCTCTTTCTGGCCATATTTGAAGACAAATACTTATTCTCGGGAAAAAAAAACTGCTCCTAACATACCTACAAGTCTATAAACATTATGCGGATGACGTTTTTATTGTGTGGACAGGCTCTGATGAACAATTCCAAAGTATGGTGGAGTACCTGAACATGCATAACACGATGAACATGCAATTTATATTTGTTTCAACTTCACACCCCAAGCTGACATATTAAAATCTGCCATTAGGTCCAACTGGCACATAATTGAAGCCGACAGGGCATTGAATGAAATAGCAGCTAGAGGCCCCCTATTAACGTCTCGTAGGGGTAGGACAATAAAGTCTGAACTAGTGAACAGCGGTTTTAATCCTATAAAAGAAAATTGGTTAGATACCTCTGTACCGAAAGGTAACCACTAGAGATGAGCGAACATGCTCGTCCGAGCTTGATGCTCGGTCGAGCATTAGCGTACTCGAAACTGCTCGTTGCTCGGACGAATACCCCAATCTGTCTGATTTGCTCACGAAGGTGCGCCGCATCTGTGCGCATTTCAGGAAGTCCTGAACTGCAGGAGATTGTCTTGACCATGTCTACATGCCTAAATGCACACCATGTGATTGGCTGAATAGAAATTATGTGTTAACGAGCAGTTGGACAGGTGTACCTAATAAAGTGGCCGGTAAATGTATAAGGCCGATCTCAGACATGCCCCCAGTACAGTGGGGAACTGTCCATCAGGCAAGAAACTATTGAAATAAACTAGAAAAGGAAGTGATTCAAGGGAAGAAAGAAAAAATGTTGAGAGACAAATTAGACTTTGGCAAATCAATAGCATACAAATGGACACACAGTGACAATGGTAGACGCACCATCCCATCTAGACCATGACAAACACACAACGACACCCGCAGTTATTATTTATCTTCAGAGACCAGCGAAGCAGAAGGCAGGCCAGACGATGGGGGTTCAGGGCGCACAAAAACTACCAGGAAAAGGTGACCCCGACACAGGGACTGGTCACCCTCACACAAGAGAGGAACCAGATAGAACAAGAACTAATAACATCTGACATGACAACATGTGTGTGTGTGTGGGGGGGGGGGGAATCTCCAGATTATCAACCTATCGGATCACCAGTTGGACCAAGCAGAACTCACAGTATTGAGTAAGGGCCTAACATCTTCTCCCACCCATCAACTTGACAAGTTTGAACTATTAAAAGACGTGTACTTGTGTTGTAAGCAACTATCTTTTAAATGTATGTACCAGCAACCAGGTCTGATTGACAACCTACATGGGGAAGACCAGAGAGTATTTTCGGGATCTCATGGATCTCCTACTTGAAAACTAGTCGTTTTCTACTCTAGGCAGTCGTAAGTTTCCTGCCCGCCTGCCATCACAGAGTACCCCTAAACAAACATTGGTTCCAGCTATCCACCTTTTTTTTGAAAGTATGTTACAAGATATTGTACAATTACAGGTCAATAACATCCTTTCCTACAACCTTTCTAGGGATAAACAACACGCTATCACCAGACTTAGGAACAATGACCGCTTTCTTATTAAGGAAGCGGACATAGGGGGAAACGTTGTACTATGGCCTACAGAACTATACATTGCAAAGGCCAAACGCCAATTGTCCGATAAGAAATATTATACAGTGCTACCCACGAACCCCACTACCATTTTCAAATCCAAATTGGATAGACTGTTGGGTTCTGCACTCCAATACGGGATCATTACAGAAAAAGAACATACCTACCTTACTACCAAAACCTTAAGAACACTCGACTTACATACGACCCCTAGATATTGGTAATTTATTGTACTTTAGTCCTAGGCTACAATAATCAGCTGTAACAATTATCAAAGGTGTCTGTAATGAAGATTTATTGTTAATATTGATTCTTACGACAACCCAACATTTTTAAAATCCAATTGTCACAGAGACCAAAAAAAGTTCTGTCTGGGATTACAATGATAAAATATACAACTGACATACAAATTCAACTTAAGAACAAACCTACAGACCCTATCTTGTATGTAACCCGGGGACTGCCTGTAAATGAAATGTTAACATAACGTGTGAACCCAGCCTGCCATTGGTAAAGTAGGAGGTTATCCAGCATTGTCGGCCAAGTTTTATTGCTGAATTCCATTACACCGGAGACTTCCCTGCTGTAATGTGTTACAAGTAGAAGTGATGTATTGCAGGTGAAGCTCTGAAAACACCCATGGAGCTAAAAGCTTTATTAAATGAGCCGTCTGAAGAGCCTGGAAAGCGATAGCACATAATGTGCGCGGGTGCGGGGCTCCTATCACATAATTAGGTTACTGCCAGGACATTAACGAGGTGTGAACTGATGTAATTACATGTTCCATGTGGGACAGAGGAGAAAATATAGAAATGAGAGCCCTCCTGCCCGCCCGTCGCTGCTGTACGTGAGATGACAGTCACTGTGACTATTTATTCCTTCCATGTCCCCTGCACATCCCTGCTCCGGCCTCACCTCGTCCTCCCGGTTCAGGAGCACCAGCTGGCTCTCCGTCAGGATGCAGTACTTCCTCTCCCATGTGGTGCTCTCAGTGTAGGGCGACTGCCCGCATGACAGCCGGTGTGTGGGGGGTCCCTTCACATCTACAAAACACAAGGAGAAGAGAAAGCATGAGATACAATAATTCCTGCAATGTTCTCAACAAATCACAATCACTGCAAAGTATTTGGAGTAGAAAGAGTAAAAATTCTGACAGGACTCCTAGGCAGTACAGTGGGAGTCCAGATTACCCGGGCCACACACAGTAATTGATAGTGGAGTCCTGAGTACCCGCCCACACAGAGTGATTGACAGGAAGAGTCCAGATTATCCCGCCCACATACAGTGATTGAAGAGAGGAAGAGTACATATTTCCCTGTCAGGTAATCAGGACTATCCCTGTCAATCACTGTGTGTGGGCGGGGTAATCAGGACTATCCCTGTCAATCACTACGTGTGTTGGGCATGTTACTCGGACTATCCCTTTAATCACTGGGTGTGGTGCGGGGTAATCAGGACTATCCCGGGGGTGTCAATCACTGTACGTTGGGGGCAGGGTAATGGGTCATGACTCGCTCTCATATGGAACAGGTAGAGTCGCTGCTGTACCCCTCCCCCAACACACACTGATTGGGGGGCAGGTAGAGTCCTGATTATTCTGCCCACTCCACTGATGGATAGTAGGAGGTTCTGATTACCCCTCTTACTCACATTATCATTCATTGTGTGGGTGGGGTAATCAGGACTCGGGGGGCTCATTTCTCATTGGGGTGTGGGTGGGTTAATACGACTCTCCCTGTCAATCATTGTGTGTGGGTGGGTAATGCAGGACTCTCCTGGGGGTGTCAATCATTGTGTTTGGGTGGGATAATCGGGACTATCCTGTCAATCCATTGGGGTCTGTGGGTGGGTACTCAAACTATCCCTGTCAAATCATTGTGTGGTGGGTTGGGTATCAGTACTCTCCTGTCCAATCATTGTGTGTGGGTGGGTAATCAGTACTCTCTCCCTGTCAATCATTGTGGTTGTGTGGGGTAATAGGACTATCCCGTCAATCACTGTGTGTGGGACTATTCCCTGTTCAATCACTACGTTGGGCATTGTAATCAGGACCCACTCTAATTGACATGAGAGTCCTGATTACCCCGGCCCACACACAGTGGTTGATTGTGGGAGTCCCGGATTATCCCTCCAACACCATTGATTGATAATGGGAGTCCTGATTATCCCGCCCACACACATGATTGGCAGGTGGTCCCTATTATCCCGCCCACACAATGGATTGACAAGGATATCGTGAGTGTTTATACATATTATTACCATCAAATTGCAAATTGAAGACAGTCACCGATATTATGTGTAAGCTTCCGGAGACAAGATTTCCTAAATTTGAACCTTTGCAGTTTTTAGAAGGGCCAATAATGGGCAGCCTAACGACCATATACCGAAAATCTCCTAAGCAGGATATACATACAGCCCGGGATTTAGATAGACACAACCAGGAACGTCCATTACGTGGACGATTGCGGAACCAAATTTCGTGGAGATGGTTTTGGGGCTGTTCACCATCCATCACTTTCCATTTCCCATCACTCAACATTCACATCTACTACGGATGATATGAGCACTACTGGTCCTATTCCTATAACACGGACAGACGACCACAGACGTAGTGACCAGAACCACTCCAGCCTCTCACCCCAGTATAAATTTAACTGGTAGATCTGGACGGTCACAAGTCACACTCGTCTATGGGCCCCAGTATCAGATCTGGAGAGGAATGATTCAGTCCATTGGAGAAAGCTTTATACAACAATACAGCCCAGAGGGAGATGGGAATTTTTCCCAGAACGTAAATGACATTCCTTCCTATAAGTGTCAATGTGAGAGGCGGGAAATACTGTAGTGCCTGCCTGGGAGTTGTAGTGCATTCACATGTTGCTGATCTAAGCATCCAGCATGCTGGAGTTGTAGTGTGACTTTCCCTATTGTTCTATTCTAAACTAAATAGCCCTCCATCATGATGGGAATATGTAGTCAGACTCCTGTTGTTGCTGTCGGTAACTCAAGAAATGCCTTGGAGTTGTAGTGTCCCTCCTGTAGGTTGCGATGCTGTAGCATCCAGCATGCTGGGAGTTTAGTGTTACTATCGTTTTTGTTACTCACGCATCTAGAAATGCTGAGAATTGTAGTGTCCATTCATGTTGTAACACTATAGCAGCAAAGCCTGCTGGGAGAATCACTCTTGCACTCCAGTTTGGTGCTATACATTCACCTCAGAAATCTGGGAGTTGTAGTATCAGTCCTCCTCTTCTAGCTATACTATAGAATTCGCTATCCTTTGATTTGTTCTGCTCTCAGTTGTTGCTATACGCAGAGCAACTCAGAATCTGGGAGTGTAGTGTCACTTCCATTGTTTCTATCCCCAGTAACATTCAAAGACTACTGGATTATAGTGTCACTTCCGTTGTACTAACTTATCCATTTTTTCATACTATACACTCACTCAGAATGATGGAGTTGTTAGTGGCCTCTAGCTGTGCTATACTAGAGCGCCTTCCGAATGCTGTGGAGTTGTAGTGTCACTCCAGTTGTTTGCCATACTATAGCACCTAACTCGGAATGCCTGGGAGTTTTAAAGGTATTGACACACATTCGAAGTGAATAACACATAAAGAATATCTCTCTGTGACATTTTCTGTGTCTTTTTCTCCCAGCATTTTCAGCCGAACACTTGTAGAACCACAACAATCCCCCTCAAACATTTCTGTACACTCGATACAAAAAGGATACCGTTTCCCTCCACATGCGGTTGGCGGAGTAGCGTCATTGTCCAAGAGGGAGCACCAAGGGAACAAGCGAGCGAAATTAGCAAGCAGAATGTGCCGCTGAGACGCAATCTTGGGAACCGTCTCACGACTGGCGAAACGTTATTCAGCAAATCTCAAAAACAATTTGGGAAAGTCTTTTGAGCCGGCGTACCGCACTGGTAATGGAAGAGCGCGTATCACACAACACACAAGACGGCGG
This sequence comes from Engystomops pustulosus, assembly GCA_019512145.1. NCBI lineage: Eukaryota > Metazoa > Chordata > Amphibia > Anura > Leptodactylidae > Engystomops > Engystomops pustulosus. Next base: position 164,633,764 of record CM033642.1, read on the forward strand.
ACAAGCAAATTCCAGCTCTTGTGAGAGAAAAGAAGAAGGATTCATATTCTAAACCGCGTCTCACCAGCTTCAGGAACCCCCCCTCTAATTGATCGCACAGAAGGCCATTGACCGAAAATTGGGTACATCCCTGCTTCCTGATGGAGGTCAGAGGTCACCCATGCACTGTTTCACATGGTAATGTGGGATAAGGGGCATACTGGGCAGGGACGCCTCCATCACCCGTGCTCATTAGGGGGGGAAAGCGCCAATAATAATGGGATGAGGTGCGCGGACCTGCCAGCTTTCCTCCCCAGGCATTGCCCGCATCTGAGTATGGGTGGCAGCATACTATTCACAACTTGCTGCTACCACCACAAAGACAGGAACTGAGGGGACAGTCACTCAGGTCAGAAAGAAGAATGAAAGCCTGATCGTCTCAGGTATGGCTTATCAAGGAACACATTCGTGAACTTATTTATGATCATTTTATAAAATTAATTAAAAATTCCTTCATCTGCAATATGAATGAGAACTGATACACTGGTTACCAGCGACATAATGCAGGAACACAGATAGAGACCATTAGAAAGGTTCCCCGAATTACAAAAACAGCAATTTTGCAACTTAAAGGGGCTGTCCAATGACGAGAGACATCCCCTGTATAGCAGGTGACTAGGTCGACGGTGTGATCCCCAAGCTGCCTGCTCCTACCTAAAACCATCTTTCTACTTTCTCAACACCACTGCTGTAAGCCAATTACTGGGTTATGCTGCGCCCTCTCATGGTTTGTGCTGGTCTTCATAATAAATGGAGGCAAGTTGGCATATACCAACATACGGCCATGGTCCGTGTGGGTGCTGTTTTGGAAGAAAAGGAGTCAAACTTCCAACACCTTATTGCTGAATTTTAATATTATTAACTTTATATCTATAAGTACAGACACCACACACACCACCACATAACATACATACACACATACGCCAGACACCAATCACCTAACATACACACATACATACATTACACCCATACATACATACACACATACACACACATAAGAAAGCGGTTGGACCCCCAGTTATATCAGTTGTATGACACCTGGATAGGTAAAGTCTTCCAGAGGTGGAGCCATTGAATGATTTGGGTCAAATAAGAGGGAACCCATGCCAGGGGACACCCCCAACAATGTTTATACACCATAATAGAGCAATACTATGTTTATTAGGTATTGCGGGTCTTCATAACTGCTCTCCACCCTGAGGACACGTTCCTAGTATCAGTATTTTAGATGCAGTTTTTGTGAGTCCAAACCAATTGTGAAGTTTGGCTTCAAAAACTGCCATTGAACAACCTGAATGTGTGAACATACCCTGTGGTGTGGTCAACATGTGGTGTTTATGGAAGCGGAGGAGAAGGAATTTGCCAAATAACCTGCTGGTACATGCATGTTTACAAACACCATTTTAACGCAGGCAGTAACGTAGCACTTATTAACATTTGCGTTTTTGTAAAGGCAAGTTAACGGAAATGTAAGGATTGGTTTTGCAAACCTTCAATCTCATCTCAACTGTTTTGCCTTACAATTTACATGGTGTGTGTTATGCAGACTTACGCGCAGACCCACAATAAAAAATATCTATATGTTGTGGTGTGTGTGGTGTGTGTGTGTGTGTGTGTATATATATCTATATTTTTTTTTTTAACAATTCTGGTAACGCCCTAACACCGTCTCACTGATCACCAGACACCCCATGCTTTCCCCATCTAACTAAATATCAAAACAACCCGTATCCCCAGTGTCCCCTATGACCGTCTGGCAGATCGATCAGATTAACGGGGTTCCTTGACAACAGCAGCCACATGGGGTTGAAGGCCGGCCGCTAAGAAGCCAATTGTATTGATACGACATGTGTAATTGCCTTGGAATAATCTGGGAAGCTCCTCCATTGTGAGATAGAGAATTTATAGTCCTCATTCTTCATACTGGACTTTCATTCAGCTAAACTAATCGTGTGGATGTATATATCCGCATAGGATAAGCCGAGGTTTCATCCCAAGATACAGAGACTGGTGGATTCTTCAATCGCACTTGGGGCTTGATAAGGAAAAATCATTTTAAAAACCACAAAAACCTGCTGAGTGCACGGATGTTACTTTGCTGACATGTTAATGATCATTACAATAGGTATCGCGCGGCTTGTAAATGGTATGGGTCCGTGACCAGGAACATGTAGCGACCATCTGACCTGCGGATCAAGAGACGTATTACCGGGGCTATTATAGGTCAGTCACAGAGAAAATTGACAGAATATTAATAATGACTTAAACGTCGTTCTAATCCCTCTGTAATCAGCTATAATGTATGATGTTAAAGCCATCCAGCCGACTCCATGTGCTCTGGCTTATGTCATGTACTATATCCTATAATTCAACTCGCCTTCACAGCAGATACATACTGTATCATTTATCATGGATTATGTACCGACATACAATCAGTCAGGAGGCTGCAAATTTAGCTCAAATGTAAAATGCTAATCTCCCATTGATCGATTGGTATTTTGCTCTATAAGGAGAACCTGTCAGTCAGAATTTAGCCTATTACTACCAGCCCCCTCAGGTGGGTACGACATGGTCCTTTCCCTAGATTCCTCTCTTTTAATGTGAAATCTTATCCATTGGGAACCACAAACGTCACCCCTCCAACTCATGTTGAACAACTGAGCAGCGAAGGGTCCTATTTTGGTGTCAGATGACTGAAGTTTAGAGACTTCAGGGAGGGTCACTTCAGACATCCCTACCTACCTCTGGTTCTATAACCGCCGGGCCGAGAAACAGTTTGGGATCATATTAAAGCAGAAGAATATCATCTTTCATCAGGTTTAGTGGTTTCCACTTAAAACAGATATGCAGACAGTTTAAAGGACTGCTACCACCATGAGAAAACGAACAACTAAACTGAGGGGGCCCATTAACATATATGGATGCTTGGAGCCCCCTAAGGCTCATTTTCATACACGTTCATCGAGGTGGTAGATGCTTAGACCTGGAGGAGTCAACTGGCTCTGTATCTCTGCAGACTCACATTTCGCAACTATGTCTTCAACCTGCCTGTATCTCCGATCTGTGTTCCGCAAAACCACAAGTAGTGAGCTGAAAGATGAGATTCGTAATTCTGTAATCTGACACCAATACATGTTTTGGGTATGATAAAACGAGATAGGGAATCTAGTGCACTCAAAAAGTGGCAAACCTCAAAATTGACTCCTCTCGGGTATAACAACTCACATCTCATGTCATAATGACTTTCAAATGACTCCGATTTACATTTTCCTAAATAGATTTCATATCAAAGAGGTTCATTCTGGCAGGAACATTTCATACCCTAACCGAAGGGCTCGTTTAATGGGGTAAAATGGTTGTAACAGTGTTCCTTTAACTTCAGCGCCCTGGGCAACTCAGCAGAAAATCCGCTACTGGGGAATGATTGAGAAGTGCAGAATGAGAATTCATATATTAGTAGCAACACCTACGACTTCAAATGGATTGTTCCTTAAAACAGAGCCTGACCACCAGATTCTCTAGTTTCTCTAGAGTTCCCAGAGCTCAATACGGTATACTAAAGTTTTTTTACGACTCCAGAAGCTGTGACATAGGTTTGAACGTGTGACATGTGAAGGGCCAATTAGTGCAGAAAAGGATCAGCAGAAGTATAATCAAATCCAATATTACATATCTTATGCATGTTAACAACCGAGTGCCGAGTGTCAGGAGACCTCGGGACAGGCTCGTCTTTCTTACAATCATAAATTCCTTGTGAGTCTTCCGCTAAACTTGCAGGCATCGATTGGTCAAGGTTGTACGCGCCTCCGCATCAGGAGATGCAATGAGGAAGTCCACAAGCATTTACTCAAGGCCAATCTCCACATTATCCAAGCATCATAGATCTTTATTACTCCATCTCATGTCAGATTCCAGGCCGACACATTATCCTCTTTGTTAGGCAACGAAACCGAAACTGGGACAAGACTACGCTCAAATCTCAAGAAAACGATTAACCACTGATGAAACGGCAATTTTCTCTGTAGCACATCACTCTGCTATCCCACATACTAGAGGTATCCATGGAAACAAACTTTTAGAGATCTCTTATGTGCTGGAGGATACAAATATATAAAATTAGGCAAAATGAATTCATTGAGAAACCCCAAGCAGGTCCTGATGGGACAATCATAGGTCATGTCTAGTAGGACTACGGAAGAGGTTTCCTTAGAGCTTCCATCGAATATTCATGGAGAAACATTCGGAATAGAACAGAAGCCCAATAAAACACATTCGGCCGCATCGGAATTTTCTTGAGCTCCATTTGCATTTATTTTATTGACACAACACACCCGATTGGTGGATTCCGTGGTTTATAACAAATCTGCTCTTAATAATGTAGCCAAAAACAACGGAGGGCCCAAGCAGATGTGTACACAGACTTAGGCCGGCGGCACACGTGTGTTTTGAAGAACCCATTTTTTGGGCCGTTTTATTAATAAGCAGTCCCTTAAAAAACGCATGCGGTTTTTGACCGGTTTTACCAATTATCTTAATTAAAACGTGTCAAAAACGGATGGGTTTTCAAAAAACACATGCGTTTTTCGAAAACGTGTGTGGTTTTTAATGCATGCGTTTTTTTTTTTTTTTTACAAACTGCTTAAAACAGCCCAAAAACAGGTTCAAAACGCCCCATGGCCACCCCTTAGCTGGGGTCACAAACGTTCTCCAACCGCGTGCAATCATAAAGCGACGCCGGTGCACAGGGGGCGGGCCTCGGCCCGATCGCGTATGCCAAGGAAACGCATGCAATCCATAAGCCAGCCCCGGTGTCTTGCATTTAAACATAACTTTATGAACCACACGCGTGCGGTATGTGTGACCATGTCCATAAATTGTTTTTCTGGTCCAACAAAATTCGAAACTACCAACAGACAGTGAGATAATATGATATTAGTGAGGGGTCCCCCACTGATTAAGTTGAGCCGGAACAGCTGCTACACAGAGGACAGCTGTGGAAGCGACAAGCCCATTAATCGTGTATTGTGCCGTGCAACGTTAACTGGCAAGGATCATGCTTATCCTTTCAGCAGTCCTTTATGAATAGAGATTGAAAGGCCTTTCCTCCTCACAAGTCCTTTCCTAGTTCTTTCTCTAGTCTCCCCAAAAGACTAAGGCCCAGCAGTGCTAAAAAAGCTGGACCCGGCCTGTTAAACCTCTCACAGTGTGGATGGCAACCCTCCAGCTGGTAATATGAATGGACATAAGAGGTGAACTATAGTAATGTTCCATGTTTTAGAAAGAGCAGAACCTATTCACAGAAACACATGACCAAGCCCCAATCCTCTGAAACATGCCAGTTAACCATTCAATGAACACAAGCAGAGACCTGCAAAGAAGTTGATATAGGCTATGCAGTATTATAAAGTTACACCCTAAGACAACAATCTGATTGCTCTTATTAAATCCCTTTAACAACAAATGGATCCCCTGACCCCCACTGAATGTGATACAAATAAAGTAGCCTGAGTTCTTATTGCCATAGGCATGCCCGCGATAGTCGCAGCGTGAGAACGGACCGCTCCAACAATGGACATCAAGGCCCTGGAAATGTAAAATGCTGAACAGAAAAATACCTAAGCTGCAATTTGAGGAATGAGACTTTCCATTTTCAGAGAGGTCAGGACGTGGTTTGGTAATAAAGTCTCAGCGATAACGGCGAGCGTCCTCGCACTTCCACAGTATGCCCGCTTCCCCTCCACCGAGCGTTGCAATTACTTGCCAACTGTAAACTGGCAATTATCTACTTAGGAGCTGCGCAAATCATGACAGAGAATTCCCTCATCTGACAAACCCACATAGCATCTGGAGAGAAAATGCTGTGGAAGCGCCTTCGGTATTCAGCTCCAATGAACTCTCGGCTGCCAATGGATCAGCCAGAATAAAAATACCGCAAGCTCGGCGAATATCTATTGTATAACGGCGCTGACTTTTTGCTTTGGGACAGGCGAAACCGTGGCAATTAGCCCCCCGTGAGGCCTACATGCTCCATGTTCCTGCCATAGCGGCCTGGTTAGCGAGTGATTCACTATTTATTCTTATCCTAATGACCAGTACCTGATCCTTAAAGTTACTTTTAGAACTTCATGGTGAAAATATTTCAGTCTCTGAATATGGAAAACTGTTGCCCAAGATTTTACAACCCAAAGGTGACACACCCATGTTTCTCTGCGTTTGAGTTTGTATGTTCTCTCACCCTTCTCCGTTTTGCGGTGGGTTTCCTCTGGGTCCATCCGGTTTCTCCCCCCACTGAGCCCCTCAAAACATACGTATAGATTGATTCGATTGTGAGACCATTGGGGACAGGGACGATTCCGCAAGTTCCTTGACCAGCTCTGCGTAAGTGCTGTGTGCGCTATATAAATAAAGGAATTATTAATTAATTATATTTAACTGATGGCAAATTTTCACATTAGGCTCCATTCACATGACCATATTGGGGGCCTTGATCTGGCCCACACAGATTGTAAACCAGATTATGCTCTCCATTTAAGGTTTACTTCACACGATTAACACACTATTGCAACCACGACTGTGCCGGCAAATGAGAGCATATCTATTCCCTGCACGATTTCCAGCCAGGCCATCCTCCTTTCTATATGGAAAGGGGAGAGGCGAGTAGGCACTCACCCAACCACCCCCCAAACCTTCTCCCCCCACTGTGGTTCCATCCAAGTGAAGCGCACTGTTTTGTGTGCACTGAGCTTTAATTTCAGTGGACTCATGCAGATGAAAGAGTTTTTCCCAGATCTGAGTCAAGGCTGTACCGCAGGATCCCTTCTTTCCCCGTGTTTGAGCCTGGCCTTGCCGTATAAGTTATTGGGAATGGTGAAAAATATTGATGCCACCTGTTTGTCATCATTCAATTGCTGGGTACACAAGTACATCCTTACCATCCTTTGTCTTCAACGTGGACCCCTCAAAAACAGAACACAACCACCCTGCCAGGACCTATAACAGTAATAACCTGAAAATATAAGATCAAGTCCTGGCAGTGCAATTGCTCATGCACACGTTAGAGATCCCATGACCCTCCATCGGAACTTACATATCAAGAAATCGGAGCAGGGCTATTAGTAGATGTATATTAGTAACATTACCTAAATCCTGCCGCCCCCCCCCCCCCCGCCCCTCAATTACCAACACATCTAAAAAAAACAATGAGTCACGTGGCCAACCCCTTTACAAAAACCTAATTTCTAGATGATTCTTATTAAATACTCGTATTTCTCTGTTAGAAGCTACTGGGCATGTGCGCCACTATGACAGGGCCATATCTACAAAAATGCTCTTAGGACGCCCCCTATTTGCTGTTTCATCTAGATAACTACATTATCTAAAACATGAAAACTTCTAATATATGAATAAATAAATAAAATGCTAAAAGGTAGTAATTCGTGAGACCCCCTTTAAGCTCTCCCACTTAACATTTCTTTCTTTGGCTGCTCATGAATCTTATAACGCATGACAGAGATTTCGGCGCAGTTATTTTAACTAGTGTTGAGGAGCATAAGAAATGAAATAGTGACAATATTGGGTGCAAATTGCTTTTTTTTTCACGCTAGGAAACTGTGAAAACTAATACAACATCCCAAACTCAAACACATGCAAATGTATTTATAGGACTCATCATTAACACTGTCCCTCGCTCGAGGGACACTTTCCACCCCTCCAAAATACTGATCTCTTCACGGAAGGTCAGCCGAAGTTGCAGTCATCACATTATCCATTAGATAAGTAGATAGATCATGAATGTTATGGGATTAATGTAAGCACTATTTTTGGAAAGTAGGGGTGAAGGAGTCCAAACTATTTAAGTGAAAGGAGAGAAGGAGAAGAGAGTGAAGTAACGCAGTGAGATCAATGTTGGGTAACCATGCTTGCTCCGATTCTGAGAATCCCGAGGTGGTAACCACTGAGTCACGTTCCTACGTATCAGAAGATATTAAACACTGAATTGTGTCATTCATTTATAAAGAATACTTCATTCTCTAGAATCAATCATGCGTTACAATGCAAGAGAACTAAAATACTAAAAATGAAAATATACATGTCATATTGACCGTACAAGTCAATGGGCTCTCATTGCATAAGTCCCAGGAGGGATGCGGAGAATTAAATGTAACAGGCTCAAGTGGTTTTTTAAATTTTTAATGTCTCCCATCAAAACGGCTGGTTCACAAGCACAATGAGCGGGTTTCTTGAACTCGCTGCCCACTTCCTCACAAAATGCTTCACGCCTAAGACTTGGCGGCCTCCGCTTTTTGTCCATTTACAGGTACAGTAATAAAAATGAGAATATTCATCTTTAATGTGTAAGACAACTGCATCCTACAAACAGACAGACTTGAATAAACTTATTATGATGGGGGAGGAGGGGAGCTGATTTAGGATGGATCTCAAAAGTTCAGATATTTGCCATATAAACACTCTGGACCCCTGGTGGACACACCAATTTGGTTCAATAGAGATGTTAAAGGAATCACCATCGAAATCCATCCTGATCAACAGGACACTTACTCAATAGAGCCAGGCCCCGTTTTGGGGGGGGGTGGGAAAAAACTGTGGTCATCTGCTTATATTTGTTATCCATCGGCCTCATTCCTCTAAAATCTACATTTAAAATTAGCCAATCTGGTGGTCTTACCAGAGCCCTCTGTGCTGTAGCTTCACAGGCTTGTTACACTATTAAGGAACACTTCCCTCCTCCTCCCCATTGTTTTGAGATCACTCCGGTAGAGGGAGAGGGAAAATGCTGAGGGATCAGGGGGGAAGGGCGAGAACGTATCCTGCAGAATGTAACAGGAAGCTGCAGCAACAGAGGGGCTCAGGTAACACCCCCAGACCCTTCTTCTTCATAGCATAATTTTCAAAAGTTTATTTAGACTGAATAATAATATAATGTGCCTGGATCTATGAGGAAGTGTGGCCTGTCTATCGTGATGATGTTAATGGATTACGGAACTCTAACCATCAACACAGAAATGTCAAAGAGTATCCAATATCTCCTCCCATTGTCACACCTAGGTATATGTGCTAAGCTACATAACATTTAAATTCAATTCCCCGGGCTTGAATTCCAGATAATCTGATTCCTTTCCAGGAATATCATGGGGCTAATAAAGTTATTAGCACTGAATAAAAGCACGGGTTCCCAGAAAACGACTAAAAACAACAGACAAATTGCAAGCTGCTTCTCGCTGTACTTGGGAACCAGGAATCTGCAGAGGATTCCTTTGATAACAGAAATATTTTGGATATGTGAGATCCATTGGAAAGATAAAATTTTCTTCTAACTATCACTTTCTTTCTAGCATAAAAGTAATCATAAATTACACAATGAAGATTTTCCTTGTAGCCTATTTTCCACTGCTTTTTGGAGTCAATATAAAATTCCTTGAAAGCACAAGTCACTGCCAGGATATATCACTATACATAGATCTCAATGGATGCGGTCATACAATAATTGGCGCTTCCGTCCCTACTCTCCACCTGATCCGCAAGAGAAGACATTTTAGAATTTTCTGGCCTTTAGTCCAAGGAACAGTTGCAAATTTCAATTCCCATTCCACATCAGTGCTAACAAGAGCGGTAGCAGCCATAAGCACCGCTAGGGGCCCCACATGTCGGGGCCCCGTCATCCGACTGACCCACTAAAGACTGGAGGATGTGCACCATTGGGGTATCTATATTGGTACCTGCAGCATTGCCAGCATCATATGTATATAACATCTCTGTGATGTATATATGCAGTAATCTGTGATGTGTATAATGGTGTCTGTATACAACTGGAATGTGGTAGTGCATATGGCACTGTATGTGTGGTGTATAATGCACATGAGTGTATTTATATTGTTGTTCAACTACTCCCAGTGTTGGTATACTAATATATATTTTTTTACGTGGCAAGGCGGGGCCCATCCAGTAGCCTGCTAGGGAAAGGCAGTGGTGGTGCTCTCCTAGTTACACCACTGTCCACCATATATTATACGTACTCTGCCACTTTTTGAGCATTTAGTTTAGTTTTTTTTTCCATTTGAATTTCTAACAAAAAGTCAGCGATAAGTATTGCCTCAGCGCAGAATTCTCTCTTCCTCTATTCCCCCCGCCCTCCCCTCCGCCCGTTCAGGCACATAAGTGAGACCCTTCCTATGGTCCCTGCCGGTTTGTGAATTGCTGAACCTATTGTTCATCCCCCGCGAAACACAACTCAGCAAAGCACAAAAGAAGCAAAAAAAGATTTATTCTCCTGCGGTAGGACACAATTGGATCGAGGCCGGGGCTCCTGACGGACAAGCTCATGTTCTGGCTGTGGCCTCGTGAAAGTCCCATTGTTGAGAGGACCACGGGTGAACATCATTGAAATCCTAGCCGACTTCCACAAACAAGTCCCGTCTCTATAGCTACACCAGGTCCCCTGCTTACACACCTGCTTGTGGATAGTCCCTGACTCTGTCAACCAGATTCCCACCGTGGCTTTCCTCTCGCAGTGTGTCATCATCATCCGTCCCTCACCGCAGACCGCACTGAGCCGATTCCACCTCCTCTCGCCTACTAATTTAATCGGATTTTATGTCCTTTTCCCCTCATCGCTTAGTATATATTTACTATTTAAAGGGGAAAAAAAAAAATATGGAAAAAAAAATCACTAATCCCTTTGAATCTATTTTTCTTCTTCGTTCTATTATAAGCTTTGGTTTGGATGCCCCTTTAGGTGAACCACCGCCGCTCTTGTATAACAATACCTAATTTGCCAATCACGTAAGAAACGGTGAAACGCGTAAGCCTCAATGTAGATGCCATAACGCGATGTGTTGTATGTCCATGGCAACCATCCGGGAATACTGCCAATTGAAGGGTGACACTTAGTGTCGCGCCCCTTAGTGTGTTCTCTAGGCCGCATTATGAGACAAAGATGAAGGGGACAAAAACGAGCCAAGTCCCTATTAACGGGTCCTCTCCATCGTCCAGATTATCGGTTTCAGGTGATACATAGTCCATTATTACTATAATTCACATCTGCTCGCATCTGCTGGACCCTCTTCATTTCACAAACGCTGTTCGGCAGCAGCTATATTACAGCAAAAACAAAGAATATAAAAAAAAAAGCATTAGTCATATCCCTTTACCAATTAGCTCACAATTAAAAGGTTTTTGGTCCAGTAGTAAAAATCATTCCCCCCTCCCCCCCCACACCCATAAAACCATGGAAAACACATGCACACCTGACGCAAAGGAAGTGGAGTTGGCATTGCAACTCGCTCCTTAGATTTGAATTTTCTAAAACTGAATCCCGCACAAGCCATTATCCGGTGTGGCGGCTATTTATGCTATGAACAGACATTTTTTCTCCAACCCCCCCTCAAAAAAAACTTATCATAAGTCTCTGAGAGCAGAACTGTTTCAACCATTCGAGCTCAGCTTTCATTTTCCCACTGATGTTTTATATAAAATTAAAGCTGACCTCTGAGTGGTTTCACTGCCAACTAACCAGTTTTACCTCAGAAACGTTGATAATCTTCCCCCATAAATTTTAGAGATGTTCCATACATACACAAGATCTGTAATCAAAAAGGACCTATGTAAATATTTGTCTAATTCCTCATATAGTACACAGATAACATCCCTTAATAAATCCTTCTATAATGATGGAGCTCTCCCCCTCATATACAATAAACGGCACAGACCACTGCGGTAATTATTAGGAATTATTGATATACCACTGACGGCTGCCTACGAGACCTGATTAGCGGGTTTATTTCTGAGCTCCTAGTAGAGATGTGTCTCAGGGCTGATGGGAATCAGACGGAAGGCGACTATGATTCAGAGAATGTGCCAGGAGCTTGTACACTAAATATAACCCCCTTGTTAAAAGGCATGTCCACGTAAACACGCGGCCTTCAAAGCACAAGTGACACAAGCGGAGAGGAGAGGGATCTACAGAGAGTGAGGATCGGTTTCAGGCAGATCATATCTCACCAGTTCAGCAGATATGTCTGGAGGCTGGCTTTCATGGCCAATAATCAACCCATCCTGCCTGCGTCAAGTGCTGAAAGTTATGAGGTACAAAAAGCCTGAAGTAGATTTTTACGTGATCTTGGCACTAACGATAGACGTGGTCATCAATCCGACATACCTGCACTCTTTGGCACTTTGGACGCGCTTTTCTGGGTACGACACAACAAGCGCCTCCATTATCCTAGGACCCTTAGGCTTTGCCTTCACACACATTATGTGGAGTGGACGTATATCGGCCGATATACATCCCCCATACACTTGTATGGGCTCACGGGCCCTGTACGGGAGCGTACTGGTGGAGCACACGTCCGGGTCCACTGTACCGCTCCGTCGCCCGGGAAAGATAGGACATGTCCTATCTTTCCCCGTTATATGTCGGTGCCGTGCGCTGTTAATAATCCCTCGCTATGGAGAGGGGCGGGTGAAGCGCTCCCTCTCCGCAGCTGCCGATGTATGCCCTCCTTACTACAGTACGGGCGGGCTACATCGTGTTGAATGTAGCCAGCCTTATCTGATGATATACTCCTTTGGACTGGACTGGGGCTTCTTGGGCCTAACAGATAAAATGAATCTAGGGAAACTACTCTTTCGCACGCTCCTATGGAGGCAGACCCTTCATAGCCTTCAAGTGGGTAGTTTCATTTGACCTCTGTTGTTCAAAAATAACCATATTCGGGCTATAGGCGCACAAAAAAAAAAAAAAAATCCTTAGATTCCTCAGAAATCAAAGGTGCGCCCTTATCTATGAACCGTACTTATAACGATAGCCGCCTTGAACAGGTGCACAGGTCTGCCACCTGCTGTCATTCATCCTTGATAATCAGGTTGCGCCTTATCCTACCGTCGCCTCTATATGGAACCTAGACATTTTATGCAGGCATTTTATAATCCGGTGCATTCTCTGATCTCTGGTGGTCCTGTCCCGACACTGGATATACAGAGGAGGGTGCTTCATATGTCACATTTGCACACACCCAATTACCTATGACAAAGCCTACTATAAAATTGGCATTAAAACGGTTACTAAATTTACAAAAAAAAAAAAAAAAAAAAAACTGTCCAAGAACTTTCAGAAACCAAAAACTTTTATTTCAATACCCCTGCCTGGGGATCACACTGCTTCTCCACTGGTCCCCATAATGACCTATAGTGGTCACATGTTTGTATTACAACCTACCGCAAAATCCATTGCTACAGCTAGCCGTATTTCTAAACGCCAAAATAACTGCATTTGCCAAAAAAAATAAAAAAATATAAATAGAAACAAAAATAAAGTAAAAACCCTGCTATAATTAAATTATTGTAAACAAACACACAGACAAAGGTATTATATATTTTGAAAATCACCTCCATTGCGGCGTAAATTCTGGCTCCTCTTAATAAACAGGTTAACAATCAGAGGACATCGTGCCAACAGGGCTACCTGGGCACTGAGAAGATTATAGGGAATATTTTTTAATGTTATGTGTTTTGGAAGGCCTTTTTTTGAAAACTTTTTACCTCAGACACACATTCTCTACGTCCATAAAGACCAAACTAATAATACGTACTATATGGATGTATAGGTCATGATCATATGTGCATATCGTATCAGACGTTCCACGTTGCTACGTGCGAAGAAGACTTTGACAACCAGTGTTTAATTAATTTCATCCCCAGCCTATACGATGGAGGCGGGAAAACTGCTACTAGTGGCACCATCCACCGCCCCAAGTGTCTCCCACGGCACAGCTAGAAAGGGTGGCTTGGTGAATTAATAGACGTGCACCGGTTTGTGTAGGGCCTGCCGCCATCGTCACGTTGCCTACTTGACATGTGAACCCTAAGAGATCAACCATGTCAGGGCGGCAGCACAGAGCCTGATCCCATTACCAGGGAATGCCAGCTGTCATAGGGGAAGAACAGATAAGAAACACACACTTGTTGTTTTTAAAATACAACCAAAAACAACAAAAAAAACAAAAAAAAAAAAAAAAAAACAACAAAAAAAAAAAACAAAACCCCCCCCCCCCCCCCCCCCCCCCCCCCCACCCCCCCCCCCACCCACCCCCCCCCCCCCCCCCCCCCCCCCCCACCCCCCCCCCCCCCCCCCCCCCCCCCCCCACCCCCCCCCCCCACCCCCCCCACACCCCCCCCCCAAAACAAGCCCAACATTTCTGAGTCACCGCTCGTTGGAGCCAACCCGGTTCTATCATAAATGAGTAATGTGACCTACAGAGGAATACACGTCCCTTTCATACCTCGCACCTTGCACATAGTCATCAGGAGACGTGTGGCTTCTGAAACTTGCAGCGGTATTTTAATTTAGAGAGATTTTAGCAGCTCCTTACGAGGAGCGCGGTGAGGTAGACTCTTTCTAGGCTGCATTCACCGGACATTTATTTCTCCAGTCTGTATCTACAGGCTTGTATTTCTGTATAAATAGGTGACGTTTTCAAATCGTAAGATGCACACGTATTTATCCCCGTATTTTATACATGCCCATAGACTTTAGGGCATACAGAACTGAAATACAGGAGAAAAGGACATGCTCTATATTTTTATAACGGCCAGTATAACGGTACGTACCTCCAGTGTCAAAACGGCAATATAAATGGTTGACGAATTGTCAATTGAAATGATTTGGCCGTATGTACCTGAAAAAACCTGTATCGTATACGCAGTTTTTATAAATACGTCCGTGGTGAATGTCATCCTTAGAAGGTGACATACAAGCTTCTATAAGATCACTGGCTGGCTACAAGCCGGCTCACATGGCTCCTGTATCCAGGGAACAGTACAGCCATGAATACACTCATATTTGAAGCAGCGTTCCTTCCCCCGATGCTATTTCATGCCTCATGTGTCTAATAAAGGTCACAGGGGGTTCACCTTGCCAAATATGTCCATAATTTTACATGCAATGTTACCCCTCCTGAATCACAAAAAAAAAAAAAAAAATAGCCAAGTAAATACAAAATGCAATAGAAACTTTAATAATTTCGTCTTTTAAATTTTGTGGATTTTTTTGGTCAAGTTTTTTCAGTTGAAGTAGCTCTCACAGGATTATTTTCTTCCCCCCTCATGAGGCTTTTCTAAATAACTGCATCAATCCATAAACAAAAAAAAAATTGGCTAAAATAAGTTTCGAATAAAAACGTAACAAAAAAATGTTCCTGAAGGTTTTGATCCATTTTCTAGGATGTCCAAAAAAAAATTAAAAATTGGAGGCACACTCACTACACGCAGCCATACCCACTACACATAGATAACCTGCGTACACTCACTACACGCAGCATACCACTACACATAGCGGCACACGCATACAAGCAGCATACCAATACCATAGAATGGAAACACTTCACTACGACGCAGCATACCCACTTACCATAGGGCACACTCACTACACACAGCATACCACCTACACATAGGGCACACACATACTACAAACAGCACACATAAAGTGACAGTGAGAAACTACAGTTGTGGTTTGCACGTCACATGCGCCTCAAGCCTATCCAGATCCCGCTAGAACTACAGAAACCGCTGACACACTCAGGCCTGCAGGGGCGGCAGCTGCCGAGCAGACCCGCATGTCTCTCCCGAAGGAAGCTGACGCCTGTCGCTTCGAAGTCTCTCAACGCCGCCGCTGACACAGATCACTGCGCCTCACGAATGTACTGGCGGCGAAGTGGCAGGAACTACGCTCGAAAGCCTGAACGTACAGAGAAATAATTATTTTGGAGGGACGGACGCTGGGTAATGGACAATCAGCATGCGTCTAGGATGCTTGGTGAGGCGTTAATCGGACCTTGGGTGCCAGCGTTACCAGTGTTCCTGCTTTTATCCCAGGCTTGGACTGTTCCTCATATCCTTTACCTTGGCTGGACCACCAGGAAGATGGTATGAGGGCCCGCGGTGGTCCAGAGGGTCCAATGCGTCCACAGACTCCTACCTCTGGAATCTTCCATAAGACTTTCCCCCAGGTACTCCCAAGGTTGTCGGTGACCGTTACACACCGCAGCATTTCCCCCCCACAAGCTTGTAAACCGGCGTATAACCAGGACTAAAGATGCCCCAGGGGTTTTTAAGATGGTTTTTAACCCCACCTTCACCCAGGCCACATCCAGAGGGGAACATTAGCAGGCTCGAAGACTTGATTAGATATCAATCAGCAATCTGCTACAGTATAGCCAAGAGCATACGTCAGCCTCATCAGGGATAGATCCTTACTATAGGTAGAGTCCATCCACACCAGTGAGAGTGGCTAAGGGATCCGCACCAGGAGGGGCGGGGGTGATGGAATCAATCCGGATCCGACTCCCCCACAACAAGGTTGCAAGGAGATTGATAAACACAGGATTTATCCTATGGGGCAGGCTTGACGGACGGGGTAAGGGGGTAAGTTATCGACATAGGATGGTCACTGTATAGCAAAGGGACACCTCACAAACAATTGACATCCACCACACATGGAGTTGACTAGAAAAACAACGCTGGACACACTGTTCTGATTATGGCGATTAATATGTGTTCGGTAGTTCATACTTAATAATGAATAAAAAAGTGTCAGAAGTAATTACGGTGGCTATTAAAGCACCTAGCTAGAGGAAACATGAATAGGGAAAGTAATATTTAAGACCCTGGGGCAAATTACTAACACGGTCTCTTGTGATCCCCGAGGTGCGTTTGTCAACGAGGATGAAGTCCGACGTGATGCACTAAGATTGTTGTACCCAATATCCTGCACGGTTGCTTCCTGAGGGTCCAGTCGCTGAGGTCCGCCGCAGTTCACCTTCACCTGGTGCAGGTCTTTCGACACAATTTGCAATTTTAAATCTCGAGCTTAGTCTCAATCAGTCGGGTGTCCGACCGGCCCGCCCCCCCGATGTGTGTCTTGATTATTAGTAATATCTCTATGTGTATCAGATATGTGTTTGCAGTTCCGAATAGTTTCCCTACATATGCAGGGAGCAATTGCAGGTAAGAAAATAAAGACTCCATACTTCACAATTGATTGAATTCCTGATTGGGAAAGTTTTATCAGTTTTGTTATCTTTGAAAAATGGTCCCCTAATGGATGTATTAACATTTGGCATCTCTTGCATTTAAAGTAAACAGCAGGAGGATGGGAAGCCGGTTGATTGTTGGTAAGGTGCAGGTGACTATGAAACTAAATTGTCACCCTAAGTTTCCCTCTACGGGGAAGGGATGGAGGATTGTTCACCACAAATTTTCCGATGTCTGGGTACCATTGTATACCCCCCCCCCCCCCCCCCCCCCCCCCAAAAGTTTGGAAGGTTGCTCAGGAACAATTGTGGCCGGCATCATAGGGCCCTATGATCCGGGTTGGCAATTTGTAACTTGTCTTGAATGAGGATTAAGGAGATTATCCCCAATTAGGCATTAATGCGTGCAGATATGCTCTTTCAGCATATTTCAGTATGTAATTAAGCACCCCGTGAGATTATACCCCAAGTTGTCGGTCGCGTCATCTTTTGTAGGGTCTACGCACACAAGCAGTCTGTGTGGAGTGGCGGGACAAACCAAATGGGAAACCTTGATGGCAGCATGGACCCTCAGTAGTTGTCAGTTGGGTGCGCTCGGGAGGATTCTTCTTGCAGGTATTAATAACGTCCACCATCTGTTTTTTTACTGCCGTTTGCCCTGCATTTCACTCAGGCCATGCAGTAGCGGGATGTAAATGCCTTGTCAGGTGTGTGTCTTGAACGCCTACATCCGAAACACCATATGGGGAGATTGGCCCAGCCCGTGGAGACCTAAGAGTTTATCTATGGTTGTAGATGAGCATTGTAACCCCCGGAAATTAATACAAAAGTGAATGGTGCAGGGTAAAAATTGCATTTTCTCTCGGGTAAGGCAAGGCCCATATATAGAAAAATTACTACCAGCGAACATGGCAAGGACAGAAGGGGCGACTGGTGTTTGTAGCACATACATTTTACAAATTAACATTTTCATGTGCAGCATTTGTAGAGCCCTGAATTACCAGTCCAGGACATAAAAACCCCCAAGTAGTGACACTCATTATGCTAGGGTTGGCATGTCACCGCCACAGTTGGTGACCCCTACGATAATGGATGCCTCATAGACCCAATGCACAATAAATAAATAAACTTATTTCTCAATGAGTTAGTGCACAACATATATTTGCCCAACTCATGCCATTGAGACACTCCCCAAAAATCATAAGCAGGTTCTCACCAGGTAACGCAATACCCAATTGTGGCAACAATCCACATACCTGCACACACAGCAGGGCTCAGAAGGGATTACAACTGATATTTGGAGCACATACTTTTAACAATTATTGTCCATT
Organism: Engystomops pustulosus; assembly: GCA_019512145.1. Classification (NCBI taxonomy): domain Eukaryota; kingdom Metazoa; phylum Chordata; class Amphibia; order Anura; family Leptodactylidae; genus Engystomops; species Engystomops pustulosus. Next base: position 164,652,179 of record CM033642.1, read on the forward strand.
GTCACTATTTGCAGGGCCCCTGATGGTTACCCATTCAGTAGAAAAACCCCAAGAAGTGACCATTTCCATTTGAAACGATACCCTTCAGTGAATTTATCTAGGGTTGTAGTGAGCATTTTGCAACCCCACAGGTGGTGACCATAAGATAAGCCTATTGGATGGTGCAGTGTAAAAATTGAATTTTGCCTCAAATATGTAGTGCCAAATATACGTGCCCACTACATGCCACTGTAGACAATCACCCAAAAAATCATAAGTGGGTTTATCCTGGGTTAGCAATATCACGTTTGTGGCAACAATCTGCAGGTCGGATATAACAGGCGGTCCCCTAATTAAGGACATCCGACTACAGACAACCACATAGTTACAGAAAGACCCCTAGGACCTCTGGTGAGCTCTCTGGAGTTTACTATAGTACCAGGCTTCAATGATCGGCTTGTTAAAGTGTCTGTATAAAGTTTATTGATAATACTTGGTCCCATCACAGCAAAAAATGTTTAACAATCCAAGTTCACTGGGGACAAATGTTTTTCTGGATCTACAATTATATAATGTACAGTTTCGAACTGACATACAATTTCAACTTTAAGAACAAACTCCGGACCCTATCTTGTACGTAACCCGGGGACTTGCCTGTATACATGTATTTTTCAAAATATTAATATAGTATGTACATTTTTTCGGTATTCACCATATAAAGTTAATCAGAATCTCACATAAGAATGTGATAATCTGAAGGTAGTCCATGGCCGTTCACAGAAGAATGAGTGCATGCTACAACTTTGACGTTTTGATTCCTTCAGCAGCATTGACAACATTGTGTTTTTTTTTTTAAAGTATACTCTGAGAGGGTTAATGTATGGCGTGCCACTTTGGCGGTGACGCAGCTGTGGTGAAGATAACAAGAGTCTGATATAGTGAAGGCCCTGATTCATAGGCATAGGTTAGAAGCTTTGTTGTGCTTGTCAATAGATCTAAAACATTTCCTTTATGGCATAGTCCAGGTTTTCGGGGATGTGTCACCCTGCTAAACTGATTTCCCTCCTTATATCCCTTTTGGAGGCATATACTGCATCTCTTTGTTCCCATCGTTGTTTAACTTTGGGAAAGTGCTGCCCTGGTACACTACGAGATGCCCTCGCTTCAGAGAGTACTAGAAGTACAGGCGGCCCCCTACTTTAAGGACCACTCGACTTATATACGACCCCTAGTACAAACGACTCTGGATATTGGTTCATTTATGTACTTAGGCCAGGCTACAAATAACAGCTATAAACAGTTATAAATGTGTCTGTAATGAAGCTTAGTGTTAATATTGATGATATGAAAACCCCAACATTTTTTAAATCAATTGTCACAGAGACCAAAAAAGTTCTTGTCGGGATTACAATGAAAAATATACAATTCGACTGGCATACAAATTCAACTTAGAACAAAACCTACAGACCCTATTCTTGTATGTAACCTGGGGACTGCCGTACTGCTCCACCACTTCCCTGGTCTCCAACACATCAATGTACCACGTATGCATTAAACATTGCCATATGCATGATGTCCAAGTGCCAGTTTTCTTATTACCCAACATCATCGATTTCTGTTAGGATTGCACAAATCTCGCTGTCTACATAATCCTCTCAAGAATAAAGAATTCAAATAACAGATAAACCTATTTTGAAACGAGCTCTAACATTCTTAAATGTAAGATAATGGTTTCTTACATTAACCCCTATACGCACACAGACCTTATAGTACGTCCCGGGGCATACATGCTAAAGCGCACGGGGAAGTGCTATAATGTCCTGCTTCTGCACCGGCTCACGAACGGAGCCGGCACAGAAGCAGTGGCTGTCTTAAGCTGTCTATCACAGGCTGACAGCCTGCACTAACACCTGCGATCGGTGCCGTCAAGCATGACCACGGCGGGCACTATGATAGATCCCCCCAGCCATTTACGGGGGATCCGAGCCACTTCTGGGCAGCATCCGGGACTGGCATGTGCCCGGAGCGCCCGGTCTCCCTGGCAGTCAGACCTTCCGGGTCTGACTGAAAACGGTCTGAGCATGCGCTTTAGCATGCCAGACAGATTACACTGCTCTACAATAAAAATGTATTGTAGAGCAGTGTATTGAACTTAACCAGCGATCAGAGCATCACTGGTTAAAGTCAAGTATGTATAAGTAAAAAAAAAAAAAAGTGAAAAACCTGAAACACTAACATTAGAATAAATAAAAAATAAAATACAGTAAAATATATAAGCCCCTGAAAATGTCCTTCCAATAAAACACTTAATAAAGTATAAAAAAACACAAAACACAAAAAGACCACCATATTTGGTATTGCCGCGTCCGAACAATCTGTATAATAAAAAAAGAATGTTACCTGGACCTGCACAGGTAAACGTGGAGAAAAAAACCGCAAAACTTTCAGAAAAAAGATCATTTTAATTAATACCTATTAAAAATGCTCATAAAAGTTGAGTTAAAAAAATGTTTATGCACTCTAAAATAAGCCCATCAAAAGAAACAAACTCTTAACCCTTAACCAGATTTTTTCAGCTGGAAAAATAAAAAAAGTTTGATATGAAAAGATGGTGAGTAAAATGAACAAGATTTTCCAAATTAATTTTATTCAGTACATTGAATTAAAAAAAAAAAAAAACCCACATATTTGGTATCCCTGCGTCCCGTAACCAATATGCATAATAAAAAGAATCATTATAGAACCGCAAGTGAACCCCGTAAAAAAAAGAACAAAAAGCTCCAAAAAATAACTTTTTATTAATAACCCTTATAAAAATGCTCTAAAAGTGATTTTTTAAAAAATGTTATGCCTATTAAATACGACCACTAAAAAGAAACAATTGTTTACTTCCGCAAAAATAAGCCCTTAAAGGGTTGTGTCACAATAGCAAATGGCTGTAATTGGGTCCAATGCATTGTGAAAAGTACTTTCACCATTTACAATTATTACATATATGCAGGCTTACTGAGATAACTCCTTTTTGTCTGTTGCTTGGCGCCCCCCCTATGGTAGCTGTGTAACGTCCTGAGCTACAGCTGATCTGGCCGAGTCTCGCACAAAAATTCCCCAGTGCTCTGCACTACAGATCACTCCACGGGCTCCAGCTCCCTCTCACCACTGAGAGATCAGCTTGACACACTGCAGCAATAGGAAAGTGTGAGAGAGGAGGGGGCGAGATTGTGCTGTGATGCCACTGAATTTACCAATTCACAGGAGCTTCACAGCAGCACGATACAAGGTAAACTGCAGACATACATGACTATCTGCTGCACAGCCCTTCATCCCTCCACCCTTAGTCAGGTCACCAGGAGGCTGCAGAGATAAGACAAGTAACAGGCTAAAGATATGATCGCTCTGAGGCAAGTCTCCTCCTGTGACTCTCCACCATTCACTGTCCCCTACATGCTACATGCTGTCCTGCAGTCATCCTCCTATACACTCCCACCATTTATGTCCCTCCATGTACACTGTCTCCTGATGCCATACTCCTCCGGTACTCTCCACCATTTCACGTCCCTCCCCCATTTTTTTTTTTTTTTTGTTACCCTGTGTCCTGCAAAGGGGCCCGGTCCCTGATAGAGGAATAGCTAAAGTAAGGAAACATGTGAGAGCTGTCACCTATTTATCTATGCATTCCATGCATGTCAGCCTGGGGACCGACCCTGAGCTGTGAGAATACATAGTTACATGTGTACTATGTGCGTGTCATGTGTAGTGTGCAGGGGCCACCAGATTCAGGATTTCTGGCGCACGTTCTTCATGAATATTGGTGCCCCCTGCCCATGCTGGGACAGACTCACCAACTTTTTTGGTGTACTTTAAATGGGGCGTATTGACACATTTTAAATGGACTCTATGGATCAGCAAATGCAGGGACTATTGAGCACAGTCAGGTGGAAGGAGGACTGAAGGCGCTGAGCGCTCTGTCGCAATGATGTTGGGAATAACTGCCGAGCTGTCAGTGCGGTGCATGTGCCTGGATAGGCCCCCCCACATCTGCTCTGTGTGGAGCAGAATAGAGGCCTGAACAAGCATCATAATAACAAATAGAAAGATCTTTCATTCCAGGTAACAATTACAAATAGATTTTGAAAATTTTACCTCTTTGACAGCTCCTTCGATGGCCCAGCCGGCACCCATACAGCAGGTTCCCACCACATATGGGGATCGTGCAATCGCTGAGAAATGGGTATCAAACTTTGTGAGCCTTTTTTCATTTAAATCATGTAAAGTTTCAGTTTTCACCAAAAATGAGTGTCTTGTGAAAAATATTACATTTCAGACGCACCTCCATTTTGTTTAACCCTATAAAACACCTTAAGGTGTTAACAAACTTCTTAAAAGTGGTTTTTCATACGTTGAGGAGTGTTGGTTGTAGTTTCCATAATGGGGTAAATTATGAGTCTCGCTATTATTTAGGGCCTCTCAGTGTCAATTAGAATTTGAGGAGGTCCATCTAAATTACGGTTCGGTGATTTTACAAAATGTAAAAATTATACCTAAATTCTGAGCCTCATAACCATTCTAGAAAATAGGTGGAATCTTAAAAAACCCTGCCACATAAAGCAGACATTTGGAAAAGTAAGTTATGAAATTTATGTGGGTGCTATGACGATCAGCATCAAAGTGAGAATTTAGAAGTGGAAAATAAAGAATTTTCTAAAATTTTGCCAAATTTAGTTTTTTTTTTCATAACGAAACGCAAAAGATTTCATCCAAATTTTTAAACTAATTTGAAGTAAAATGTGTCACGAAGAAAACAATCTCAACATCCCCTGAATCTTCAAGCGTTCCAAAGATATAACCAAAAAATTGGGGCCGCGTCTTAAGGCCAAAAAGAGGCTGAGTCCCGTGGGGTTAAGTTCTTTTTTAAAGGGGTTTCTCACGCGACAAGTTTCTTATTGTACTAAAGATAACCAAAAATAACACAAATATAAATCCACCTGTCTCTATCAGTCCTGCTTACACAATTCAGTGGCCCCTAGGACATTACCCGTAACTTTGACTTTAGGTCGGTTTCAGCCATCTTGGATTCATGTGTGAACAGCATGTTGTTGTGAGTTCATAGGAGTCACTTCTGTCCGCACATCCTGGAGCAGAGAGAAACCTGCCAACTACAGACTACAAGCAGTATGTGATATTGGGGAGAGGGGGAGGCAGGAACATATCTGTGAAAACGATATGTGCAGAGAACGTGTAAAAGTTGTGAGCCTCTGTCAGGCCTCTGTGTAATAGGATCTCAAAGCATCTCTGACCGGTCTCATCCTCTCTTTCTAGTGTCAGTGTGTTCCGTTACAATGTCAGAAGGCCAGATGAAAGTGAATTATTTGCCTGATACCCTGAGAACATGAACCACATTGTCCCCACAAAACTGAAGGATTATAATGTGTCTGCTAGAGAGCCCCCGCCTACACCCTGGAATTTGCATGACAGCCTAAAGAGTGATAGGAGCTATGGGGATGAGATGTGAGGAATTTCTTCTTTTTTTAAGGTACAAGCAGAGACTTATTAAGCTGGTTACATGAAAATCCATACAATACATACATAAACAGTTATAATATAAAAAAGAATGTAAATAATAATAACATTACTATGAAAAGTATAAAGCATAAAATTTTAGGAAGCCTTTCCAATCATATGGTGTCTGACAATGGCTTTGCGTAGCCAAATAATTCATACTTTTATTGAGATGTCTGAGAGGGGATGTGATATGCTATGTGAAACAGTACCTCTTCATTGATGGTAGACTTTGTAAGGAATGCTATTAAAAATCATAACTATACACAGACATGGTAAAATGATGCAACACATTTCAGTCGTAGATACTGGATTCTTATTGCCTATACCAAACTTGTGGTGCTATGCAGTGCGTTATATGATTTGACACAGATTTAACTTCTGAGGTTTGGAGAAATGTGAAAAAAATTCTACTGACCTTATCCTGTTAGCAGGGGCTCATAACTACTGGTTATGGCCAAGACATAACAAATAGACCTGTCTTTTGGTCTATGCCTATTGGTCCTGAAAAGGGTGAGAAGGCCCCATTTGATGAATAATGGGCTGTGGGCTCTTAAAGTCGGCACCCTCTATGCAGTGCTAGAGTTGGATTTTTAAAAAAAATTACCAGAAACACATAGGTTCAGGATCAGTGGTAGTGGATCCTCTGGACTACCACGACAATGACGGAAGCCGTCACCTGGGGACCGGAGTCTAAGTGGCACCCAGTTTTCACGGAGCCCACTTCAAGGCTGGTTGGACTTCTGCGCGTGGTACCACCAGGTCGTTCCACCGGCGAAGTATCGTATTCATGAGGCAGGGCGTCATCAGGGACAGGCAGGAGCGGGGGCACCATCTGTCACTGGGGACCCCTGGTGACAATAGGCTTGACCAACTGAATGTGATTCTGCATTATATTTTATTTGATCATATAAAGAAAGAAATTTATATTTTCCTCCTCTTTTTGTACGGTTACCTATAATAATGGGCAGCTTGGAAAAAAGTTGTTTCTCTCCAAGTATCTCTTGCAACCCACAGTATGATCTCCGGATAAAACAGATCATAGTGCCATTACATTTTCCTCTGCATTTCAGCAGGAGATCATGATGGTAATGTTTTAGTAACAAGTTGGAAGATAGATAAACACAATATCACTGTTTAAAAGTGCAAATTCTATCTTTTCTTGTACATGGGACATGTTTTAAAAAAATTGCCAATATTCAATTATGCACCTCATCCTTTGCTCTTAGTTGAATTGTAAGTATTCCTAGTGCCCTATATTATTAAATTTTAAAGATATTAATCAAAAAAGGAACTGTGAGTATGGAAGGATAGTTTGGAGAATGCACCCAGAGGAGCTCTTGTCAGCCGTTATAAAGAGAATCAGTACAAAAAATCATGATGCCAATGGTACCATACACCAATGCTACTCCAAGACTAACCCACTTATTCTGACATTGCTGGAGGTGCGATGGACTGGGCATCTTAGTTCACATTTCTTGGGGGGGAGTGGTCCATTATCCCCCCAAACTTTTGGTCTGAGGTTTCAACATGCTATACAGAAAACCCTAGACAACTACTTAGAAAAGACCGGTAGTGTTACGTGGGACTGCATCCATTAGGGACTAGGGAAAAGCACCGCCGAACTAGGTAATATCTCATATCTTGAGTGCAGCAAAAACTATAGTTCATTATTCTGAAGAAGTCGACTCCCCTACCTTTATCAGATTTATGTACACGTGTGCGGCACATGAGAACACTGTAATATATGACCGCCTTCTACATGAACAGACGCCGACCAATTCTGTACGATCTGGGCCTCTTGGGACCGCTATAGAAGGCCTTCCTTAGTGAAATAAACATCATTACTATGGAGACACATAAGGGAGATCCATGGGTAGTTTCATTTCTTCCGTATTACACTGTTCTTCCTACGGGATGTTTATGTTTATTTTCTTTAATTCCAAATGCTGATATTAGATGTGAAGTTTCAGAGTAAGAATATGAAAATAGAAGTTAACAGAAATGGGACCTCTGATGGTCCAGTTCATTCTTGTTCTTGATAACGACAAGTTGTTTTGCTGGACCACTACATTGTCTACATGATGTATAATGTTCTGCCGACTATTTGCAGGTTCTACAGAACCTCTTGTGGATACAATGTACACTTTTCAGGACATTAATGACCTTGTGTACTATCTGTTATTTTTGTGAAAACTTTAAACATTCAATAAAATGTTAAGGTTGGAAAAAAAAAAAGGAAACTGTGTAATTAAAATCAGCTGCAGAATCAGTCTCCTTTTTCTTCGATTGACCTTTGGCTTCGGTCTGTGGCAGAACTCCCTTGAGCTGCTGTCATGCTACTATATGATATGCTGGAGGTAAATACTTGCAACCCTTCCCTAATTATTCACATATCACTATCACAAGAGATCTTTTTTACTTATTTTCCATTTTACTGCTGATTGTGAAACTATTGCCCAATTCAAAATAAAATAAATATCTAGGAAATCTGGAAAAACTTGTTTGTTAGCAATAGAACTACGCAAAACAAATATGGCACAAAAAATGATTTTTTTCTTTTTATTCATCTTTTCAGCCTTTGGTTCATAGGATCGCCTCCTTATGCTCTTATCGTTATAATCAAGTCGAAGAGGAAGAACTAGTTGCGACATGACAGGTAAGCCTTGGCAAATATTGAATGGTAAACATACTTGGGCAACAGGTTTTTTTTTCCTTTTTGTTCCACCCAGTAAGAAGATAGTTTGCATAGTATGGAAGATCAGTGACATGAACATAGACTTATTAAAGTCAAAATAGAAGGTAATAAGCTTTATGCTTAGAAGGAAATTATAACGTAGTTTGTCAATCTATCAATGAATTTAGATGCTTTACATTTTCACAAACATTTACCATACATAAATAATGGACAATATTGTTTAAAAAGTGCCAAATATACCAGAGACATGGGCATCTATAGAAGGCAAAAGTATATAGGAGGAGCATATCTCCCTCCTTCGCCTCTTCCTGGTCCCCTCCTACTCCTCCCTCCTTCCTCCTCTCCAGCAGGAACCTTGGGTTGTTGCAGCGGGTGAAGGGGAGGTTTCATTCTACTTTCAGTATAAGGCTCATTTTCACTAGCAACACTCTTCGTCCTCATTACACTAAATATCTATTTTGGCTTTATTTTTGTGAGGGATAAAGGAGGGTGGCAATCTACAGAGCGTTTATTTATAAGCTTTTCACATTGTTTTAGTTTTTAGAGCATCAAACTAATGTGCGATTAGGATTATTGTGTCAATTTGGATACTGGATTGCATGGCGTGATATTTCATCCGAATCCAGTTACATTTAAATAATTCAATGGTAGGAAATGATACCTGCCCACTAAGCATGTGACACTTTTCTTTATGACAAGTTATTTCTAATAGGTTGCATGGAGGAATAGCTTCCTGAAGAGTAAACTTAACAACTTAAGAGAAGAAGTTGTTGAACTTTCACGCATTTGAACCTTTTGTGTTAAGATTGGACAAATATGTATTTTTACTCGTATAGAGTTGCACTCCTAGGCATGGGTTATACCATGGGATATGGTATGCGTTTTATTTTTTCTGTGTTTTACGCAGCCACAAATGTTTTGTCACAGCTAGTCAAGGTAAGACAAGTCTTTTTGCTGAAATGCTGCATGTGTTTAAAATGCTGTAAGGGTGTGAAAAACTAGTTTCCTTCACATTAATATTTGTTTTATATTGTTTTAAAAATAATGTATGTAAACGTTTTACAGACTGCAATGTGACAATTTGAATCAATTATCCTAATTGTGGGTTGTGGGGAAACTTAAGAGGTATGAAATGCAGCTATGAGGATTTCTGAGAGACAAGTATAAAACACTTACCTGCTTTTGGAAACCTCCCATAAATAATGATATTAAAATAGGGCCCCCAAGTACAGTTTATTAGTACTGTTGTCTCATCACAAATATTCATAGGACAACATTATCAATATTTGGAAGTGAAGGTACAGTTTTGAAACATCGCTGTAACACAAACCTAATAATTATGAGCTGAAATGTAAAAAATTTTAATAGAAACCTACCTCGAAAGTACTAAATAAAACATCGTCCCCTAACACCTATGTTACAGCATGAAGATGTTCCTATGTTATTAATGTTTGTAGAAAACCATTAAAGCTTTTACCTCAATTTAGATTTGGATAAAATTGCACAATACGGCAGTCCCGGGTTACATACAAGATAGGGACTTAGGTTTGTTCTTAAGTTGGAATTTCTATGTAAGTTCGAAACTGTATATTTTATCATTGTAGTTCCCGACAATTTTTTGTTTTGTTTGCTCAGTGACCCATTGGAGTTTCAAATTTTTTGCTGTAATAGACCCACAAAAAGAAATATCAATAAGCTTCATTGCAGACAATTTAAGCTATGATTGAAGTTGGGATATTTTTTAATTAAGCATCCAGAGAGCTTCCCAGAGGTCACTGGGCAGAGGGGCCGTCTGTAACTATGGGTTGTCTGTAAGCGGGTTGTCCTTAAGTCGAGGGACAGCCTGTTAATATAAAGGGTGATTTTAAAAGGAACTGTATACCATCATGCTATGTAAGATTGTTACAAGAAAAGAAATCCAAAATACAGACTATTTTCTATTCATTAAAATAGATTTAATTGTGCAGAAAATATTAATGGAAGCCACAACTTTGTTACACTTATAGTATGTGGGTTATAATTCAAAGCCAAGTAGCAATGAGCATTAAGGTGATATCCTATGCGTTCATTATGTGCTTAGCATAGTTTTTCTGTTCTATCTTTGACCTTTGAATAGTTGCTTTTGGGGGCTGAGATAGCCCATGATGTGTTTTTGATGCTGTATTATGGGCCTCTTGTTATTTTTTTGACCTTTAGCTATGACTGTGGATGTTTGGTGAGGTGGGGGAACTCTCAGAACCACTTTTCAGGGCCAGAAGGCTAGCAGTCTGGGTGTCGGCGGACTTTGGAAGAAGATTCCTGCTTATAAAAAGCCTTGATACTCACAATAATAAGAACAGAAACTAGGGAACTGACCATGAGGTGCAAAGCGAGGACATTATTTACAAAACGATCATTACCAACTACTCTGATATGAATCCTTAAATGACAAAAAGACTTAAAAATGACAAATCACATTCTGTAATGGGAACGTTGTCACTACATCAGTTTCTGGCACCACTCAGCATCGGTAACACTTAAAGTGTGCTTATACAGATGCATCTAAGAGCTATATGTTAGAAAATAAATGAAATCTATATCTAAGAACATACAAAATCAAAGATTGAATTGCGCCTCAGGAAATATTCTAACGAGTTTAGGAGATCGGCTGACTAATCTATACAACTGTAAATACTGACCATAAGGCTCTATAGTGGCTCTAGCGAACCTCATATACCACCCGTTGAGTTATCTGAAAGTATAAGTACAGGCTGGTCCCCTACTTAAGAACACTAGACTTACATACGCCCTAGTTACAAACGGACCTCTGGATTTTTGGTATTTGCTGTACTGTTTTTTTCTTTCTCTTTTGTTTTTTTTTTTTTTGTGTTTTTTTTTTTTTTTTGTTGTCGTTTTTTTTGTTTGTTGTGTTTTTTTTTTTTTTTTTTTTTTTTTTTTTTTTTTTTTTTTTTTTTTTTTTTTTTTTTTTTTGTTTTTTTTTTTTTTTTTTTTTTTTTTTTTTTTTTTTTTTTTTTGTTTTTTTTTTTTTTTTTTTTTTTTTTTTTTTTTTTTGTTCCTAGGTCCAGGGGCTACAATAAACAGCTTGGCTATGGTAAACAGTATTCAGAGGTGTTGCCTATTAAGATTTATTGTTAATCGGCTCTTATGAGACCCAACATTTAAAATCCAATTGTCACAGAGACCAAAAAAGTTCTGCTGGGATTACAATTAAAAATATACATTCCAACTTACATACAAATTCGACTTAAGAACAAATCCACAGACCTATCTGTATGTAACACGGGGACTGCTTGTTTGGATATGCAATAACAACAAATAAGGATACATTAATAATAGTTTAACTATAGCTAATTAAGAAAGGAAATGAAATAACTGCAAAACTTGCCCTGATTTTCTGCTCAAAGAATTCAATGATTGAGTAATTAAAAAACTGAAAAATGCCTGGTATTTGTACAATTACTCATTCCAGCAAAGAAGGAGAAAAAAGGGAGAAGAAAAAGGCACAGAAACCAATCTTTATTACCCTTGGTCTTTGCTGTTTGGCTGAGAATGTGCTGAATTCCCTTCAGTGCATTCAAGTAAGAAGTCGGAACTTCTACTGATGGAAAGCTGCAACCTCTGTTCTGAACTAGGTAAGGGGTAAGTAAATTTGAAAAAATTAGCTTTGGGCGGGTTCCCATAGGCCCTTAAAAGCATAAGGACACCTTTCTTCAGCTAATAAAATCGCTGCCGCAAAATAGGCGAATAATTTACATTATTCTCGCGGGGGGGGTAACCCAGGCAGAGAGTCAAGAGAGCGAGGTGGGGATACATACACGTGAGTCCCGCGGATTGCCTCACACTCCTTTCCCTACATTCATCCAGCGGTCAGCTGTATTATAACAAATGCCTACGGCTGCCATGAGTGGGATTTGAAAGCAGGAAGATAAGCAGTAAAGGCGCGCATACGCCCTAGGAATTGTGTTATAATTCAGCCAACTCTGATTCCATGCGGCCCGTCCTACATCCTGCCCTGTTTCTGACATTATGACTAACGTCTGTGTATCTCGGTCTTGGCTGCACCGCGGACGAGTCGCACCTGGGAATGACCTGGTGGTATACACTGCGCAAAGTCAAAACCCTTCAGCAGGCTATGGTGAAAAGATCCGGGGGCCCTTAGATACGGTCCCAGGTTCCAGGTGTCGGGCTGATGTCATTGTTGCGGTGGTCCAGTGGGTCCACTACTCTGGAGCCTGACAGTTGTATAGGACAGAAGCATTAACCCTTTAACGACCTGGCCCTTTTGTTTTTTAATTTCCATATTACACTCCCCACCTCAAAAAATCTATAAACTTTTAATTTTTACATGTAAGAGCTCTATGACGGGTGTGGTTTTGCGTAACCAAATGCATTCATAGTGAGTATTTAATTTTCCATTTTGTCTTGTACTGGAAGTGGGAAAAAAAATTCAAAATGCAGTGAAACTGGTGACAAAAACGCATTTTGCTTTTCTTGTGGGCTTGGATTTATGCTTTCACTGTGCACCCAAATGACATGTCTACTTAGTTCTTGGGTCGGTGTTTGCTGTGCAATGTGCAATCAGGGAATAACAAATTTGTATAGGTTTTATAAATGTTTTCATACATTTTACAAAAATGCAAACTCCTGTACAAAATTTTCTTTGGTTTTGCTATCTTCTGAGCTAATAACTATTTCTACGTCGGTTGTTTTGTATAGAGCTGTGGGTTTTGTCAGTTTTTGTGATTTTTTATGACGTTTCAATGCACCATTTTTAGGACTATACAACTTTTGATCACGTTTTATTGAATTTTAGATATTTTCAAACATGGCAACAAGTGCCCATTTCGACTTTGGGTGTGCTACTTTTGCAGTACAGGGTTAAACGCAGTTAAAAAAAACGTTATTATATGTGATAGATCTGCATTTTCGGACACGGCAAGTTATTGCAATTTTTTAAGTTTTGTTTTTTAAATTTTAACTATTTTTAGACCCCCTGGGTCCTTAACCCTAGGTTGTGATGATCCAAACCATAAATGCCATTACTACAGTATGGCAGTAAGTAAATGGGGATTTTCATCCTCATACATTACCATGTGCAGTTAGCACATCATTATAAATGAATGGGTAAAATGAAAACCGTCTCATGTCTCGAAGACCAGAGGCCGTTATAGCAATGTATCATCGCTCCCTGATGACGTCACGGGGGGAGCGACAATGTTTGGTAAGATGGCGGTGCCCAATGCGCCCGACAAGATAGTACTAGCCCACGATCGTGGGTGACCGTAAGTCTGGCTATGGAGCGGGTACATCCCATGAAGCGGCACCGACGAACGCTGTGGTTTACTATTACGGTGCGCATTCTGTTAACGTCCGTGCCTAAACGTCGCTCTATCTGCCAGTTGCTTACCGCTTTCCCTGTATCCAGCTTTTCATGTGCACAGATGTGAACCTGGCTTATGCCTGTATTCCGTTATCCAGTTACTGTCTGCCCCACCATCCAGCAGCTGCCAGAGGAAGTAAGTTTTCCCTGCATCTTGTAGTGTCGCTCAGGGACCATCAGTCAGGTTCTGATAGTGGGTCCGCCATTTATCAGGGAGGGTATCTGCTTTTAGGCAGGGCCCTAGCCCGCAGGCAAGTCAGCAGGGTTTGAGTTCGCCACCACTTTACCTAGTCTGAGAGCTAGCGCCAAGCCTGGTTATGGTCACAGCAAACAACGAAACCTGCACAGCAAGGATACCCATACAATGAGTTATAATAGCCGGAGCGGCAAACCACACTCTTCAAAAACAATAAGACTGTTGACTGAAAGAAAGCAAAGTTGTGTATAGACCAAAAATATTTACACAATCTTTAATAATTATTCCCCACAACACTAGTTTTAGAAACAGATTTAAATGTTGCAACAGTACGTCCGACCACAACCCATGAGTGACCACAATAAGTCCATTACACATAACATTACAAGAAAACAATGAAACATTGTCATGTGTTCCCGAATCTGTAAACAATTGTTGGGACGATGGAAGTCAATAGTACAAAATGTGACGGCTCAAGTCCAAACAATGCAAAGAACACTGACAGAAATAGATGGCACACTAAAAAAAACAGTAGTTACTCACCGGTAAATGATGTTTTCCTGTACCACGACGGCAACAACCAGAGGAGCGGATCCGCCCCAGGGACAGGAAAACCTGACGCTTAAAAATGCGCTCCTCCTATCGCCTAGTGGTTTACAGAGACTTGAAGAAGAGACTAGCGTTAATACATCAGAAAAAAAATTCCTGCATGCGTTTAGTATGTAGATATTATATATATATTTTATATTTAATATTTTTTTGGCACCCATTGACCGGCCCCAGAAAAAAGTAGGAAAAACACCTGGGTGGGAATAACAGGTGCCATCGTGGTACGAGGAAACATCATTACCGGGTGAGTAATACTGTTGTCCCCAGCACCACGACGGCACCAACCAGAGAGATTTTCAGAGAAGAAAAAACTTTTAGAGGGATAATAAGGAAAAGACCTTCTCCCAAGGGAAAGGGTCGAGAGTCGAGAGAACCCGCCACATCTAACCGTAGTTTTAAAGAAGGTGTTGTGTGTGTGGGGGGTAGACCAACAGGCGCTCGACATATTTGTTTCTAATGAGGTGTCTGAAACCCAGCCCAGGGATGCTGCTAGAGCTCTGGGCATGAATCTTTTCTGGAATAGATCTTTCAGCTATTAAATGTATAACTGGATTAGTAGCCCTGATCATCTAGCGATGTCGTTGATGATGCATTGTCCCCGTGTTCTTCCTGAAAGAGAAAACAAACAGACTATCGTCGTACGGAATGATTGAAACTTTCCAAGTACTGGAAGCCACACTACGCATTGACATCGAGATTATGAAAGGGATTTCTCCTTATTACTTGGATTATTTGAAAGCAAAAGAGGGCAGGACTATATCTGGGATCTATGGAAATCTGATACTACCTTCGTGAGGAACTTAGGGCAGGTCTCAATAAAATCCTATCCAAAAAATAAAGTAAAGTATGGAGGCCTACAAGACAATGAGCCCCCCCCCCCAAATCTCACTCACCCTCTAGGCTGAATTGTAATGGCTAATAAAAATATGCTTAAAAAGTGCGTAGTTTTAGGGAGAGTATTCTAGGGGTTCGAAAGGAGAACCTTGATAGGGCTTTAACACTAGGGTAAAATCCCAACAGGGGAAACTTGACCTGTGGAAGGGAAAAAGTTTATGGAAGCTTAATGAAGGGTGGTTGGCTTACGTTCAATCAAAAAAAATCAAAAAGCTGCAAGGGCCGACACCCTGAACCTTCAGTGTGGATGGTTTCAGACCCGTTTCTAGGCCTAAGCTGTAGAAATCCTAAGATGTACTAAAGTCAGGGTGTAAATATCAATTGGTCTCTGACCATAAAGTTAAAGAAAGCCTTCCATGTTCTTCTTAAATAACTTCTGTTAAGTAAACAGGCTTTCTGCTCTTCTGAGGGTCGAAAATGACTTGACCGACAGTCCCTTTTTCTCCGAAATCACCCTCTCAATAGCCATCCGTGAGATGAAGGACCTCACCTATGGATGATAAATAGGGCCTTGGCTATAAAAAGTCTCTCCATCTGGCAGAACGATGGGTGTCTATTGGACATGTCCCCTCAGACTTGAAAACCAGCACGGCGACGGCCAAAAAGGGGCGATGAGGAATGACCCTCGCATTCATCCTTTTATCCTTCCCCAGAGAGTTTCTGGGAATATTAGGATAGCAGGGGGGAAAAGCGTTTTTTATAACAGATTATGTCTCAAAATTTTTTGTGAGAAGGCATCTACTGCCAAACGGTGATCCATGCATCTAGGGAAAAAAAACTGTCTTCACCCTGCGATTCCCTGTTGCTAAAAGGTTCTTTTCCGGGAGACCCCATTTTTGGTTGGATTATCATGCTGAAGATCTCACCATTGAGAACCCATTCCCCCTGGCGTGATGATGCTGCGACTAAGAAGTTGCTTGTGGGTATTCTCTTGACCTTTTATGTATATGCATTTAGGATACCAGGTGGTGACTCCGCTCTAACGAAAGGCTATCTGCATGAGGTGTGGACCCCTTGTCCCCCATTGCTGTTATGCTAGGCTACTGGCCGTAGTGTTGTATGATCTACTAAAATGTTTTTTGTTTATCAGAAAGGCCGAGCGCTTCTAACCCTTTCAAAAATGGCCAGTAGTTCTTTGCCCATTTGAGGAAAAAATTGCTTCCTGAGTTGCTCCACTCGGGTCCCTGAAAAATTTTGCCCTCGGTTCACACCAACCCACGGGCTTGCATCGTTGTGATAATTCGTTCTGGATTGAAAACCCAGGGAGAACCCATCTCTAAGTTTTTTTTCGGTGAATTAGCCACCAACTAGGGACTTAATACTAAATCGGGTTATTCCTATTCCTTGTCTTCTAAGGAAGTAGGATTTCTTGTACCAAACCTGAAGAAGAAAATTCTGTAAAATTTCTATGTGAATTGAGGCCAGAACTGCAGGAATGGTGGCCAATAAATCCTCGGAGGGACATACCCCTCTGATGGTTGTACGTGGGACTTTGTAATTTTTGTTAGACTTTCCCTTATCATTCTTGTTTTTCTCTGGGAAGAAAATATTTTTGGCAAACTTGAGTCTAGAAGGACCCCAGAAAGAGATTCTGTTGGGCGGGACTACTTCTGAGGTTTCTATATTTATAACCATCTCAGAAATTTAGAATTTCTCGAAACTGATCACGTGATTTCTCAAGCTCTTTGAAGGCCCTACCAGAGGAAATCGTCCAGGTAGGTAATGGTATAAAAGCCCCTGATCGAACCTTATGAAGACTGCCATCTTCCGAAATAATTTGGTAAAAACCCTTGGTGCTACGGGAATACCAAAGGGGAGGGCTCTGTATTGAAAATGTCTTATCTTTTGCTCTAAAACTGAACCGCAAACCTTCTGATAATCCGGGGTGGGAAAAATAGGTAAGTGGTAATAGTGTATGTGAGATCGATTGACGCCATAAAACACCCCGGATATAACAGATTACCGTTGATTTTAGGTTTCATTTGAAGCTTGGACTTGTAATGCCGGTAACTCTTTCAGATTATTACGTTTCAAGCGCACATTGGTTTTTTTTTACCCAAAATAGGGGTTGAATAGAACCCGAGGCGTTTCTTATATTGGGGACCGGGCACAGTACCTTTTTGGAGAGTAACTTGGTTATTTCTGACATCATCCTGTTGCCTTTCTCTCCCGATGGAACTTTTGTTATCTGAATTTCGAGGGGGAAAGTATTTGACGTACAATGTTATCCCTTGAGTGAGATATGGATCTGAGAATCCATGGCCTGTTTGAAATGTGTATACAGGCAGGGAAAGAAGTGGGATAGCTTTCCTCCTACCTGGGGCTTGCGTCATTGTGGCCGAGAAGTGGTGCCTGGACTGCATATACTGTTGGCCAAACAAATAACCTTTATTTGGATGCATGGGTCTGGATGGACATGGTCTGTTCTCTCTATCTCTCCTTGGTACCTGATTTACGAACAGTCCCGAAAGGTCTGGATCTGTTTGGAGCGGAAGTGTTGGAAACCCTTTTCCTGTCTCCTGCTTTTCTAATAAACATTCCAGAATGGGACCAAACAAAAAATTACTGTTACAGGGATTCCGCCATAATTTTCCTCTAGAGGCTAGGTCCTGACCGCTTTTCAACCATAACACCCTTCTGGCCCGAGTTAGACAGTGTGCGGAATCTAGAGGAAAAGCTCAAAACGTCCACCGAGATTGCCAGAAGAGCCCGCCCTTTCTGAATACCTGTATGAGGGCTTTTAGGGATTTCTCTAGGGACTTGTTTTTGGATGTACCCCCCAGCTGGTTTAACCAAACAAGACTGAGCGGGCCACACAGGTTGCCGTTTGCTGGTCAAAGGCGCAAGTGGTCGCATATTCCCATGATTTTTGAGGAGGAAACTTCTGCCTTCCTATCCATGGGGTCTTTTAAGCGTTAATTCCTCGAAGGGTATGGAGACGCCACGGGAGATTTATAATGGAAGCATCTACCTTTGGTGAAGGCAACAGGAGGACGGAAGCATTATCCTCAAAGGGGGGGGGGGGTACTTCTTTTAAATCCCTAGGGATATAGACTTTTTACCAGGATTTTGCCATTTCTTAGTGAATCAGGGATTGTTATGGTATTATGGATGGAAAAGTCACGTCTTTTCCTTTCCGCGAAACCCTCGAAACATTATATTATGGACTGCTGATTTATGGAGTTTCTTCTCCTATATTATCCATGGAGGATTGGACCATTCTAACATCCTTTATGTATCTTCCGCTAAGAATAAAGGACGACCCCGCGATTAATTCCGATTCTGAGAGTGAAGAGGCACCCCTTTCTCCCTCTGCTATGACGCTGATAATATTAAATAGGAGGAATTAGCGGAGGAGGGTCCTGGGAGGTCTTTTGCTATAAGGGTAGTTCTCTGATCAAGGATTCTTTAACTGACCTGTACTTCCTCCCTAATGACCTGTTCGCAGAGATTCCAGCCAAGAAGAAGACTCTTCTGCAGAATTTTGCCAATACATGCGGGAAGCAGGTACTTTTCTCATAGTTTGTAGGTAATTTCCGATTAACAGAATGTAACAATCCCTGTGATGGGTCTTTTTGGTAGCTATTGTGGGGACCTTTCTCGCCTAAAAAAATTTTGTTATACAAAAATTTACATTCAGTTATAAGAGAAACAGAGAAAAAAAAAAACCCTAAGTACACTCACCACCCTGAATACCGGAGTTGGGGAATCAAGGGGTCAGGAAGCATCACGTTCTTTCTGCCATACCTAAAAGAGTGTGGAGCACCATCCAAATGCAGACCGGCTTTCTTTTTGTTAAGAGATAAGCTCCGCCCCCTCTTCCGCGTACCGCCTCGACTCTTTCTGGCATTACAACTCCAGAAGAGTCCAAAAGAAAGGAAAAAAAATTAAGTTTAGTAAGAAAAACAACTCACCCAAGGAGGAGTACTTATATACCTGGGCTCTCCTGGATCTTGCGAAGTGTGTAGCTTGCCGCCCGCCCAGCGGACCGAAGTACTACGTATATACTTCTGGTGCGTTCTCTACTTAACGCCGGACTCCGGAAAGAGTTTAAAAGTGCACCTGCGGGCTCGCGCCCCGGTCCTAGTGCCTGGAAGAAAGCCGGCAACAACGGGTGCAACTCCCTGAAATGGAGGCCTCGTGTGGTGAGTCTATTCCTGGACCGCCACCAGCGATCCTAAAAAATAACAAACTAGACGAGATCAGGTCCTTCCAGGGACAGAAGCCACTGAGGCAGGAGGAAGGATAGGAGGAGCGCGATTGTAAGCTCAGGTTTCCTGCCCTGGGGGCGGATTCCTCTTATTGTTGGTGCCATTGTGGGGCGGGGAAAAAAGTCTTGCATGGTATATTGATCAGTGGTACATAATTACCAACATAGTTATCCAAAAAGACAGAGTGTTTGTTAGGTGTGGCAATGTGAGAAATTCCACACACATTCGTCAGTACATGCGATTTCCTCAGGGTCTATTGGTCACCTGTTGCCTGAAATATACATATAAGTCCCTCCCCAGGGTGATTTTTAGCCAATACCTGACTCCAGCGTAACTGTCAAGTAAGCTGTCCTGTACCCTGTGCGCTCTAATGGAATGGCGGTGCGGGCGTGTCTGTGATATGTTGCAATCCCCGTGATTTTTAAGATGAGAGTGCAGCATGCAGAAAAAGGTTCACAGATCATATGATATATTGTAAGTCTGCGTGACTTCAAGACGAGAGTACAGGCATGCGCGGAAAAGAGTCCACAGTATCTCTGGCAACACACAACACATTCGTGTGATGTCGCAAGCAGCCCAAGTATCTGACACCGACACAACCCACATAAATTCAATATGCCCAAATTTACATATATATGCATAGGACTAATTAGTACACACCAACTCTAGTCACATGCAAATATGTAAGGTGGTAGGTTGTCTGCAAAAAATAATGATTACATGCTCGAGGTTACCACCTGAGGAGAGAAGGAAAATATTAAAACAATCTGTGTTGTTAGAATTCTAATAACAAATCTTTTCACAATACAAAACTGATATACATGTACAATCCATAGGACCAAAAAACTCCATGAATCCGAATGGTCAGCCATCGGATGAGCTTCAAAGCAAAGTTATAGTCGCTTGGTTAGAAAAGCGTCCATTATTCATCTAAACTGTTTTCTAAGACACACTGTCCTATAGTCTCCTATGTGTATAGTACGGGCCAATAAGATCCTGTTCAGCAAGACTTGAGACGAGAGAAAGATTGGTTTTTCCAAACAAATTTGTACCACGCATCGAGAAACGTCTTGTCCACACGTATCTTTTCTTTTATCCGAAAAACTTTTTTGTTTATCAACACATCAACGATGTATATCCCAGGTTTCATCGAGGTATGTGCAATAGTTACCTTCCCTTTCATTTTGTGTTATTTTTATTACTAATTTTATTAGACACGTATATATTCTGGGGAGACAGACGGTATCGGAGCACCAGATGTACGACATGCACCTAGAGGACATCTCGAAAAGAAAATGTATAATGGTAAGTATGATCCCAAGTAATCATTTATCTAAGACCTCTCTGCAAGAAGTGTGTGAGGGGAAATTACTCTATATATAGTTTTATGTCAAAATGTTATTGACAAGTGAAAAAAGAAAAAAAAAAGGGGAAAAAAAGAAAAAAGAAAGGGAAAATAAGGGGGAAAAAGGGGGGGGAGAAAGACAGAAAAAGGGTTGAAAAAGGGATAGGAAATATAGTGGAATGAAGGAGATAAAAAGAGGGGGGGGGGGGACCCGTGAATAAAAGTGGGTAAGTGGCACTGAAAATAATAGGGGACACAACAGGTAAGACCCATAAGGGTCCTACGAGTGTGTTCAATAGGGGACCACAAGGGTCCAAACTACAAGGGGAAACCCTCCCAAGTGCATAAGAGTGAACTAAATACCAACACTTATAACACCCATATATTGGTATTGTAATGTAAAGAGGACAGATAAAGGATAAAACAAAAGTGGGCAATATGTTATCAAAAAGTAGCAAACTTACTATATATACTACCTGCTGCTTTATCTTTGTTTATAAAATCCTGAGAAGGCGGAGGTCTTCATTAATACCTGTAGGTGCAATAGAACCAGATAAAAATCCAACGGCCTCCCTACGCAAAAGTTCCGTTACCACGTCACCTTCCGGATGTTGGTAGGTACGAATCATATTCCCACTACTCTGATCCCGTTAGTTGAGCTCCAGGAAAGTGTCGAAAGGTCATAGTAGAAGACCTTACTTGTGATGCAAAGTGTTGAGAATCAGATAGATGCGTATCCTTCTCTAGATCTGCGTTTTGGACTCACGATCTTTGTCACAGGGGCAATGAGGCAATAGACCACATTTCTGCTTTTCAGTTGATAATTGGTGAGGTCAAATGTTTTTTGTTGGTGGGGTTACAACCGTGTGTTGGTTTCATAAGAGGGACACATGTACATCCCCCGATGCATATGAACCCAAGTTTCCTCACTCCTGCGGCCAAGGGGACCCCTGTGGAGGCTTCTGTCAGGTCATCTTTCAAATTCTTCGCTCTTTTTGCATCAGGCGAGGCGTTCAGTAATCAGGTATTTAAGCTGTTGGCTCTCAAGATGTCCAATTGTTCTCTAAATTTTCTGAATCATGACATTGGTTGTTTAGGTAGTTTAACTCCTGCCTAAATTCTGTGGATTTATCCCTGTGTCTAGGAGATTCTCCGGCTACCGTGTGCAGGCTCTGAGATAACCCTAGAGATGGTTTTTTTTCGGGTATCCCTATTTCCTGAACGATCTGTCAGTCTTTCCATTTCTGCAAAATATCGTCATTGGTGGTACAGTACTCCGATCGGGTAAGCTGTCCACAGGTATATTAGCTCCAGGTGTCGGGATGAATGAAAAACTACAATAGTGTAAAGACTGTTGGTCGTGTCACTTTCTGTACAAATCTGTACGCGATTAATGTATTTTCAATATCACAAAAAGTCAACGATGGTCTTGCAAAATGTGAGGTGAGGAAAGATGGTAAGATCCATGTGTTGTCAAATCATCAATACATTTTTTACACAGATCCAATGCGGTCCATGTCCAACACAGGAGAGTCACCTCATCGATGAATGTGTACCCCCCAAGGCATGTTGTGTGAATAGTTTGGATGGGGTGCACGTGTGTGTTCCTTCCAACCATCCCAAAATAGGATTGCCCCATTGCTTGTCCCCTGAGGCTGCCTGTAGACCTTAGATCAAAGGTAAATAGCCTCTGTCTCCACACAACTCCATAAGTTTCTAAAAATAAAGAGTCATCTGTCTAACGGTCACACAGTGTAGTGCTATCCAATGAAAATAGCAAGTGCCCCCCCGAATGCCCATCATGATGCGCTATTTAATGATACAACGCTTCCGTCAAGAGTACCATCCAGGATGTTTTCAGGTATGGTCAAATACCAATTTTACCAAAAGGTCAGCAGAATCTCCTGATATAGGCGTAAATTTTAATACTAATGGTGGGAGGAAGTAGAATACTATTGTACATCATGCTCTCTCACAAAGGCCCCAATCCTGAGCAATTGGACCTGCCGACGAGGGCGGTCAGGGACTGTGGACCTTTGGCAGGCATGTAAAAAAGTGGTTGGTACCACCGAATCCTGGACCATCAGAGATCGATGTGTATTCTTTGTGGTTGATTTCATAATTAAAAAGCTGCATCACACAAACGGTCATCTTCTTTTGAAGACCTCGTTGGGGGTCAGATGGAAGGGGAGTGTATGAGTCTTGTTATTATTGGAGTCTAGATCTCCTCAACTATAACATATCGTCAGGCCATAATACTACATTGCCCCCTATTATCAGTCTCTCGTTGATCAAACAATGTTGGATTACTCTTTCAGAGGACTGATGGCCATGCCTCTCCCTATGGTCAGATTTCTTGAGTATGCTCTATTAAGGGGTAACTCCTAAATGTCTCATCTCTTCACTATCATGAAATAATTGTTAAAGCCGGGCGGACCAAGCTTAAGGTTTGGAGTGATCGTGGAACGGCACATGTGCAAAGTGGCGCAAGGAGGCCTACCACGTACGCTCCTGATTGTTCATTTTCTTGTACCAAATCCAAAAGGTCCTTGAAAGTTGACTCGTCCTCCGCAGGAACATTTCTCAATCAGTGACGGTTGTTGGTACAACACCTTAAAAACAACTCCTACAGAAAGAAAGACACTTAATTAGCTCGAATTTATCGAGCTTATTTATTGGAGAAAAAAAGAAGCCCCTGTGATGCATGCTCTCTAAACAAAGGCCCCAATCCTGAGAACAATGGCATGCCGGGAGGCAGGTCGGGACGTGTGGACCTTTGCAGATGTATAAAGGGATACCACAGGATTCTTCGTCTGCGTTACAGATTTGTTACAGGAAAGTGACATGGACCAACAGTCTTGTTACACTATTGCCGTTGTTTTCATGACACCTAGAGATAATATACCTGTGGGACAGTTACACCGAGCAGGAGAAATGTATAACCAATGACCTATTTTTAGTGAAATGCATAAGAATCTGACAGACCTGTTTCAGGAATAGGGGATCCCGAAAAAAACATTCTAGGGCGTATCTCAAG
Organism: Engystomops pustulosus; assembly: GCA_019512145.1. NCBI lineage: Eukaryota > Metazoa > Chordata > Amphibia > Anura > Leptodactylidae > Engystomops > Engystomops pustulosus. The sequence goes on from CM033642.1 coordinate 164,676,087, forward strand.
AGCGGCACACGGTAGCGGGAGAATCTCCTTTAAGACACGGGTAAAATCCACAGAATTATAAGGCATGGGATAAACTACCATAACAACCAAGGCATATGATATCCAGAAAATTTGGAACATCTTGAGAGCCGAAAATGCCCTTTTAAATAACCCTGATTACTGAAGAATCCCTCGCCTGATGTGCAAAAAGGGCGAGAATTTTGAAAATGACCTGACAAGAGGTCCCCTCTGGGCGCGGAGTGAGGAACTTGGGTTTCATATCATGCGGGGGATGTACAGGGTGTCCTCATTATGAAACCAACAAAACAGGTTGTAACCCACCAACAAAAAACATTTGTGACCTACCACCAATTTACACTGCAAAGCAGAAATGGGTCTATTGCCTCATTTGCACCCGTGTGACAAAATATTGTGGTCAGACCACGCAGGAGCTCAGAAGAGGGATAAGCAGCATCTTTCAGTATCTCAAATACTCAATATCAACTAACGGGATCGAGTAGTGGGATTAGATTTCGTACCTACCCAACATACCAATAGGAACCTCGCGACGCTACCCTCGCACGTGGTAACGGAACTTTTGTGTAGGGAGGCCAAGTTGGATTTTTAATCTGGTTCTATTTGCACCTCACAGGGTATTAATGAAGACTCCTCTGCTCGGATTTTATAAACAAAGATAAGAGCCAAAGGGTGTAGAATATTGTAAGTTTGCTATTTTTTGATAATCCAATTTGCCCACTTTTGCTTTTATATCACCCTTTATCTGTCCTCTGTAATTACAATACCAAATATGGGCGGTTTTATAAGTTGATTGGTATTTAGTTCACGCTTATGACACTTGGGGAGGGTTTCACATTGTAGTTTTTTGGACCCTTGTGGTCCCCTATTGACACACATCGAGGACCCTTATGGGTCCTTTTGTCCCCTATTATTTTCAGGGCACGGACCCAATTATTCACGGGTCCACAAACACAAGGCCGGGGGAAGACGAAGGAAGGAAAAAGAGAGGAAGAGAAAAGGGGTGCACAAGGGGGCGGGGAGGAGAAAAAAAGGGGGGCACCCCTTATTGTCCCTTGCGTTTTTCCTCTTTTTTTCCCTTGTGTTTCTTTTTGCCCACTTTGTTTCAATAACATTATGCAATTAAAACTAAATGATAGAGTGACTGTACCCTAACACACTTTCTGCAGAGAGGGTAGGTCTAGATAAATGCAGTTGTAAGTGGATCATACTTCCATTTATATACTTCTTTCTCGAGAGTCCTCTAGGTTGCATGTCAGTACATATGGGCTCCGATACCGCTGTCTCCCCAGAATATATATATCTAGTGTCTAAATAAAAAATTGTTTATAAAAATAACAACAAAATGAAAGGGAAGGATAACTATTGCACATACCTCAGATGAAACCTGGGATATACATCGTTGATGGTTGATAATAACAAAAAACAGGCAGCTTAACCAGCCACACGGGCAAAACTCCCGGACTACCAATTCAGTTGGTGTTATATCCTTGGTCCGGCAAACCATCGTCCTATATAATCCACACTACTAACGACCGTCCACCACCAGGGAAGGAGCCCTGACAGGTAAAGGACGCGGTTTGGCTCAGTTTCCTGTCCCCTGTCTTATTCCTCTCTATGGTCTGTGCCTGTCTACTGGTGCTATTTGAAATCTGCATGGGATATGGTCAGTGACAGCGCCGGACCAATCCATAGGTTATCCCAAACAGAATGTGCGTTGTAGTTTCATGGGAAAATCCCACAAAGTGGGTCGTCATCATGCGATTGTCCTCAGGGTCTACTTGGTCCCACCTGTTTTGCCGAAATATACATTAAGTCCCTCCCAGTGGATCTTCAGCCAATCCTGGATTCCAGCGTTAACCTGTCAGTAACTGACCTCTGTACACCTGTTGTCTCCCTCAAGATGGACGCCGCTGGGGCCAGTGTTGCGTGGATATGTTGCAAATCCCGGTCCTTGATTTTTGTAAGACAGATTGCAGGCATGCATCCGAAAAAGGTCACCAACGTATGATCTAGATGTAAGTCTGCTGGACTCAAAGACGAGATACAACGCATCAGCCGGGAAAAGAGTCCCACAGTTAAGCTTGGCAACCAAACACTTCGCTGTTATCGCAGAGCGCCCGATCGACCCCGACAACAACCCACATAAATTCAATAGCCCAATTTACATATTATATCATATAAATTAGTACACCACCACTTAGTCCAGCAACATTATAAGTCAGATAGGTAGGTTTCTGCAAAAAGCATTACATGCTCGAGGTCCACCTTGAAGGAGAGAAGGAAAAATTAAAACAATCGTGTTTATCGGTATAACAAACTTCCAACTAACCAAAACTGATCCATGTACAATCCCATAGGGCCAACCAAAACACTCCATGAACCAAGGGTCAGCCCGGAGAGCTTCAAAGCAAATTATGTCGCTTGGTTAGAAAAGGGTCCCATTATTCCATCTAAACTGTTTCCAAGACACACTGTCCTATAGTCTCCTAGCGTATAGTACGGGCCATAAAGACCTGTTCAGCAAGACTTGAGACGAGAAAGACTGGTTTTTCAAAGCAATTTGTACCAGCATCGAGAAAACGTCTGTCCACACGTATCTTTTCTTTACCGAAAAACTTTTTGTTATACAACCATCAAGATGTAAATCCCAGGTTTCACTGAGGTAGGGTGCAATAGTTATCTTCCCTTTCATTTTGTTGTTATTTTTATTACTTTCTTATCAGACACTCATATATTCGGGGAGACAGACGGTATCGGAGCACCAGATGTACGACATGCGCCTAAGGACATCTCGACAAGAAATGTATAATGGTAATTCTGATCCCAAGTACACTCTTAATCTAAGACCTCTCTGTCAGAAATGTGTGAGGAAATTACTCTATATATAGTTTTGTCATGACTAATGTTATTGACACCATGTGAAAAAAGATAAAACAAGGGGAAACCGAAAAAAAAGAAAGGGAAAATAAGGGGGACAAAAGGGGGGGGAGAAAGACAAAAAGGGTTGAAAAAGGGATAGAAATATAGTGGAATGAAGGGGATAAAAGAGGTGGGGGGCCCGTGAATAAGGGTAAGTGGCACTGAAAATAATAGGGACAACGGTCATGTTTGTACCATGTACGGGACCATAGGGTCCTACGTGTGGTGTCAATAGGGGACCACAAGGTCCAAACTACAAGGGGAAACCCTCCCAATTGCATAAGGTGACAAATACCAATCACTTATAACCACCCATATATTGGTATTGTAATTGTAAAAGAGGACAGATAACGGATAAAACAAAAGTGGGCCAAATATGTATCAAAGTAGTCAAACTACTTATATATACTACCCTGCTGCTTCTTATCTTTGTTTATAAAATCCTGAGAAGGACTGAGAGGTTCTCATTAATCCTGTCGGTGCAATGAACCAGAAAAAATCCAACGCGCCTCCCTACGCAAAAGTTCCGGTTACAACCACGTCACCTTCGTCGGATGTTGGTAGGTACGATAATATATTCACCACTACTCTGATCCCGTTACGTTTGAGCTCCAGTCGAAAGTGTCGCGAAAAGTGTCACTACAGTAGAAAGTACCTTACCCTTAGGTGATGCAAATGTACGTTGAGAATTCAGATACTAGAAAGATGCGCTGTATCCTTCTCCTGAGATCTGCCGTTGTCGCGACTCACAGTTATTTGTCACAGGGGCACATGAGGCAATAGACCACCATTTCTGCTTTTCAGTTGATAATTGGTGGCGGTCAAATGTTTTTTGTTGGTGGGGTTCACACCGGTCGTGTTTTGGTTATTCAAGAGAAGGACACACGTACATCCCCCGCATGCATATGAACCCAAGTTTCCTACACTCTGCGGACCAAGGGACCTGCTCCTTGGGGAAGTGACTGTCTGTCAGGGTCAATCTTTCAAATTCTTCTTCGCTCTTTTTGGCAATCAGGAGGCGACTCCTCAGTAATCAGGTATTTAAAGCTGGTTTTGCTCTCAAGAGTCCAATTGTTCTCTAAAATTTTTGAATCTGTAACATTGGTGGTTATAGGTAGTATTAACTCCTGCCTTCTAAATTCTGGGAACATATTACCTGTGTCTGAGGAGATTCTCCCGGCACCGTGCTGCAAGGTCTGAGATACCCCTAGAGATGTTGTTTTTTGCGGGTATCCCCTATTTCACTGAAGACCTCTGTCAGTCTCTCGCATTTCCTGCAAATATCGTCATTGGGGTACAGTACTCCGTGATCGTGGTAAGCTGGCACACAGGGAGTATTACGCTCCGGGTGTCGTGGAGATCGAATGAAACTACAAATAGTGTAATAGCTGTTGTCGTGTCACTTTTCTTGTACACATCTGTACGCGGTTAGATGTATTTTCAGAATCACAAAAGTCAAACGATGGTCTGTGACAAAATGTGAGGTGAGGAAGATGTAAGTTCCATTGTTGTTCAAATCATCAATACATTTTTTACACAGATCACAATGCGGTCACCATCCAACAGGAAGTCACCTCATCGACTGACTGTTACCACCCCAAGGCATGTTGTGAATAGTTTGGATGGTGCACGTGTCGTGTCCTGTCCACCATCCCCAAAATAGATTGCCCATCCATTGCTTGTCCCTGAGGCCTGCCTGTAGACCTTAGATCAAAGGTAAAATAGGCTCCTGTCTCACACACTCCATAAGTTGCTAAAAATAAAGAGTCATCTGTCTAACGGTCACACAGTGTAGTGCCTATCCATGAAATAGCAGTTGCCCCCCCCCGAATGCCCATCATGATGCGCTATACTTACATATACAACGCTTCCGTCAAGAGTTACAATCCAGGATGTTTTCAGGTATGTCAAATACAAATTTTACCAAAAGGTCAGCAGAATTCCTGATATATGAGCGCGTAAATTTTAATACTAAGGTTGAGGGGAAGTAGAGTACTATGTACATCAGCTCTCTCACCAAAGGCCCCAAACCTGAGACAATTGCTGCCGCGAGGGCAGGTCAGGGACTTGTGGACCTTTGGGCAGCATGTAAAAAGTGGGTACCACCGGAATCTGGACCATCACAGATCGTGTGTATTCTTTGTGTTGATTTCATAATTAAAAAAGCTGCATCACACAAACGGTCACATCTTCTTTTTGAAGACCTCGTTGGGGGGTCAAGATGGAAGGGGAGTGTATGAGTCTTGTTATTATTGGGTCTATCCTCCTCACTATAACATATCGTCCAGGCCATAATACCTACATTGCCCCCGTTTATCAGCTCTCTTGATCAAAAATGTTGATTCTCTTTCAGAGACTTGATGGCCAGCCTCTCACTATGGTCAGATTTCTTGAGTATTCTATTAAGGGGTAACTCCTAAATGTCTCACCTCACCTGATCATGAAATAATTGTAAAGCCCCGGGAACCCAAGCTAAGGTTTGGAGTGATCTGGGAACGGCAACATGCAAAGTGGCACAGGAGGCCTACCGTACGCTCCTGTTGTTCATTTCTTGTACAAATCCAAAAGGTCCTTGAAAGTTGACAGTCCTCCCAGGAATTCTCAATCATGACGGTTGTTGGTACAACACCTTAAAAACAACTTCCTACAGAAAAGACAGACACTTAATTAGCTCGATTATCGAGCTTATTTATTGGATGAAAAAGAAAGCCCTGTGACATGCTCTCTCACAAGGCCCCCATCCTGAAACAATTGGCATGCCGGGAGGGCAGGTCAGGGACTGTGGACCTTTGGCAGCATTCTAAAGGTGATACCACAGGATTCTTCGTCTGCGTACAGATTTGTACAGGAAACTGACAGTCCTCGACCAACAGTCTTTTACACTATTGCAGTTTTCATTCATGACACCTGAGAGATAATATACCTGTGGGACAGTTTCACCGAGCAGGAGAAACTGTATAACCAATGACCTATTTTGCTGAAATGCATAAGAACTGACAGTCGTTTTCAGGAATAGGGATACCCGAAAAAAAACCATCTCTAGGGTTATCTCAGAGCGGCACACGGTAGCCGGAGAATCTCCTTAGACACGGGATAATCCACAGAATTTAGGCATGGATTATAACTACCTATAACAACCAATGGCATGATATCAGAAAAATTTGGAACATCTTGAGAGCCGAAAAGCCTCTTAAATAACCTGATTACTGAAAATCTCGCCTGATTGCAAAAAAGCGAGAATTTTGAAAGATGACCTGACAAGAAGGTCCCTCTGGCGCGGAGTGAGGAAACTTGGGTTTATATCGCGGGGGATGTACAGGGTGTCCTCTTATGAAACCAACAAAACAGGTTGTAACACCACCAACAAAAAACATTTGTGACCTACCACCAATTTATCACTGCAAAAGCAGAAATGTGGTCTATTGCCTCATTTGCACCCGTGACAAAATATATGTGGTTCAGACCCGCAGGAGCTCAGAAGAAGGATACAGCAGCATCTTTCAGTATCCAAATACCAATACTCAACTAACGGGATCAGAGTAGTGGGATATAGATTCGTACCTACCAACATCAGAAGGTGCGTGGTAACGGAACTTTTGCGTAGGGAGGCAGTTGGATTTTTAATCTGGTTCTATTGCACCTACAGGTATTAATGAAGACCTCCTCTTCTCAGGATTTTATAAACAAAGATAAGAAGCAGACAGGGTGTATATATGGTAAGTTGCTTTTTTGATACAATTTTGCCCACTTTTGTTTTATCTCTTTATCTGTCCTCTTTCATTACAATACCAATATAGGGTTTTATAAGTTGATTGGTATTAGTTCACGCTTATGCACTTGGGAGGGTTTCCCCTTGTAGTTTTGGACCCTTGTGGTCCCCTATTGACACCACTCGAGGACCCTTATGGGTCCTTTTGTCCCCTATTATTTTTCAGTCACTTACCCACTTTTATTCACGGGTCCCCCCCCCTTCCTTTTTTCATCAGCCTTATCCACTATATTTCCTATCCCCTTTTTCCCTTTATCTGATCTTTCTCCCCCCTTTTTTCCCCCTTATTTTCCCTTTCGTTTTCCTCTTTTTTTCCCTTTGTTTCTTTTTCACTGTGTCAATAACATTATGACATAAACTAAATATAGAGTGATTTCTCCTCACACACTTTCTTGCAGAGAGGTCTTAGATAAATGAGTGTACTTGGATCATACTTACCATTAATACATTCTTTCTCGAGAGTCCTCTAGGTTGCATGTCGTACATCTGGTGCTCCATACCGTCTGTCCCCCAGAATATATCTATCTAGTGTCTAAATAAAAATTTGTAATAAAAATAACTACAAATGAAAGGAAGGATAACTATGCACATACCTCAGATGAAACTGGATATACAAAATCCGGTTGAATGGTTGATACCAATAATCCGGTTGCAGTCTGTGGGTCATGATGACATTATTCACGTAGTGGAAGAAGTGTGTAAAGAGGTGTCGGACGATGAGGAGACACGGTTGTCAGACAGTGGTGAAGTTGTTGTCAGGGCAGGAAGTCCGAGGGGGAGCAGACTGAGGGATCGGAGGATGATGAGGTGACAGACCCAAGCTGGGTTGATAGGCCGGGTGAACACAGTGCTTGTGAGAAGGAGGCGAGTCCTATAGCAGAACAGGTTGGAAGAGGCAGTGGTGGGGCCAGACGGAGAGGCAGGGCCAGAGCTGGTGCATCAGCGCCAAATGTTTCACGTAGTGAAGCTCCCGTGGCGAGGGCTCCCGCGGCGAGGGCTAGATTTTCTGAAGTCTACAGGTTCTTTAATCAAACACCGGATGACCGACGGACTGTGGTGTACAACCTGTGCCACACCAGGATCAGCAGGGGTTCACCACTACCAGCTTAACCACCACCAGTATGCGCAGGCACATGAATGCTAAACACCCCATTCAATGGAACCAAGGCTGTTCACCTCCGTCCGGGCACACCACTGCTCCTTCCCCTGTGTCATCTGCTGCCTCTGCTAGTCAGCGCCCTGCCCAAGACCCCGGCCCAAGCACCTCCTGTGCGAAAACCACACCTTCGCCTCCACGATCCTCCACAGCATCCACCAATGTCTCCATGCGCAGTGTCCAGCTCTCTATACCCCAGATGCTGGAGCGCAAGAGGAAATACAGTTGTACCCACCCACACGCCCAAACCCTCAACGTCCACATCTCCAAATTACTCAGCCTGGAGATGCTGCCCTATAGGCTGGTAGAGACCGAGGCCTTTCCTTACAACAGCAAATAAACATGCAGACTACATATGATTTGTCTGTGACGCTTTACATTTCATCTTAACGCACAATGCGTTCATACACGACAACATCTGGTATGGCCAGAGAGAAGGCACGGCGATGTGGACACCTGTCTCCTGCACCTACGCCAACCTCTTTCTGGCCATATTTGAAGACAAATACTTATTCTCGGGAAAAAAAAACTGCTCCTAACATACCTACAAGTCTATAAACATTATGCGGATGACGTTTTTATTGTGTGGACAGGCTCTGATGAACAATTCCAAAGTATGGTGGAGTACCTGAACATGCATAACACGATGAACATGCAATTTATATTTGTTTCAACTTCACACCCCAAGCTGACATATTAAAATCTGCCATTAGGTCCAACTGGCACATAATTGAAGCCGACAGGGCATTGAATGAAATAGCAGCTAGAGGCCCCCTATTAACGTCTCGTAGGGGTAGGACAATAAAGTCTGAACTAGTGAACAGCGGTTTTAATCCTATAAAAGAAAATTGGTTAGATACCTCTGTACCGAAAGGTAACCACTAGAGATGAGCGAACATGCTCGTCCGAGCTTGATGCTCGGTCGAGCATTAGCGTACTCGAAACTGCTCGTTGCTCGGACGAATACCCCAATCTGTCTGATTTGCTCACGAAGGTGCGCCGCATCTGTGCGCATTTCAGGAAGTCCAGAACTGGTAGTCAGGTCAGTCAGCTTCCTCAAGTCTACAATGAGGAGTGGACGTGGATGTCTGATATCTGTCAGGTGCTGAGTGACTTTGAGGAGTCAACACAGATGGTCAGTGGCGATGCCGCCATCATCAGCCTCACCATCCCGCTGCTTGGCCTGTTAAAAAACTCTCTGATCAGCATGAAGTCGGAAGCTTTGCGCTCGTCACAAGAGACGGGGGAACGTGACCCTCGCGTTCAAAGAATTTATTCCAGCACCGATTACTGGGTATTCACTCTCCTGGACCCACGGTAGAAGCAAAATCTTTCCGCTCTCATCCCTGGAGAGGAAAGGAGTGTGAGAATGCACGAATACCAGCAGGCCCTGGTGCGCAGCCTCAGAGGCATCCATGCATGCTGCCCCTGCTGTTTCCTGTCCATTTCCGTGGTGTTTCCATCCTTTTCTGAGGTTCCCAGGTGTTTGGCCAAGCTTCCCTGTGCAGAGCCTTGGTCCCCTTGAAAAATGCTCGAGTCTCCCATTGACTTCAATGGGGCTCGTTATTCGAGACGAGCACTCGAGCATCGGGAAAAGTTCGTCTCGAATAACGAGTACCCGAGCATTTTAGTGCTCGCTCATCTCTATTGTTATGGTATCACTATTGCGATAATTGTCAATAATTTTATTTTTTGCAATAAAATATTTAAAATTTAAAAAAATAAAAAAATAAAATAAATAAAAAACTTCTTACCCAAACTGTTTTTTTTCCCACAATATACTACTCTATGAGCGCTCTCTGGTCTCTCCTTGTCCGCCTTTTCTATACATTCTTGTACATAGGGAGCAGTATTATAGTAGTTATATTCTTCATAGGGGGCAGTATTATAGTAGTTATATACTTGTACATAGGGGGCAGTATTATAGTAGTTATATTCTTGTACATAGGGGGCAGTATTATAGTAGTTATAGTCTTTTACATAGGGGGCAGTATTATAGTAGTTATAGTCTTGTACATAGGGGGCAGTATTATAGTAGTTATAGTCTTGTACATAGGGGCATTTTTTATTAGTATTAGTAACAAACAAAAATATACAATACATTCTTGCCAGAATGAAAAAAAAAGTATTTAACAGAGATCAAACACATCAGCAAATAATAAATTTAGAGTCACTTCAAATTAAAAAGAAATAATAAACAGAATTTCATTACATATAATTTATCACTGCAGATATATGTTCCTCCATAATTGAACATTCTCACTCTTTTTTCCTGAACTCTAAAGATTGGATCCACCTCATCTCTGACAGTATCTTTGTGACTGCAGTCATAGGCTGGAAGGATTCGTTATTGGGGGACACTCTGGTCCTGGTGTGCCAGTGATTGTACTTGGTTACGGTGAAGATCAGGTACATGGTCCCCCTGTCTATGCCATGAACTTGTGGTATCACCCCATAGATTGCATCAGGGTAGGTCAGTGACTGCAGTCTTGGTGTTCTAAGCCTGTGGGACACCTCCTGCCATATCTGCCTCCCTTCCTGGCACTCGGTGATGAAGTGCTCCATAGTCTTCTCCTGCTGACAACCCAAGGGGCCCTTATGATCTGAGACACTTAAAAACTTTAAATTGTCCCTAACAAAAAGCTTCCGTGCAGAGATAGCCAAGCAATGTCAAATAGTTTTGCTGGGAGTCTCGGACTATTAAGGAACTTCAGACTCTTCTGCAGGGTGGCCGTCATGTAGTCCCTCAGAGCTGGCTGTAACGTATAAAAGGTCTTACAGACACTCATATAGAGGTCCTTCCTGGTGTTACTCTCCAGATATGTCTTATCTATTCTCCACTTTTTCAAACACCTGAGACCATGCTCCAGATACCGGGGGAGGAAGCCAGGAGTCCATCGACCCCTCTTGAGACTGCCGCTTCGCACCCAAGACTCAGCAAAAAGCAATATACAGTCCCTGACACTACTTACCCACAGGAGACCACTATTTGAGTCCAGGATACCAAAATTAACTTTTAGAAACGTGGAGTCAAAAAAGACCCTTGGATTTAACATATCCAAATCAACCCTCTCTCTGGGTTTAACCTATTTCTCAATAAAAGCTGAAAGAACAGGCTAAAGAGCCTATTGGAGAAAGATTCTGGCAAAGGAAAGACGACAGAGACGTAGAGGAAGACAGGGACCAGGTAAGTCTTCATCAGAGCAACCCTTTCTCTATAGGTCAGCCTCCAGTTTCACTGAACCTTTGCATTTCCAGTTTCCAACTTCTCTTCCCAATATAGTTTGGCATTATCTTCCGTCCCAAATTTATCTCCAAGGATCTTAATATGGGTGGAGGCCTTGGTGAATTGTGCCAGATCAAAGCCATGAGCAGCATCCAATGTCCAGAGAGCTTGACTCTTCTCAAGGTTGACCAGAGGCCAGTTGGCCGGAGGCCTCTGAGTAACTTCTGATGGCTGTAGATAATATCTCCACCTCACGATTCCAGATATCACCACAGTTATATCATCAGCATAGGCAACTACCTTCAAAGGCAAGCAATGGTGGACCGGCAACCCCTGAAAATTACACTGATGCAGTGATTGCAGAAACAAGTCTATGGAAAACACATTTAGCAGCTGTTATTCCATCTGGACCTGGTGCCTTCTTCAGATACAACTTATCAATGGCCTCTTTAACCTTCTCCTCTGTTATTCCTGCTATCAAGGAAAAAAGTCCAAATTTTTAGTGTCAGGACCTGGAGTTGCCTCCAAGAATTGAGCTATTTTCTCTTTATCCAAAACCTTTTTTTCTGAAATAATTAAGCATAGCAAAATCTCACCACCCCAAGGATACCTTTCTGAAATTCCTGTATAAAAAAGGGACCTGATCTCCTCCTTGATGTTCTCCCACCAGTCACATATGTAGTCATAGAAGTCTACTCTCTGGAGCTGGTCCTGAAAAAGGGAGTGGACACAAAATTCTGGACATAGAAATCATCCAGGATGCTGGAATTAGGTCTCCATAACCCCCGACCAATATCACAGCAGTTAGAGGTTCCCTTGGAAAACAATTAGGCCAGATGATCAGAATATGGGACGACCTTCTCTCTCATCCCACTAACATTCTCTGAGGGACTCACAAACACCATGTCAATCCTACTGTTCCTGTGAGCACATGTGTATGTATATTTAGGTTTCCTACCACCCAGGGTAAATACACATAGATGGGCCTGTGATATGATGTTACGTAGGACTTTTGAGTCTCTGACCACTGCTCTGCCTGAGGACCTGTCACCTGATGTCAAAGTAACATTAAAGTCACCCACCATTATTTCACGGATTGAAGTAAATAGATATTGCTTCACCTGATTAAACAGCTGGATTCTCTCTGTTGCCGTCTGTGGGCCATAGATGTTGATCAGCCATCCCTATAGTGAACTTTGTTAGCCTGTGCACCGTTACAAACAATATGGCGACTCTGGCGTATGGCTCCAGAGCCAGTGACCAGTAAGAATGCCTTAAGGTGGTCAGACGCGTCTCCTGCAGGAAGATGATATCAGTGTCCAGATATCTCAGTTGGTCATGCACAGCATGTCTAGTCCTTCTTACTTTAATGTTGTTGACGTTGCTAGAAGCAACTTTTAGAGAGAATCCAGCCATTATAACCAGAAAAGGCAGAGCAGCGACCCCCATCATCATATGTCATAGTTAAAGTCCTCCTGTCTACCACCTGTCTCTATGTATGACTCCTCAGTGGCCTCTACAATAGGGGGCTTCTTTTTAGTTGGAGGATCCCCTGTGTCCACCTCACAATCATTGTCAATTCTTTCTAGGTCTTCTTCAAAGTTCCCATCTGACTCTGTCAGAGCATCAAACCTGTTGGAAAGGACCATGACCCTGGCATCACCACTGGACTTTCTCCTGGTTTAGGCTCTGCACAGTACTCCTCAGGCTTACGGGAGGATTTGTCTTTTTTCTTCCTTTTCTTCTTTTTCACCTCCTCATATTCAGTAGGTGCTACAGAGGTGGCTGCCTGAGGCTGGTCTTGGGTTACAACCGCCACACTCCCCTGAGCACTGTCTGACTGCTGGGGTTCTGCATCACCTGACCCCTGTACCTCCCGCCTAGTCAGAATTTGCCTTGGCACCAAGGCCTCCTCCTCTAAGGTGTCTGCCTTGCCTTCACCATTGAAAAACCAAAGGACTGACAGGCACTACCAATATACATGAATCTAGGGTTGTCCTTGCATCCTATAAGTTACTGACAACACAAAGGCAAAGTTGGATGCAAATACTGGACCAAAATGTATTCATTCATTAATCACACATGAAAAAACAATTAATACAGCACAACAATACAATGTAAAACACTTAAAACAGTACACTCAATGTGGTGTACTCAGCTACCGAGGGCACAATTTGTGCCCAAACCTCCCTGTCTCAACCTGGCCTGATATAGCGAAGGCTGCAAAGTGCATAGGCCGTAAAGTGCAAAGCTAGGCTCCAATGCTAACACACTGAATCAAAGTGAGAATCAAAATGAACAAATCTATGCAAAAAAGAGCATTGTGTCAAGAGAGGCCTGCATGCCTAACATATACCGTACCCAGGCTGTATGTGGGAGGCAAGCAGGCTAGGTCAGAGAGATGGGGAGAGTGAGAAGCAAACCCCACGCATATCATCACCTATATGGTGACTTCCTTAGGGGTAAGTGACTAGGTACAACTGCTGGCCTGCATAAATAGCCGGTTCCCCCACCCACAATGGTAATCATGCCCCTAATTACCTGTAAGCCCTTATGATCGGCGCGGTTAGTACTCCATCTTCTCAGTGTGTGAAGATGCTTGCTGCGCATGCGCGAGGTAAGGCCGAGTCATGTGATAAGTCACATGATCGGAACTCTTAGAAAGTAAACAGTAGACGCCTGCACATGCAAACACAACCAGGCTTGGCGCTAGATGTCAGACTACGTAAGTGGTGGTGAACTAACCCTGCGACTTCCCTGCGGGCTAAGGGCCTGCCTAAAGCAGATAAACCGCCCTGATAAGGGCAAACCCACTATCAGGAACCTAACTGACGGTTCCTGAGCGACCCTACAACATGACAGGGGAAACTTACTTCATCTGGCAGCTGCTGGATGGTGGAGCGGACAGGTAACAAAAATATAGGTATAGACCAGTGTTCACACTGGCGCACAGAAACCAACACAAGACTGAACAGGTCCGGAATACAGGAATAGATCAGTGTTCACACTGGTGCACAGAATACAAACACAGGACTGAGACAGGGACAAAACAACAGATAAAGACAGGTCTTCAGGCAGGTGATCACAGGTCAGATCCAGATACAGGTACAGGCAGGATATACACAGGTCAGGTCAAGATCAAGAGGGTAATATACAGATCAGGTACAGATACAGGCAGACAAATGGAGACAGGTGAAACTGAACTAGAAACACAGGGAAGACAAGGCTCAAAATAACCAGCAAGGTCTGAGTAGGCAGGTATACACTCATCGGCCACTTTATTAGGTACACCATGCTAGTAACGGGTTGGACCCCCTTTTGCCTTCAGAACTGCCTCAATTCTTCGTGGCATAGATTCAACAAGGTGCTGGAAGCATTCCTCAGAGATTGACATGATGGCATCACACAGTTGCCGCAGATTTGTCGGCTGCACATCCATGATGTGAATCTCCCGTTCCACCACATCCCAAAGATGCTCTATTGGATTGAGATCTGGTGACTGTGGAGGCCATTTGAGTACAGTGAATTCATTGTCATGTTCAAGAAACCAGTCTGAGATGATTCCAGCTTTATGACATGGCGCATTATCCTGCTGAAAGTAGCCATCAGATGTTGGGTACATTGTGGTCATAAAGGGATGGACATGGTCAGCAACAATACTCAGGTAGGCTGTGGCGTTGCAACGATGCTCAATTGGTACCAAGGGGCCCAAAGAGTGCCAAGAAAATATTCCCACACCATGACACCACCACCACCAGCCTGAACCGTTGATACAAGGCAGGATGGATCCATGCTTCAAGTTGTGTATGCCAAATTCTGACCCTACCATCCGAATGTCGCAGCAGAAATCGAGACTCATCAGACCAGGCAACGTTTTTCCAATCTTCTACTGTCCAATTTCGATAAGCTTGTGCAAATTGTAGCCTCAGTTTCCTGTTCTTAGCTGAAAGGAGTGACACCCGGTGTGGTCTTCTGCTGCTGTAGCCCATCTGCCTCAAAGTTCGACGTACTGTGCGTTCAGAGATGCTCTTCTGCCAACCTTGGTTGTAACGGGTGGCGATTTGAGTCACTGTTGAGTCAGCTCGAACCAGTCTGCCCATTCTCCTCTGACCTCTGGCATCAACAATGCATTTCCGCCCACATAACTGCTGCTCACTGGATGGTTTTGCTTTTTCGAACCATTCTCTGTAAATCCTAGAGATGGTTGTGCGTGAAAATCCCAGTAGATCAGCAGTTTCTGAAATACTCAGAGCAGCCCTTCTGGCACCAACAACCATGCCACATTCAAAGGCACTCAAATCACCTTTCTTCCCCATAATGATGCTCGGTTTGAACTGCAGGAGATTGTCTTGACCATGTCTACATGCCTAAATGCACACCATGTGATTGGCTGAATAGAAATTATGTGTTAACGAGCAGTTGGACAGGTGTACCTAATAAAGTGGCCGGTAAATGTATAAGGCCGATCTCAGACATGCCCCCAGTACAGTGGGGAACTGTCCATCAGGCAAGAAACTATTGAAATAAACTAGAAAAGGAAGTGATTCAAGGGAAGAAAGAAAAAATGTTGAGAGACAAATTAGACTTTGGCAAATCAATAGCATACAAATGGACACACAGTGACAATGGTAGACGCACCATCCCATCTAGACCATGACAAACACACAACGACACCCGCAGTTATTATTTATCTTCAGAGACCAGCGAAGCAGAAGGCAGGCCAGACGATGGGGGTTCAGGGCGCACAAAAACTACCAGGAAAAGGTGACCCCGACACAGGGACTGGTCACCCTCACACAAGAGAGGAACCAGATAGAACAAGAACTAATAACATCTGACATGACAACATGTGTGTGTGTGTGGGGGGGGGGGGAATCTCCAGATTATCAACCTATCGGATCACCAGTTGGACCAAGCAGAACTCACAGTATTGAGTAAGGGCCTAACATCTTCTCCCACCCATCAACTTGACAAGTTTGAACTATTAAAAGACGTGTACTTGTGTTGTAAGCAACTATCTTTTAAATGTATGTACCAGCAACCAGGTCTGATTGACAACCTACATGGGGAAGACCAGAGAGTATTTTCGGGATCTCATGGATCTCCTACTTGAAAACTAGTCGTTTTCTACTCTAGGCAGTCGTAAGTTTCCTGCCCGCCTGCCATCACAGAGTACCCCTAAACAAACATTGGTTCCAGCTATCCACCTTTTTTTTGAAAGTATGTTACAAGATATTGTACAATTACAGGTCAATAACATCCTTTCCTACAACCTTTCTAGGGATAAACAACACGCTATCACCAGACTTAGGAACAATGACCGCTTTCTTATTAAGGAAGCGGACATAGGGGGAAACGTTGTACTATGGCCTACAGAACTATACATTGCAAAGGCCAAACGCCAATTGTCCGATAAGAAATATTATACAGTGCTACCCACGAACCCCACTACCATTTTCAAATCCAAATTGGATAGACTGTTGGGTTCTGCACTCCAATACGGGATCATTACAGAAAAAGAACATACCTACCTTACTACCAAAACCCCAGTCGTACCGACATTCTACATGTACCCAAGATCCACAAGTCTAACGATTGTCCACCAGGTAGACCAATAGTGTCTGGCATTGGCGGTCTATCTGAGAAAACATGTATATTTGTCGATTTTTATCTACAGCCTCTTGTGATTGCACTTCCATCGTTTGTCAGAGACTCTATAGATTTGGTTACTAAATTGGAACATCTTTCATTTGATACAGAAACCCTGATCTTGACCCTGGACGTTGAGGCACTTTATACCAACATAGCCCACAACATCGGTATATCGGCAGTCGAATATTTTCTGAATGAGAACTCCTCTGGAGATCGAAGACATGATTCCTTCATCCTGGACTGCTGCTGTAGCCCATCTGCCTCAAAGTTCGACGTACTGTGCGTTCAGAGATGCTCTTCTTCTGACCTTGGTTGTAACAGGTGGCGATTTGAGTCACTGTTGAGTCAGCTCGAACCAGTCTGCCCATTCTCCTCTGACCTCTGGCATCAACAATGCATTTCCGCCCACATAACTGCCGCTCACTGGATGGTTTTGCTTTTTCGAACCATTCTCTGTAAATCCTAGAGATGGTTGTGCGTGAAAATCCCAGTAGATCAGCAGTTTCTGAAATACTCAGAGCAGCCCTTCTGGCACCAACAACCATGCCACATTCAAAGGCACTCAAATCACCTTTCT
This sequence comes from Engystomops pustulosus, assembly GCA_019512145.1. Lineage (NCBI taxonomy): Eukaryota > Metazoa > Chordata > Amphibia > Anura > Leptodactylidae > Engystomops > Engystomops pustulosus. Next base: position 164,693,404 of record CM033642.1, read on the forward strand.
TCCCCATAATGATGCTCGGTTTGAACTGCAGGAGATTGTCTTGACCATGTCTACATGCCTAAATGCACTGAGTTGCCGCCATGTGATTGGCTGAATAGAAATTAAGTGTTAACGAGCAGTTGGACAGGTGTACCTGATAAAGTGGCCGGTGAGTGTATAAGGCCGATCTCAGACATGCCCCCAGTACAGTGGGGAACTGTCCATCAGGCAAGAAACCCTTGCTGGGCAGGGCTGAAATGCAAGGAGTAGGGTGTGGCTCAGTTAATCCAAACACAAGCATAGGCCACAGTTCACACACAAATTAATGCCATGTATTCCGCAAACTGCGGATAATGCGACATTTAGGCACATACGTTACAGTACCCCCCCTTTTATGAGGGGCCACTGAACCATCACCATTCCCGCAGAGGTTATGAGATGGGCTTCCATGAAGAAATTACATGATGCCCACCCTCTGGGCATCATTACCATCGCCATCTATTCCGTAAACTGTGGATTGTGCAACATTTAGGCACGGACGTTACACGAACATAGTAAAGTATTGCCGGAGATCACTATACTGAAAAAAGAAGAGTAACGCGAAGATAAAAACCCTAAATACGCAGAATAACGTGACTATATAAGCTGGTAAGAAATATATAGCTTATGTACATATATGTAAATATATGTATACATGTATATAGTAGTTGTTGTATATCTATAATAAAGTGGTACAGGTAAACCATATACTAACAATTTGTGCCACCTATAATATAGAAACCCTCGTGTTTTTTCATGTGTGATTAATGAATGAATACATTTTGGTCCAGTATTCACATCCAACTTTGCCTTTTGTGTTGTCAGTAACTTATAGGATGCGTGGATAACCCTAGATCCAGGTATATTGGTAGTGCCTGCCCGTCCTTTGGTTTTTCAATGTCGGCTATTTAGGGTCTCATCTATCCATTGTAACTAGAGATGAGCGAGCATACTCGTCTGAGCTTGATGCTCGTTCTAATATTAGCGTACTCGAAGCGGCTCGTTGCTCGGACAAGTATTTTGCCTGCTCGATAACGAGCTTTCACTTAAGGAAACACAGTGAAGAACAGTGAAGAACAATCATATGTGTGAAGAATATCCTGTTGACACATGACAGGGAACGCATTTCACAAATCAAGACACAAATTTCCACTTTGGAAACTAAATTGAATTCCTATGATCAGGAAACTGTAGTTCAACCCATTCAACACAAATTAAAGGATATTATCGATAAACTAGAAAAGGAAGTGATTCAAGGGAAGAAAGAAAAAATGTTGAGAGACAAATTAGACTTTGGCAAATCAATAGCATACAAATGGACACACAGTGACAATGGTAGACGCACCATCCCATCTAGACCATGACAAACACACAACGACACCCGCAGTTATTTTTTATCTTCAGAGACCAGCGAAGCAGAAGGCAGGTCAGACGATGGGGGTTCAGAGCGCACAAAAACTACCAGGAAAAGGGGACCCCGACACAGGGACTGGTCACCCTCACACAAGAGAGGAACCAGACAGAACAAGAACTGATAACATCTGACATGACAACATGTGTGTGTGGGGGGGGGGGGGGGGAATCTCCAGATTATCAACCTATCGGATCACCAGTTGGACCAAGCAGAACATCTTCTCCCACCCATCAACTTGACAAGTCAGGATCTCATGGATCTCCTACTTTAAAACGAGTCGTTTTCTACTCTAGGAAGTCGTAAGTTTCCTGCCCGCCTGCCATCACAGAATACCCCTAAACAAACATTGGTTCCAGCTATCCACCTTTTTTTGAAAGTATGGTACAAGATATTGTACAATTACAGGTCAATAACATCCTTTCCTACAACCTTTCTAGGGATGAATAACACGCTATCACCAGACTTAGGAACAATGACCGCTTTCTTATTAAGGAAGCGGACATAGGGGGAAACGTTGTACTATAGCCTACAGAACTATACATTGCAAAGGCCAAACGCCAATTGTCCGATAAGAAATATTATACAGTGCTACCCACGTACCCCACTACCATTTTCAAATCCAAATTGGATAGACTGTTGGGTTCTGCACTCCAATACAGGATCATTACAGAGAAAGAACATACCTACCTTACTACCAAAACCCAAGTCGTACCGACATTCTACATGGTACCCAAGATCCACAAGTCTAACGATTGTCCACCAGGTAGACCAATAGTGTCTGGCATTGGCGGTCTATCTGAGAAACCATGTATATTTGTCGATTTTTATCTACAGCCTCTTGTGATTGCACTTCCATCGTTTGTCAGAGACTCTATAGATTTGGTTACTAAATTGGAACATCTTTCATTTGATACAGAAACCCTGATCTTGACCCTTGACGTTGAGGCACTTTATACCAACATAGCCCACAACATCGGTATATCGGCAGTCGAATATTTTCTGAATGAGAACTCCTCTGGAGATCGAAGACATGATTCCTTCATCCTGGACTTGCTGGGATTCGTGTTACAACACAACTATTTCACCTTTGACTGCGCATTTTACAGGCAAGTATCTGGCACCGCCATGGGGGCTAGGTGTGCACCCTCCTATGCCAACCTCTTTTTGGGGTGGTGGGAGAGGGTGCACGTCTGCCCCCATGCCCTTTATCAAAAACATGTGAAGGGCTGGTTCTGATATATCGATATTCTAATCTTCTGGTCTGGCCCCTCATCAATATGCCAGAGCTTTATCCAGGAACTAAATAATAACCCATGGAACATTGTGCTTACTTTGCAGATTTCGTCTTCTTCAGTGGAGTTTTTGGATCTCCAAATCTCATTAATAAACGACCAGCTGGTAACATCTCTGTTCCGTAAGAAGACAGCAAAAACAGCTTTCTCCATTACGAGAGTTTCCACCCACCCCATACTCGAAAAAGGCATTCCGGTGGGACAGTTCTTGCGACTCAAATGTAACTGTACCATGGAAACAGACTTCAGAAAACATGCTCTGGACCTGACACAAAGGTTTAAAAAAAGGGGCTACCCCAAAAAAACTAACTCCTAACTCCCAGACAAAGACAAGAGTCGGAATATCCCCGGCTGGCAACGACCTACTGTAACCAATGGACCGAGGATTGCTCATTACTCACAAGGAATTGGAACATTTTACAAAGTGATGAACGCTTAAGGTCCTTCATCCCCACAAAACCTCTTACAGCTCGGCGAGCTACGAACTTGAAGGATATCCTCACACACAGCCACTTTGAAAGACCAGTACGCCACATAGGAAGGGGTGAAAAAGTGAAGGGGTCCTATCCCTGTGGTTCCTGCTCTTTCTGCCCCCTGGTACAACCAAAGAGATCATTCATTAACCCTTGTAACCAACAAACTTTCACCTTGAGAAATTTCATTAATTGTCAGAGTCGCAATGTAATCTATGCACTCATATGCCCCTGCAACAAGGTATATATATGAGGGGCAGACTGCACAGGAGCTACATAAAAGGATACAGCAACATCTGTCAACGATTGTCCATGCTACAGCTCATTTCTATCAGGACAAACCCCTTTTGACTGTGGTTGACCACTTCAGGAGGTACCACCAAGGTAAACAGGGATCCAAGTGGTGGGCCTGGACTGGGTACGGCCTTACCAATGTAGGGGAGATAACACCCCAGGTCTCTTACGTAGTGAGAGCCGGTGGATCTTCACTTTGGGGAGTCAAGCACCTAGGGGCCTGAATGAAGACCTTTTGTTTACAGGGTTTTACAAGCCCCTTTAATCCCACTGACCTCAAGCAAAGTTTCACCCTATTTGTAGTGATTCCTTTGCTTGGGTGGTCCGGATGTATTCCTACAGTCATAAGCATCGGTTTATCCCTTCTTAATTCTTTCTTTCCACCATAGCACCATCATTGTGATTGACAGTTGTGTTTTTTTTTTATTTTTAACAAATCCTTTAGGTGCTTTTCTTATCACTACAAAACAATTGGACCAGCGCTTCGGGAGGTATCCAGTAAAATTTATTTATTTCTTTATCCAAAACTTTTAAAAGTACATATCACGGCAAGGTGCACAGATACAGGTACATAGGATCACCAGGGCAAAAATCTACGCGTTTCGCTCACAGGAGCTTAATCATGGTATGCCGGTACATAGAATCCTCAGACTCTTTTAATCACCGCGCTCACTGACGGCGTGTGACGTCATGGACACATGACCTAGTCATGTGATTATCCATAAACACACCCCCAGGAAGAGAGCGTTACGAGTCTGGGTTGTTTTAAAAACATGAAAATAGCTAAAACAAAATCCTGGGACAGGGAAAGACTTGGAATGAACCAAGAGGGTAAGTTTCATACACCTGAAATGATCATCATAGAGGATGCAATTCATTTGGAGAAAAATAGAGGGGACAACACAGCTACAGAGAAATTGATTATCTAGAAATTCTCTAAAATCAGAGGGTAAGATGCTTAAGTGGAAATATATATGTAACTATGTTTCATTAAGAATAAGCTACCAGAGAAAAGGTACCTAATCGTATAGTAGTTCTTATGAAAAGAAGTTATTATATTTCATGAGAAGACATACATTATATAGGAATATAATTATATCAGAGACAATGGCCATGTATATGAAAACAAAAAGAAAAATCATTAATAGCATAAGATAAGGTCTTGCCTCAAATTGAGACCATCAGGTTGGATGGATTTTAAAATAAACATCCAGTATGTCTCTCTGTTTAATAGTTTTTTCTTATGATCCCCTTCTCTGGTAGGTCTCTTAACTTTCTCTATTCCTTTCCACTCAAAAGACACCACATCACCTTGGTAACTTTCCCTGAAGTGTCTAGACACGGCAGATATATTGGTTAGATTGGTATTTCTTATGTCCGATAAATGTTTCCTGATGCGTGTCTTCAAAGAATTTGTTGTACAGCCTACATACTGTTTATTACAAGTGGTGCAAGTGATTAAATAAACTACAAAAGATGTATTACAATTTATATATGTATTGATGTTATAATTAATGTTGGTAACGCATGAGGAAAAATTGTTGGTTGTGGATAAATATCCACGGACCTGGCAGCGTGTATGTCCACATTTATGGTTACCTGGATGATGTAACCATGTATATGTTATTTGATTATCTTTGGTGCTGGAGAAGAGACTTGGGGAGAGCATGGAGGCTATAGTTGGAGCTTTCTTGGAAATGTATTTGACTCCTCGTGATAAGGATTCTTTAGCGTCCTCATTTTGTTCTAAAATGGGTAAAAAATTGTTAACAATCCTCTTGATGTGATAAAATTGTTTACTGTTTTGTATTCTTGCCTTGGAGTCCGTGGGGATCTTGCTGCCGTGCGCTGGGTTTAAATTCAAGAACTCATTTGGAGAGGTGAGCTGGTTTAAGCCTTTTTCTTCTTCGTTTGTTTTCTTATCACTAGTACACCACAGACGGATACTCATTTCGAAGAATTCAGGACTCATCAATTCTTGACTCAACATGCCCTCATTTTGTAAGTTGACACTCACTTCGCACACTGCATGTTTACACTATTGGGGACCTTACTAAATTTATTTGCTTGTCTTTTTATTTTTGACCACCTTAACACTCTGGTTGATTAATTTTCTTCACTTGGGTCATTCACATCAGCTATGACTTGCTATTCTGTCTTCCTCCCCTTTTTCTTCTACAGGTTGTTCTTCTCACATAGCACACCGCTATTCACACTATAGGGGGTCCCTATCATATTTGTTTTACCATGACTTCCCTTTGACCTCAACATAGGTAGGTCCATACGCCTCACTTGAGTTACACTTGCTGGCTTTCCACTCCTCTTTCTAATAGGAGGGCTTCCTTATCTGCTCTTTATCTAGATTCCTGGATCCACAGATAGTTATCGTGCGTTACTCATTCTTATTTTGCTTATGACCTAGATAAGGAACAAACATTACTAACACCATTCAGTATGGATGAACCCTTACCATTTGTGGGACTTCCGGACAGTCATGCAAGCTTGCAACTATGACCCACTAGCTTCTCAGATTTTTCAGCATGGATGGACATTCATCAATTCTCTTTTTCCTCTCAAGAAAACATCTAAGGACATTACAGGCAGTCCCCTACTTAAGAACACTCGACTTACATACGACCCCTAGTTACAAACGGACCTCTGGATATTTGTAATTTATTGTACTTTAGCCCTAGGCTACAATAATCAGCTATAACAGTTGTCAGAGGTGTCTGCAATTAAGCTTTATTGTTATTCCTGGTTCTTATGACAACCAAAAATTTTTAAAATCCAATTGTCACAGAGACCAAAAAAGTTCTGGCTGGTATTACAGTGATAAAATATACAGTTCCGACTTACATACAAATTCAACTTAAGAACAAACCTACAGACCCTATTTTGTACGTAACCCGGGGACTGTCTGTACTTTGAAAACTTCCCACTGGGAGTAAGCCAATATAACAATAGTGGTCACCTTTTCACCCTTCTAACAGGGTTCCAACTGGCACTGCGTTGACCTCATCCTGGTTTAACCTTTGCTCCCTGCCCACAGGTGTCTGTCAATATTAATGTTAATTATTATTCTTTCATCTTACATGTTTTATACTTAAATGGCTGGTTCCCCTGCCCTGTGGGATATCTGCCGCTGGTTTACCTGCAGTTAGCCCAAGTTTTAGCACGACATCACAGGCCCATGTAATTGCGTATCTTAAATTTGATACAATATCTGGCTATCAGGATATAATGCTATACATTTGTTGCGATGCAGGAAATGCCCTCTGACTGGTCAGGTTATTAGGTAATTTTTTCATAGGGACATAATTTGTGATCTTTAACCGTTTTTCAGGCCAGGCACGGCCATAACTTGTACCATAAATACCTATGGCGCCTTATAAGAAAATAAAACTACTTGTAAATATTTGTATGTCTGTACCACTAATATAAGTATACTTTTCTTTTTTTCACTAAGTGGGGCTGGGGGGATCTTTCAGTTCAAATTATTGTAACTACTCCTCAGTTTTCTAATACTGGGCTAAGAATACCAGCATATGATAAATATCCCCCCTAGTGCTTATATTCCCTGTACATGTGACAGAACACATGAATTTGATTCTTCGCATTACTTTTCTTTTTTCAGTGTAGCGATCTCCGGCAATACTTTACTATGTTCAGCTCCACACCGAGCATGCGCAGACATGTACAGTTTACTTTCTAAGAGTTCCGATCATGTGACTTATCACGCGCATGCGTGGCAAACATCTTCACACGCCGAGAAGATGGAGTAGTAACCACGCCAGTCATAAGGGCTTGATGGTAATTAGGGGCATGATTACCTTTGTGGGTGGGGGAACCGGCTATTTATGCAGGCCAGCAGTTTTACCTAGTCACTTACCCCTGAGGAAGTCACCATATAGGTGATGATATGCGTGGGGTTCGCTCCTCACTCTCCCCCTGACCTAGCCTGCTTGCCTCCCACATTAGGCCATTGGATACATCCTGGATATTGTATACCATATATACTCGAGTATAAGCCGAGACCCCTAATTTTACCACCAAAAACTGGGAAAAAGTATTGACTCGAGTATAAGCCGAGGGTGGAAAATGCATTGGTCACAGCCTCCCAGTATATAGCCTGCCAGCTCCCAGTAGTACATAGCCAGCCAGTCCCCTTGAAGTATACAGCCTGCCAGCCCCCTTGAAGTATACAGCCTGTCAGCCCCCTTGAAGTATACAGCCTGCCAGCCCCCTTGAAGTATATAGCCTGCCAGAACCCTTGAAGTATGCAACCGTCGCATGATATTGTGCGCCAGCCGGCAGATTGCGTGGACGCGTGGCTGCTGGCTGATACAACACAGAGAAGACCGGAGACCGAAGACCAGCTGCGGGGAAGACAGTAGAGGAGCCGCCGAACATCGAGAACCACGTGGACCATTGGGCCTCCCGAGGATGAGTATGGAGCTTTTCTGTTTTTTTTATTGACTCGTGTATAAGCCGAGGGGAGGTTTTTCAGCACATTTTTTGTGCTGAAAAACTCAGCTTATACACGAGTATATATGGTATGTTAGGCATGCAGGCCTCTCTTGCATAGGCTCTTTTTTGCATAGATTTGTTCATTTTGATTCTCACTTTGATTCAGTGTGTTAGCATTGGAGCCTAGCTTTGCACTTTACAGCCTATGCATTTTACAGCCTTAGCTACACATTGGTTACAGAATCAGGCCAGATTGAGACAGGGAGGTTTGGGCACAAATTGTGCCCTGGGTAGATGAGTAAACCACATCGAGTGAACTGTTTTAAGTGTTTTTACATTGTATTGTTGTCGTGTATTAATTGTTTCTTCATGTGTGATTAATGAATTAATAAATTTTGGTCCAGTATGCACATCCAACTTTGCCTTTTGTGTTGCCTCCTGCACCATTTCATCATCTGATAAGTCCCTGGTGATGTTATGCCAGGCCCCGGGCGCCCAATCTTCCCACAAAGGTAACATCTGACCGTCTCACAGTTGGCACTGAGATAAGCTGACCTACCCACACAGGTTGCATTTAACTACAGTACATATTTTGGCCACGTGACCATCCTACCACATCTAAAGCACTTCCGTGGTTGCCCGGGATAGAATCAGATGCCCTTTTCTCTACCTATATAGAAGGTGTTAGGGAGTTGTAGGGTGACGTTGCTGTATTGCCTCAACTTCACCAGCACCTTCCACCCTCCAATCCAGATACCGTCTACGTCTCTGTTCTTGGTGAGGTCAGACACAAAGGTCACAATGGCATCTGAGCAACTCCAGAATATCCTGTGGACGAACTGACTCATTCCAGAAGATGATATTTACCACCACGGTATCTGGCCTGGATATGGGGACAAACATGAACTTGCTGCAGCCGTCAGTGACCCCGAACCGGGGGAATGTATCCCAGAACCTGTCCAGACTAGACATGTGCTTAAAGCTGACATCATAGCCCTGTCTGTCTGGTAGGTTGATGACTGCCAGGATATCATCTGGCGTAAACCCCATCTGGCCACACAGGAGATCCCGCACCACAAACCTCCTATCTGGAAAATATTCCTTTGCGCCTCGGTTCTTAAAGCGCACCACGTACCTCCTCTTAAACGCCTGCCCGGTGTAGTGTGTGGCAGAGGTGAAGAAGGGAGCGCCTCGGCTCCAGGCATTTCTGGGAGGCTCCTGATGGGGTTCAATCAGATTACTGGCTAGAGGATCTGACCTAGAGGGTCCTGACTCTACTAGGGGGCTTGATGTTAAAGGGAGGAAGTCACCAAAAATTATCTTGTACCACATCCTGCCCTCCATCCACCTCTATGTTATCCTCTGGTCGGGGTACAGCTCCAGGTGGTCTTGATGCACCCGTCTCCTTCAGTGTTGCCTTCCCAGGCTTGTGGCTTGCACTGGCAGGGGCACTGGCAGGGCTTGTAGTAACACTCTGCCGCTTTTCTGCTGACCTGGTGCGGCCTGGACAAGCCATGCTGGACACTACTTCCCTCTGCTGCAGGTTTTCTCGTAGGGTTTGTCTCTCCAGGGATGTTCTCCTCTGTCTTGGTGCAGGAGTGGGGGGCTGTACACCTGCTGCTTGGCTCACACACTGCTGCATCACCTGTGCTGCTCCATGCTGGACATTGAACTTGCTGCTTTCACTACTGTATTCATCTTCATGTCTTGCTCCTTCTTCAAAACAGCAAAATTCTGTCCACAATCTTCATTACATATCACTTTGGGATTTGCATCCCTAGTAGAAAGATTTTGGGAGTTCACTCCCGATGTAGGCCTGGAAGCCTGGATCTTGCCTGGGGAATCTCCCCACCCAGGGTGGCCCCGCCCTGGGCTAGCTCCAGACATGAGGAGGGTCAAGAGCTCACACCACACACAACCTCACCTCTAGGAGGCAGGATTATAGTAGTTATATTCTTGTACATAGGGGGCAGTATTATAGTAGTGATAGTCTTGTACAGAGGGGGCAGTATTATAGTAGTTATTGTCTTGTACATAGGGTGCAGTATTATAGTAGTTATATTCTTGTACATGAGGTCAGTATTATAGTAGTTATATCTTTGTACATAGGGGGCAGTATTATAGTAGTTATATTCTTCCACATAGGGAGCAGTATTGTAGTAGTTATATCTTTGTACATAGGGGCAGTATTATAGTAGTTATATTCTTGTACATAGGGGGCAGTATTATAGTAGTTATATCTTGTGCATAGGGGGCAGTATTATAGTGGTTATATTCTTGTACATAGGGGACAGTAATATTATATATTTTACTTAGTGGCAATATTATAGTAGTTACATTTGTGTTTATAGGAGAAGGTATTGTAGTAGGGTGTATTTTGTGCATATATAAGTCAGTATTACGTTGTGTTCTTTTAGAAAGAAACTTTATTCTTCTACAAGGAGGTAGTATGAGTCTTTCTCTGTGGTGTACATGTTGATTTAAACCATCAATAGTTTTCAGGGCCACTTTAAATTCCCAGTCCGCCCCTGACTATGACCCTAGTGATCAGTTTTAACTGCTTCATGTAGCGTGACTACTGATAAATAGGAATTAAATGGGCCTTCAACAAATTACTTTTTTTTGCCTCCATAGCATCAATTTTGAGATTTGTCAAATTGAGGATTGATAAATATCATTGTGCAGTGAGATCTCTAAGGGTGAATTAAGCCTGCCATGGGCCCTGCCCTGTATAAATATTATAGCCCCTACAAATCTAGAATCACTTTTTATATATTGTACTAAAATCAAGCTTCTAAGGGTATGATGGATCTGTTCCTTATTTATGCTTTCAATCTTTGTTTTCAGAACCTTTCTTGGACCTTCAAAGGTCCTAAAATGGCCCTTCTGTACATGTGCATAAAGAGCAGAAATAGATGTACGAGTATTTCATGGGTGAAATTCTTTTTCAGTTTAGAAGTGGTGGGTGGCTTGGGTTGCTCTGGTCCACTAGAAGGTTTGGACCTTGGGCTATCTCCCAAACCACCTATGGTATAATCCACTACTGTCTCTAAGGATTCAGTGACTGCTTTTCTCAACAGCAGGATACTCAGTGTGACACACCATTAGTATTACAGCACTTGCAAAGCATCTCTTCTGACAAACACTAGCACTGCAGCTTCAGAAGTCATCTCACTGTACCAGGTCTCATGCATACCTGAAGTAGCAGAGGGCTTAATCCAAAGGGTACCGTGACAATCTGAGTGCAAACACAAACAGCATTGAGTATATGAACTCAGATTACTGATAGATAAGTAATCCCAAGATGAAAATGAAGCAGGTGCGTCCTTATGCAAACACAAACAGCATCACAGATTATAGACTCTGAATAGGGTAATGAATTGTCACTACAAAGGATAGGAAAATGTTCATATCTCACCCATCCAGAAGAAGGAGATGACGAGGGTTGTAGATAGTGAGTCTCAGGCACATCTCAGTCAGGAGAAAGATGGATATACTGCCCCTAGTGTGCCCTATGCTCCACTCGCCCTAGTCTCCCAAACATAGCTCCTGTCCTTACAAGGACAAGGTAATCCCTAGTCATAGAATTACCCTAGTACAGTGGTGGCCAACCTATGGCACGGGTGCCAGAGGTGGCACTCAGAGCACTTTCTGTGGGCACTCAGGCCATTTCCCCAAGACAGTGTTCATTAAACAGGACCAAATCCACTGAATCTTCCAGCAGTCGCAGGCATCTTAAGAGACGCTGCTCTCAGCTCTATTTTAAAGCAACACTTCATTGATTGTTTGGAACTATGGAAAAAGTGTGGAAGAACTATGTCAAAACCTTCTCATTTTGACAGAAGTGCATTATCTTTGGAGATCCTCCTCCTGGACCCACTGTTCTTACTGTACAGAAAGGCCCTGGAGGGAAGCTACAATGATAATCCAAATTTTCCCTCCTTCTTTCAACTATATTGGCGTCAGATACAATTGAAAGATGTGGAAGAGCAGGAAGCCATAAGTTACTTCTTAAAATGCCATATTGGCACTTCACAATAAATAAGTGGATTTTGGTTGTAGTTTGGGCACTCTGTTTCCAAAAGGTTCGCCATCATTGCCCTAGTAAGCCCTATGGGTCCAATTCCAACAGCGTTCCCGACGCGTTTTCAGTGCCACAAACAGTGGAACCTTCATCAGGGGAATTATATCAATATGTAGTCATGCTGCAGTGGTCAGCAATATGGATTAGCAATGGCCTAGTCTATTCCTGTAGCAGCCATATAATCCTAATTCAGAGTATTTAAAGGATTTCAGTGGTTGGGTGATCGCCAATCCAAGCCCCTGTCTCTAGGCTACTCCCCAAACAGCACTTTTGTATAAGATCAAGTGTAGTAGCGTTCTTATAAGTTTAGGATATGCCGGGTGAGGGGAATGTAAACAGATGCGCAAGAAGCGCATGATGCGCATGGAGCTGGCGCTCCGCTGCCAGGCGAGCTTTCGCAAATCCAAGCCCCTGTCTCTAGGCTACTCCCCAAACAGCACTTTTGTATAAGATCAAGTGTAGTAGCGTTCTTATAAGTTTAGGATATGCCGGGTGAGGGGAATGTAAACAGATGCGCAAGAAGCGCTGAAATAATATCCCTAAATGGTAAAAGTTTGCAAGTATATTTTGTGGATTACACAGCAGGGTGGCGACAAAGTTAACAACTTTGATGTGGAATCCATGAAAACAACCCAAATTTCTGCCTGACACACCTCGTTTGATAAAGGGACGATGTATGGAGGCAGCTATATGGACGACTTTTGGAGGTAGCAATGGAGACAACGTGTGGAGGCTGCTATGGAGACAATTTAATTTGGATAGTGCCTGTATGTGGCAGTCCCAAACATTTTTCAAACCAGAGGAGCAGGTAGGTGGCCCTCCAGTAAAATGGGATAGATTGAGTGCCTGTATGTGGCAGTCCCAAAAATGTTTCAAACCAGTGGAGCAGGTAGGTGGCCCTCCAGTAAAATGGAATAGATTGAGTGCCTGTATGTGGCAGTCCCAAAAATTGTTCAAACCAGAGGAGCAGGTAGGTGGCCCTGCAGTAAAATGGAATAGATTGAGTGCCTGTATGTGGCAGTCCCAAAAATTCTTCAAACCAGAGGAGCAGGTAGGTGGCCCTCCAGTAAAATGGAATAGATTGAGTGCCTGTATGTGGCAGTCCCAAAAATTGTTCAAACCAGAGGAGCAGGTAGGTGGCCCTGCAGTAAAATGGAATAGATTGAGTGCCTGTATGTGGCAGTCCCAAAAATTTTTTAAAACAGAGGACCGGGTAGGTGGCCCTCCAGAAAAATGGAATAGATTGAGTGCCTGTATGTGGCACTCACAAAAATTGTTTCAAACAGAGGACCGGGTAGGTGGCCCTCCAGAAAAATTAAATGCATGAAGTACTATAGCAAGAGCCAGTGGGCCCTGTCAAAAAATAGCCATTTTCCTCTGCTTTACTGTACAAAGAGGAGGAGAAGGAGGAAAATGAGGAGGAGGAGGAGGAGTGGATCAATTATTCAGGTTGAGCTTCCTTCACCTGGTGGAGATTGGAAATTCTGAGAAATCCAGCCTTTATTCATTTTAATAAGCGTCAGCCTGTCAGCGCTGTCAGTCGACAGGCGTGTACGCTTATCGGTGATGATGCCACCAGCTGCACTGAAAACCCGCTCGGACAAGACGCTAGCGGCAGGGCAGGCAAGAACCTCCAAGGCGTACAGCGCCAGTTCGTGCCACATGTCCAGCTTTGAAACCCAGTAGTTGTAGGGAGCTGTGTGATCATTTAGGACGATGGTATGGTCAGCTACGTACTCCCTCACCATCTTTCTGTAAAGATCAGCCCTACTCTGCCGAGACTGGGGACAGGTGACAGTGTCTTGCTGGGGTGACATAAAGCTGGCAAAAGCCTTGTAAAGCGTACCCTTGCCAGTGCTGGACAAGCTGCCTGCTCGCCTACTCTCCCTCGCTACTTGTCCCGCAGAACTACGCACTCTGCCGCTAGCGCTGTCAGAAGGGAAATACTGTTTCAGCTTGTGCACCAGGGCCTGCTGGTATTCATGCATTCTCACACTCCTTTCCTCTGCAGGGATGAGAGTGGCAAGATTTTGCTTGTACCGTGGGTCCAGGAGAGTGAACACCCAGTAATCGGTGCTGGAATAAATTCTTTGAACGCGAGGGTCACGGGATAGGCAGCCTAGCATGAAATCTGCCATATGCGCCAGAGTACCAACGCGTAAGAATTCACTCCCCTCACTGGCCTGACTGTCCATTTCCTCCTCCTCCAACTCCTCCAACTCCTCTTCTTCTGCCCATACACGCTGAACAGTAAAGGACTCAACAATGGTCCCCTCTTGTGTCTCGCCAACATTCTCCTCCTCTTCCTCCTCATCCTCCTCCACCTCCACCTCCTCCGATATGCGCTGAGAAACAGACCTCAGGGTGCTTTGGCTATCAACAAGGGAATATTCTTCCCCCGTCTCTTGTGACGAGCGCAAAGCTTCCGACTTCATGCTGACCAGAGAGTTTTTCAACAGGCCAAGCAGCGGGATGGTGAGGCTGATGATGGCGGCATCGCCACTGACCATCTGTGTTGACTCCTCAAAGTTACTCAGCACCTGACAGATATCAGACATCCACGTCCACTCCTCATTGTAGACTTGAGGAAGCTGACTGACCTGACTACCAGTTCTGGTGGAAGTTGACATCTGGCAGTCTACAATCGCTCTGCGCTGCTGGTAAACTCTGGATAACATGGTCAGTGTTGAATTCCACCTCGTGGGCACGTCGCACAACAGTCGGTGAGCGGGCAGTTGGAGGCGGCGCTGCGCTGCCCTGAGAGTGGCAGCATCTGGGCTGGACTTCCTGAAATGCGCACAGATGCGGCGCACCTTCGTGAGCAAATCAGACAGATTGGGGTATGTCTTGAGGAAACGCTGTACAGCCACCAGCAGATCAACCAGAAATCAAATATATAGAACGCTACTGTAGGCTTCAAGAAGCTATTTGTATTCTCCTATGGCTATTTTCTAGCCAAGTATCAAAGGAAGCACACTACTATGCCAGATGAGATGACACTGAGTTAGTGCCTAATAGAAATCCAACCCCTACTGAATTTTCCCACTTCGGTCTTTGCTATGGATATGTGTGCCACTAAGAGCTAAACACAACGGTAGCAAGTCCCCCTGCTAATTCCTCACAAAATGGTAATAGATGCAAATTAAAATAAAAAAAGTAGAACGTTATTGTAGCCCTAAGAAGGGCTGTTGGGTTCTTTGAGAATCACTCCTGCCTAACAGTAAGCTAATAGAACACCCTAACGCTTTCCCTGACCAGCAGCAGCTCTCTCCCTAGCGGCATCCAGACACAGAATGATCCGAGCAGCGCGGGCAGCGGCTAGTCTATCCCAGGGTCACCTGATCTGGCCAGCCAACCACTGCTATCGACGTGTAAGGGTACCACGTCATGCTGGGTGGAGTGCAGAGTCTCCTGGCTTGTGATTGGCTCTGTTTCTGGCCGCCAAAAAGCAAAACGGCGGGAGCTGCCATTTTCTCGAGCGGGCGAAGTATTCGTCCGAGCAACGAGCAGTTTCGAGTACCCTAATGCTCGACCGAGCATCAAGCTCGGACGAGCATGTTCGCTCATCTCTAATTATGAGCCATGGTTATGACTCATCTAGGACAATATGAGATATGAGCATTTGGCCTTTAGTCAATGAGAGTCTAATTTAGGAAAAACATGTACTATTAGGGCAGGACTTTGGACCTATCTTTAATTAGGTGTGAATTGGCAGCAGGTCACCGAGTCACCTAGCAATGCTTTCCAGGAATTCAGTTTCCACTTTATCGTGTTGAAATGGAAATGTTACTTATCTAAAGTCACATAAATTACTTGATCTTGACAGAACTTCCATGATTAAATTATGTTCCTTCTATGGATAACTAGACCATGTCCCAAAGTTTTTCTGCATGTATTGAGAAAACCAGACCATTATTATAAGGTGGATGCTCTCTATAAAATACAACTTTTTAAAATAAAATTACTGTTTTACAGTTTTTCCTAAGTTTTGTAATCACATTGCCCTGGAACATCATGAAACACTGTTGCTTGCTGAGCTTATCACCGCATTGCACCAGCATCATGGCACAACATCTAAGAGAATTTTGTAGATTTGCCAGAGTAATCTGATAAGACGGAATTAATTTTTTTCATTGATGTTATTATTGGCAGCAATGGAAAATAGAGAAACAAGAAATTACGCAGACAATTCCAGAGACTAGACCTAATAGTTATCTGACCGTAATCTTTATATGAGGGTTTTTTCCTACCCCCTATATCCATACGATATGTCATTAGTAGTTGTTTGGCACCAATGGCAATCAAATATTATAGACTGAAAAAAACAATAGTTTTCGCGGCATCAACATCCTTTCAAGCTGCACTTGAAAATCGCAACAAATTATAGCAGAATACTCCAAGTCACCCAATACCTTTCTCATTGTGTTTTCAAACACAGGTAGGAGTGAAAAACCTCTTATTCACTTGTCCCTCCGTCTTCCCGGGGCAGTGCTCCGCCGGCTGCAGTTGTTGATGGAGCTCTCGGATCACAACGAGTTCCGGGTGCACGAATCCGGTCTTCCAACTGGAACCTGCACCTTCCTGCTATTGATTCCGTTACACTCTGGGTAAGGCCGACTCTGCTCCCATAGAAGAAAGAAGACGCAATAGTGGAACAGGTTTTTTCTTTTCGAATGTTTTCAAATTGCATCGTTTGCTAGGCACCTGCAAGCTCGTTCAGTCTAGCCGGTATTGTGCATGTTGGCTTCACTGTGAACGGTAAAGGTGGTGTAGATCCAGCACATGCACAATGAAGCCGAGATTTCTATGTCTGCTTCATTGAAGCAAAGTGCAAGCATGGGAAGTAGCAGAGATGTGACCCATCTCTTGCTAAGGCTACATTCAGACGAATGTATGGGGGGGGGTATATACGGCCGATATACGTCCCCCATAGATGACAATGGGCGTACGGCACCCAATGGGAGCTGTACAGTGCAGTACACGTGTGGCACCGTACCACTCCATACCCCGTCGAAAGACAGGAAATGTCCTATCCCTGGACGGAATACGCCGCCTTGTGCCATATATTCGTATGCAGAGGGGCGGGGGTGAGCGGCGCTCACCTCCTCTCCCCGTGTGCTTGCCTTGCTACGGTACAGCGGGCAACGGCCGTCTGAATGTAGCCTAAGTACAAGTGTTTATAATGACTTGTGGAGTATTTCATGTCTATATTCTTTACAATGACAGGTTAGCCTACAATGCGACTAGACAGCCGATCCACTATAGACAGAGCTATGTTCTTATAGCTAATACTATAGTGTAAATCAGTTCAAATGTTGGGTGTCACACCTACACCGGTCAACTACTGATAATTATGTATAGGCTATTATTTGTATAGGGATCCATAAAACCCCTAAATCCTTTAACCTATTAGCTTGCCATACATATAAGATAGTTAAACCTGCCAGCCATATTCCCTGACTCTTGATTTTGGAGGAAAGGATAAACAGTGATGGCCAATTTCAACATTCCCAACACTTTGTTCGGGTACTTCTTTTTGCCATTGCAAACACATGCAACCTGTCAAGATAGAGAAAAAGGCACAGGTCCTAAGCTAACCCACACACAGCAACTGTTCAAAGTTCCCTACTCTGTATATGTCTCAGAACAGATGACCAACAAATGGAGAAACAAACAGACAGAAGTGAAGTCAGAATAATCTGGTGAAAACCAAAATGGCAGCAAGGTACAGAATCATAATGAAAAAAATAGTCAAGCAGATGATAAGGGTCAACATACACATCAATAGCACAATAAAAGAAGTATTCCAACAAGTTTCATGAGACTAGTATAACCAACACCAGAGTAAAGTGAGAACCAGGTGTATTTGGAGATCCTGGACGCGCCCAGGCCACTGATTTGTGGCTGCCCATTGCTCAAACCACACTTGACACACATACTCCCTACTCAGAAAAAAGTTGCAATCACCCAACGTTCCAGGGAACATCCACCCATCTCAGAAAAAGGGTACAACTCTGCAGAAATAGCTGTCAATCATGGCCACAAGCAGAGCAGCCCTCAGTGTGGTTCACAAAACACTACAGTTAGAACCCATTCAGAGAATTTTGACACATTCTGAACTGAAAATCCATTTGTATGGGGATCATTGGCTTTACCTATTTTGGACCTGTACAAGCACATACAGAGCATTGGTCTGTACCCTGATGAGGGGACAATAGCATATTGCCATAGTGACTCATAGTACCAGCTCTCCTCAGAGCAGTGCTATAGACAGTGGTGGGCTCAGCGCTCAGCTGTCCCATCGAAACTGATTGCATTCACAGATCCCTTGGCCCAAAAGTCACTGACCCAGCAAGACCATGTGATATCATATGTCGCATTCACTCCTTCAAGGATCAAGAGACAATCCTGTTAAGCGCCAGAGAGGGGAAACCATTATCACATGGGACTCTCCCCTTGCTATCCTACCCGACCTGTCGAGACCCATGATACAGCTTTGTAAGGCCCTCAAGCCTCTACTCACCGTGTTGAGAGAAATGAGTATGTCATACAGATGAGGATACCCTTTCCAACAGATAGCACGCAATGCTGGAAAGACAGCAGTGTTCTGATCATTAGGGGACCTTCCAAATTTTCTTTACACCCTCAAGCTCCATATGATCTCTCTACCTGACTGGCCTATACTACCTTGTTGCCTACACAACCCCCAAAATACGAATGGAATCAACCCAGCCCACCTGAACTTTACCCGTTTCTCTCTTGTCCTTAAGAAACCTCTGAGTATTAGCATTATTAAAAAGCCGTATTATGTCTTTCTGCTCCCACTCCTGTTACATTGGTTTTGTAGTTTCTTGTCCTGTGGTTGCTTAAAGGAAATCTACCATATGGAAAACGAAGGTATGGTACAAATGTATTTACCATCAACAATTCATAGCTTAGCAGCACCTAGGTACTTTATAAAATCTCAAGTTTATGACAAATATTCTAAAAATTAGCAACTACTCACTAAGGAGCGAGATGCGTTATGTCTTCTTATTAGACACCGCTAATTTACAGTGTCAAAGAGATACATACAGATAGACAAAACGAGTAAACAAAATACGGCTAACAACAAAACAGGTATGTATATATGGGCACAAAAATGCTCGGTGGCAGATAATGTAATCGTGGGAGCCTATCGTCATTACAGACAGGAAGGTGTAGGGTTCTAAACAGTCTAACCCTATTACCCCATGAATCCCGCCCTTACAAGGGCAGTCCCAAAAACTGTCCCTTGTACTAAAACACGTATCACACCTCCCTGACGCGTTTCGACAGAGGTCTCATCAGAGGGAGAATATATACCAACACAGGCTCGCCCTGCAAATAAGTATATGGAAAAAGCATATTGTTTAGTTGAGCCCAAATAGTTATAATGAATTACCTTTCTTTCATTGGACATATCATAGCTCATAGTTCTACCCCTAGTTAGCTAAAATTGACCATATGAAATATACTAGCCGAAGGCTGGAATGTAAAGTGCCTATGTGACCCTTTACCCACAGAATAATGTGTTGTATTAAAGTACAGTGTATTCACATGAGGATAGCGACTGTTAATCGTACATCTCATTCATAGCAGCTAGTAGTATCTGAAACACTCACACAAGAGGTGATATGCCAGTACTCTCCTTTATGTCCTTTAGTGATTAGCCACACTTATTTCGACGTTCAGACCAATCGTTTTAGTGGTCCTGGAAGGCGACGATAACTTTAATTTTTGTTATCAGTGTTTGCGAAGGGTGTTTCTTGTAGGAGATCAGTTGGTGTTTGTTTTTCGATATTAGTTGGCTAGAAAAATATTCCCAAGATGGCCTTTTTTAGTTAAGGCAGGGCCACATAATTCCAATATCATTGAAACTTTACATCAGTTTTGTAGCAATAACTTGTTGAACATGCTCACATCAGCTAACAAGATCACTCAATAAATATGTAAAAAAAATAAGTTTGAGGATGGTGTTTTGTTACATATGTTCTTTATTATAGGTGTACTTACAATTTGGAACGATATTCAATTCTGTTTATTTATTGTTATCAAAAAGAAAATGTTAATATTTACCAAAATTTCTCATTGTGCTTATTTTGATAATAGTCCCGACTGTAGAACAAAGTCGGTTGAGGTCCTCAAATAAGATTTCTAAATAACATTAATCATTCGATGTTTCTTTATGTTGGTAGTGTCAATGTTCCCTTAAACATACTTTTAAATACTTTAGGATTAGTAGAAGGTTACAAATATAAATCAAATAGTAAGTTACAAATCTTAGGAATATTAAACATATAAGCTTAAAAGAGAGATTATATATCAGGCTGTATATATCAGAAACACTGTCTCTATTTCTTACAAACACCCGTTTCTGGACTGCAGTTGTTGTAGATTACCTTAATGTATAGCCATATAGATATATAGTGTATGATAATATTTAGAGTACTTTATATACTATAGAGATAATATATATATTATATATATAGAATATATGATATATTACCGGCCACTTATTAGGTACACCATGTCTTGATAACGACCGATTGGCCCCCCTGTTGCCTTCAGAAACTGCATCAATTCTTCGTAGATAGATCAACAAGGTGGCTGGTGGAAGCATTCCTACAGATTTTGATCCATATTTGAACATGATTGGATCACACAGTTGGCGTAGATTTAGGCGGTTGCAACATCGATGTAGTGAATTCCCATTCAGCAACCATAACCCAAAGATGCGAATCTTTTGGATAGGAATCTGGTGATTGTGGAGTGCCACACTTTGACGTGAGCAGTGAAGATCACTTGTCATGTAAGCAAACCAGTCTGAGAGCGAGGATTCCAGCTTATGACATGGCGCATTATCCTGCTGAAAGTAGCCATCAGATGTTGGGTACATTGTGGTCATAAAGGGATGGACATGATCAGCAACGAATACATAGGTAGGCGGTGTGGCGTTGCAACGATGCCTCAAATTTGTACCAAAGGGGCCCAGAAGAGTGCCCAAGTAAATATTCCCACACCTGATCAACACACACACCACGCAGCCTGAACCGTTGATACATAGGTCAGGATGTGTCCTATGCTTATGTTTGTTGCAGCATAATTGCTGAACATCGGAGACTCATCAGACGAGGCAAACGTTTTTCCAATCTTCTACTGGTCCAATCGATGAGCTTGTGCAATTGTAGCCTCAGTTTCTGTTTATTTTAGCTGAAAGAGTGGCACCCGAGTCGTGTCTTTTACTGCTGTAGCCCATCTGCCTCAAAGTTCGACGTATCTGTGCATTAAGAGATGCTCTTTGCCTACCTTGGTTGTGAACGGGTGGTGATTTGAGCATGTTGCTTTCTATCAGCTCGAACCAGTCTGCCCATTCTCCTCTGCTCTGGTAACATTCCACAGCAAGGCATTCCGCCCACAGAACTGAGCTCGTCACCTGGCATGACTTTTTATAATTTTGTCGCGAGGACGTATTCTCTGACAAGTGCTTTATCATTCCAGAGCCCTGCTGGATTTTCTGGCTAGCATTTAGGATTTCATGTTGGGTCTTTCTTGCATCAGGAAATATGGCTTCCTAATCAGAGAGCTGACATTTTACAGTGGCACAAACTGGCCATCAAATAATGGGCATCAAATAATGGGCACCACATAACGGGCACTGAACTTTCCAGAAAAAATAGCAATTTTCATCTTGGACTCCATTGCACATCATATTTGAAAAGCAACTATATGTTCAAAATGCTACATATTACACCTTGCTAAATTCCCCAAGGGGTGTACATTCAACAATTAGGGTCACTTTTCGGGTTTTCCTCTGTTTTCCTCTGTTTTGGTACCACTAGGGCTCTCCAAATGTATCCTGACACATGTGAAGGATTTCTGTCAAATTTGGCTTCTAAAAGACAAACATCCCTCTTTTCCCCTACTGTGCGCCCATAAAGTATTTTATATGCACATGTGGGGCACTTCTAAACTCGGGAGAAATAGTTTTAGACCTTTTTTGGGGTTATTTCATATATTATCTCTTATGGCTTACAAAAATTTGGGGTAAAAGTGACATTTATAGGAAAATTTTCACCTTTTTAATTTTTAGGGCCTAATTGGACTGTGCGCCCATAAAGTATTTTATATGCACATGTGGGGCACTTCTAAACTCGGGAGAAATAGTTTTAGACCTTTTTTGGGGTTATTTCATATATTATCTCTTATGGCTTACAAAAATTTGGGGTAAAAGTGACATTTATAGGAAAATTTTCACCTTTTTAATTTTTAGGGCCTAATTGGATCATTCACCTGTAGGGGCAAATACATATATTACACATTACGAAATTCTCTACGGGGTGTGCGTTCAAAAATTAGGGTCACTTTTCAGATTCTTATCTGTTTTATACCACTAGGGTTCTCCAAATGCACGTAAAACATTTCTTTCAAATTTGGCTTTTAAAAGGCAAACATCCCTCTTTCCTTCTACTGTGCGCCCATACAACATTTCATATACACATGTGGGGTACTTCTACACTCGAGAGAAATAGGTTTACACATTTTGCGGGGTTATAGCATTTTTTTTTATTCCTTGTGGCTATAAAGATTAGGGGTAAAATGACCTTTTTTTAATTAAATCAAACACTTTATGGACAAATACACATATTAATGTGCTAAATTCTCTAAAGGGTGTGCTTTCCAAAATGTTGACTCTTGCTGGGGTTCCCCTCTGTTTTGGTACCACTACAGCTCTCTAAATGCATCAGCCGGCCACGGCCCTAGCAACGTGCCCTTCAAAGCCCCCTCCTGTGCCCAAACCATCTGTAGGTCGAGCCGAGGGCGGGCTCTTTTCAGTATTGGCCCCGCCCCCGGGGGTATGCAAACAACCCCTCCGACTCCCTGGCTACACTTTATGCCCTACCACAAAATCATGAAGGTGCTTAACCCCTCAAAGTGGCAGGCCTATTGTGTAGGGGTGAACTCACTCTGCCAGAACGTTGGGGTATAATCGATAAAAATCGTTGAGACACTTCGATGGTTAATTACAAAAAAAATTCCTGGGTCTATTCCAGACTACCGTCTTCCGGAAGCCCACGTCCCACCAATGCCCCTGCTACGGTGGGAGAGGTAATCATCCAGCCTTCTACGTAAAGGTATCCCCAAAGGGGGACAATATTGCAGATGAGACGCATTGTAGCGATTTTAAGGACCTTTAAAGCTTGTCAGAGATCTACGACAGCAGCTTTAAGAGAGTGATGGGTACCAGACACTGACTGCGATCAGCATTCCAACATGCAGGGAAGTGATAGACATGACCTGTAATGACTAATGTCACAGACCGAGACCACCTAATGAAACAATTAGACTCATTACCACCCCTTTGATAACGGGCCATATAGGCCAAGGAGATCCAACAAACACTGGTCTTATACTCATATGGATCCCAATCTGAAGTATGCGGTTCGGATGACAGCCATTAGTCACCTTCAACATCGGGAAGATCTATACGCGACAACGGCTGGTTACATAGCCATTTCGTGGCTCCCAAACCCCCCGGACCTGGCATACAGCTGGAAAATTCGGACTGTTTTCAGTTTGTAGTGGATGCTGTGCGTGTCCCCCCGACTGACCACCACGGGAAAACGTTGTCGGCAATAACAATAAGCATTCAAGCGTCCTGGAACCACTGCACTCCGCAGCCTCGCGGGTGACCGGCAACCTGTTTCCGTATCTGAGACTATCACCCGACGTGAATGGTGAGTTTCGGGTTCGCCACGGTCTCGGCACATGTCAGAGGACTGACAATCCGATGCCGGTTCTCAGCACCGAGCTTTCCACCGTGATTGGCAAGTTCACTGGGGGGCGGGTTATGTTCTCCTCCCTATTTTAATCTCACTCCATAGGAGCTAGATGTCACACCTTGGTCAACACCGTGTGTGAACACACGCTCTACCGGGATGAAGGCACCCTTTTCCCCCTCCCCTCCCTCAGGCAACAGACTTGGAGGCATTATGGTAAGCAACATTTGTGATTTGCCCCTTATTTATTATAACTATTTGGGCTCAAACTAAACATATCTTGTTTCCCATATACGGATTTGCAGGGGCTATTCTGGGGTTTTCCGGGCATCTAATCCCTATAAAGATAAATTCAGATGGATGGGAAAGATTTATTAGAACGAACCTCATATGTTAGCAGGGTCCCCAGAAACATTTTCGAGTATGTATTCTTGGATCAACACAAATGACATGAATCTCAAATTTACTTTTGACATAGGGAATCCTTGCTCATTCTTTGATGTAAAACCTCCATTAGACGAGGGCATATTTGTAGTTTCACAATTCAGAAAACCCACAGCAGTACTCGATTTTTACTATCCTCTCCTGTCACCCCAAACACGTTACCAATAACATCCCATATGGTGAGTTTTTAGACTCAAAAGAAACTGTTCCAATGAAGATTTTTTACAAAGGAAGCTGCCCTGTTGCAGAGAGTTAAGGGAGTACGGTATAGCAATCACCTTATTACAACATCTCTTAATAGGGTTAAAGAAAAAAATCCAGACCACAACTTTTAAACAAAAAGTATGACACCCTATACCCAATACCAAATTACAACAAGTTCTTTTTCTCACACAATATAACAATCAATTTCATAAGATCAAACAAATTATTAAAAAATACTACCTGTACTCCTTTGTGACAAGACCATCATGACACCATTAGTCGGGGAGTTTATTTTGTAGCTAAGGAAAGACTATAGGCTCCATTCTGTCCCCCAGCCTTTTACCACGCAAAAAAGGAGGAAGTAGAAGAACTTGGCTAGATCACCCAGGATGCCACAAATGTGGCATAAACGTTGCAAAGCAATGTGAATTCATCATGGAAGGGGGTTCATTTATTTCGTATAAACCTTATCAGTACCCTATAAAATCATATATCAATTGCAACACTTCTAACATCATCTATTTGGCATCCTGCACACTTGTAAATACAATATGTAGGATGTACTACTTGTCCTCCAAAGTTCGAATAAGACACATATCTCAGATGTACCAAACAATCATCATTAATGTCTCTTCCCTTACTAAGCATTTTAGAGATGTTTATAAAGGGGACACCTCTAGTCTTATGGACAGTATTGAAAAGGTCTCAAACCGCTAGAGGGCGGAGACTTGCAAAAGCTTTGATAGAGAATCCTATTGGATTTTCGTCCTAGACACTACCAACCAAAAGGGATAAAACCACAGACACGATCGATAACATTTACTGAAAGAAAACGTGTAGTCTCAATACGTATTTTGTTATTTACTTTCTCCTCATTTGTATTCTTGCCTTTATGTGATTTACAAGGCTAGGCATTTGCAGTATGTCTCTTCTTTGAGAGGGTTAAACTCCGTTTTCCCCTCCCTCTTTGTTACACACAATCCGGTCATGGGCATAAAATAATGGCCCACTAAACGGCGCACTGAACTTTCCAGAAAAAAATTGCAATTTTCACTTTGGACTCCCATGGTCACATATATTTGAAAGCAAGCTCTATGTTCAAAAGCTACATATTACCACCTGGCTAAATTCCCAATGGGGTACATTCAAACAATAGGGTCACTTTTCGGGTGTTTCCTTCTGTTTTCCTCTGTTTTGGTACACATAGGGCTTCTCCAAATGTATCTGACACATTGAAGGATTTCTGTCAAATTGGCTTCTAAAAGCCAAACATCCCTCTTTTTCCCCTACTGTTCGCGCCATAAATAAAGTTTTAATGACAATGTGGGGCACTTCTAAACTCGGGAGAAATAGTTTATAGACCTTTTTTGGGCTTATTTCATATATTATCTACTTATGGCTTACAAAATTTGGGGGGTTAAAAGTGGACATTTCAGGGAAAATTTTCACCTTTTTTAATTTTTAGGGCCTAATTGTATCATTCACCTGTAGGGGCAAAACATAATATTACCACATTACGAAATTCTTACGGGTGTTGCGTTCAAAAATTAGGGTCACTTTTCATGATCTCAAAATCTGTTTTATACCACTAGGTCTCCAAATGCACGTAAAACAGTTTCCTTTCAAATTTGGCTTTTAAAAGGCAAAACATCCTCTTTCCTCTACTTGTGACGCCCATACAACATTTCATATCACATGTGGGGTATCTACACTCGAGAGAAATAGGGTTTACACATTTTGCGGGTGGTTATAGCATTTTTTTTTTATTCGTGGCGATGAAAGATTAGGGGAAAAGACCTTTTTTTAAATATCAAACACTTTATGGACAAATCACATTTCATTAAATGTGCTAAATTCTAGGCTAAGGGTTGTGCTTTCAAAATGTTGAACTGATGGGGTTCCCCTCTGTTTTGGTACACTACAGACTCTCTAAATGTCATCCTCACACACTGTAAAGGATGTCTGTCAATTTGCCTTCTAAAAGGCCAAAAGTAACCTCTTCCCCTCCTGAGCCCTACTGGTACCCATACACTTTATATGCACAGGTGGTGCAAATTTTGTGCTTAGGATAATAGTTTTTAACCTTATGGGGGTTGTGTTCATCTTTTATCCCTTTCGCTTACAAAAAGTTGAGTAAAAGTGACTTTTTTGAGAAAATTTTCACCTTTTCCTTTTTGGTGGGGGGCCTACTTTAATCAAACATCCTGTGTAGGGTAAATACACACATAACACCTTGCTAAACTCTCCACAAGGTATGTACTTTCCAAATGGTGTCTCTTGTTGGGGCTTTCCTTCCTCTGTTTTGTCCATTAGGGCCAAATGCACTCATGACATAATTGAAAAACTTTTCACATATTGTGCCCATCCAAAATGAAACAACGCTCCCTTCCAAGTGCACCACCCTGTGGACCTTACAGCAGGGTAACAGTGACAAAATGGTTATTGGCATACTCAGGAGGAATTGCAATAAACAATGTAAACATGCATTTTCCTTTTTGAAATTATTTTGAGGGGTGTAGTTTCTAAAATGGTGTTATTTGTTTTGGGGGTGGGGGCGGGGGTGTCTGTCATGTGGGCCGTTACAAAGTCACTTCTAACCTAAATGACCCCAAAAGTAGGTTTTATGACTTTTGTGAAAATCTGAAAAAATTGCACCTCAAGTTTAAACTCCTAACATCCTAACTAAAGGAAAAGATGTTTGAAAAATGATGCCAAGTTTAAGCGGACACATATGGACAAAGTTATCAAGTTATTTTAAAGACATGACGAACTTTCCAAAAGTAGAAAATTTGAATTGTTTGGAACAGCAATGTTTTTTTTCAAAATTTTCTCCAAATTTCCATTATTTCATAATAAATGCTAACATATGGCTTAAATTTTAACTCAACATGAAGTACAATGTGTTACGAAAAAATCTCAAAATCAAACTGGATATGATTTGGGCCGTGTAAGGAAGTGAAAGTGGCTTCAGCGTTAAGGGTTAAAGGAGCTTTGGGAGGAAGGTGTCACACTGTGAAAAAAAATTAATGAACAGTGGGCTTGGTAAAGCCACGAGGTACATTACTAATGTGTAACCAAAGGGCTTGTTGAAGTTGCGCTTTGCCAGAATCTTGGTCATGATTCCATTTACTGTCCTTTAATTGCTAAACCATCTGCTGGTTCTGAGCTGAAGCTCGATGTGGTCAGAGGGAACCAAACTCCTGGACTTGTGATGACACAACAGGTGCAACTTCTAAGAAAGACATTTAACTGTACTGTGGGTGGAATACCATTAGGGGTTAGTTTGGTTCCAGATTTCAAAAATCATGCTAGAACTAATACCATTTCTGAAAGTTGTTCATGAGACCCACAAGACTGTGGGGCAGATTTACTTACCCAGTCCATTCGCGATCCAGCGGCGGGTTCTCCGCTGCTGATTCGTGTCTTCAGGCGATTCACTAAGGTAGTGTGCCCGATGTCCACCAGGTGTCGCTGCTGCGCTGAAGTCCGCCGAGGTCCGCTGGAGTTTACCAAGCTAGGCTAGGTGCAGGTAAGTGTGCGTCAAGCGACACATTTTTTTTTTAAAAATACGGCGATTTTTCTGAATCCTTCGGGTTTTCCGACGGCCACCCCCCCCCCCCCCCCCCCGATTTCCGTCGCGTGCATGCCGGCAGCGCCAAAAACCTGTGGCAATTCCGGGAAAAATGGTAATATTCGGGGGTTCGGGAAACAGCGTCGGAAAAATCGGGTGGGATTTATAATGACCCCCAGACTTTTAGACTTTGGGATTGAGTTTGGAACCAGAAAACATGAACCTTATTAACCCTTCAGGACTTGCCCTTTTTTGTTTTTTTTTTCATTTCATTTTTTTACTCCCCATGATCAAAATCCCTAACTTTTTTATTTTTCCATGTACAGAATCTGTGTGCGGCTTATTTTCCTCGTACACAAATTGGCCTTCATAGAGATTGGTATTGAATCTTCCATTCCGTGACAGGAAGCTGGAAAAATCCAATGCAGTGAAATTGGTAAAAAAAAAACGCTTTGTGGCCGCCTTCTTTGTGCTGGATCTTAACGGATTTCCGTGCGCCCCAAATGACAGACTACTTATTCTTTGGGTCTGGGATTACGGGGATCCAAATTTGTATAGGTTTTATAAGTTCATACATTAAAAATTAAAAACCTCCTGTACAAAATTTTTTGGGGGGATTGCCATCTTCTGGGCTAATAAATTTTTATCTTTGGTGTACTGAGCTGTGGGTGGTGTGTTTTTTTTGCGGATTTGATGACATTTACATGTTATTCAATTTTAGGACTGTTCGACCTTGTGATCATTTTTAAGAATTTTTAATTTTTTTAAATGGACAAAAAAAGTGCCATTTTCGACTTTGAGAGCGATTGTCGTTACAGGATTAAAGCGCAGTCAGTGAAAAAATGTTATCATATTTTGATAGATCGGGGCATGTTTCGGACCGTCGATACTATGTGTTTATTGATTTTTATGATTATATTATATTTATATCAGTTGTCTAAGGAAAGGGGGGGGTGATGTTGAGATGATTTTAGGTTTTTTTTATAATTTTTTTTTTTTAACTTTTTTTATGTTTTTTTAGTACATTTAGACCTCCCTAGGTACCTTTAACCCTAGGGTTATGTCTGCAGATCATGAGTCCATCTATATGCCACTACAGTATGGCAGTATATGGGATTTTTGTCTACTCATACATTACAATGTGCTATGCACATTAGTCGCCGGGGTTAACCCGAAGTAGCCCGGGTCTTCGGAGATCCCGAGGTATATCCATGGCGACGGATCGCCATGCCCCCGATGACGTCACGGGGAGCGGCGATCCCAAGGAAGATGGCGGCGACCCACGCGCCGCATCCTTTTGAGGCGCTGGCAGCATTGCCGGCGATCGTTAGTGTGAAAAACCCCGGACGATCGTGCTAGCACCGATCGTCGGTGTTACGTGTAAGCCTTTGCTGCAATATGAGTCAAAAGACTTACCGGCTATGGAGAGGGCTCAGGCGTGGAGCCTGCCATGCACCCGCGGCCCGACCCGTGACGTGGCTATACGTCACGGGTCGTGAAAGGGTTAAATCAGATGATATTGATGAGGAGATTGTGTTGATGTCCTTGCTAACCCTGATGTTTATCCCCAGGACAACTTCCTCAGAAAATGCTGTGATCTCTCAAAAAGGACATGCATCCATAGTCTTCACCTTATATTAAACATGTGTGTTATGAAATGCTATTTGAAAACAATGTCACCCAGTATTCCTCTGGTGTACACCTGCAACCTCACAGTGTAGAGTCTGTAGCCTTGGTGGTAGGTGCTCTAGAGGTGATGGAAAATGACATAGAATTGCTGAGCACAGAGGTGTCTAATTGCTCAAGGGCGCCTCTACAGGTTGTGGCTGGTGATAGTGAAAATTCAATGGGGGTCATTTACTAAGGGCCCGATTCGCGTTTTCCCGACGTGTTACCCGAATATTTCCGATTTGCGGCGATTGTACCTGAATTGCCCCGGGATTTTGGCGCACGCGGGGGCGTGGCCGAACAAAAACCCAACGTATTCGGAAAAACCGCCGCATTTAAAAACCGAAAATGTGTCGCTTGGGACGCGCTTACCTTCACCTGGTCCAGCTCGGTGTATTCCGGCGCGATCAGATGCATTTTAGCGCAGCAGCGCCACCTGGTGGACGGTGGAGGAACTACCTTCATAAATCCCGGCCGGACCCGAATCCAGCGCAGAGAACGCGCCGCTGGATCGCGAATGGGCCGGGTAAGTAAATCTGCCCCAATGTGTGAGGAAAATGTAACATTACATGATGTCAATGTTGTTGCCAATGCTAACACAGAAAATGTTGTGACTATGCTAGTTTTGAGCAATAATAATGTGGTTACTAATATTGACCAATTATCTCCTGACAGGGAACAATGATGCCTTTCTGTGGGGGAAGAAAATGTATTGCTAAATGTGTTCTCATATGTGACCACACAAGACAGAGAGGTACATAATGGTGGGGAGATTTAGGGTGATGTCACACGTGGCGTTTTGAACGCGTTTTTGGCACATTTTTACACAGTCCGTCAAAAAACAAATGCGTTTTTGTCCAGTTCGAATTAAGATACTTGGTCAAACCTGTCAAAAACTGATGCGATTTTTGATGGACTGCTAAAAAACGGGCCAAAAACGCGTTCAAAACGCCACATGTGACATCACCCTTAGGGTGGTCACACACATGGCGTTTTTAGGCCGTTTTGGGGCCGTTTTTAGTAGTGCGTTTTCAGATCGGGAAAAACACAATGCGTTTTTTGAAAACGGATGCGTTTTTGACCAGTTTGAATTAAGATAATTGGTCAAACCTGCATGCGGTTTTTACGAAATGGCCTAAAAACGCCAAGTCTGTCACCACCCTCATACTGACAATTTAACCCTCCACTCACATAACACATGTGCAGGTGACGAAAGTGATGCTGAGTGCTGTGTGGAGATGACTGATTGTGCTGTGGGCTCAGGTTTGACTGAACTGAGTAAATCAACAGCAGAGATCTGTCATTGCATTTAGAGAAGCGGCATGGTGTGAATGAAACCATAAGTGATGCAGGTGCGTTTCCAGTTGGAGGAGTCAGTGAGCATACCTCCCAACATTTGTGAAAAGGAAAGAGGGACAAAATGGCGGCACGCGCAGCCACACCCCCAATCACTCCCTGGCCACGCCCCAAATTTTAGCCATATTAAAATAATAAAAATCATCTCAATAAAAATAAAAAAAAAATTATCCTTATTGGGATATGAACCCAGAACCTGCAGTGTCCATGTACAATAATAACACAGCACCTCAACCCACTGAGCTAAAGCCTCTGTGATTAACAAGGTGGAGAATTTTGGTAACTAAGAACTATGACTATATACTGCCTTGGTATATAGGGAGGGATCTTCTCAGATTATTGTAATTATTGAGACTATTATTATTATTATTATGGAGATTATTATTATTATTATGGAGATTATTATTATTATGGAGATTATTATTATTTTTATCATTATTAATAATAATCTCCATAATAATAAAAATTATAATAATAATAATAATAGTCTCAATAATTACAATAATCTCTGAGAAGATCCCTCCCTATATATCAGTGCATTAGTCTGTATCACAGTGTAAATGGCAGATAACACTTCTTAGTTACCAGAAATCCTCAGCTCTGTATCACTGGGCTTATAGCTCAGTTAGTTAAGCTTCTGTCTGCAGTGCAGAGGGTCCTAGATTTGAATCTCAGCCTGGGCAAAACTTTATGTAATTTAATTAAATAAATAACTTGTGTCTGGGGAAGCCCTGGAGACCATATATGGAGAGATACTGATCTGACCTGATGACGTGGTCCCTGCTCTCTCCGCTAAGCCCGACACTTCTCTGAAAAGGATTCCCTCCCGATGTCTGTAGAAGCCATTCTGTACTGTGAGTTCAGGCTTTCAAAGTATTTACTATGCGGACACAGCGGGACCTGGGGGAAAAATCCGTGACAATATCATAGCTGCCCGTGACGCGGGGCAGAGGTACGAAAAACGGGAAAGTCCCGTCAAAATCGGGACGGTTGGGAGCTATGCAGTGAGGAGGGTGCACTTGTGGTGGATATGGTAACTTTCAGTGCTGAAACGCCCAGTACCGAACGAGATAAATACAGAAAAACTTCCCTAGAAGTCACCATTGTTACTGATGTTATGGAGTATGACACAGACAGGCACAATTGTGATGAAAATAAAAATAGTGTGCAAGAGGACAAGATTCCACCCCCGCGGGCTTTTATAATGAAAGAGAAGGTGATTGCTGTGTAGCACTTGATCACGTCAAAGGGATGAAGGGAGCCATGGATTTGGATTTCAGCCCTGGTTCTGTGAATAATGCTGTAGTGCAGGATGAGGGTCCTGACAGTTTTGTAGAAAGGACCTCTACCTTGAGTGAGATACACAAACTGAGTGTGCCTGAGAATTGTAATGGGAAAGTGTTATTTGCTGACCTGATGGAACATTCAGGTGATATAACAGAGGAAGATTCCTTGGTTTTCAATGTGGAGGGATGTGAAGCGAATGAAAGTGGTGACATTCCTGTGTATCTGGTGTCTACTACAATGGCTTCTCTTGATTTTCAGATGTCTATAAATGCTGGGAAACATAAGCATTACAGTACAGAGGATAGTGGTGATGCATGTATGTCGTTCATGGATACTGGCCGATCTTATACACAACTGATGATTGTGAGTGATGATCAGAACACTAGCATGCAGTTTGGAACAAACGGTGGCTGAGTGGGTAGCACTTCTGCCTTGCAGCACTGGAGTCCTGGGTTCAAGTCCCACCCAGGTCTACATCTGCAAGTTTGTATTGAGTTTGTATGTTCTCTCTGTATTTGCGTGGGTTTCCTCCAGGTACTCAGGTTTCCTCCCACACTCCAAAACATACTGGTAGGTTGTTTAGATTGTGAGCCCCATGGGGCAGCGCTGCATAATTTGTAGGTGCTATCTAAATAAAGAATTATTATTATTATTATTATGATTGGTAGCATAGCCAGCAAGAGGTCTGCTATTAATCTGCGTACTGTGGTCCAGAATGTCTTAAAAACTGGGCATTCTCACCATATGTTGGTCATGGTGCTCTGGGCCCTATGACAGCACCAGCATCTGTCTGAGTAGATCGGGTATATTGAGTGGAGCTTTGCAGGGATCCAATACCACCTAGATAGTATTTTGAAGTTTGTTTCTTAGGTCTATCTTTGACCTGATTGAATGATAGTAATGTGTCAACTGTATTCCCACTGCAGACGGGGTGAGCATAGGGGTGATTCATTGTAGATTTTGAGGGCATTATTGGTGAAGCTTGACTTGAAACGTAGGGGGTTTCTGTGTTCTTAGGGGGTTAAAGAAGTCGGGAGGTTCCTGGAGGGAAATCTGAATTGTGTGTTATGAGAGTTAACGGGCCATCAGGTGTAAGCATCTTTGTGATGTCTGGTGCTTTCATCAAGGTTTTCAGGACTTTAGCTGCTACATATGGCAGTGTGTGAAGGGAGTGCGAGAATGAGGTGTATGAGTTAGACAAAGGGAGGCCTGTGAGAGGGAAAGGAGATATGTTCCTCCAGGCACACCTACATTTTACCTGTAACGTGGTGAAACCAGTCTAAGATCCTGGCTAGTGTGGATGACAGGTAGTAGTGCCTACAGTTTGGCAGGCCCAGCCCTCCCTGTAATTTTGCACGGATCAGTGTTGCCTTTGCTATTCTAGGCCAAGATGGCAGCCATATGAACCTATTTAATAGGAAATTTAGCTTGCTGAAGGATACCTTCGGGATGAAGTAGGGTGTCATCTGACAGAGGTAGAGTAGTCTGGGCAGAATTGTCATTTTGATACAACCCACTCTACCAACCATTAAATCTTTTTGCCGGTCCATCTAGCCAGATCAGCTTTCAGAGATTAAAGGAATGGGCCATAGTTGAGCTGGTATATCATATTGAGGTTGGATGGGACCTTGATTCCCAAGTATGGCATTGCTTCCCTTTGCAATGAAAAAGGATATCGACAAGCCAGCGACTGGGTTTGTATGGGATCTAGGCCAATTCCCATTACTATACTTTTTGCCTTGTTAATCTTATGATTGCGTCTGCAACAAAGAGGGCAGGGAGGTGAGGGGATCTGTAATGCAGAGTAGGACATTGTCTGCGAATGCAGAACACTTATAGGAAGAGTCACCTACCTTTATAACCTTGATTTCCGGGTGATCCCTTATGGCTACGAGTAGACACTCTATGACAAGTGCATATTACAGGGGGGACAACGGGCACCCCTGTCTGGTGCCATTATAAATCGTGAAGGGGGAGAGGTGTTCCCATTTATTCAGATTTGAGCATGTGGAGCATTATTCAGAGATTGGATACGAGCTAACATGAGGGATCCAATGCCAGTCTGCCTCAGGGTTGCCTATCGAATGCCTTCTCTGCATTCAATCCATGCATCCATATCAGAGTGAAAGTTTTGAGGGTGTTATCCCTTGCCTCTCTGGACGGAATGAAGTAAACTTGATCAGGCTGGACCAGGGAGCAAAGATCTTTGCATCATAATTAATCAATGAGATGGGCCAGTGACTGGGGCAAACTGAGGATTCTTCCCTTCTTATTGGATGATGGTGATGTGGCATGGAGGAGCGAGGGTGGGAAAGTTACATCAGCAGAGATAGAGTTATTATACACCTCTAGTGGGGATGGTGAAAGTTAAAGTAGTGACTTATAAAAGGCTGCCGTATAGCCATCAGGGCCTGGACTTTTACCCAAGGGGAGCGTTTTAATGGTGCTTTGCAACTCTTTGGGGATAAAGGATGCCTCTAATGTGGTTATATCGTCATTAGATAAGGTGGGTAGAGTGATTTGCTGGATATAGTGAGCGAGCGTTTGCATCGGATGTGGAGTAGAGTTAAGGGGGGGCAGGAGGTTTTATAGAGTGTGGTAGTATGTGGAGAATGCTTCTGCAATCTCTTCAGTCTTATGAACCTTCCTGCCCCCTGTCGCAGTGATCGATGGGATATATGTAGCTGCTTTCTTGTCTCTTAGTGCTCTAGCTTGGAAGCTAACTGGTTTATTACCCCACTCATAGTAGGAAAGTGAGCATATTAGCCACAGCTTTTGTTGTTTGGATTCTAACGGGGCATTTATCTCTAGGGCGAGTCAGAGTCAGCTCCCGCAGCGTGGACTCTATTGTCCTCTTATGCTGCGCCTTCAGTTTCTGTAGAGAGGTGAAGATGGATTGAGGTTTGTTTCCTGTCTCTTTTATTAGCATAGAGCCATGTTTGATTAGGATACCTCTCAAGTTTGTTTTAAGCATTTCCCACTGTATCACCTCTGATGTGGAATTGTGTACATGTCCCTCCCTTAATTCCCGAGAGTATTGCTTAAACGGGTATTCCCATCCCAATACATAAGTATTTCAGAGTATTATCATGAACAAGCAATCAGATGATTGCTTGTTCATGTCCCATGGTGGAACAAGTAAAAAATGTAAAAAATGTTTTTCAATAAAAAATAAGTTTATAAATCACTAAAAATGGCACTGTGTTCTGCACTGTGTTTTTATCTTAAATGATCCTGTGTTCACTGTTTTTATTCTATTCTTCATTGTTCTTCACTGTGTTTTTTTAATTAAATGCTCGATCTCGAGCAGGGGAAATACTCGTCCGAGCAACGAGCCGTCTCGAGTACCCTAATGCTCGACCGAGCATCAAGCTCGGACGAGCATGTTCGCTCATCTCTACTAAAGAATACTGGGGGTCATTTAGCCTTGTCCGCCATTTTTCTTTACCGTCTGTCTTTCAGACAGTCTTTATCACTGTTCTCATCGTGTGAGTAGCTTTCACATGCTTATGTCACACAGGCCACAAATAACGGGCCATGGTAGGCTACGAGACATTGTAACGGGAGACAGATTAGTGCTTCCTCTGCTTTTAGAAAAATACCTAGATCAATATTATTATAAATAAACTGTTCATTGCTTAAACCCTCATCTGTATCGAACAGGACAGATTTTTTTGTATATTTTATAATTGTAGGTCCAGATTAAAAAAAAAAAATTGCCGCAGTAACCATTGGATTTTCAAAGTTTTTGGCTGTAATGGGAACAAGGATTATCAATTAAGTTTCATTACAGACACTTTACAGCTTATCATTGCAACCTGGGACAATACTAAAGTATCCAGAGAGCTTCACCAAAGGTCACAGAGGTCCTTCTGTAACTAGGGGTCATCTGTAAGTCGGGTGTTGTGAATAGACATCAATCACCAGATCAAGGATTGTAAACCAAGCAAACCGACATACTCATGTGTGCCCCCTCTGGCAGGATCTGCTCTTCTTTTAGCTTCTTATGCCCTGTTTTTTTAAGGCTTTTAAAATTATGCAAATGAGCCTGAGGGGCTCCAGACTCCATAGGAGTTAATGGAGCCTGGAGCCCTGCAGGCTCATTTGCATATTTTTTTTGTTTGATTTACAATCTTTGATCTGGTGATATGTGTCCTTTAAGTAGAGGAGCGCCTGTAAATGTACTATTTCAGTTAGTGCTGGTGCTTTCCTGGGCTCAGGGATTACAATAGTACAAAGAAAAGATTTCCAGAATGGAGCTAGAGGATAAATAGTTGTGATGTAGAGTGTAATTCAGAATGTGATATAACACTTCTTTGGCTCTTGTACAGCAGTTCTATTAATGTCATGCATGATATTTCCCATCTCTACCTGTCACATAGTGGAGCATAAGCAGCTGTGCTTTTCCGTTGACTCACCTTGATGGCTAGCTGAAATTTTTGACAAAAGCAACTGAATACTTTGTAGCACTCTTCCAAGTGGAACATGTCTTCATCCTCACAAAGAAATTCACATAGATTATGTCTAGAAACTTGCAAAGCATCTAATTCTTTCTGTACCTCTTGCAACTGGTGATCAGCATACTGAGGAAGAATATATGATTGTTACAACTATATATAATCATAAACTTTACACTTTCAAAATATTTCACAGGTAATGGAAAAATGAATATCCATCAACTTTGACACTAAAACGTAATGCACCGGATTGTATTAAAACTATATATACTGTATATATTTAGATTGTAGCTTCTCTAAGTGCACTGGCGGTATCTTTACAATGCTACAGTGTTCAAAGCTTTGTGTATAGACTTGCTTCACAGTCCCTCCTCTCACCTCTGAGTAAAAGCTGTTGCAGGTTTTCAGTTGAATAATACAGCAGTTTTTAAAAACAGAGGGGCACAGCATTGTAAGGACACTCTCTCAGTCAAGCTACAATCTACAAGGACAATTCCATTTTCTCAGTCCTGCAGCTGCTAACAACAATAGGGGCCCTTTTTACCCTTTTACCCCAGGAAATCTACCATCAAAATCAAGCATGATAATCCAGGGTCACTTAATCATAGATCCAGGCACTGTGACTGCGGTAATCCTCTTATATTTACTATCCTTCTTCTCCTTTCTTCTAAAAACAACTTTAAAAATTATTGCTGATGAGGCTATCTTAGCTCCTCCGTGATCTGGCTTTAGAAACTGTTACACTTTCTCCCCCCCCCCGTCACTACCTCAGCACTTGTAAAATGAGCGGGAAGTGCTCATAAGAATAAGAACCAAAAATACAGGCAATTAAAGACATAGGGCCAAATTTATCACGGCTTGTACGTCTGAAAACAGGTGTACAAGCCATGATAAATTTGCCCAATTTGCAGGCTGGAGAGGGGAGAGGGGAGTGGTGCTGCGGTGTGCAGAGAGCCGGCACGGTGTATTCCCGTGCACTGCGCACTGCCTACAGCCTACACCAAAAATCTATTTAATGATACCAAACTTGGCCCCCATCAACTTTAAAATTTTAAATCAAATTAAATTTCAATGTACTATTCAAGTCATTTTCATTCAAAAAATGATGCTGTAGTCCCTGAAAATCCAAATTGGTAAAAAGATGTTCAAAAATGAGGATATTCAGAGAAATACACATCAAATCGAAAAACAATAACATATGTGACAAATATTTCTTAACCCCTTAGCGCTCAGCACCATACTAGTACGGGGTAGACTACTACGGAGCCGAGCCGGCATCGGGAGTTAAGGGATGTCAGCGGTAACCGTGTGACCGCAGCATTTAACTTTCCTGCCAGGGGTCTCTGCCCCACGATCGCCCCCAGACACACCGTCTTCAGGGGGCGCCGATCGTTTCTATGCCAGCCCTGAGGTTTGATCAGGACCCCAGGGCTGTCTGCAGGCAGTGCCTGTAAGATGCACGTGTTTAGGCTGACACTGCTAATACACTGCAATACATCAGTATTTCAGAGTATTATCATGAACAAGCAATCAGATGATTGCTTGTTCATGTCCCATGGTGGAACTAATAAAGATGTAAAAAAAAATGTTATTAAATGAAAAATAAATTAATAAATTGATAAAAATGCCCATAAGCCCCAAAACATATAAAGAGACATATGATATAGACTTTTTTGTGCATTAAAACACAAACCCCACATATATAGTATTAAAAAACAGTTAAAAACCCACCAAAAATTATGATTTTTACCTATTTAATCCCACAAAATATGCAATAAAAAGTAATAAAAAACATATGTACTCCAGAATGATACTGTTGCAAAGTACAACATGTCCCGCAAAAAACAAGCCATCAACCAGCTTGTTATGCCAAGACATTAATCATTTTTTCTTTTTTGTAAATAAACGCAAAACTCATCCAAATCATCCAAACTTTACCACTAAAATTAAGTAGAACACGTGAGGCAAAAACAATCTCATAATCGCTTTCATAAGTAACAGTGTTCAAAAGTTATAACCATATGAAGCGATGCAAGTCAGAATACAAAAAATGGGGCTGAGCCTTGGGCTGTAAAATGGCTGCGTCCTTAATGATACTAAAATTGACTCTGTGTTTTCACCCCAGGGGAGATACATTTTCTATATAAAAACTACATTCAGCATAACCCAGGAACACTGACGTGGACGTAGCAGTTTTCTGCTCTCTTCAGTGTTCTAGTTTAATGTGAGTCCCTGGTTTCTCATACATCGGAGAGATTGATTAACTTAAGTCTCCTCCTCTGGAGATGGGGATTATTCTTGTTGCCTACAAAGTTTTTAAATATCAAATCCTCTACATTAAGTGCTTAAATTTGGTAAGGTCAGAAAAATATTGCATATGTCTATTTTTAGATTTTGGATCTGATGTGTATTTGTCGAAATATCTCCCTTTTCAACGTTTTTGCACACATTTCGATTTTGGGCGATTACCGCGTCATCTGTCACCAAAATTAAAAATAAATGGGGTTTCCATTTAAGATTTATCCATTCTTACACACATTTATGCATTCATATATACACTTATACATACAATATATACACCTCTTAAACACACATACAGTATAAAGACATCAATTACACACACAAATAGTATATATAGATCATATTATTGCACATACAGTGTATACACACCATATACACTCACCGGCCACTTTATTAGGTACACCATGCTAGTAACGGGTTGGACCCCCTTTTGCCTTCAGAACTGCCTCAATTCTTCGTGGCATAGATTCAACAAGGTGCTGGAAGCATTCCTCAGAGATTTTGGTCCATATTGACATGATGGCATCACACAGTTGCCGCAGATTTGTCGGCTGCACATCCATGATGCGAATCTTCTGTTCCACCACATCCCAAAGATGCTCTATTGGATTGAGATCTGGTGACTGTGGAGGCCATTTGAGTACAGTGACCTCATTGTCATGTTCAAGAAACCAGTCTGAGATGATTCCAGCTTTATGACATGGCGCATTATCCTGCTGAAAGTAGCCATCAGATGTTGGGTACATTGTGGTCATAAAGGGATGGACATGGTCTGCAACAATACTCTGGTAGCCTGTGGCGTTGCAACGATGCTCAATTGGTACCAAGGGGCCCAAAGAGTGCCAAGAAAATATTCCCCACACCATGACACCACCACCACCAGCCTGAACCGTTGATACAAGGCAGGATGGATCCATGCTTTCATGTTGTTGACGCCAAATTCTGACCCTACCATCCCTATCAAAACATATGTACTCCAGAATGATACTGTTGCAAAGTACAACATGTCCCACAAAAAACAAGCCATCAACCAACTCTGTAGTCAAAAAAGTAAAAATGTTATGCCACTTGGAAGACAGCGATGCAAAAATGATAGATTTTCCCCCACATTAGGGTTTTATTCGGCAAATTTAGTAAAACATAAGAAAAAATATTCATGTCTGGTATCCCTGTAATCGTATCAACCAATAGAATAAAGATAACATGATTATTGGGCTGTACGGTGAACACGAAAAAATAAGAAAGTAAAAAATCCAGTACAGAATTGATGCTTTTCTACTCCTGACATCAAAAAGAGTTCCTTAATTTTCAACAATAGGTGATACCAACCCCAAAATGGTAAAAGTGGAAAAAGCATCTCATCCATCATGCCATCACATGGCCCCAATAACGAAAAAGCAAATATTTTATAGCTTACAAAAGGGGCCAATGAGGAAGCTGAAATCCTGGCAGCTGCAGGTCCCTCCTTCTTTTCTGCCCCTCACTGTAAGCCCATAAAACAAGTCACGGCCACAAGCTGGGGTCTCTGCACTCGAGATAAATTTTATAGCAAATTGTATGGTGGGTTTTCTCTTTTTATCTTTTGTAAATGTGTAAATTTTAGGGCTAAATTAACGTATAGCCGACAAAATTTGACCATTCTAAATTTCACCTCCATTTTGATTCAATTACTATGAAGATCTCAAGGGGTTAACAATCTTCCTAAAAGATGTTTCTGATAGTTTGAGGGGGGAAGATTTGAAAATGGGTTGATTATGTAGGGGTTTTTAATGCTAAATATGTAAAATTTCATTTAAAACAGTATTTATCCCCAAAATAGTAAATTCTGAAAATACGGAAAATCGATAATCTTTTTGTAAGCTGCGTGTCATCAAAATAAATTATCCAGATGTTTCAAAAATTATGAAATTGTAAAGTAGACATATGGGAAATGTCATTCAGCAAGTTATTTAGGTGGTAAATCTATCTGCCTGAAAACGCGATGCTTTCAAATATCGAAAATGGCAAATTTTTCAAAAAATTCATCATTTTTTCTTTTTTTTGTGAATAAACGAAAAATTTATAAGCCAAAATTTACCACTAAAATGAAGTACAACATGTGGGGAAAAAACTATCTCAGAATCGTTTAGATATGTAACAGTGTTCAAAAGTTATAACCATAGCACATGTCAGAATACAAAAAATGGGACTCAGCCTTATTCTACAAAATGGCTGCGTTCTTAAGCGGTTAAAAGGAGGCTGGTGCTTGGCATCATTGTTTCTCTTCTGTTATCCATGGTTGTCTCTAAAGAAACACATGCAGTCATCATTGCACTGCACAAAACTGGCCTAACAGGGAAGAGTATCGCAGCTAAAAAAATTGCACCTCAGTCAACAATCTATCGCATGATCAAGGAATTCAAGAAGAGAGGTTCCATTGTTGCCAAAAAGGCTTCAGGGCGCCCAAGAAGGACCAGCAAGCGCCAAGACTGTCTCTTAAAAGTGTTTCAGCTTCGGGATCGGGCTACCAGCAGTGCAGAGCTTGCTCAGGAATGGCAGCAGAAAGGTGTTACGTGCATCTGCACGCAATGTATGGTGGAGACTCTTGGAGCAAGGCCTGGTGTCAAGGAGGGCAGCAAAGAAGCCACTTCTCTACAGAAAAAAATATCAGGGACAGACGGATATTCTGCAAAAGGTACAGGGAGTGGACTGCTGAGGACTGGGGTAAAGTCATTTACTCTGTTGAATCCCCTTTCCGATTGTTTGGAACATCTGGAAAACAGCTTGTTCGGAGAAGACAAGGTGAGCGATACCACCAGTCTTGTCTCCTGCCAACTGTAAAGCATCCTGCAACCATTCATGTGTGGGGTTGCTTCTCAGCCAAGGGAATCGGCTCTCTCACAGTCTTGCCTAAAAACACATCCATGAATAGAGAATGGTACCAGAATGTCCTCCAAGAGCAACTTCTCCCAACCGTCCCAGAGCAGTAATGTGATCAACAATGCCTTTTCCAGCATGATGGAGCACCTTGCCATAAAGCAAAGGTGATAACTAAATGGCTC
The DNA here is from genome assembly GCA_019512145.1 of Engystomops pustulosus. NCBI lineage: Eukaryota > Metazoa > Chordata > Amphibia > Anura > Leptodactylidae > Engystomops > Engystomops pustulosus. The sequence continues at coordinate 164,735,573 of CM033642.1, forward strand.
AGGGAACAAAACATAGAGATTTTGGGTCCATGGCCTGGAAACTCCCCAGATCTTAATCCCATTGAGAACTTGTGGTCAATCATCAAGAGACGAGTGGACAAACAAAAACCAACAAATTGTGACAAAATGCAAGCATTGATGGTGCAAGAATGGACTGCTATCAGTCAGGATTTGGTCCAGAAGTTGATTGAGAGCTGCCAGGGAGAATTGCAGAGGTCCTGAAGAAGAAGGGTCAACACTGCAAATATTGACTTGCAGCATTAACTCATTCTGTCAATTAAAGCTTTTGTTACTCATAATATGATTGCACTTGTATTTCATGCCTCGCCTGAGGACACTATTGTTTGTCAGCCCATGTTCGCTACGCGATCGCCAAGCCCTCAATGCTATTAGAGTTATTATATGTAAACTTTAAATCCTAAACCTGTTTAGGATTTAAAACAAGTTCAAACAAGAAATACACAATTGCAGGTGTATGTGACACATGTATACTTATGCTAATGATAATTTTTTCAGTCTTCTTGAGCACTGTCAGCGGAAGGGTTTCTTCGGTTTCTGAGACGCTGTCAGCTCCTAGCCCCATTGTGAGGGTTGCTTGGCTGCTGTAGTTGCCCTGGTGGTGGTTCGTTCCAGTCTGGTAGACAAATGTTCGGCAGGTCGAGTGTCTGGATGAAGCCTTGAAGATCTTTGAGGTGTGATAAAGTTGCAGTTTTGCTGCCGGGTGAATGGCGTGCAGGGTGAATGGGAACTATAGGAGATATTCCTCTCTTGTAGGAAGAGCAATAGTGGGTGGAAGATATCTCTCCATCTCAGGGTCCTTTGTAAGAGATCTGGGAACAGCGTGATTGTGGCGCCATTAAAGTCCAAGTCTAATTTGGCTGGAGCCACTGCATTACTTCTTCCTAAATAGTGCAGTGCTGAATTCTACAAATTTCATCCCTCGGTCTAGTGGGACCTGAGCTCTTTGCTCGCAACGTTCTGTGTGCACGGCCCATTTCAATGGGTTTGTCAATGGGTCAGCCAAGTGGGGTGTTGAAGATGCCAGTAAGTGTCGGAAGGAGCTCCAGGGTCTGGGTGGCTTCTGGAAGTCCCCTGACCCTAATGTTGTTGTGCCTGTTCCTGTTCTCCAGGTCAACCATTTGCATCATTAATTGCCGCTGCTAAATGGAGTGTGCTGCTGCCCTCTCCTGGATTATAAGCCAAAATTTACCACTAAAATGAAGTACAACATGTGGGGAAAAAACTATCTCAGAATCGTTTAGATATGTAACAGTGTTCAAAAGTTATAACCATAGCACATGTCAGAATACAAAAAATGGGACTCAGCCTTAATCTACAAAATGGCTGCGTTCTTAAGCGGTTAAAAGGAGGCTGGTGCTTGGCATCATTGTTTCTCTTCTGTTATCCATGGTTGTCTCTAAAGAAACACATGCAGTCATCATTGCACTGCACAAAACTGGCCTAACAGGGAAGAGTATCGCAGCTAAAAAGATTGCACCCCAGTCAACAATCTATCGCATGATCAAGGAATTCAAGAAGAGAGGTTCCATTGTTGCCAAAAAGGCTTCAGGGCGCCCAAGAAGGACCAGCAAGCGCCAAGACTGTCTCTTAAAAGTGTTTCAGCTTCGGGATCGGGCTACCAGCAGTGCAGAGCTTGCTCAGGAATGGCAGCAGAAAGGTGTTACGTGCATCTGCACGCAATGTATGGTGGAGACTCTTGGAGCAAGGCCTGGTGTCAAGGAGGGCAGCAAAGAAGCCACTTCTCTACAGAAAAAAATATCAGGGACAGACGGATATTCTGCAAAAGGTACAGGGAGTGGACTGCTGAGGACTGGGGTAAAGTCATTTACTCTGTTGAATCCCCTTTCCGATTGTTTGGAACATCTGGAAAACAGCTTGTTCGGAGAAGACAAGGTGAGCGATACCACCAATCTTGTCTCCTGCCAACTGTAAAGCATCCTGCAACCATTCATGTGTGGGGTTGCTTCTCAGCCAAGGGAATCGGCTCTCTCACAGTCTTGCCTAAAAACACATCCATGAATAGAGAATGGTACCAGAATGTCCTCCAAGAGCAACTTCTCCCAACCGTCCAAGAGCAGTAATGTGATCAACAATGCCTTTTCCAGCATGATGGAGCACCTTGCCATAAAGCAAAGGTGATAACTAAATGGCTCAGGGAACAAAACATAGAGATTTTGGGTCCATGGCCTGGAAACTCCCCAGATCTTAATCCCATTGAGAACTTGTGGTCAATCATCAAGAGACGAGTGGACAAACAAAAACCAACAAATTGTGACAAAATGCAAGCATTGATGGTGCAAGAATGGACTGCTATCAGTCAGGATTTGGTCCAGAAGTTGATTGAGAGCTGCCAGGGAGAATTGCAGAGGTCCTGAAGAAGAAGGGTCAACACTGCAAATATTGACTTGCAGCATTAACTCATTCTGTCAATTAAAGCTTTTGTTACTCATAATATGATTGCACTTGTATTTCATGCCTCGCCTGAGGACACTATTGTTTGTCAGCCCATGTTCGCTACGCGATCGCCAAGCCCTCAATGCTATTAGAGTTATTATATGTAAACTTTAAATCCTAAACCTGTTTAGGATTTCAAACAAGTTCAAACAAGAAATACACAATTGCAGGTGTATGTGACACATGTATACTTATGCTAATGATAATTTTTTCAGTCTTCTTGAGCACTGTCAGCGGAAGGGTTTCTTCGGTTTCTGAGACGCTGTCAGCTCCTAGCCCCATTGTGAGGGTTGCTTGGCTGCTGTAGTTGCCCTGGTGGTGGTTCGTTCCAGTCTGGTAGACAAATGTTCGGCAGGTCGAGTGTCTGGATGAAGCCTTGAAGATCTTTGAGGTGTGATAAAGTTGCAGTTTTGCTGCCGGGTGAATGGCGTGCAGGGTGAATGGGAACTATAGGAGATATTCCTCTCTTGTAGGAAGAGCAATAGTGGGTGGAAGATATCTCTCCATCTCAGGGTCCTTTGTGAGAGATCTGGGAACAGCGTGATTGTGGCGCCATTAAAGTCCAAGTCTAATTTGGCTGGAGCCACTGCATTACTTCTTCCTAAATAGTGCAGTGCTGAATTCTACAAATTTCATCCCTCGGTCTAGTGGGACCTGAGCTCTTTGCTCGCAACGTTCTGTGTGCACGGCCCATTTCAATGGGTTTGTCAATGGGTCAGCCAAGTGGGGTGTTGAAGATGCCAGTAAGTGTCGGAAGGAGCTCCAGGGTCTGGGTGGCTTCTGGAAGTCCCCTGACCCTAATGTTGTTGTGCCTGTTCCTGTTCTCCAGGTCAACCATTTGCATCATTAATTGCCGCTGCTAAATGGAGTGTGCTGCTGCCCTCTCCTGGACATCAAGTAACATGGCAGAGATTTCAGATTTAAAGGCTTAAAGGAAACCTACCACCTTTGTCAGGGTGAGCTGGTGCCGGTGCTTAGTCTCGTTAGTGTTAAAACCGCGGTATCGGTTTTTAACACTTTTTAAACTTTATAGTAGAAACTGCTTCGGCGCTGGCGCGCGACCGGTGCGGGCAACGACCTGCGCCATTTCCAATGTAGGCGCGCGCACGATCGTGCGCACGCAGCGCCGAAGCAGTTTTGCTAGAAAGTTTAAAAAGTGTTAAAACCGCGATACCGCGGTTTTAACACTAACGAGACTAAGCACCGGCACCAGCTCACCCTGAGCTGGTGCCCGGTGTTTGCATCTCATACCTACCTTCAGAAGTGGTAGGTTTCCTTTAAGCTCCTCTACCTGTTCTCTGAGTGCTGAAGCTTCAGTTTGTACTTGCTGCAAATCATGCTGCCAGGCCCCCTTCTGATCAGTACCAAGAGTGTCCATATCACTTTTGGAGGGGAGTAGGGCCAACAGTACCTGAAATTCAGGGTAGGCTCTTATGGTGTGCGCTGCTTCCTCCGGGGGAGGCAGATATAGGTGAAGGGTGTGGGCTGCACATGGATGGGTCGCATTTTGCCCATTTGAGGTGATGACCCTGTCTAGGGGGCTCAACATGTGGAATTGCCTTGTGGGGAGAGAGTCCAACAGGGATATCTTGGAGGTTGGACTGGGGTGTGCATCCCTTTTTTAATTCTTAGCTTCTGTTTGTGTGCAGGGCTCACCTGAGGAGAGTTCAAAGGTGTGTTTCTCTCTTTCTGTGTCGGTCGCCATGTTGCCTGCTGGAGTGGCGGGTCCTGGATTGGGCCTGGAGAGGCTGCGTGCCATCTCTTCTGCAGAGAACCCTGGTGAGTGGTGGTGTGGAGATAGCAGGGACCACAGTGAGGAAGCTTCTGTGGAGGAGGTCCTGCGCCTGGGGCACCTGCCTCTGGTTCGGCATTCCCTGTTCTCCTTCTCCCCTGGGGCTCCTTTCAGCCGCAGTGTGGCGTCGACTTTAGAGCGTTTCGCCCTGCAAGATGGCAGCGCCCGCGATTTCATGTGGCGGGATGCGCTGCCTGTCGGTGCGGAGTGGGGTTGCAATGGGGCAAAATAGTTAGATATTGGGGTCACTGATGTATGAGTACCTTCTTCTCCTGCAGCACTCTTTCTGTGTCCAGATTTCCCCACAGGATCTCAGTTAATAGCCTCAAACAACATGGCCCACTGCAGAGCTCCCACAACGTGCTTATGCTCTTTTGCATGGCTAGCCACACCCCCTCAGCCTTCATTTTTTGAATTGCTTAGGAAAAATGAGAGATGAGCTGTGATTGGTTGCTATTGGAAGCATGGACATATTTATAAAAAAGACATATAAGATATAATATATATTACATAATATATATTAGGGCTTATTTACTAAGGGTCACGGATCACACTTTTGTATACTTTGGACAGTTCTCGGGATTTGCGCGGCTTTGACATGTATTTAACAGGGGTCTGTGCTGGGATTGTGTTGCACGCGATTGGTTTTTGCTATAGCTGCGTCGGCTTTCATGCGGCAGAAATTGGTTTGGCTGGGTGAGAGGCTTGTGACTAGGGTCGGGAAGAAAGAGTTCTGCTTACGGAGACAACCAATTAAGGCCACCATGTAGGTGTGTGGAGTCTTATAGCCATGGATGCTCCACTAGGGGGATTCTGGGAAAATATGCTTTTCCAGGATGAGATAAGGAAAACCACGCCTCTTTTAGTCAAGGCTTTAGTCATTGCCTTACAAGGCCAATGAGAGAGAGGCAGATGCAAAGTGGTCTGGGACTTGTGGAAAAACTGCCTGCTTTCAGTGCTGCGCATGTACCTTCTAGGACCCTCCTGCATTTGTTTGTGTGTAGCATAGAAGAGAGGCTAAACAAGCATCAATAAACCAAATTAAATTGTCAATTCATTCAATTATGTATGCATCATGACAAAACCCCTTTAAAGAGGACCTGTCACATAAAAAAATGCTCTAGGAGCTGGTTTCTAAAGTAAGCAGCTCCTAGCGCTACCTCAGATGTTGCAGTGTTAAACTGCTAGCTTTATCGAAACCTTATGATAAAGCTAGTCATACCCTGAGAACGACAGACCAAAGTTTACAGAGGTCCGGCATATTCATGAGGGGGCACACTGTGGTGCTGCTTCTTCCCTGGACCGCCCCATAGGCTGGTGGTGACTGCCAGGCTCTATGCGGCAGAACGACGGACCGAGCTTACGGCAGTCAGGCGCTCTCAGGGTATGGCACTGCAGTGTTTGCTAGCTTTATCGGAAGGTTCCGATAAAACTAGCAGTTTAACACTGCAACATCTTTAGTAAGCAGCTCCAAGAGGGTGATCTGTCCTCTTTAAGGATGTAGGCTGTTTGTTTGCTATGGATCAGCACTTTTTTTAAAAAAAATCTGTCCAGTGTCTCTTCCTGTGGTAATAACGTTTCAACACTTTAACGTATCTCTGTGATTTTGAGATTTTCTCGTGAGACATTGTAGTTTATGTTAATGACATAATTTCTCTGATCAGTTAGTGCAACATTCCCCACTGGGGCCTAGCCTTTTCTTGGGGCCTGGAGGCAGCCGGGGCCCAGAATACCGGAGTGGCTGGCGGTAGCGGCCTAGGCACGCTAGTGTGACGGTGCTTGGTATGGGGACCGGAAGGCTGTCCTACAGCCTGGCAGGTCTCCAGCAGGTGGTGTTGGAAAGAAATGATATGGAGGGAGAGGCTGTGGTACTGGTTCTCCTTGGGGCAACCCTTAGAGTCTGTAGTGTGTGTCCCTGGTAGATGGATGGGGCGCCCTTGGTGTTACAGCCGTAGCAGGGACCAAACAGAGGCAATAAAAGTAACTTACAGTTCTTTATTCGAACCAACGGTAACAACACGCCAAACGATTCTGTACAAATGCAGTACTGGAGTGATTTTGGAGAGGAACCTCAGGAGTTGTCTCACCAGCCAGGATGCAGGGGCAGGCTGGGATGTAGCTGTGTCCAACCCTGGAAGCTGCAGCTTTTTCCGGTTTGTCCTGTGTCACTCTATGTGAAGTAGACATTGAGATGAGGCCTAGCAGGCCTGTAGTCAGAGCTTGTGCTCTCAGGTGTCTCTGGTAGGAGAGCTGGATTCCAAGAGAGAGAACTCCTACCCTGACTAAGGGTTAAGTTCCTCCCTAGTCAGGTGGTCTCCTTTAACATTAACATGCTTTTAACCCTTGCCTATCCAGGCAGAATCTACCGCTGCTCAATTACCTCACTGGGGCAGATTTATCAAGCAGTCTGAAAGTCAGAATATTTCTAGTTGCCCATGGAAACCAATCACAGCTCCCCTTTAAAATATTCATGAGCACTGGTAAAATGAAAGCTGAGCTGTGATTGGTTGCCATGGGCAACTGGAAATATTCTGACTTTCAGACTGATTGATAAATGTGCCCCTATATGTATTGCATCGAAAAAGGGCTTATTCGCAATTCCTCTGCCATGCGCATTGGCAGGGACGTTGCATTAGTTTTTTGGGGAATAAAAATTCAATAATAATTCAACAAGTTTCAAATGTTCTACTTTTTAGACAATGGGGCGGATTTATCAAGCTGTCTGAAAGTCAGAATATTTCTAGTTGCCCATGGCAACCAATCACAGCACAGCTATCATTTTACCAGCGCTGATGAATATTTTAAAGTGGATCAGTGATTGGTTGCCAGCTTGATAAATCTGCCCCAATGTTTTTTGTAGAAACATTTTGCCTTTTGTCTTTTTGAATGTCTATAATTTGTTTTAGGTTTCCTTTTTTTTTTTTTTACGGATGTTAGAAGGTTTATCGTTTTAGTAGCAAGTTCTCATATTTTCCAGAGACTTGAAAAATGCTAAATTTTTGGTGATCAATTTAGTTTGGAAGTGCCCTACAAAGACTTATGTACTAGACCCCCATAAATAATAACATTTTATGAACAGAACTCAAACTATTTAAATGAACATTTGGGAAGTCTGTTACCCCTTTAATTCTTTCTTAGTAATCAAACTACCGGTAAATGGATTGGAAATTTTCTCAGAATATTAGAATATTCTCATTTAGCCTTAAAATGTACACATAAAGAAGGAATATACATCCCAAAATATTTGGCATGTTTCTTCCGAATATGGCAATACCTGACATGTGGATATCAAGGCCGCACCTGCTGTTTTCCAGTACAGAGTTAGTACTATTTTGTTTTTGGAAGACTCATTTTGCTACAAATGTTTTGTGGTGCCACAGCGTATTTGAATAGCCACCATTTTGGAAACTACACCCCTAATGAATTCATCTGTAGTTAGCATTTTAACCTCAAACATGCTTGGCAAAGTCTAATATAAAGTGAATGGTGCAGAGTAAACATTGCATTTTTTTCTTAAATATGCCATTTTAGACAACTCCCCAAAAATCATTCTGTGAGTTGTCCCGAGTACGGCAATACCTTATATATGCCAATAATAGACCGGCTGTGCACACAGTAAGGCTGAGTAGGGAAGGAGAGAAATTTAGCTTTTGAATTTAGTTTGAATTTGGAGTGACATGTCATGTTTGCCTAGCCAGTGAGCTACCAGCACAATAGAATCCCCTGAGAAATGACACCGTTTTCTAAACTACACCCCTCAAAGAATTTATATGAATTTGTGGTGAGCATTGTAACCTCCAACATGCTTGCCATATTGTAATACAAATTGAATGGTGCGGAGTAAAAATTCCATTTTTTTTCTCAAAAGTGCCATTTTAGTGCCATATATATTGTGCCCAACTCAAGGCACTACAAACACCCCAAAATTGCCGAGTACGGCAATACCTTATATATGCCAAATATATTGTGCCCAACTCAAGGCACTACAGACAAACACCCCAAAAATCATTATGTGGGTTGTTCTGGTTACAGCAATACCGCACAAGTGGCAATAGTCTACAGGATGGGCACAGGGCAGGGCTCAGTAGGGAACAAGCAAAATTTTTAGTTTTTGGAGCTCTGTTTTCACTAGACTAATGTTGGGGTGCCCGGAGGTAGCAATAATAGAGACCCCTGAAAAGGGACCCCATTTTAGAAAAGGGCACCCCTCAAACAATTTATCTAGGGTAGTATGAGCATTTTAACTCCAAAGTTGCTGGCTCAAATGTAATACAAATAGAAATGTAATTCCTTTTTTTTCTCAAATATGTCATGTTAGTGCCAATGTATTTTGCCCAACTCATGCCGCTGGAGGCAAACACCCCAAAAATAATTATGCGGATTCTCCTGGGTACAGCAATATCCAATTTGGGGCAATAATCTAAAGGACAGCTGGTACAATTCATGTGGCCTTGCTTCCAGAAGCACTAGCCCTCCCCCCTTCCTGGTCTCTCAAAATCAAATGTTTGACTACCACATCTTGAAATACCAGGAAAGATCCCCTCTGGCCTTCAATTTGATGTAACACGTATGCATTATACAGTGCCCATCTGCATGATGTGCACGGCCAGTTTCTTGTAACACACCCTCGATTTCCACATGGCGTCATATGGCTGAAGCACGTGTACCTATTGTAGTCCAATATGCAGTCAGACTTGGGGGGCTTCTGTACTGGTACCTCGTGCAGTGGCAGGAGTGCTGGTGTGCCCATGTATTCTTGGTAATACAAGGACCTCTCTCTTGTCTCTGTCCATAGTGCCCAGCTCTGGTTTTTCCCCTAGCAGTGACTTCGGGAGACTTCTCTGATTCCTTCTTACAGTGCCCTACGCCGAAGTTTTTCTGGAAGCAAGGCTCCAGCAATTCCCAGGAAGCGGAAGGGGGGGGGAGCATTCTGGGGGCACTTCTGTTTATATACCCTGAACTTATATGTGTACCCTGATGTACTCTCACACAGCTTATACATATTCATCTTGCCCTCTTATTTGGCAGGAAATGAAGTCTCCCTTTGAAATGTACCAGGGATGCATCAATAGATTCTTCTTGGCTGTATACAAATCCATAAATTTGGTGCTCAGTCTAATATAGGCCTGACCTCTAATAAGCGATCATAACTGGGGTCATCTCTGGAAGGGCACTGTGCATTGTTGGCATGATGCTCAAAATTAAAGCGCATCCTGCTCACCGCCATGCGGAACATCGGGGGGTGCAACAATATGTCTGTGCTCCAATAGTCCCTGATTTTGGGTTTTGTTTTAACCAGTCCCAGTAGAGGTACTATGCCTCAATATTTTTTAATCTCTGCTGCACTGACAGGAGTTCACCTGTGGGGTTATGCGTAAAAAGAATTGGGTTTTTGTGCAATATGTTGTGCAACATAATGATTGGTCTGGGTTACAATCATACCAATATGGTCCTCGCTAAAAAAAAAAAACTTATAAAAAGTCCACTGGTCTAAGTCCTGCCGTGTTTGTGTATCCCAGGTCTGGCAGTCCTGGGATACACAGCGACATGGCAGAGCTTAGACCAGTGGACTAACATCAGGGACCTGAGTGCCATAGTTACTGGGGGTCACCCATATGGGGTCAGAAGTCCCAGGCACCTCAGCAGACGTTCCAGGAACCTCAGCAGACGTCCCATGCACCTCAGCAGAAGTCCCAGGCACCTCAGCAGAAGTCCCAGACACTTCAGCAGCACCCTCTACTTTGTGTAAAATGTCGGGTCCAACAGCAATGTACTGTGTATATACCTTTAATTATTATATGTTTAATAAAGAAGGGGGGCGGCCTACCAAGGTGAGAGAGCAGCAGCACAGGAGGATTATGGGAAGAAGAAGAGAGGAGTTAGTAGTGAGTAGTCAGTTGGAAGCAAGATGACCTAGAGGAGACAGGCAGGAGAGCCTGGGGGCTCTGAGGAGCCTGGCCGAAGCGGAGACCGAGTGAGTTAGTACAGCTAGGAAAAGGTAGTGCAGCTGAGCAGCATATTGAGGAGCACATTGAGGAGGATAGCTCACCAAGGTATCCGTTGTCCCTGCAGTTCAAGTCTAAGTGTGTGAGTTGTTTTTTTGGGCGCCACCAACAGTGAAAGGCAAGTGACTTACTCCTCCACTCATCCCCTGGGAGCCAGCCCTAGTCGGGAAGGGTTAAATATCATGTTGACCCACAACATCGATCTCCCAGAGGCTCAAGTCAGTGAATATCCGGACTAGCGTCACAAACATTTCCCTACAAGTCCCCCACCTTTTCAGTGAGCAGGGTGGTGGCCTCTGGTGCCCCTATCCAGTCAGTCCAGAGAGGTCCACTGCAGGGGCTGTAGCCTCAATACTACTGCTGACCAAGCCGTACATACCAGGCGCTGCCGCAGTACACTGGCGAGCCACATACTTTCAATGACTTTAAAGAAAAACTGACTAGTTTATTTGGACTGTACCCCATGTCAGAAGAACAAAAGGTCACTATCCCGATTAGTCAGCTTAGTGGTGTGGCGCAGAGAGAAGTCAAGTTCTGGAGTGACACTGACAAAAAGATAGTAAAAGAAATTTTTATAAAATTGAAAGGCGCCTTTGACACAGCCGCAGAAAGATGCAATTTTTTGGCTGTCAGCAAAAGGCCAAGGATACTATCCAGGACAATGCCCTTAACCTGCAGGAGGCGTTGCGAGCTGTTAAATAAATTGATCCAGATAGTGTACAGGATGAAGATAAGATGTTAACAGGGCAACTTATGGAAGGCCTGCTTTCTGACTCCAGAAAAGCCAAATTGCGCATGATGTCCCTACAGAATCCAGATATGGGCTTTGCCCAGTTTAAAGACCGAGCCATCCGGGTGCTACAGGAGTGCACCCCTGCTTACAGTGAGCCAGTAAAGCAGCCATCTATCAGGTGTCACCAGGGGGCAGTGTCCTCCCTGCAAACATTGCCTGGTTCACATCAACAGATTAAAGTTGAGTACCCTTCTACTCATTTGAGGTTGCAGGTACAGGAGTTAGCCAAAAGTGTTGCTGCTTTGTGTAAAACTGTACAGCTTCTCCAAGCAGGTACTGCCACCTAGGAAATACAGCTGACTTCCAGTCCAGATGACCTCCCCTGACATCAGCCTTGGCAGAGATTGCCACAGTGACTACCCTGCACTGGATGTTGTCCCTCCGAACACCAGAAGACCCATCTGCAGTAAGACCAATAAGGTTGGTCACATTGAAAGGGAGTGTCGTTTAAACGGGCGGCTTCCGGAAGTAAGAAAATCAGCTCCATCTAACTGGAGCAATAAATATATAGGAGGAAGACCGTTGATAGCCATAGTGATAGATGGTCTCTCCTTCACGGGCCTCCTGGACAGTGGTTCACAGGTAACCATGATGCCATATGCTGTGTACCAAAGGTACTGGACTGACAGAGACTTCACCAGACACCCAATTGGTGACCTATCCGTAATAGCCAGCAATGGCCAGCCACTAAGGCAAGTGGGCTACGAAGAGGTTACAAACAAATATCACAAGAAAAAAGGAATCTTATACTCCGTTGCTATTTCTTTTTTTCCATATGCTGTGAGCTGTACAAGCTTTTCTTTTTAATGGAATATAAATAAAACTTGCAATTTTTATCCTTAAATCAACTCCTGATGTCCAGCTGGAAGTTGTTTTCTGTTAACATTACAAAGAGGTTACCATCCAGGTGGACAGGCAGAACTCAAATCTCAAGGTGTTGGAATTGTTGATGTGGAAAGAGGTAAAAGTGATCCTTCTGTATCCTTGGGAATGAATGTTATTGAAAACTGTTGAGGGATATGACCATGTCAGTCCCACACAAAGAAAGAAATACTCTCAGCAGGGAGATTAAGGCCCTGGTACAGCAGCAGAAAGAGTTAACAGGAGGAAAGATTGGCAGTGTCAGGGTGAGTGACCGCAACCCCATCATACTCCCTTCCAGAAGTGAAATCTTTCTTTGGTGTAGAGCTGCAATAGGCATTAAGTTACAAGATTACCAAGCTATGATACAATCCGTGTACTTAGAGAAGAGGCCCAATGTCATGACCGCTAGGAGCATTGTTAATGTCAAGAGACGGAAGTTCCCTGTCCGAATATTGAATTGTGGGGAAGAGGAAGTTTACCTTCCCAAGTATACCACTGTAGCTAATCTGTCCACTGTAAGTAATAATGACATAAATGATGTGGTATCCTTGGCTCCAGCAAACACTACTGATAGCAACTATTCACCAGCACCATTGGCAGATTGGTGGCAACAGATCTGTCATCTGGTATCGATACCACTCCACAACATCAGAGGGATGGTCTGTACAGACTCGCACAAGAGTACAAAAGGGCGAGCACCCCTTAGACTTTGGTCAAGTGATGGGCATTCAGCACCACATTCCCACAGTGGACCATCCGCCAATTAAAGATAGGTACCGCCCTGTACCTCCTGCGCATTACCAGTGTGCTAAAGGTATGCTTAAAAAGATTAAGCAAGCTGAGGTAATTAGGGACAGTTATAGTCCGTGGGCAGCTCCCCTTGTGTTGGTGAGAAAGAATGATGGTCGCATGCACATGTGGGTAGATTAGAGGAAAATTAATCAGATTATGCATAAGGATGCTTAGCCCCAGTCACGCATAGAAGGGTCGCCTTCAGTTCTACCATAGGACTGCGAGTTCAACTGTATGCCATTCGGATTGTGCAACGCACCAGGAACATTGTGCAACGCACCAGGCTGATGGAATGTTGTCTCGGCCTTTAAAACAGTCCTGTTGTACCTAGATGATGTGACTGTTTATTCCAGGAACACTGCAGCATCTGGCAGAAGTCTTTGAAGCAGTCTCTATCTTCGGCTTAAAGGTAAAGCCATTAAAATGTCATCTGCTGAAGCCCAAGATACAGTACCTAGGTGAGTGCCAAAGGAGTAGCACCAGACCCAGACAAGGTGACTGTGATCAAAGATCGGCAGAGATCAACAACCATCAAAGAGGTGCAGCAGTTCCTGGGCCTAGTCGGCTACTATAGAAGGTTCATCAAGAACTTCACTAAGATGGCAGGGCCCCTTTAAGACCTCTTAGTAGGCCATACCAAGACTAAGGGTAAGAGTCCTACGTTAGAGTGTTATGACAGAGTGGAAGAATCATTCCAAGACCTGAAGAAAACAGTCAAGGGAGAATGGGCAGTGACTTGGCGTCCTTGTGGAAATAATATGCGCATTTTAACTTGTTTTTATGTGAGTACTGATATTAAAATACTTGATCTTTTGGAACTGTCTACACTATGTCCTTGTGTATTTTCTCTGCATAGCGGAATTTACTACCAGGAGAAATTTTGAGGACTAGGAGAATACTAGAACAGTTCCGTGTCTGAATGGTGCCTTATTTTCATCTGAAGCGTTTTTGGTCGGATTGATCTGTAAATATACCAAGGAATCCTATGTGTGGAATAAGAAACTCACATGAATCTGAAATAAGGATGAAAGACAAAGAAGTTATAGAGCTCCGGTCACACAATATAGTATACTCAAGGGAGAAGGAGTCTTGGTGTATCCAGATTATGGCTGGCCTTTCATCCTCCACACGGATGCTAGCAATACAGGGCTCGGAGCCGTATTGTCCCAAGAACGACAAAGAAAGGAGAAGGTGATTGCCTATGCAAGTAGGAAGCTTTGCCCTACTGAGAGGAACCCCGCAAACTATAGTTCCTTCAAGCTGGAATTCTTAGCCATCGTGTGGCCAGTTACAGAAAGGTTCAAGCACTACTTGGCATCTTCCAAGTTCACCATCTACACGGATAACAATCCACTGAGTCACTTGGATTCTGCTAAGCTGGGTGCTTTGGAGCAGAGATGGAACACTTGTCTAACTATGAGTTTGTGATCAAGTACCGGGCTGGTACCAAGAACATCAATGTGGATGCCTTGTCCCATATGCCAAATCTTCCTGCCCCAGAAGAAGAATCAACTGATCTGGAAGAGATCGCGATGCCAGCATTCTATAACCGGGACGTGTACCATTGTGCCACGGTGACAAGAAGGAGAGGTCTGGTCCCCCAAGAAGAGTCATTGAATCCCTTACCACATCCAGCTATCTGCTTGATCAGAGACCTTATTGAAGTGGAAGGTTTATCCCTAGATCCTGATGCACAGGTGGATGCACAACAACTGTGGAAGGAAACGAAGAGGCTCTTCATGTTTAAAGAAAAGTTGGTCAGGCGAGGTATCAATCCACACACCCATGAGCTAGTATGGCAGATTGTGGTCCTGAGGGAAGATGTGCCTATGGTCCTTGAGGCATACCATAACCAAGCAGGCCACTGCGAATGGAAGAAGCTTGAGGTGGTGATTCGTGATTGCTTCTACTGGAAGGTTATGAGACACTCCATTGAACATGAGTGTCATGTTGACATTGAACACAGAGAGTGCGGCCCATGCAATCTGAGGAGGAAGAATCCTGCTAATCAGAAGGCCCCCTTGCAGCTGGTTGTGACTAAGCTGATTTCAAGTTGTTATGGATATACCTATGCCTTGATGATGGTAGAGCACTATTCATGTTTCCTTGTGGTTGTCCCATTATGTGACCAAACAGCAAGAACAGCTGCAAAGGCATTGCAGGAGTATTTCATGGTTTCCCAGATCAAGTCCTGACAGATAGAGTTCCAGCATTTGAAGCGGAAGTCTTCAAAGAGTTCTGTTAATTGTATGGGTATAAGATCAGAACAACGCCATATCACCCCCAAGGTAACGGGTTGTGTGAGAAGATGAATCATCTGGTGATCAACCTGCTACAGACTTTGCCATTAGAAGAAAGAAAGCAATGGCCAGAGAAGCTTCTAGATCTGGTAGAGATGTATAACCAAATCCCCACAAGTTCCACAGGATATGCTCCAGCCTATTTGATGTGTGGTCATCCAAGTAAACTATCAGTTAACCAAGAGATGGGAGTATTAACCCCAGAAACTATACCTGACATGGAAGATGTTGATTGAGATACTACGAGGCAACTCCAATACCATAGAGTACGGTAGTGTGTGCAGCAGAAGCAAGTCAGAGACTTTAACAAACATGCAGTAGCAGCTCCATTATAGAACGGGTCTCTTTCTCAAATACAGTTAGCATCCTAAAACTCGGAAATAGATAGTTTTAAATAAGGTATCACTTAACAGAAAAAGTATATACGTAATAAATGTTTGTAAACAAGTTGTAGTAAAAATCCTTGAATGTAAATAAAATGTGTAAAATAAGAACAATAATAACAGTAATAAATAGCAATATATGTTATTAAAAAGGTGAAGGTTACTAACCATAAAAAGCATTCATTTTTATTAGTCTTGTGCACTTGAAAAAGGGACCCCCAGAGACCCCGCTTTCTGGTTTTGAGAGGTTAGCAGAATTGGTCCTTCACAATAACCACTATCCACGCCCTTCTCCTGAATACTAGTGTGCGCCAAAACAAGACCAATCTCTACTTCACTCTAGCACAATACAGACAAGAGCGGCTACTGAACTCTGATGATCCTCCTTCAAAGGAAGCACCCTGAGGTTTATTCATACAAGTTGATTACTACAACTGTGCTTAATTTATCCAGAACCTCATCTAGTGAGCCTCACTCTACTATTTTCCAATTACCACGTATACTTTTGCTACAATACTACTCAATGAACACGTTGTCCTTATTCATATGTGCAAAACATCTGGATTAGTGAAGCACATACACAATTGTAAATTTTTGATTTATTAACTCAAATATAGAGTTATTATGAGCAATGTCTTTAACAATGCCTTGGCAATAATAGTGTTCTTTAGATAATTGTAAATTCTTTTTGATGATCTTTGACATGTTTCAGTCTGAAGGCCAAAACTTATCAATAGATTCTAGGTTGTTGTTCTACATCAATATAGTCTTACCTTTACTTAGCTTTCAACATTGATGATTCTACATCAACTACATCCATACATCAGTACTTCCATTAGCACTGTGAATGGCAATACTACCCTCTCTCTGCATTGGGCAGTGCAGATATGTGACTGCAATCTACTCAGGGTGTAACTACAGTGGTAGCAGCCATAGCAGCTGCTATGGGGCTCTCAGTGTCAGAGCGACCTGACATCCGACCTGACACGCTAAACAATGGAGGATGGGCACCATTATACACAAGTTATGCTAAACACTGTACAATATAATATAACAGTGCACATCTTCCACAAGGCACAGTATGAATCAGCATCTCAGATAAGAAATGTTGGTGAAGAGGGAGGAGACAGCAGGATGGCAGCACTTCTTCCTCCATGTGGTCAGCAACAATTGGGACAAATCTGTGTACAATATGTGTCCAAATGTATATATCAGTGCATGAATATGTGCACATGAGTGTATAAATGTGTTTATGTGTGTAGGAGTGTATACCGTATTTTCCAGGCCATTAGGCGCACCGGAATATAAGGCGCAACAGTCCGATGCGCCTTATATATGTAATAATTCCATATATAAGGCGCATCGGACTATAAGGCGCAGGGTCGGGGGCGTGGCGGAGGTCCGGGGGCGGAGCGGAGACCCGACGGGACGCGACGCCGAGAAGAGACGCGGCGACGCGGGGAAGGTGAGTGGGGAAGGTGAGGGGGAGGTGGAGGATGGCAGCGGACCATACTTACATAGGTCCCACGTGCGGCACCATACCGCTCCGTAGCCCGGGAAAAGATAGGACATGTCCTATCTTTTCCCGTGATACGGCGCCGTGCGCTGTATCTTCCTATGGAGAGGGGTGGGGGTGAGCAGCGCTCAACCCCTGCTCCTCTCCGCAGCGCCGATGTATGCCCGCCGTACTACGGTACGGCAGGCATACATCGTGTGAATGTAGCCTTAGTCTGTATGCCGTGTCAGGGGGCTCTGCGGCTCTCAAGGTTTAAGTTTAATGCTGTATTGCTGTCCCATTATACAGCTGAACATCCTGGCAGAGCAGTGCCATATAGCAGTGCACAGGAAAGTCACAATGACACAATTGCATCTCTGGCGCTGGGTGCTTTATTTCAGGACAATAAGACTGCCTGCTGTAATGTCGTGGTAGGAACCCGTATGATGTAAAAGGAACCGACACCGGATCACTGGATTGCAGGCTCAGAGACAACTATATTCCATGCTTCTCCTTACTCTATATGTGTGTATCTATATATGTGTATCTATATATATATATACCGTATGTATCTATATATATGTGTATCTATATATGTATATGTATCTATATATATGTGTATCTATATATGTATCTATATATATGTGTATCTATATATATATATGTATATGTATCTATATATATGTGTATCTATATATATATATGTATCTATATATATGTGTATCTATATATATATGTATATGTATCTGTGTGTGTGTATATATATGTATATATATATATGTATATATATATATGTATATATATATATATATATGTATGTGAATGTGCATATACACAAACCGGCAAAACTGGGTGATTAAGTGAAACGGGGCAGGGGGGACTGGTTACCCCGGAGTCATACTAATGGATGTGTCAGGTCAAAAGTCTTTTACCACACTAAAAAGGGTGTCTTATATGCTAATTATTGTAGTGTTTTTTTTCCCAATAGTATATTAACATGGCAACAATGAAATACTGCAATAGAAATAATGTTTATTTTGTAATATTGAAAATATATTTTAGTTTACATTCTATCTTCTTCATCAATCTTTTTTGCACCCTAACTAAATACAAAAATAGTATTGGAAGAAAATGTCAAATAAAAGACATTAGGATAGGAAGCCTGACTATGACAGAGCATAGGTGGTTATTAGGGGGGGGGGGGATATGTGACTTAGAAATTTGGCAGAATGGGTTTGTTTAGGTCTGGACATTGATTCTGTGTTCTTCTATGTAGAAGGGCAATTTTTGGAAAATGTCTATTGGTAGATGTACAAAGGGATACTTAACAGTAAATTCTTCTTTATTTTACTCCAAAATCATTTAAAAACTGAACTAACCAGGGCAAGAGGGAGTAGGTGGTGTTACAGGAGCAGCAACCATTTAGCTCTACAAGATATTATATTGGCAGATATTGTATATGTATGTATGTATATGTAAGAATGAAGCACATTTACTTGAACTAGTATTGTTAACTTCTCCTAAGGGTAGGATATCATTATCTAGCTACAAAGAGGAATTTATCAAAAGATGTGCTCAGTAATTCAGATTTTTCTTTTCTGCACTTTCCATATTTTTTTTCCATTATTTTTGTTATGGGATCCTCGCCAAGCTCAACTGAATGTGTATTTCACCTGAAAAGTCAACTTTTCTGTGGTAGACTTAAGTATAGTGGATCAAAAATAGTCATAAATGTACACCACCCCTGCTTGAAAAAATAGTCATTCATTAACTCATCTAAATTATTTTGTTACATTTTACAAAATTTTGTACAGTTCTTGTGCCACATTTGTTAAAAGAAATGCAACTTTTAGATACATTTGGCTCAATACCAAAATTCATCCGAATCAAAAAGTGTGTATTGTCATAAAATCGAACTGTTT
The DNA here is from genome assembly GCA_019512145.1 of Engystomops pustulosus. Lineage (NCBI taxonomy): Eukaryota > Metazoa > Chordata > Amphibia > Anura > Leptodactylidae > Engystomops > Engystomops pustulosus. Next base: position 164,754,394 of record CM033642.1, read on the forward strand.
GTACTGTCATCCTGTTGGCTAAAACGTCTGCCACATCCCAAGTGCACCCATAATGCGTTAACCCTACTAAATATCTTATAATAGAGTATCTTGAATTATGAGCTACAAACATATATAAATGGTAGCCAACAGAGCCCGAAAATAAGTGTGTAATTTACCATTGAACACGCAACTTATTTTCTGTGAAGAATATCTACGTCTTCTAAACTCCTGTCATTCCTAACAATTGATTTTTATTAAACTGTTTAACAGATGTGCTATTATTTTCTTTTTGCAATCGTGAAAGTGGAAAAAAGTAAATGACCGAGGTAAATAACACTCTGGAGGATATGATTTAATTCCTGCTTTTAGTGGATTCTCTCCAGATTTTCTGCACTAACTTGGCCCCCCTGTGTCCTGTGAGAAGAGCAGATCTTTGCCTTTAGCATGTCCTAACCCTTTAAAGGGTCACTTGAATGTGTACCGTATTTTCCGGGCCATTAGGCGCACCGGAATATAAGGCGCATTAGTCCGATGCGCCTTATATATGTAATAATTCCATATATAAGGCGCATCGGACTATAAGGCGTGGGGTCCGGGGGCGTGGCGGAGGTCCGGGGGCGGAGCGGAGACGCGACAGGACGCGACGCGGAGAAGAGACGCGGCGACGCGGGGAAGGTGAGTGGGGAAGGTGAGGGGGAGGTGGAGGATGGCAGCGGACCATACTTACATAGGTCCCCGCTACCGGAGTGTTATGAGATTAGTTTGCTGTATACTCACCTCCCATCTGAGGTCTTAAATCAGATGCTTATACCCTAATTGGGCCAACATAGCAGGGGGGCTAATATCAATATGGTTTGTTTTAAACTGTTCCCTATCACCATCTGTACCCTGCAGTGGAATGTCAGGCATTCATCATTGTAATTATATTTGGCTCAAGTATGCGCTGACTAGAATCTATGGGGGATCTTTATTAGAGCTTTTGCGACATTTTTTTGGCATACAAGCTTTGAAATATTTGCAATTCCTGGTGCAATGCCAAAAATTTTGATTATTTCCTCCTTTATGACACCTCCACACTAAGTGTTTCTGCCTTAACGGTGCATGTTATAGCTAGTGGGCAGGCATGGACCTACACACTAGCTATAGTAGCTGGGGTAGAATTGCTGATGAGCGCAGGCGCCTGCTGGATACATCAGGAGGAAGAGTCTTGTGATATATTTGGCACACAGGTGGGGCAGGGGTTGGTGCAGTGGGCATAACCTGGCCATCATGGAGAGGTGGGCCTGTGGCTATCACTCTTTAAAATAAGAGTACCTTGTTATTTTAAACAGTGAGAGCCGTGGGCCCCCTTATATGTGCTAGATGCAGGACAATTAAAGGGGTATTCCCATTTCAACAAATACATATTGTTGTTCGTATAATGAAAATTTATAACATTTTCCACTATACTTCCTGTATCAATTCATCATGGTTTTCTAGACCTCTATCTAGATAATGCTATATAAAGGTCCTATGTTAACTGTGTCACACAGGTGTGCGGCTCGTTATAACACCTGTGTGACCATGGTCAGATTTCTGTCTATTGAAAGTGTTAGAGATTTTTTATCTAGGGCTTAACTGCCCAGGTGACTTTCAAAATAACTATTTCATGACTGCCCCAGGGCTTGAACACAAACCAAGACACACGTCAGTTTCTTAGTGTATGTAAAGATCTTCTCCCCATTTATTTCACACACAAGAGCATATATAAAAAGACAGAAAAATCAGCATTGGTGGGCATGACGAGGAGATAGAATACTGAGATGCTATTGGCCATAATGCATTTTACCAGGACACTCTGTAAGACATTCTCCCAAACGGTTAATGAATTGTGCACTGTCTTCCCGACCTTGTTCACAGACATGTTTATACTAATTTCCCTGAGAAGAAAGAGATAAGCTGGCTAGAGTAAGGATATAGAACTAAAGATGAAGGACAGACTGGATTCTCATTAAATGTCAAAGAGAATTAGCTGGCAGGCGACCAATCCGGTAAACATAAAATGAAGTTTGAATCATGACATTAACTGGACAGTGCTTGACCCCCAGCGTGACCCCTGGCTAATACTTAAAATGGCGGACAGTAGTCAAGATGGCGTCCGAAACCAGTGCGATCTCCTTAACAGAAAGTAAACATAGAAGCTTTCTATAAAAGGGCAGCAAGTAGAAAATATATTGGAAAATTTGTTTAATGAAACATTATCTAAGAATAATATGTATTTGCTGAAATGGGAATACCCCCTTCAACACCCAACACTACTCCAGACTTGCACTTAGGCTACATTCACACACATGTATGGGGGACGTATATACGGCCGATATAAAGGTCCCCACACACTTTATGGGCTTCACGGCCTGTACGGGAGCGGTGCGGTGCAGCACACGTGCGGCACCATACCGCTCCGTAGCCCGGGAAAAGATAGGACATGTCCTATCTTTTCCTGTGATACGGCGCCGTGCGCTGTATCTTCCTATGGAGAGGGGTGGGGGTGAGCAGCGCTCAACCCCTGCTCCTCTCCGCAGCGCCGATGTATGCCCGCCGTACTACGGTACGGCAGGCATACATCGTGTGAATGTAGCCTTAGTCTGTATGCCGTGTCAGGGGGCTCTGCGGCTCTCAAGGTTTAAGTTTAATGCTGTATTGCTGTCCCATTATACAGCTGAACATCCTGGCAGAGCAGTGCCATATAGCAGTGCACAGGAAAGTCACAATGACACAATTGCATCTCTGGCGCTGGGTGCTTTATTTCAGGACAATAAGACTGCCTGCTGTAATGTCGTGGTAGGAACCCGTATGATGTAAAAGGAACCGACACCGGATCACTGGATTGCAGGCTCAGAGACAACTATATTCCATGCTTCTCCTTACTCTGTATGTAACAACTGCCCTAAACCAAACTGCTCCTCCTCAGTACATTGCTGTTGATGGGCAGAACATTCAAAACACATTAACAGTAAAAATATAAGCAGAACACATATAACAAAATCACATCCCTACCCTCCTTACAAAAAATAAAAGAATGTTTAGAGTTCTTTGTGGTTAGAAGATTCACTGAAGTATGTAGTCTGTAAGAGGAACTGGTGGCCGGCGGTTTTCCTGTCTAGGATAACGTTGAGCTACTTTGAGAGTTTTCTGAATTAGATGTTGGTGGAGTTGTTGAAGCAGGATCTCAACTCCGGTGATGGACTATGGACCACACTTGTGTCTGGAATAAAATCATCTTTGTCTAGCTCTGAACTAGTTACTCCTGGATCATATCCTTCAAGCTTTTTGAAATGGGACACTTTCCTTGTGACCTGATGACCATGGTGTTGCGCGGTGATCATGGTACCTTTGACCTGAGTCACCTGAAAGGGTTCAGGATAATATGTGGAAGACAGTTTGTCACTAGGTCTCAACCTCTTAACTAGGACCCAATCTCCCACATTTATTACTACCATTTTGTAGTGATCCTTGCCTCTATCAGCATATCTCTTCATTCTTTCTTTTGATAAGGAATCCTTGAGAGCCATTGGGGACTCAATGAAGGGACATTTGTTAAAAAGTGCAGTTGCTGGTAGTGTGCCCGTAGAGGAGTGTGTTGTGGCTCTGTACTGTCTAAGGAATTTGTACAATTCTTGTTCCGGATCCCTGTGTTCCATGGTGGTAATCTTGAGAGTTTTGTTGATAGATTGCATGAAACGTTCCACTTTGCCATTGGCCTGAGGCCAGTATGGAGTTATTTTTCTGTGTGTGAACCCAAGATAAGTAGCAAAAGATTTGAAGTCTGCACTATTGAAGGGTGGCCCCTGTCGCTGCTTGACAAGGAATGCATGCTTTGATGAGGGACTCCACCTTTTTGTCAATTCCTGGAAACCATACCATACAAGTAGTTGCTTGGTTTTTTCCAACTCCTTGATGAGCCTCATGAGCCAAATCAAGCACTTTGTCCTGTAACTTCTTAGGTATCAGGAAGCGATTGTCACACAGAAGTAGATTTGAGTCTGACACCGAAAGTGAATGCCTTGCTTTGAAGAAGTTTTGCAGGTATGCTGCTTGTTCAGGTGGTTGAAGATGAGCCTCAGTATTGAATGAAATCCAATTTTTGGACCGTACAGTTTCAATAACCAGCTGAAGTTGTGGATCAGAATCCAATCTTGTTTGACTTCCTTAATAGTCATAGCTCTTGGCACAGAATGTTCAACAACAAAGTTTACATGCTCTTCAGCTCGAACAGTTGCTGGTGTGTCATCCTTGGCAGAGTATGGTGAGGAATGTCTTGAAAAATAATCTGCAGGATTTCCAACTCCTGCCTCGTACCTCAGGGAAAGATTGTAGCTTCTTAGCCGGAGTACCCAGCATTCAATTCTTGGGGGAGGTTTTGAGGAATGCTTATTGAAGATTGGAATAAGTGGTTTATGATCACTTACTACTGTGAATTGATGACAAAAAGGTAAAACCTTTTGCTGTGCAGGTTTTCTGGTGAGGATCTGAACCATGACAGTTGAAGCAAATTAAAGCAAAGTATAAGTGATACCGTATAAAACATCAATCTTTATTTTTAATTACTAGAAAAACCATTGGCACTCTCCCAATGGTTATCAATATGTTAGGCACTACCTATGTGTCCCGAAATTACCCTAACATAGGCAGCCCCAAGACTGCGCGGTAAATTGGTGTTCAAATTATGAAGTATGATGAATCTACATTGTATTGCTGTTTTTTGGATCTTTTTTGGATCTGAGATACTGTGATTAAAAGAAACCTACCATGAGGATTCTACAGTCATGGCCAAAAGTAACAAGTATATATTTTAAACGTAACATGATAGTTCAGAACTTATGCTCTAAAAATAGATGGGAATAGTAAATTAGAGATTTAGAATGTATAATATTTAGCAAATTTTCTATTTAACCTACTTTAGATGTTGATGAATGTTTGAAGGGAACAGACAACTGTCACATAGATGCAATTTGCCAGAATACCCTACGCTCATTCAAGTGCATATGCAAGTCTGGATATACAGGAGATGGAAAGCACTGTAAAGGTAAGCCACATCTAGCTTTAAAAGAAAAAAATGTTCTCTTTTTGTTTATTACATATCTGCTCTTTTATATCTAGATGTAGATGAATGTGCACGGGATGATAATGCAGGATGTGTACACGAGTGTGTTAATATCCCTGGAAACTACCGATGTACATGCTATGATGGATTTCGACTGACACATGATGGACACAACTGTCTAGGTAACATATAATGCAGTTCTTGATGTTTTTAATAATAATTAAAGCCATTTGGAATATTTGAATTATTTTTTTTACCTAAAATCAAAATGGTTAAATAATTTGGAGTAGTCTAAGGTAGAGGTTTCTGATATTCATTACCACATCCAACCAAAATGGTCATTTACAAAAGTGAACACCAAGGACACTTTCTAGAGAGGTTATTCAAAAGGGCCAATCTCCAAAAAGTGAGGTCCTCCTTTAGTCCTCTCACATGTATTTCTGGGTTGATTGCTGACCATTCTCAGAATCATCCTTACCCCACAAAGCAAGATCTTACACAGGGCCCCAAACTGGGAAGATCAACAGACATCTGCTGTCTCTTATACCTTTGATTAATTGCAACAAGAGTTGTAACCTTCTCACCATGCTGCTTTGTGCAGGTCTACAATTGTAACCCTGTTGTCCTTGGACAGCTTTGGTATTGGCCATGGTGGAATGTGATTGAGTGTGTAGACAGGGGTCTTTTATACTGGTAATCAACTGAAATAGGTGTAATTAATACACATAGTGAGTGTAGAGTAGGAGGGCTTCTTAAAGCGAACCTGTCACCAGATTCACTAGTAAGCCTAATAACAGGTAACCATAGCACTATACTAACTTGTGCCAACACTGTTTTTAGCTAAAACATGCACAGTTCATATAGTGAGAAAATAAAATAAAGCCTACCTGGCACCCTGCCTAAAAGAGCACAGTATCCCAAGGGTGTTTGCTATTCATGCAAGGCATTGTATCTCACCTCATGCTGCTAGTAGTGTAGATTTGTACTGTGTTAGTCATGGAGAGCAGAAGAAGAGTGAAGAAATCAGGCAATATCTTTTTAAGGCTAACTCAGTATTATTGATATTAAACAGTCACAACCTGGGCTACCTGGGCCTGCAGGAGGATCCTGTCTGATGAATTCTATAATAGGGCAACAGTGAGGGGGCTCGGTATGCCATAGGTTAGCCACCACTGTACTATAGGATCTGTTATCGTAATTAGTTGTTGTAATATATTGTAACATTAGACACTCAGTGACTGTGTAATGTCCTGGAGTTGGGACATTACTTAAAGGAAACCTATCATGAGGAATCTATCAGAAATAGATCTGATGGTAGATTCCTGGAACCTAACTAAACTTGTTAAAAAACTTTATTTTAGTAATATGTAAATTAACTGCAGAAGCTACTGGGGCGTGTACTAGCTTGGCCGGGCACTGGGAGCTCAAGCTAGTACATGCCTTAATAGCCCCTGCAGTAAATTTACATTTTAGTTTTAATTAGTATTAGTATTTTATTAGTAAAATAAAGTTGTTTAACAAAACAGGTTCCAGGATTATTGAATTACACATTAGGGCTGAGCAGGCAGGAGGAATTTACAATCAGATCTCCTTTTGTTTAGATTTCCTTTAATCTAGTTGTTGTGCATGCTAAGTGGACCCAGTTGGGACTGGCCATTACACTGGTGTCAGCAATTTGGGTATTAATTCTAGTGACTCAGACTCAGCCAAGCTACACTGACAGTATCTTCCTATACCATTCTATTGTATGCCATTGTTGTGCCCCACTTGTGATGGGACACTACGACCAGATGGCCTTGAGTATGCATGTGTACTATCTTGTACTCTACTACTATGAACTGCTTTGTATTGACAATAAGTCAATAACTTGTTACATTTGCAGAATTGTGTTGGATGGTTTCCCGCAGAATATATACACAGAACAAAGCACTAAATTAAGCCCTGTCTATAATTATGTGTCTTTCTCTTAGTACCTGTCTGGTTAAAGGTCCTTTTACTGAGGTCTTTCTCTCTGTACCTGTCTAGAGACGGGTCTGCTTATCTTACCACCTGTCAGGAGACATATTGAAGGTCCTGCTCTAGGACTTTGCCTGGTTTTCAGAGGATCATCCCAGAGAAAGACAGAGATTGCACCAAATCATGCTGCCCATGCAGCAGAGCCAGTCCGGCTCCTTCACATACAAAAAGGACATTGTTTCGAGCCACACTGATCGCTGTTCCTGGGTTGAAGATATACTACTACCACAGCCAGCCAACTGACAGGCCTTTTGATCTCATATATAAAAAAAATGACAATATGTGGAGATAATATACAAAAACCTGTGAGTGGTCTAGGACGAGGGGATCTACCATTTCCCCATGAATAATGCTCGAGTGAATATTGTCCAAAAGAATGTCCACAATGAATATCCAGTTGACTTTCTTCATTTTACTTCAAAGTTTTCCTTAAGTAATTCGAACATTCATAAGAATATAACAACAATTTCTTGGTGATTCATTCAAAATATATAGCTTGCAATAAAAGACCTTAGACATCATGAGAATATTTAGTATTCTTATAAATTCATAGATTCAATCGCCAATATAGCGTAATTCATCAGTTAAAGCTTGTAAGACTCATGTGTCTCAATCTCAGGCAGAGACTCCTACTCTTTCAGATGCCTACCGAAAGTGCTGTGAGCACCGTACTGTGACATTTCAGGCCCCTTCATCAGACATGCTCAGTGTACAACTACGCAAGCCAGATATAATTTTTACTACCGGAAGTCTCCTAAATACGTAGAATGGTAGGAATAAAAATCAGTAACACAGCATACAGCATGTTATACATTCTATAGGAAATCTATTCAATTTCATGTAAAAATAAACATTACATTGTTGTATAGAAAATGTTTTACTTTCTCACTGATTACTATTAAATATACTAATTCTCTCTTATGGTACCTTGAAGATAAACATTAAAATTACAGTCTTCATTAAGACCCTTCGGACTCTTGGACTCTTATCTTCAGATCCAATAGACCTCTTTTTGTAAAAGAAGCAATGATATCTCTTCGCTGTCGCTCCCAAATATTTCCTCAATTATCATCCATCTCAAGTCTGACATCTGATGTCTGTGTTCGCAGATCTATGCTCATTTAAACATATTTTCACGGGTCTCGATGTTTCGCCAACATATACTTTGCCACAAGGGCATTTTAACACTTTACACTGTACAAGAAAGGGAAATCATTAGCTAATAGCCTTGTAAGCGCAAACATGAGTAAAAGTAAAATCATATTAAGCAAACAACAATTTTTGAAAGCCCAACATAGCGAAACTCATGCTTGCTTATCCTGTCAGAATTGCAGTTCGATTATAAATGGAGAAAAATTGTATCATCCGTTTCATCAAAGTTTAGCATTCCTGCAATAGCAAATATATATATATATATATATAATGTTAAAATGTTCTTGTGGCAAATTATATGTTGGCCACACATCGAGACCCGTGAAAATACGTTTAAATGAGCATAGATCTGCTATAAGAACATTTGCCAAATGAGAAACTAACTTGCAAGAAAAAGAATCTTTAGGCGTGAAAAATAAAAAATATGGAAAAACAACGGTCACAAGACATTTCAGCGACCACAGAAATCAGGTGTCAGACTTGAGATGGATGATAATTGAGGAAATATTTGGGAGCGATGGTGAACAGATATCATTGCGTCTTTTACAAAGAGAGGTCAATTGGATCTGTAGATTATAGTCCAAGACTCCGAAGGGTCATAATGAAGACTGAAATTTTAATGTTTATCTTTAAGGTACCATAAGAGAGAATTAGTACATTTAATAGTAATCAGTGAGAAAGTAAAACATTTTCTTTACAACAATGTAATGTTTATTTTTATCTGAAATTGAATAGATTTCCTATAGAATGTATAATATGCTCTATTCTGATGCGTTACTAATTTTTATACTTACCATTTTACGTATTTAGGAGACTACCGGTAGTAAAATTGATTGATTTATAAAATGTGTTGAAAGTTTAAATAATTAAAAAATGTGAAGTCTGGAGGGAGAGTCAGCCCTGATACAGGGCTTGACTAATGTGAGGGGTAGCTAGAGGAGAAACAGAACTGACACACACATAGTTAAACCAAATGAGTGGAAGGGAAACAGCTCCAAGAAGGCTTTATAGCTGGCTAATGAGCTGATTGAGTTGCAGTTGAGCAGACAACTTAAAGTTCAAATCCTCACCAAACTCTCAAGAAACATTATATAAATCACCAAAAAGGCAATAATAAAAAATGTGCAATTCTGTCTCTCAGAACATAAGCAAGTGTGAAATGGCTATGGTAGATAATGTTTTTTAATTACAGATGTTATTGTTCTTAATAACAATTGTTTTATTTTTCTTGTTTTTAATCTAGATTTGGATGAATGCATTGAGGGAAATGGTGGTTGCCAGCAGATTTGTGTCAACATGATGGGAAGCTATGAATGCCGCTGTCGAGAAGGATTCTTTCTTAGTGATAACCAACATACTTGTATCCAGCACCCAGAAGGTGTGCAGTGTTTTTTAATAGCACAAAATTCTCATTGTTATTACCTTTACAAACCAAAAGTAACTTCCCTTTCCATGAAACAACTGAAAGTTTACATGAATTCTAGTTTAAATAGCTGAAAAGAAAATTTGATCACAGTATATATCAAATTTCATGTCTTGATTAATCGATCTGGAGGTTAAAAGATGGCAAACTGCAAAAAACAGTTTTAAAAGTAGAAGAGTTCCGTAGCACATCTAGATAAAATAATGATTCTTTCCTTTATTTTGTCATCAGTAAAAATTGTACATGGTGTACAGTAGGTCCAAACACTTACGCGTTTTGGCTATTACTTAAGCCTTACTCATGGTATGTTAAAATGAGGGTGGACAACCCTAGAAATACCTTCATGCACACCTGACTAATCAAATGCAGGATATCTGGAAAACATGCAAACCATTCTTTGAGTTCATACAGTTTGGATATCTCGATCCTAAAGCAAGGATCCAATATGCCTCTCTTTTTTAGAAGTTTCTTTCTTCAGTCTCCTCCATGGGCTGGACCAGGGGTCCCCAAACTTTTTACATAGGGGACCGTTCACTGTCCCTCTCAGACCGTTGGAGGGCTGGACTAAAGTTTAAAAATAGCGGTACATGTGACCGCATCCATAATACACTGATACCCCCCCTTGTGAACTATTTTATATATTGGCCAAATTAATGAATTAATTGGGCCAATTAATTATTAAATATACTGGGACCCCTCTCCATTAATTATTGAATATGCCTCGCCCCATTAATTACTAGACTGCCCCTCATAATTAATTATTTCCTATACCCCCACCATTAGTTATTTCCTATGCTGCCCCTCCACCATTAATTATTTCCTATGCTGCCCCTCATAATTAATTATTTCCTATGCTGGCCCTCATAATTAATTATTTCCTATACTACCCCTCATAATTAATTATTTCCTATGCTGCCCCTCATAATTAATTATTTCCTATGCTGCCCCTCCACCATTAATTATTTCCTGTGCTGCCCCCCACCATTAATTATTTCCTGTGCTGCCCCTCCACCATTAATTATTTCCTGTGCTGCCCCATATAATTAATTATTTCCTATGCTGCCCCTCCACCATTAATTATTTCCTGTGCTGCCCCATATAATTAATTATTTCCTATGCTGCCCCTCCACCATTAATTATTTCCTGTGCTGCCCCATATAATTAATTATTTCCTATGCTGCCCCTCCACCATTAATTATTTCCTGTGCTGCCCCATATAATTAATTATTTCCTATGCTGCCCCTCCACCATTAATTATTTCCTGTGCTGCCCCATATAATTAATTATTTCCTATGCTGCCCCTCCACCATTAATTATTTCCTGTGCTGCCCCATATAATTAATTATTTCCTATGCTGCCCCTCCACCATTAATTATTTCCTGTGCTGCCCCATATAATTAATTATTTCCTATGCTGCCCCCCACCATTAATTATTTCCTGTGCTGCCCCTCATAATTAATTATTTCCTATGCTGCCCTTCATAATTAATTATTTCCTAAACTGCCCCTCATAATTAATTATTTTCTATGCTGCCCCTCCACCATTAATTATTTCCTGTGCTGCCCCATATAATTAATTATTTCCTATGCTGCCCCATATAATTAATTATTTCCTATGCTGCCCCATATAATTCATTATTTCCTATGCTGCCCCATATAATTAATTATTTCCTATGCTGCCCCTCATAATTAATTATTTCCTATGCTGCCCCTCATAATTAATTATTTCCTATGCTGCCCCTCATAATTAATTATTTCCTATGCTGCCCCTCATAATTAATTATTTCCTATGCTGCCTTTCATAATTAATTATTTCCTATGCTGCCCCTCATAATTAATTATTTCTTATGCTGCCCCTCCACTATTAATTATTTACTAAACTGCCCCTTATAACTAACTTTATAACCTTTTATAATAAAAAATAAAAATCCTGTACTCACCTAAGTCTCCCGCGGCGCGTCTCCTATCTTCTTGCCGCGTCCGGGCAGGAAATGGTGCGCGGACGCGTGATGACGTCATCACGCGGCCGCGCAGCCTAGTTCATGGAGCGATGTGCGCCGGGGTTGTCTTCCGGCCACATCGCTCCAGTAATACTGCTCGAGCGTCCGTTTGCGGCCGCATCGAGCACTATACAGTGACGGGCAGGAGCTTCCTGTCCGGACGGACGGAGGCTCCGGCCGCGGGGGCCCGGCAAGCGTAAGGGGCCGGATCGAAGCGGGCCGTAGTTTGGGGAACCCTGGGCTGGACGATCCACCCTTTGATGTCACACAGCCCTATAAATATAGGCAGACATTTCCAATCTCTGCATTTCACTCTGCATGTGATGTCTGTAGCGTCTAGCTGCTTGTACTGTACTGTGCTGTAGTGATTGTTGCTCCAATTTTTTGTTGCTGAAGTTAATAGAAAGAAATCTGTGTAACATCCACATAGTTGCTGCAGTGATTTTGCTTCAATTCCAGGGTGTCCGTTTTGGGGTATCTGTATATCCAAAATTGCAGGTCTTTTTTGTTGCTGAAGTTAATAGCAAGAAATCTGTATGAAATCCACATAGTTGCAGCAGTGATTTTTTGCTCCAACTCCAGAGCATCCATTTTGGGGGATCTGTATACCCCAAATTGCTGGTCAAATTGCACAGTAAGGGGACATCGCGGCAGGGTGACTCTGTAAGGCCAGAACTGCCAGTGTCATCTAGTGGCAGTTTGTTGATAAACAACCCAAAGGTTCTTTATTGGTTGACTAAGTCATCCACTTGCTCCCAAATGACATCTGACAACCCCAGCCAAGAGTACGTGGGTTCGTCAGATACAACCCTTAGTTGGCATGGCCTAGGAGCAGGTCATCAGCCCTCACCTGTCCTCTGTCCTGTTCATTTCCCTCAGCCAGATATCTACTGGGTGGTCTGGGCTCAGCACCACTATACAGCGAGGGTGAATTCTTTGAGGACAGTCAGCAGGTGCTTGGCAGTGAAGAGGTGGGGCAGACATCCACTGCTCAACCTCTTCACTGGGAAAGTAGAGAGGTGGAGAGTGGCATGGGAGGTTATGTTGCACTTGCAAGTAGTTGGCCTGTGCATACTTAGATCGTTGAGGAGAATAGCAGTGACAGGGAAACACAAATCGATGATGAGGTAGCCGATCGCACTTGGGAGACGGGAGAAGAGGGTGTCAGCTTGCGTGTCAGGCAGCGAAGCAGGCAGCAAGTCGTACTGTGGCCGTGAGTCAGCAGGGTGGCAGCAGTTTGTGGACGGGAGCCAAACGGCCACGGGGTACAAACCCCACTTTGCAGGTCCAAGTGAGCAGTGGCACAGGGGCTCAGCCAGGCAGCGGCGTTAGTAGTCAATCAGTGTAGAGTGTTGGCAGTAAAATCACCACTTCGGTGGTATGGCAGTTTTTTGTTAAGACACCAGAGGAGCCGAGTGTTATATATAGAATCTGCGGCCAGAAAGTGAAGCGTGGCCAGGGAGCTAACGTTGGCACCATGGCCCTGCGTCAACACATGCAGCGTCACCATCCAATGGCCTGGGAGAAACATGGCTCAGATGTGGTGGTCCATCCTGCTGCTGCAGCAACAGCAGCAGCACCTAGTGGCACACATGCCATTTCAGCCAGTCAAGGCTCCAGCACCTCTGCTGAAGGGAGATGTTTGTCTTTGACATCATCTCCCCTCCAGATGCTCCTGCTCTTTGCTACACATGGACAACATGTTGAAAGAGGCGATTACAAAGAGACAACTGTATGTGTCCAGCCATCCTAAGATGCAGAAGCTGACCATGCTCCTGTCCAAGTTGTTGGTACTGCAGTCCTTCCCTGTCCAAGTTGTGAACTCTGCACCCTTCATAGAACTAATGGCATGTGCCAAACCGAGGTGGAGAGTTCCAAGCCAAAATTTATTTTCTAAAAATGCACTACCAGCCCTTCACAAATATGTAGAACAGAAAGTGGGCCAGTCCTTGAGCTTATCAGTTTCTTCCAAGGTGCACGGCAGGGCGGACGTGTGGAGCTGCAACTACAATCAGGGCCAGTACATGTCCTTTACGGCCCACTGGGTGAATGTGCTTCCCACCCAGCCACACCAACAACTTGAACAGGAGACGCCGCTTTCTCCTCCACATTGTCAAACTGCTGTACCTACGCCAATGTACACCTCCTCCTTTTCCACCACCTCCTCAGCCTCCACAAGTCTAAGTGCTGCTCCATCATACCACATGTGCAGGGCACAGCAGTGTCACGCAGTTCTACACATGGTTTGCCTGGGCGAACAAAGTCACACAGTGAAGGAACTGCTCCACGTCATGTAACAAGAAATCAATCTGTGGCTTTTTCCGTGACAACTACAAATCGGAACCATGGTGACAGACAATGGGAGGAACATGGTGTCCGCGCTGCACCGAGGAGGGATGGTCCATGCGCCCTGCATGGCGCACGTGTTCAATTTGGTTGTCAACAGGTTCCTCAAGCCTTCCACCCATCTGCAAGACATTCTTAAAATGGCCAAGAAACTTTGCATGCACTTTAGCCATTCTTACAAAGCCAAGCACACCCTCCTCAAGTTGCAGTGGAAACATCGCATATCAGACTCCACCAACATAGTCTGATATGCGATGTTTCTAGCTTCCATTTGTTAGACCACCCATATGAACAGAGAAAAGCCATTAATGATTTTTTGGTGATGCAAGCAGACAGGAGTTCTCCCCCGTGTAACTTTGATATCAGCCACTGGCAGCTCATGCGTGACACCTGCCATTTGCTCAGGCCCTTTGAAGAGGTCACGTTACTTGTCAGTCACCAGGACTGCGGGATGAATAACGTCATTCCACTGCTTCATGTCCTGGAACTCATGCTGCAAAATGTGTCTGGTCAGGGCACTGGAGAAGTGGCGACTACATCTCATGGCCACATGAGTCCGGTGGGGGTTGAACTGGAGGAGGAGGAGAACATTGGAGCACACGCAGAGTCTGGTGAAATCAGTGGTTTTTCCACTCAGGTGACAAGAGAGGAGGAGCAGGAGCATCTGGAGGAGGAAAAAGACGAGGCAGATGACCCAGAAGCACTGTGGCAGTATACAGTGGAGATGGAGGCCAGGAGTCCCTCAGAGACACTTGTGCAGATGGCCCGCAGCATGCTCTTTGCCTAACTAGAGACAGCTGAATCGTGAACATCCGGCATAGGGATGACTTTTGGCTCTCCACCCTCTTAGACAAAAATGGGTGACTTTTTTCCAGCTGCCGAGAAGGAGGAACAACTGGCGTACAATATAGAGAAATACTGAAAAGACTGTTGTCCACTGCCTATCCTCTGTCTGGAATGACCAGGGGATTCCTGTCAGTCATCGCTCACGCACTACTGCCACGGCTGCTGTGGGGAGATGGGGGTGTGGGAGCAGTAACAGCTCCATCAGCAGCATTAAGTCTGGAATCCTTAATCCTTAATGAGCAGCCTCCTTCACTTGCTTACTTGGACAGCACTTTACCAGGATCCCCTGGTCTACTGGGCAGCCAAACTTGATGTGTGGCCGCAACTTGTGGACTTTTCAGTAGAGAAGCTGTCCTGCACAAACAGTCGTGTGGCATCAGAGCAGGTGTTCAGTGCAGCGAGGGCCATCTTTACCCCAAGGAGAACCCGCTTGTCCACCCATAATGTGGACTGACTGACCTTTGTCAAGATGAATCAGGCGTGAATCGGCCAGGATTTCAACACACCAATGCCTTATGCATAAGATTAGATCAGCCATTTCACCTCCCCCAAATGATGAGAAATGAGTCTGGATTCTAACGACCTACTGCAGCTACTATTCTGATGCTGCCACCCGCCTGATGCCACACATCTGCTGCCAGTTGCTCCATCTGCCTCCCACCATCTTTACCAGGGACTGAAATTGTCACCCACCTCCACACTCTGTCATTTTACCACTCTGTGGCCTACCATTTTGCTGCCACCTCTACACTGTGTCATTGTGCCACTCTGTGACCTCCTTCTGCTGCATCAGCCACCTCCTCACTCTGTCATTGTGCCACTCTGTGGCCTACCATGTTGCTGCCAGCTAAATAATTTGTCATTGTGCCACTCTCTGACCTCCTGCTGCTGCCACCTCCACACTCTGTCATTGTGCCACTTTCTGACCTCCTGTTGCTGCTGCTGCCACCTCCACACTCTGTCATTTTGCCACTCTGTGGCCTACCAGGTTGCTGCCACCTCCACACTCTGTCATTGTGCCACTCTGTGGCCTACCATGTTACTGCCAGCTAAATAATTTGTCATTGTGCCACTCTCTGACCTCTTGCTCCTGCTGCTGCAGCAGCCACCTCCACACTCTGTCAATGTGGCACTCTGTGGCCTACCATGTTGCTGCCACCTCCACACTCTTTCATTGTGCCACTCTGTGGCCTACCATGTTGCTGCCACCTCCACACTATTTCATTGTGCCACTCTTTGGTCTACCATGCTGCTGCCAGCTAAATAATTTGTCATTGTGCCACTCTCTGACCTTTTGCTCCTGCTGCTGCTGTTGCCGCCACCTCCACACTCTGTCATTGGGCCACTCAGTGGCCTACCAGGTTGCTGCCTCCTCCGCACTCTGTCATTGTGCGATTCTGTGGCCTACCGGGTTGCTGCCACCTCCACACTCCGTCATTGTGCCCCTCTGTGGCCTACCATGGTGCCTCCACCTCCACACTCTTTCATTGTGCCACTATGTGGCCTACCATGTTGCTGCCACCTCCACACCCTGTGATTGTGCCACTCTGTGACCTACTATGTTGCTGCCACCTCCACACTCTGTCATTGGGCCACTCTGTGGCCTACCAGGTTGCTGCCACCTCCACACTCTGTCATTGGGCCACTTCCTGACCTCCTGTTGCTGCCACCTTCACACTCTGTCATTGTGCAACTCTTTTGCCTGCCAAGTTGCCGTCACCTCCACACTCTGTGGCTTACCATGTTGCTGCCAGCTCCAGAATTTGTCATTAGTTAGAAAAGATTGTTCAGCGGCTCACCTCCATCCTTTTCGTGCTCAGGAGTACGGTCAGACCCTGATGGTGACACAAATATGCTTGAAAATATGATTCACTCCGGCACCGAAGTATATTAAAATTTCAATCCTTTATTTTTCTTCATCAATCAAAGGACAACAAAATCCAAAATTTAGTACAGCATTCACCAGATATTCCTTTGTGGGAAACAGGCTTACGCGTTTCAGGTGTAACAAACACCCTTAATCAGGGCTACCTTTATACTTTGTCATTGTGCCACTCTGTTGCCTACCACTTTGCTGCCACCTCCACACGCTATTATTGTGCCACTCTGTGGCCTACCATGTTGCTGCCACCTCCACACCCTATCATTGTGCAAATATGTGGCCTAACATATTTCTGCCACCTCCGCACTCTGTCATTGTGCCACTATGCGGCCTACTTATGCTGCTGCCAACAGACCGCTGTCTCCCTGGAACACCCTGTGATTTCCATAATGCTATTTTCACCTCCACCACTCTATGATGTTACCACTATGTTTGGTTTTCCCCTTCATTTCATCTGTCAGAAGGAAAAAAAGATTCAGGATTGATACCCAAAAGTAGGAGTGGATACCGAACACAGAGGACATGCAAATATCCCATTTACTGGTCATCTCTGTTTTGGATCCGCTCCTGTTTGGTTTTGGCTTTAGCAATACTGTTATTGACCGATTGAAAGAGGACACTGATAAATGAAAACAAGGGCAAAATGATCAGTGACGTTAAATTCAAAATTACTGCCAACAACCTCTCCACTCTTTTGGGTTTTTTTTTTACATGTACCCACGTTTAACAGAATAGGTTCTGTAGTAATCTATGGAATCATCTGATGTCAGTGTAAAAAGATTGCACTCTTTGATGTTATAGTGGGAACTTGTCCCTCAGTTTAGTCCTATCGAGCTGGCACAGACGTTACCTTGTCAGGCTGCATTGCTTCTTCACTTATTTGGTTAAGTTGGCCTCTGTAAGTGCCCATGGAATTGAAGAGTGAAGAAGCAGCTGTCATCTGCCTGTCATACTAAACACAGCATTGTTTGAAGACCAAACCATGCTCCCTATGCATATTTGAGCATGGCACAACATTCTATAACACCCCACAGGCTCTCTGCAACCAGGAAATACCTGTCTTTTAACGTGATTCGTCATGATTTGATTCGGTTTGAATAAAATTTTTCGAAAAATTTGGCAAACCAGGTAGAATCGAGTTTTTACAAATTCGACCATCTCTATATATAAGGTAATTGCATTGGCCCATTAAAATAAAGATAATATAACAAGGTAAAAGGCCGTAAAAAATTGCTAAATATGTTAAACAAAAATTGATGATTTTCTATTCCTCCACCACAATAGTTAATAAAGGGGGGGGGGGATTGCGGCTTACCCGGGTGCAACAGAGGTAGACACAAACAGGGAGGATTAGGGCAAGAGTGATGAAATATGAAATAGCCAACCTGCAGGGGAGGGGGCAATTGAAAAGTAATGTGATTTGGGATAGAAAAGACACGGGGGTCCGGTTCTAAAATAGCCTAAGTTGGTGGAGGATGTAGTGACATGGTTAGTATATGGGATATGAAATGAGGGGGGGGGAGATATGGCTTGTTGGGTGTTTTTAAAATGATCAGGTACACAGGGCACTTGGTGTTAGTATCGGAGGGGATCGGAGGATTTTGTAAATATAGATGTCAGCATCAGAGGCTGACCCCTTGAACCACTGCGAGTGGAGTCTTAGTGGCACCTAGTATTCACCATAGCCCGCCACAAAACAGGTTGGACTTGCTGTAGCGGGATACTACCAGGTCGCTCCACAGGCGTGACTTTGCCTGCAGTGATGGCCAGTGATAGTAGTGGTGAGGCTGAAGTTCAGGACACCGTCACATGCATGACCACAGCGTGTAAGGGGTTAACACTCGCGATCGTAGCCAGCTCCATTCTCGGGTGTTAGACCGTGGTGTCAGCTGTAATATACAGCTGACACCTGCTGCTTCTGGTACCGGCTCCATTCGCGAGATGGTGCCAGAAGCTGGGTGTAATAGCATGTCCGGGTGAGGGAAGTATCTTCCCGGGAATGGGTAAAGCTTCCCATCTACACTAGCCTTAATGGGGGTATTTCAAAGGCTGTGTGTGTGTGTGTAATGGTCCAAACTTTCATTTTCACTCATTACTTGGTGGATGGAGAACTTGATGGTGTGGACAGGCATGGTTATGGTGCTGCTGCTGGTGGTGGTGGCATCATATCTTCTCTTTGTGGGGAGACACGTAGCCTTGTGATTTGGAAGGTGGTGGAACAGGCTGGGCCAACAGAAGCAACAAGGGGGAGACTTTTACAGGATTTTTTGGTGTATCAGCCAGTGCACCTCATGTTTACTCTGCCTGGTCATACATGAGGAGCTCAGTTTGTCAAGGCTCTGGCCACGCTTAATGGACTAGTGGCACCCTGTGTAAACAACACATGTTCTGTCTTCTGTGATTAAAAAACATGCCACGCTGCAGACACCTTTAGGATGACATTTGTTTTTTGCGTCCCTGGGTGCAGGCAATAGCAGTCGCGACATGGCTGTACCCCCAGGTGTTGCCAGTTGTCTGTGGCTTAACATTTGGTAAGTATCATGAATGAACCTGACACTTATCTATATCAGACCTTATACTTGCATTACCAACAAATGAAAATATATACAGTATTTAGTAAACACCATTAGCATCAGATAGAAAAGCAAAAAGAGTTAATACTTTGGGGATATTTTACATGTGGAGGAAGCAGATGGGACGTGTGCATCTATGAATTCAAAACTGTGCCTTTCCCTTCTTCTCATAGGGAAGGTCTACAATATTCAAATTGTTATAAATTGTGATACGGACCATATATTTTATTCCATTTGATGCACACATTGCAATTTGCTATATGTGGGATGCACAATCCGAAAGTTGAAATGCAGAATTGCTGAACACACTGGTTACTTCTCAAATAACAAACTTTTTGTTTGTGATTGAAAGAGTACATAAACCCAGAAGAGGAGGGGATTTGAATTATAAGGGAGTCATTATGGATTCTTATTCTGGATTCAAAATATCCAAAGGCCTTAATTGAAAGTCATGTCTTTTTTTCACTTTTTGGAGTATGAGAGTAACCTTCCCACCCAGGCTTTTTTGGTCACTCCATAAAAAACCCAGACCCGAACTACAACAGAAAAACCTTCTCAGTGTCAGGATTTGGGATCAGTGGATTCTCTGGAACACCGCGGGAGGTGGTACTAGCCAAAACCTGGGACTGGAGTCTAAATGGCACCTGGTCTTCACCAGAGCCCGCCACAAAGCACAATGGTCTTGCTGCAGCAGGGTACCACCAGGTCGTTCCACAGGTGCGACTAGCCCGTGGTGGCAGCCAAGGTCGAGGTACCTTAGCAGAAGACAGTTTTGTGGTCAGGTCCAGGCACAGGGTCAGGGCAGGCGGCAGAGAGGGAATGGGAACACAGGCACATGGGACACAGGAACTCGGGAGCAGGAACACATGGGATACATGGGAACACACAAGAATGCTGGGGAGCTTTCTCTAAGGCGTAAGCACGTAGGACACAGGAAGGGACTGGAATTTAGATTAAATGGCTGGCCGGCCAGCACCAATTAATGGCGCGCTGTGCCTTTAAATTTCTTGAAGCGGCCGTGGGCGCCACCCGGAGTCAGAGTCAAGGCTGGATCCAGGCAAGGTGAGTGGATCACCATGGGACTGGAGCAGCGGAGAGGGGCACGGGTGCACCTGTGACCCAGGAGATGGCTAGCAGGAGCACCCTTGACAGTACCCTCCCCTTCGGCCTCCCCCTCTTCTTGAACTGGATGAATATTTGCAGAAGACCACGATCCAAGATGTTATCCTCTGGCTCCCAGGATCTTTCCTCTGGCCTGAACCCCTTCCAGTCGACAAGGAAGAACCGCTTCCCTCTAACTGTCTTCATATCCAGGACCTCCTTTACCTCGAAGACATTGGTGGAATTAGCCTTAGGAGCAGGAGGAGGCACTTGCCGAGAGAAGCGGTACAGGATGACTGGTTTCAAGAGAGAGATGTGGAAAGTGCAAAGTTTGGGATGCGCATGGAGGGAGAAAGGAGCCGTTTACACGCCACAGGATTGATGTGCTTCAGAACTTCAAATGGACCAAGGAAACTAGGTATCTTTAAATGGACGTACCTTGGAAGACAGACATACTTTGTCCCCTGGAGAGAAGACTGGAGGAGCTTTGCGCTTCTTGTACGCCTGAATTTTGGTGTGGGAAGATGACAGAAGCAAAGATTGACGTGTTTGCTCCAAGATGGACTTGAGATCATGAACCAAGTCCTCCACGGCAGGAAAATCAGAGGGCTCAGACAGAGGAAGAGGTTGGCATGGGTGTCACCCAAGGACAACAAAAAATGGAGTGGAGCCGGTAGATTCAGAGTCTAGAGAGTTGTAAGAAAACTCTGTCCATGGTATCAGGGTGGAACAGTCATCCTGTTGGGCACAAGATGGCGGAGATAGCATCCAAGGGTCTGATTAACCCTCTCAACTTGTCCATTGGACTGTGGATGGTACACAGATGAGAAGTCCAGTTTAACCTGAAGATGACCGCACAGAGAACACCAGAAACGGGAGACAAACTGGACCCCATGGTCTGAGACAATATGCAGGGGAAGTCCATGCAATACAGTAGTTTCCTCATTACCTACTGTACAGCTTCCCAACCACATCACATAGCAATTGGCAACTCAAATAAGGTGTTTTCCCAGGAGCAGAGAGAGCTTTTTAATGCAACACCTTAGAGCTGCTGGTGATTAGCCACAATCACCTCAATCACCTGGAGTTATCTAGAAAGAAGTTTTATAGAGGAAAAAATACTACTTTGCAGACGCAAGGTCTATTGGATTTATAAATTAAATACCCTTCATCCAAACTGTCTCAATGAAGCAAACTAAACGATTTTATAAACAAACAATTTTATCCGTCTGTAATTGTTAGTTCTCCAGGGACACTACATAAAATCACAATAATCCCTCCTTCCTTCTTCTCTCCTCCTAACCCCTTCATAGACCAACCCGTTACTAACCATCTCAATGTCCAGCGACTGTTCCATCATGTTTTGACTTCCCCTTTTTTTTGGTCCATATCAGACTCCATACCTGTAGTCTTTCAATCCAGGAGCTGTTTCCTCTTCCGTTTGTAGTTCCGTAGGATCATAGATTTCCACTCATCATAACATAAGGTTAAATATATTAGATTTATCTTGTGTTTGTATTTTTTAATATGTCCATATAAATCTTATGAATATATCTTTATTTATATTTAATTAATTCTTATACATTTTATTAGATGCCTATTTTGTGTTAAATTGTTTTATAAACCAGAAACTGTCATTTTATTTGTAACCAATCAATTATCAGGGACCCCTTTATAAACTCCGGTCTTCCCGGACGGTGGAGTACATCACCTTTTTTACGTAGGTAAGAACTGGCATTTACCATTGGAAGGGCCCTTCATGCTATTGCACATTATAGCGACCCCCTCAAGTCTAAACATATGTATTCTTTAGATGGTACCCAACAGGTTTCATGTTACCCCATGCCCTGTTCCTCCTGTATTTTTACTCTATATATGCTTGATCTCCACATTGTCTGGGTTTAAATTGCTATTTCCTCTTTGTTTCACCATTTATTACTGTACTATAGCCTGTGGACACCTTCCCCACGATGCCACTACTGTTTTATAGTTTGTAACTAACAATTTTTTATTGTCCATATTGTACCAATAAAGATGTATTTATTTTCTACTACAAGTGTCTTATAAGCAGGGGCGGACTGGGAATTTAAAACGGCCCTGGAAAAAACTATAAAAGTGGCCCCATTTTATGGGCAGAGTCAAAACAAGTGGGTGTGGTCAGATAATGTGGGTGGGGTTATAACAGACAAATTGTTGGTAGATGGCCTTAATGCAAAATAATAACATTATAGCATAACTACTATAATACTGCCCCTATGTACAAGAATATAGCTACTATAATACTGCCCCCTATGTACAAGAATATAACTACTATAATACTGCCACACACAGATATACAGCATATATACACACACGCATCCAGTATATACACAACACACATATACACAAAAAACACATATTCAGCACATATACACACAAACACATATACATGCATCTACATATATAGCAATTATACTCACCCCAGTCAGACGTGGTGGCAGGGTCAGGAAGGAGACCACATAGGAGAAGGTCGGACAAGAGGTGTGCAGGCCGGGCAGAACGGGAAGCGTGCAGGCCGGGCAGGACCGAGGCCCGCAGGCCGGGCAGGACCGAGGCCCGCAGGCCATGGAGGACCGAGGCGCGCAGGCCATGGAGGACCGAGGCCCATTATTTGTTTTAAGTTTCCATTTTTTTTATGGATGTGAGAAGGTTTGAAGTTTTAGTAGCAACTTCTTGTGTAACACACACATCCAGTATATACACAACACACATATACACAAAAAAACACATATTCAGCACATATACACACAAACACATATACATGCATCTACATATATAGCAATTATACTCACCCCAGTCAGACGTGGTGGCAGGGTCAGGAAGGAGACCCCATAGGAGAAGGTCGGACAAGAGGTGTGCAGGCCGGGCAGAATGGGAAGCGCGCAGGCCGGGCAGGACCGAGGCGCGCAGGCCGGGCAGGACCGAGGCGCGCAGGCCGGGGAGGACCGAGGCGCGCAGGTCGGGGAGGACCGAGGCGCGCAGGCCGGGGAGGACCGAGGCGCGCAGGCCGGGCAGGACCATGGAGCGCAGGCCGGGCAGGACCATGGGCGCACCAAACTACACGGACAAGCCGCACAGATGGCACACAAAAAAAATAATGTGCACTAAACTACACGGACAAGCTGCACAGATAGCACACAAAAAAAAAAAGATAATGCGCACCAAACTACACGGACAAGCCGCACAGATGGCACACACAAAAAATAATGCGCACTAAACTACACGGACAAGCCGCACAGATAGCACACAAAAAAGATAATGCACACCAAACCACACGGACCAGCCGCACAGATGGCACACACAAAAAATAGCTAAGTACGGGTACACCTACGGCGCTCTGGAAAAAAATATTACCAGGCACCGAAAAAAAACCTATGTGCACCGCGCAAAAAGGCGCTACAAATGCACCTAGCTTGCCCTAAGACAAACTAACTACCGCTAAGACTGCTAAAGATTCTGTGCAGCGCTATTCACACGGCGCACTGAAAAGTGCGTCCAGTGCAGAACAACGCTAACACAGCGCACTGAAAAGTGCGTTTGGGCTCAGAAGGGACAGACAGGGAAAAACGGAAGACACGTGGGATCACACAAGGCGATCACACGGGGAACACACAGGACACAGGAAAAAACAGATAGGGATAGGGATTTGTAGGGAACAATAGGGATCAGATAAGGATCAGAACACTATTCGAAGTGTAAAAGTGTATTTTGGTGGCACACAGAACGCTCTTTCCTCCTCCAGCGTACCAAACCAAATGGTGCCGCTGGAGGAAGAGGAAAGGGCTAAAAGCACGTTTTTTAGCCTACAATCGCTGTAATTGGCCAGTCAGGTTTGACTGGCCGATCACGGCGATCGGCGGGCGGGACCGATTTGATTGGTCGGGTGACGGAGACAGGAACTCCTGCCTCTGTCACCCAAATCTCGTTCCGATGTCACCACGTCTCGCGACGTGGTGACAATTCTAAAATAGTATGCGCTCGCGCCGTAGCTGTACGGCGCTGATCGCTAATCGTCGGAAGCTGCGCAGTACAGCTACGGCGCGGAGCGCTAAGGGGTTAAGTAGATACAAAAACCTGATTAAAATCACTTTATATAAGTGCTAGATGAAAAATATACATCAATGAAAGAAACAACAACATCCAGAGGATGCTAAAAATAAGACCATAAATAGAAGGTATTATTGTGCCTGGGTGTTATGATGTGGATGCAATCACTATACACTTCTGAATACATAACAGAATCTGTTACTTTTGTGTCTCTAGTGGTTGGTGCTGCATTCTTTGGTGCTTTTCCGTCAGCACAATGTTCTATTTCTGAACTGTTGCAAATCTGCAAGCCTTGCTCTGGACCAACAAGGGTTAAGGCTCACACACATTCAGAGCTCTACTTATCTCACCTGGAGCACTCTCATTTAAGCTCCATGTGAACCATTCCTAGGGCCACTATCAGGGGGTGTGATAGGGCTGTGTTCATGTGCCTGGACCAGAGAAAGGCCTGGGCTCCCCATAGTCCCGTGTGAATAGTGGGCCGCTGACACACATGGTCTGCTGCACAGCCTGCACTCCTTACCTCATCCCTTTACACTGAAGCAGCAGTCAGAGAAGAGAGGAGCGGGTGGGTACAGCAGGAGGAAGCAGAGATATATGTTGAGCCCTTTTGTCTGCCACAGCATAGCTTCCTGCAAGCTGGATTGCCCTTATGCATGGATAAGACTTCACTGTTGGTAAGTATGTTTGAGAAATATGTGTGATGCACGCATGTATGTACTGTATGTTTCTGTGTCTGTATATGTGTGTGAAATAAAGCCAAACTGTCACCAGGAATGTCATTTCTAGCTGGAGACAGGTTCCAATAACCTATGCTGTTTTTATGTTGATTTTTAAAAATGCATTCTGAATCATTTCAGGAGTTTATAATAGTTTATCTCACATTACCTGGAGCTGCAGCCTGATACATTCTTCCTCTACTCTACACAATCCCCCTCCCCTGCCTGCTCAATGCACATGACAGGAGGTAGGTAGGGATGAGGGATCTGCATAAGTGTGAAGGAGAGGAGACTTACACAGGCTGCAGCTGCCCCATCCCCAGGGACTAGCCACATGCGGCTGGCAGGGAGCCAGGTAATGTGAATTAAAATTATATGAAAAACTGAAATGATTCAAAATGCTGACAAAAGCATTTTTAAAATCCGCACAGCAAAGTCCATTCGAATGTGACACCATCTAAAAATTGCCTTCCTAATGACAACGTTGCTTAAATGGACATGCAGTATATAACGTGCGTGTGTGCAATATGGCTTACATTCTAGGTTCTTTAAAGTAGCTGCCTTTTCCTGCTTTGCTCACTCTTGACATTCTCTTGATGAGCTTCAAGAGGTAGTCACCAGAAAAGGTTTTCACATCACAGGTGTGCCCTGTCAGGTTTTATAAGTGGCATTTCTTGCCCTATAAATGGGGTTGGGACCATCAGTTGTATTGTGCAGAAGTCAGGTGTATACTTAGCTGAAAGTCATACTAAATAGACTGATAGAATTTGTACAATGGCTAAAAAAAGCAGCTAAGTAAAAAAAATGAGTGGCCATCATTACTTTAGTAGTACAGCACGTGCCGCGTCCCGGGGCATGGATAGGGCTCACTGGCTGAGCCTTCCCCAAAGCCGGTAAGTCTTTGCTGCATACGATCGGTGCTAGCTAGCAGGTGCTATGTCCTCGATCGCCGACGGCTGTCATCTTGCCGAGGATCGGCGCTCCTGCTGACTTCATCGGGGAGTGGAAATCCATCGCCATGACAGCCTCGGGACTTATGTCTCATTTTAACCCTTTCACTACAATGTGCTACTGTAGTATGGCAGTTTATGATAGGATTGATCAGACAACCTAGGGTTAAAGTACCTTAGGGAGTGTGAAAAATAGTAAAAATAAAAAAAGTTTAAAAAATGATAATAAAAAACCTAAAAATTAAAATCACCCCATTTCCCTAGAACTGATTTAAATAAACAGTAAAAATCATAAACTCATTAGGTATTGCCGCTTCCGAAAATGCCCGATCTATCAAAATATAATAACTGTTTTCACTGCATTTAACCTCGTAAAGAATAAAGTAGACATGTCATTTGGGGCGCAAAGTGAAAGCCACAAAATCCAAGCCCATATATGGGGAAATATGGGGAATGGAAGGTGAACAGAAGAGCTTTGGTTCATCTTCCAGTTATGGTTTCCGTTATTCTCTTCTTAAACAGAAGAGTGTAACAGAAAAAGTGCTGGTGTTAACTTTGTTTCCTTCATGTCCTCAGTTAAATAGAAAATAGTGCTGCAGCTTTTTTTTTTTTTTTTTACTGCTATGAGTAACAGAAGAATGACAGAAGGAAGCCCCATTCATGTAACACAATGGGGAATAGAGACCTTCTATACAGTCACAATTGTGATAAATATGCTGCATCATGGCGCACAAGGAGCTCCCGGTACTGTGTATATTCACTGACTCTCTACCAGCGTTGGTGACCTCCATAGGAGACTGCAAACACCCCCACTTCCCCATGCAGCAGATGACATATAGAGAATCTTCCACAGTAAAAAAAATACATTGTAGGCAGTATATTATAGAAAAAGAGGGGCAGAACTGTGCCCTCTGTGCAGGCAGCTTTATACTAGAGAAGAATGAGCTTAGGAGATTCTACATAGTGTCTTCTCTTCAGCCAGCATGTTATAGAGCAGGAGGAGCAGATGATATTGCAGAAAATGTAATGTGTAGCCAACATGTTAAAGAGAAGAGGGGGCTGATCAGATTTTACATATTGTCCTTTCTACAGACTGCATGTTATAGAGCAGAATGAGGGGAGGTTGCTGGACATCTCATTGGTTATTGCCTACTGATGCTCCAATCAATTTCATTTTATTGATATCTATTTTTATTTTTGAAATACTGCTGCATTTCCCACCTAGTGGCGGTCCTGACCAACCCCTCTGCTGGCCAAACAGTTTGTCTGCTACACTTGAGTCAATCGCCCACATTTGCTAAATAAGTGTGCAGAGTGCGCCAGATTTAGGATTCTGGCTCAAGTTCTTCATTAATTTGGCACCCATTGCACTACCCAAGTGCACCATTTTTTTTTTGGTGCACCTTTAACATAGTCGGTGCGACACATTTCTATCAGACTTTGCATGATAAATGTGGCGCATGGTCCGACTGAGCACTGGAATGCCCATGTAGAATAGTGCAACCATAGTTGTGTGTGACACAAATGTGGCGCAGGAACTTCTTAAATACAAGTGCAAGCAGTTTGGACTGAAAAGAAAACTGGCTCACAGCCATTAGTAAATGTGGACCAGGTGTAAAACTACGAGGGTTGGCTAAACTTGAGTACCGTATATTCCGGCGTATAAGACGACTTTTGAAGACTGAAAAATCTTCTGTCTGGTCTGGGGTCGTCTTATACGCCGGTAATGTTTCTCACCTTTCCCGCGATCCACCGAAGCTCCGCTGCCGGTCAGTCAGAGGCCCGCACCTGACCCCTGCGCTGCACTGATAACTCGGCGCAGCACAGCGGGCAGATGTTTTGAATTGTGACAGCCGCGGGCCTGCCTGTTACAGTGCACGGACTGTTCTGCATCTGGTCCGTGCGCTGGATCAGGGAGGGCCCGGAGCTGTCATAATTCAAAATTAGAACGGGCCCCCGATCAGCCCCCGTCCCACCCACCTCACACTACTTACCCGCCGTCGACACCCATCACTTTCGCTGACGCAGGCTATGTGACGCCATCGCCAGCGCCAGATCCCCTGATGAGAGGCAGCACGAAGAGGAGCGGGATAAGGTAAGAATTATGTTTTTTATTTAGCTTAAACATATAGGGCCCGGTTTAGTGGTGGGGGACATTATTTATGGCTACTGGGGGTGCAGGACAGTAATTATAGCTACTGGGGGGGCTTAATTAGGGCTACTAGGGGGCAGGACAGTAATTATAGCTACTGGGGGGGGGGCAGGACAGTAATTATAGCTACTGGGGGTCGACATTAATTATAGCTACTGGGGGGCAGGACATTAATTATAGCTACTGGGGGCAGGACATTAATTATAGCTGCTGGGGGGCAGGACATTAATTATAGCTCTGGGGGGGGGGCAGGACATTATTATGGCTACTGAGGGGGGCAGGACATTAATTATGGCTTCTGGAGGGGGCATATTTTAATTTTTACCGGTGTTTTGTATGCGTTGGAAAAGGGGTAGTCTTACACGGCAAATATATCTTAAACTCTATATTTTAACAGGAAAGTAGGGGGGTCGTCTTATACGCCAAAATATACGGTATATATGTTATATATTTTCCCACAACCTGTTTAAGGGATTGTCATAAATCTGATACACTATGCTGCTATTGTATAATGCTGCAGATGTGCTACACACAAGTGTCATGCAACAAATCCGCAGGTAATACACAACATGTATTGTCTAATTTGCCACTCAGAAAATTTGCAGCATAATTCAGTAGTATTGTAGTGAATGAGATTGATTGCAATCTCATACACACAATTCAGGAAAAATCCTGTGTGTAAACAACTTTCTGCTGCAGATTTTTTATCTGCAACAAATAATTGATATGTCACTTGCAGCAAATCATTGTGTAAAAAAACCCCAACCTTTGCAATGCAAAGTCTGAGCCCCGCCCACTGGCCAATTGCAGCTTATTTCTGATGCTTGCTGAATGGCTTGGTGATCTCTGCAGGAGTAAATCCTGCAGCTATTTTGCAACATGTGTCCCCAGGCCTGGCGCCAGCACCCAGCTTACCCAGGCAAGTGCTGGGACCCCGCGGTGCTGGAGGTGCCCACTGGAGCTCCAAAAACAATTCGGCTCCCGGATCAATTGTACCAGTGTCGCTTTAAAACACTGGTACAAATGGTCACCTTCCGGCTTGTGTAGTTTACTGTCTCTATGCTGCACTCGTCGGGAGCACAGCATAGAGGCAGAATCCAAAACTCACCTTTCCTCGTTCCCCGAAGCAATGTACATGACGGCTCTGAAGCCGGAGCACGTGATGATGTCACATAAGAAGTAAGATGGCAGCTGCAGGCGCTGCTTTGGGGGAATGAGGAAAGATGAGGATTTTTTTTTTGGTTTCCCAGAGTTGGGGGGGGGGGGGGGGCCTTATGGTGAAGGGGTAGGAAAGTGTGCTTATGGGGAAGGGGTGGGGAAAGTGTGCCTTATGGGGAAGGGGTGGGGAAAGTGTGCCTTATGGGGAAGGGGGGGGGGTTCCTTATGGGGGGAACAGCGTGGCTATGGGTAGGGCAGTGTAGCTACGGGGGGGGGGGGGCAGTGTGGCTACTGTGGGGCGGGGGAGGGACAGTGTGGCTACTGGGGGGGACAGTGTGGCTACTGGGGGGACCCAGTGTGGTGCTGGGACGTGAGTTTTCTGAAAAGGGGGCCACTAAGGTTCTGTTGCTCAGGGGCCTACTTAAACCTGGAGCTGGCCCTGTGTGCCCCTCTCACAATTTTGCTGCTGTCCCAACCTTCCCTAGTTACCTGGTTGGAACCCTCTTGGTACACATAATATGCTTACAAACTAAGATTGTATACCTTGTTTAAATGTCTGAAATTGTCTGTTATGGACCATTGACTCTTACTATCATGTACAGACTTATCTGTCGTTGCTCCTAATTATTCCCATCTCCCACCCCACCCCCCTCCTCCCTCCTATCAATCATTACTCGCTCCTCCTTTATTCCTGTAGCAATATTCAACTTCTGCATGTGTTGTTTTGACATGGGGTATCTGATGGATGCTTTATCCATGTGCTGTGGGTTGGTATTTTGACTGCACCCACCCAGCCTAACCTTGATACAAGGCATGATGGATCCATGCTTTTCATGTGTTGACTCCAATTTCTACCCTACCATCCGAATTTCCGCGCAAAATCTCGAGAAACTCCTCACCAGGCAACGTTTTTTAACATTACCGTTGAATCACAAGTGACCAAGAGCCAGGGAGGAGATGCAGCGACCCCACGCGTATCGTCTGTAGGACAGGCTTCCTCAGGGGATAAAATCATCCACCGCTCGTGTCTGTAGGACAGGCTTCCTCAGGGGATAAAATCATCCACCGCTCGTGTGCCTTTTATATACTGACTGCAGCTCAGGTGGAATGGCAGGGCGGATGTGTCGTCATCCACCAAATATAGGCTAGCCCACCAGTACAACCCATAAAGCAAGATTGTTAATTAAAAAAAAGATCCTAATGTTAATAAAGTGCAGACGCTCTTTGTAAGTACCTGTAAAAAAGTAAAACTATAGAAACTGTTTCAGTGTTGACCTGGTGGAAAGCGCCTGGCCGCGTATTGCGTGTCACTTGCATTCCACCAGACCGGAAGAGAGAAGAAAGTGTTCAGGTAATATAGCTACTTGCGCATAGAGCCAAACCGGAAGTGAAACATGTGATGTCGTTGTCATGAGAACAAAGTTACCCTAGTGATAAAGCGCACAGTAAGTATAATGATGCCGTAGGGCAGTTGTAAGCTACATATATAGATCTACTTTTAAAAGTCCTGTTATACCACCTTAGTCCCTAATGAATACAGAGAAGACAATATATATTTAAAATAAATAAAGCGTCGCATCATATAAGACGGTTGACACCGAGTATGAATAAAACGTAACACCGTGCAAAGATAGCTGAAGTGAAGGACACTGAGTGCCCTAAAATGAGTCTGATAGGCATATCTCGAAGTGGACAAAGGGATCGAGTGCCTCTTTTAATCCTTTAATTTTATCCCCTGAGGAAGCCTGTCCTACAGACGATACGCGTGGGGTCGCTCCATCTCCTCCCTGGCTCTTGGTCACTTGTGATTCAACGGTAATGTTAGCAGGAGATTGTCTTGACCATGTCTACATGCCTAAATGCACTGAGTTGCCGCCATGTGATTGGCTGATTAGAAATTAAGTGTTAACGAGCAGTTGGACAGGTATACTTAATAAAGTGGCCGGTGAGTGTATATATATAGTGAGAAGGTACAAGGGGCCATTATTCATGGCAGATGTGTGTCACCGAGGTGCCTGGCCTCAGTGAATTGAGCCGGTTAATGTTTAGTCAGGAACCTTTAGGTTTCTGACAATTGTTAATGTAGCAAAGCTGCTTAATGCAGTTGATCCGGCCGTTTTTTCTGAACTAGCTGTTAAAATAGTAGCTGGTTCAGAGAACTGGCAACTGATAGTATAAAGCCTCCACCCTAGTAACATATATTCATATACTATATATATATATATCACTCCACACCGCCACTCCGTTATTGTAACCTGTCCAACTGGCTCGTTAACACTTAATTTCTAACAGGCCAATCACATGCGGCAACTCAGTGCATTTAGCGCATGTAGACATGGTCCAAGACGAGTCTCCTATCAGTTAAAAACCGAGCATCAGTTATGGGAAAGAAAGGTGATTTGAGTGCCTTTGGTTGTCATGGTTGTTGGTGCAAGAAGGGGTAGGCTTAGATATTTCAGAAACCTGCTGATCTACTGGAATTTTCACGCAACACCATCTCTAGGGTTTACAGAGAATGGTCCGAAAAAAGAAAAACATTCGTGAGCCGGCAGTTCTGTGGGCGGAAATGCCATTGTTGATGCAGAGGTCAGAGAGGAATGGGCAGACTTTGCGAGCTGATAGAAAGGCAACATTGACTCAAATCGCCACCCGTTAAACCAGGTAGGCAGAAGAGCATCTCTGAACACACAGTACGTTGAACATTGAGGCAGATGGGCTACAGCAGCGAGACCACACTGGGTGCCACTCCTTTCAAGCTAAGACAGGAAACTGAGGCTAAAACAATTTGCACAAGCTCTCGAATTTGGACAGTAGAAGATTGGAAAAACGTTGCCTGGTCTGATTAGTCTCGATTTCTGCTGCGACATTCGGGAGTAGGTCAGAATTTGGCGTCAACACATGAAAGCATGTATCCATCCTGCCTTGTATCAACGGTTCAGGCTGCTGGTGGTGGTGTCATGTGTTGGGGAATTATTTTCTTGGCACTCTTTTGGCCCCTTGTACCAATTAGCAATCGTTGCAACGCCCCACGCCTACCTGAGTATTGTTGCTGACCATGTCCATCCCTTTATGACCACAATGTACCCCAACATCTGATGGCTACTTCCGCAGGATAATGCGCCATGTCATAAGCTATGGAATCATCTCAGACTGGTTTTTCTTGAACATGACAATGAGTTCACTGTACTCAAATGGCCTCCACAGTCACCAGATCTTCAATCCAATAGATCTTTGGGATGTGGTGGAAGGGGAGATTCGCATCATGGATGTGCAGCCGACAATCTGCGCAACTGTGTGTATGCCATCATGTCAATATGAACCAAAATCTCTGAGGAATGCTTCCAGCACACCTTGTTTGAATCTATGCCACAAAGAATTGAGGCAGTTCTGAGGCAAAAGGGGGTCCAAACTCCGTTACTAGCTGGTGTACCTACTAAAGTGGCCGGTGATGTGTATATATAATATATATATATATATATATATATATATACTCATATCATATCATATATGCAATATATAATGTTACTGGGTGGTGCTTTGATATCTAGTACTGGGGTGGTGCGTATATTTTTTACTGGGGGGGTTCCATATTTCCGAACATTAACTGGG
This sequence comes from Engystomops pustulosus, assembly GCA_019512145.1. Classification (NCBI taxonomy): domain Eukaryota; kingdom Metazoa; phylum Chordata; class Amphibia; order Anura; family Leptodactylidae; genus Engystomops; species Engystomops pustulosus. The sequence continues at coordinate 164,787,471 of CM033642.1, forward strand.
GGTTTAATTGACAAAAATTTTGTGAAGGCTCCAAATTTTCAACCCAGGGGCATCCACCACCCTAACTGGCATTGACTAAGCCACCCCAGAACAGAGATAAGTAATAAATGGAAAAGATGAATGCCTAGGAAATATGTCTTTCTGAGGATCCAGGTGATACACCCTTTTTTCCATAAAAGCATAAACGTTTGACTATATTTGACTAGCAAAAATGAGATAAGTATGTTTGCCACTAGCAAACATTGAACCTATATAGCGATACTATCAAATCAGACAAACATTTCCTTTTATCTTTATTTGTGACTCATTGGAGAATGGTTTTTCTTTGCAACAAGACATTATATTCACCAATTGAGTGGCATCAGATTTATAACTGACATTTACCTGTGGCAATCATCCACTTTCCACTTTCCTCTGCTTCAAGTTCTAGTGAGATTCTTCTTGTGATTTTTTTATTGATTGTAGACCGCAAACTTCGACTCTACCTTCAAGAAGATCCACACTTCAATTTATATAGTTAGTTGACAGTCTGGTGCATGTTTGCTGGTGCATCTTAGACAAAAAAAGACAGAATCTATAGTATGCGCTAAGTTAGAAATATAATCCTATATATTCCCATCCTTCCCTTAATAATACATACCCCTCTTCGATTTTTATTGAGTCTTGCTAATATTTCACACCATTTCCTTTTTAACTCTCTTCCTACCACTTTTCTCCTTCCTCCATTTCTCATACTTCCATTCTTGTGTTCTCCGCCACTCTGATGGTTCTGCCACCACTAGGAGTCGACATCTTGATCCTTACAGTTTGAAGGATTGCTTCTGTTTTAATGGGTAGCACCATAGTCTCTAAAAATATATAAAATAGCTTTTAAAAACATTATACAAAATACATATACATAAGAAACATGTCTTTAAAGGAAATCAACCACTGAAGAATAACAAAAAAACGACTACAATACTCACCCCGCTCCTCTCATCTCAAGCAAGGACATTGCCCAATCCTCCATTCTCCAATCCATCTGTTTCCATAATGTGGTTTTTGATTGCAGGTTATAGCTTGCGTACGACCTGTATGAAACCAGATTGGCGCTTGTGTATCAAAACATATTAAGATGCATGTCTAAAATCAATCTTTGTAAGCAGTTTTAGTTTTGCGTTTAGCAGCGAGTTGGTCCTTTATGAGCTGCAATTCCTGTGGGTCCTTTTTTCTGGTTTTCGAAGACCATATACTGAAGCATGCATAAAATGATGTACACAGTGACCCTTTCATTCATTCTGTAATGGCCGTGTTATAGCTCTTTTGGTATGTAAATAATCGCTTCTACATCGGCATCGTCCTAAGGCCTAGCCCATTCCCCTAGAGCCTCCTCAGTAGATGGGGAATGAGAAAACCTGCAAACTCTGCGTACGACTGGACAGGAAGGGAATCAAGTATCTGTATGTGCCTGGTATCTTATCGTGTACGCTCACAGAAATGTCTCATAAACCCTGAGGAAGGCAGCTACACGTGCCTCCTCATAACTGGGTAGATATTAAACAACACAAGAGCCCTGTGCTTGTAAAAAGGAAGGAACAACACACAACTAGTACAAAGGGACATCTTCACCTTAAAGGTATGAGGAGCTATCTCTACAGCATTGTCAATGCTGGCATGCTTGTAAAAAGAGAATACACAGCAGTTGTCAAAGCTTTGGTAATAGCAGAAACAATTTCTAGGAAGCAATAAACATGCATTAATAAATGGCAAACAATTGTCTTCAATTGATTCGTCCCGCGACAGCGAGGAGGAGATCTGTGTCATCTCACTTATGCGGAGGCATGGATAGGCCATCGCATATTTAATCTTTCGTGCCCTAGAAAATCTGGAAAGAGCAATATTGGTGTCTTTTGGCAGGTTATGTACCATGCCCTCCTGGGCTTGCAAAATGACATCTATGTCCCGCATCAGCACATAAGATGGTACCAGAATGTTTGTGCAAGTCTCCCAGGTAGGTTGGGGCCTGGACGGAACACAATGGTGGCACATTTACTTAATCCGGTCCTGGTCGCAATCCATGGCGCGTTCCTCTGTCGAGGATTCACTAAGGTAGTTGCTCGCCCTAGTTCCAACAGTTCGCTGGCTGCGCTAAAGTCCGCCGAATTCGACATAATATCCTGGGTGAGTAGCGACACAATTTTTTTTTAAACTACCTATGTTTGTTTTTCCGAATCCCAGTTCGGGTTTTCCGACGGCCAACGCCCCCCCCCATTTCCGTCTGCATGCCTGCCGCACCGATTGCTGCCACAATCCGATCACGTCGCCAAAAACCTGGGCAATTCGGAACAAACCGGTAATTTTTCTGAAACCCAAGGAAAAAAAAAAATATTCGGGCCCTTAGTACGATGACCCCCAATGTGCTCTTTCTCACATACGTAGAGCTAAAGGCGTCTCTGCAGAGTATCTCGGAATAGCTTACAGGCCTTAAGCCTTAAACTCCATGTGAGGAAAACACTTAGAAGCTTACAAAACTACATATATAAATATTTTGATGTCACGTCCTTCGTAAGTGGACAGCAGTGTGTGTCGCTAGTGTCAAAGATCGCTGGGCTCTGTCCCGGATCTCCCTGGGTCACCAGGAAATCTACTCCCGCTGCCTCTCTCATCACGTATCCATTTCCTCTGGCAGTGACCTGCTTCTTCTACAGGACCTGTGATGATGTCCACTATACATGACCTGCAGGGGTGAAGGAGTGCACCAGAGATCAGGAGTGAGTGTGAAGGGAGAACATAGGGAAATCTGATGGGCATATTACTGGGGGGCTGTGTGTGGGGACATTACATGGGAACTGTTGGGATATTACAGGATGACACTAGAAGGGGGTCGGTGTTTTGGGGACATTACGGGTGACATTACAGGCGGCGTGTTGGGTGGGACATTAATGGGGACTCTGTGTGGGGGAGATTACAGGAGGACATTACAGGGGTGCTGTGTTTGGGGACATTACTGATGGGAATTACAGGGGGCTGTGGTGTGGCGACATTAACCGAGGACATTACAGGGGGGCTGTGTGTTGCGACATTACCGGAGGACATTACAAGGGGGGCTGTGTGTGTGGGACATTACAGGAGGCTGTGTGCGGAATTCGGGGGACATTAACGGTGTAATGTACTGTGGAGACATTCTGGGGAACATTACAGGAGGGCTGTCGGTGTGACATTACTGGACATTACCCGATGTGGACTGTATGTGGGTACTTCATGGGGCTGTCCTTGGGACATACTGGGAACATAAGCGGGGGACTGTGTGCGGGAACATTACTGGGGCGTCATGGGGACTTAACAGGGGGACTGTGTGGGGACATTACTGAGAACATTACAGGGGGCTGTGTAGGGACTTACAGGGGGGCTGTGGGACCATTTCTTGGGCGTGTTCACCATGTGCAGTAAGGATGGTGCCTTTGGTTTGCTCACACATGATTTTCCAGTGTGGTTATGGAAGGAGAACTAGTGTCCTGTTTTGTTGAGATGCAGACGTGTGAGCGCAACCGTACAGTATTTTTTGGATAGTGTTGGGTAGCCAGCAGGATAACACTGCCAGGTGTGTTCACACATTGTCACGTTCATCAGGTGTTTTGGTGCTTTTTGTTATTTAACAGTTGAAACCTGATCTGAACGGTTTGAATATGAGTTTGAAGAGAAACCTGTTCGACAAATGTTGTTCCTTCCTGCACCTACACCACCTCAAACGTGAATTTTCGATGGCATTTTTACTGCAACATGTGACGTGCCTTCAGTAGAACCAGATATTGGGAACATTACAGGACATACAGATGTTGTGTTGGTGAACTCCACAGGAAGGAGACGTGGTGATTGCTATAGTTGAGTGATACCCGTCACCTCAGCAGTCACTGTATGTAACACCATAGGGTATTTCTTCTGTGGTTTCTGTAGTCTGTATATACCCCGCATTAAACGTTGTTATTTGGCACACCCAATGTGAGAGGGTTACTGTACGAGGGGGTATTACTGGAAGTGCGATACACTGCTTGGGCCCGTGCAGGGCGATCTTTTATTAGCACTCTGAGTGACCGCCAAGCTGTGTGGCTTACGAAGATAGAAGTTGTTAACTAACGGTCTCTGCTTCTAATGAAGAGTAGCAGATACCTGGATTAAGGATCTTCTGTGATCTTGTGTTCTTGGACTTGTAAAGGCATTTGAAACTGTCCCTCTTAGAACGCCTGAATGTGGTCAATAATATCTATGGTTTGGAAGAATAATTTGCACAATGATTGAAACTGCCTGGAGGTCCGAGATTGTAGCCAATGATTCCTACCATAATGGTCACAGTTTCAAGACCGGTTAACCCACTGCCATGTCTTGTACTTGGCCCCTACTATGTGATTTATTTATTATTGATATAGAAGTGGTTATTATAGCACCATATCTATTTTGTCAGAGGACACCATCTGTGTTGTATAATACAGTCTATAGAGGTGTCGATTGGCTACATGGTGCTTGGAAAAACTGAGTGTTTTGGTCGTTCCCGCTTGGCAAACAAGGTTCATGTGGATAATGTAAGGTTATGCACCTGGGGGCTAATAAGCCACCATGCAACATATGTCCTGGTGGGGGGGGTACACTGGGAGATCCCTTTGAGTAGGACCGGGTGTACTAGTAGAATCTAATTAAAAACAGCATGGCAATGTCAACCACTGCCTCTAAGTCGGCAAGATCTTGTCATGTGTCAAAAGTTTACGGACTTTCAGGATTGGCATGCAATATTACCCACGGTACAAGACATTTTGGCCTCACCTGGAATATCTTTCGCTACTGGGACCTTTCAATAAAAAGGTGCCCTGGAGCTGGCGGGTACAACGAAGAGCCAAAAAATGATACGAGTATGGTCCCAGAGGAAATATTAAAACAACTACTTTTTGTTATGTCGGAAAACGAGGCAATTAAAAGAGAACCCGTCAGGCAAAATAACCCCCCCTAAACTACACAGATTTTCATAAACTGCCATTAAAGCATTACCTTATCCCTATCATTGTCCCTCCTACATGCCTGTAACCTAAGCATGAGGTCCTAAGGAGCGTATGCATAATGACCTGTGATGTCCAATGGGTCATTAGCATATTTAAGCTGTCCGGCTTATTCATGAGTGGAGGCCAGCCCACCCCCCAGTGCTGACGACAGCTGTGTAATGGTGTTGAGCCTGGTTTATCAAGTTGCTTCCTGGTGCTGTGCGGCCACACCCCTGCAGCCCTGTGTGTGTATAGAGAATCAAAACACTCCAGGCGCCATGTTATAGCAACATGTTCAGGTATTGTGTATCTGATGTCTGTGTCTCAGACAACTGTGTATTTGGAGAGAGAGCATGTCCACAGATGTCAGCACACAAACACCAGCTATGCTTTACTATACACTTATACAATACCATATAGCGAGGGTAGGAGAGGGGAGGGTTAAACAGGGGTGACATCACTGGCCTCTGATCCAGTGACCACCAGCTCATTTACACAATAAAACAAGATGATTTTTGAACAATGATTATGTATGAAATTGACTAGATAAAGGCGTGATTGATCCCTTGTGAAGCTGCTCCACAGTAGAGTGACAGGAAATAGTGAACAGAGACAGGTGTCCTTTAGAGGGGATAATAATAATAATTCTTTATTTATTAGTGCACACAGATTACGCACTTGCTGCACAGAGACTTTCCACATTGTCCATTGATTAATTTATATAAATATATGATGGTCGCATACCAAAAATATGGTGTAAGTTGTTCCTCAAGCCTCAGGCACTGGCCACAGTAGAGAGCTTCAAGAATGGTCTAGATGGCCATTGACGTTATGTTATTTAGAATTGTTTCCCCTAAAATCCCCTTCCTAATCCATGGCCTTCCATTCCTTGGTTGAACTTTTGGACATGTGTTATTCAACTACATCAACTTTTCAATAAACATTACCTGGATTATTTTCCCTCTGCTCACTCCGGTAAGGCCTACAAATTAGCACGCGTGATACTGGCACTCCATTCGTCTATGTCATGATTGAGTACACTTGCATCATACAGTTGTTTGTACGTACTAGTCCTTGAGCTATTTGCAGTTTACAGATCATACAGTGTTGATTACACTCCAAGTCTTACTACTTATTGCATCATATTTGTGCATTTTTCACTGGGCTTAGTATTATGTGATTTACAAGTGTTACCTTCCAGCACCAGTTTTATTATCATTTATTTATTTATTATTTCATCAATAGTAATAACGGTAGTATAACAGGACACTGTGTATTTGCACATAGGACTAAGACTCCGTAAGTGTAAAGGAACACTGTAATGCTGTAAACACACTTTTTAGCACCCCATCAGAGCAAATACATACACTCGCCAAAGAGTTTGTATAAAGAAATAGTTTTTACGAGAAAAAAATATGTTATAAGTACACAACTATCATAACCATGTGCTGTGTGACTAGGCACTAGCACTGGTAGTGGCTGTAAGGACAGTTTTCCCCCCACCCTTGAACCTCCTGCCTGTGTTCTATTCAAATAAATATAAACTCCATCAAGGCATTTAATTATTTGAAAAGGACACTAGGAGGGCGGTCACCAAAGGTGGTGGGTGGGGTAACTGCTCCTCTATAGTCCTTCCAGGTTTGACAAGTGCCTGGGGGGTGGGGGGGGGCGGGGTGGGGGGGTTTGTGGGTTTTTGATGGTTTTGTGGGGGGGGGTGCAAGAACACATGGCAATTGAAAGGTGCTATATAACATATCTTTTTTTTCCATAAATCTATTTTTATCAAATACTCTTTGGCAATGTCTATGCCTCTGTGGGTCTGGAGAGTGCTAAAATGGGTCTCTTTTACGTTTACAGTTGATGCTGTAATAAAACGTAGTAAACTTGTAAGGAACACTGTATGAATTGTAAAGGCATCTAGCCTATTGTGTCCCCACATATAGATGGAACAACAGCAAGTATAAACCCACACTGAAACTGCAAATAAAACAAAACTTATATTAAATATTCTATAAACCAATATTGACACAAAATGTGCAATCACAGATAGGGTACACAGATGATGGGAGTCAAACCCCATTCAACGCTACAGAACAAAAAGGAAAAAAAACATAGTTCATTATCATGTAACAACAATCAAAATATCATGGTACAGATATTTGGCCCTAAGCCTATAAATAGATGCCTATCGGATTGTATCCCAAACATAGTGGGCTGTTCGTTACCATGTATTGGTGGTTTGGTGTCCTGTGTTCCTGTTGACTCCCATTTTTTGGATTGTGGGGAAGTGAAAAATCAAATGAAAAAAAAAAAACACGGGCGAGGTCCTTAAAGGTTTAAAAGAGCGTTTGTGTGCTTTACGCATCATAAGTCATTCGCTGTTTCACTATCATTCTATACCATTTAAAAATCTATAGTGTTCTGTTACATCCCAGCATAAGTATTGTACCATGCTCTATTATACAACTACTTAGTACTATAATCTTCATACAAAGATCAGTAAGATGCACCAGCTTCGTACAGTTTAATACCATTTACCGGTCCATTACAGCAACAGTTTGCACCTTCTTGCATTTACAGCTCTTGATACTTTCCTTTAATTCCACGCGATCATGTTTCCGTGCTCCACTGTCTCGTGCTTTTTGCTCCCACCGGTCAGTAGTTACCGGCCCGCTCTGAGGCTCCAGCTCTTTGGCGTCCGGTTCCCGCTACCTGCTCGAGGACTATGGTTCCGCGTGCCCCCACTTGGTTTCTAGGGCGCCGCGGCCGACGTCTTCATGTCAATTTAAGGGCATGTCCTCCTATTGGCGCTGGCGATTCCCGGTTTTCGGCGTATATAGCCTGGCGACTCCCAGAATCCCCTGCCGGCATCTGTCAGTTCATTTCTACTGAAGAGAAAGCCTCCATGAGCGTTTCTAATGCCTTTGTGAGTTCCTGACGTTTCCAGACCACCTCCCCCTCGAGTTTTCCTGAGCGTTTCCAATATGCCGCCGTGTTCCTGGGGTGTTCCCGTGTTCCGTGGTGTTCCCTTGTTCCAAATCCTGTTGGCGTTCCCTATACCTGTGGCGGTCCCGGTATCCCTATGGTCTCCGGGTCCTGCCAGCCATGCCTTCCGAGGTCCTGCAAATTGTCCATCCGAGGTCCTGTCACCGTCCTTCCGAGGTTCCTCCTGCCAGCCGTGCATCCGGGTCCTTCCAGCCGTGCAATCCGAGTCCTGCCAGCCGTCCACTCCCGAGGTCCTGCCATCCCGAGGTCCTGCCTGCCCGGTGGTCCCTACCTGCTGCCACCATGGACCTAGTCTCACCCGTGGAGTGACCTGGTGGCTCGCCCGCCGCAGCAAGACCATCCCCCCCTTCGCTTTGGAGGGCTCTGGGAGAAGACAGGAGCCACTTAACTCCGCTCCCGTTTGCGGCTAATCATCGTTTTCCCCCAGCCGCGTGGTCAGGGAAAAGTCCACTGACTTAGTCCCCAAGGGACTATTCCCAAGACTGTGACAACAGTGCTTAGTATAAATGGGCTATGTGTGATGCCAATTGCACTTTTGCCAAGTACTGGTCCTTTATGATGCTTGTAATAAAAACAACAAGGATTACAGTGTGATTGCCAATATTTACGAAGACTGGTAGTGTACAGAACCTGTATTATCCAAAAATAGTACCTAATACTGGGATAATTTAATGGAGCACCGTATGAAGCTGTAATACAAAACTTTCGTAAGACTAGTATATTAAACAACTTTTATAATTTAATTTAAAACTCAAATAGTACAATAACCGAGTAAATTATAATAATAATTAATCTAGTGGAATTCCTCTCCCAGCCGGGGAATTAAGATCCGCCAGTGACGGGGTGAGAAAAGTGGGTTGTGCTCCCTCCTAGTTCCCCAGCCGGAAGCAAGAATGAAGCCTGCAGTGGTGGGATGCATAAAATTAAACCAGGAAGCCGAGAGATGCTCGGTGCGCTGTCACTCTGAGAAACCTCTGGCTGTTTTTACAAAGTCAATATTTTGTTAATATTTTGTTATTAAGAAGCTTCGGGTGTCACTATAATTATGCCGCTAACGATCTCCGATCCGCAGTGTTAAACCCTAACCGAGGGTCGCGTGCTGGGGCATTTACAACAATCGCCCCCCCCCCCCACGGGGTTCCATGGTTTGATCGGCACGACCCGGGACTGTCCCGTGTCCCGGTTTTCGCCACGATCCTTCTCTGGGAGTTGGGTGTCCCATCAGTGTCCTACTTACACAGTGCACACATCTGTATGCACTGTTAAGCTGTGAAGAGCTTGAACAAGTGTCAGAAGACACTTGTCAGCTAAAAGATGTCATTAAACAGTAAAAAAAAAAGTTAAAACAATAATAAAGGTTTTTTAAAATAAAAAATAAATAATAAAATCCCCCCCAAACACCACATGTCCCTGTACACAGAAATAAAGTACAAAAAAAAACACTAATCACCAAAAAAAACCACTTATTTTGTATCGCTGCGTCGTACAATCTACAAAAATCCTAATCAAGGGACCCGCTCGTTAAACTGGTACAAAAACAAAACTTGCTCAAACTTTACATTCTTTGTCAATCAAATTGGCTTTACAAAAAGTGTTCTAAAAGTTGATCCCAAAAAATACAAGACACCAAAATGAAACACTGAAAAGAACAACTTGTCACGCAAAAATTAAGCCACACACCAGGCTCTTCTCAACCAAACAATACTAAAGTTTATTCTATTTTCCTTCAAATATTGGACAAATATATAAAACTATATAAATGATATCGCGTAAGCGTAGTGATCCAGTAATACATATAATATATTATTGTTATGCTACAGGAACACCTTCCCCCCCCCAAAAAAGCTAAATAATCAACAAAAATTGATGATTTTTATTTCACACACGTAATGGTTGCTTCATTAAGCTAAAAACCATAAAATGAGTTTTTTCCACATGCATCTCGTCTCAACAAAACTAGCCCTTATTTGTCTAAATTTGCCAAAATAAATGAAAAGATTGTATACTTATTCCCAGACGCGCGTTGTCAAAGAACGGTGCGGCAGGTAGTGGACTTGCCAACGCGGTGATCAGAACACATGTGATCGGGTAAGAATGGTCGCTTTTCTTTGACCGCCCTCCATTCCTGCCCCATGGACCAGAAGTGGTGCTCGCCCCCCCCCCCCCCCCCCCCATGACCGCTGCTAATGGCCTCTTCAATGCAGACCAGCCCATTATTGTAAAGCAGCGAATTTACTTATGACTCAGTAATACTGATCACCATGTCGTATACCACAGGTGATCGTGGCAGGGTGGCGGCTGTTCCTGACAGCCACCAATTATTTGCTGCGGTCCAGAGTTTGTTGCTGCCCCCAGTGCGTACAACAGCGTAGCGGTCTAAGGCCCGGGTGGACGTGATACCAGATTTATTTAGTGCCGTTCTCCCGGCCCCGTCTGCTGTGCTGATGCAAGCTGCCCATCCTGTGCTGGCCCCGCATTCTCCTACCCGCCCCACACTCATGACCACCCCCTCCAGTTCGCGCGACTACATGCCCGTCTTCCCTCTTCTCCTCCCGCCCTGTGCGGTGGGCCGCAAATGTCTTCCCGCCCACGCGCCCGCTGCACGTACCTCCCACCTGTTGGCTGACAGGTCTCCCCCTCCGATCGGCACTTCACCCTCGTCGCCCACTGGCGCATCTCTGCTCCTCTCCTCTACCCCGCTGTGACAGGTCCATATACTACTACATCTACTAAGAAACCTGCGACAACCTCCAAGTACAAAAGTTTAGTTTGGTAGCCGTTGTTTTGGTATATTGCCCCTCCTCCATCCACACTTCATGCCCCAACCCTTTTGTGAATTCATTTTCGGTGACCTATAACTGTTAGTCACATTACTTCCCTAATACCCTCGATTATTTCATGCAGGATGTAGTAATGCCAACCTAGGGGCATTGTGGGTTTTAAGGTTTTCTATTCCCTCTAATTCTCTGTATTTGTGAACAATCCTTTCATCAATCTTCCCAAGTTCTTTATTTTATTTATTATTATTATTATTTATGTTCTATTCCAAAGTGCTTTATCATTCCGTGAGCCCTGCTGGACTTTTCCTGGCTTGAGTTTAGATCACATTTGGTCTTTCGCTCTCAGCATCAGTGAAATTTGGCTTCCTAATCAGTAGACAGAACTTTTACAGTGGCACAAACTACTGGGCACCACAGTAATGGGCGCCCCATAATGGCGCCACATAATGGACACTGAACTTCCAGAAAACATTGCAATTTCCAGCTTGGACTCCATTCACATCACTATTTGGAAACCACCTCTGTGTTCAAATGCTCATTCACCACGTGGTAATTTACACTACCCACACATATTACACCCTGCTAATTCCCCAAGGGGTTCATTCAACATTAGGTCACTTTATCAGGTTTCCTCTGTTTTGGTACCACTAGGGCTCTCCCATGCATCCTTGACACAGTGAAGATTTCTGTCAAATTTGGCTTCTAAAAGACAAAAACTCCCTCTTTTCCCTCAGCTACTGTGCGCCCATAAAGCTTTTAATATGCACATGTGGGGTATCTTCTACACTCGGGGAAATAGGTTTTACACTTTTTCGGGTTTATTTTAATATATTTCCGCTGTGGCTTACAAAAATTAGGGACAACATTTATTTGCATGTGTGGGGCAATTTTTAATCCAGAGTAAAATGCTAGTACACATCTTTTTTTGGAGTTAAGTGCCTTTGGGATACAAAAAATTAACCGTAAAGTGACTTTTTTTGGGAAATTTTCACTTTTTTTTCCTTTTAGGAGTCCAAACCGTTTAGGAAACAAATACCATATTACAACCTTGCTAATCTCTAAGGGTGTACTTTCCAAATGGGACACTTGTTGGTGGTTCCCCTCTGTTTTGGTACCACTAACAGCTCTCTAAATGTCGATCCCACACATGTAAGGCTTCTGTCAAATTGTGCTCAAAAAGGCCAAGTACTACCGCTTCCCTTCTGAGCCCTACTGTGTCCCATACAACACCTTTAACACCGTATGCACCAATGGGTGGCTATTTGTGTGCTTTAGGATAAACTAGTTTGACACATTTATGGGGTGTTTTTCATCAATCTTTATCCCGTGGGGATTTCTTAAAAAATTTGGCGTTAAAGTGACTTTTTTGAGAACAATTTTCACCTTTTTTTTCCTTTTTGGGGCCTAACTTGATCAACCACCTGTTGGGGCAATACAACATTACACTCTTGCTAAACCTTCCAAGGGATGTATGTTCCCAAATTGTGCTCTTGTTGGGGCTTTCCTCCTTTTTTTGGTACATTAGGGCTCTCCAAATGCATCCTTGACACATGAAAAACTTTTTTCATCATATTTTTGGCCCTACAAATAGAAACTACGCTCTTTCCCTTCCAAGTGCCCCCCCTGTGCCAGAAGCGTACAACGGTGGAGGCAATATGGAATGACAATGAGAACAATTTCGAAAAGAATAAGCTGAAAAGAGGGCTATGGATGGCAGGGAAGCAGCCTTTTGCATACCAGAATCACACATTGTAAATGCTTTTCCCTTTAACCCATTTGTAAGGTGCACATTTTAGTGTTCAATATCTATTGCAGTATTACATTACATTTCTTATATTCACTTTCATTTATTTTTCATCACCTCATGAAACGCTCTCATCGGTAACAAATTCCCAAGGGTGTTATGAATATTTTGAGGGTATAAGTTTCTTCTAAAATGGTGTCATTTGTGGGGGTTTTCTGTCATGTGGGGGCCTTATAAAAGTCACTTCTCACTAAATTGACCCTCCAAAAGTAGGTTTTGATGATTTGCGTGAAAATCTGAAAATTGCACCTAAAGTTATAAGTCCTCCTAACATCCTAAATAAAGGAAGATGTTTGAAAAATGACGCCAAGTTAAAAAACAGACATATGGAAAATGTTTGTTATCAGTTATTTTAGTGATATTGCCAACTTACTTTCAAAAAGTAAAAATTTTAGAATTTGAAAACGTTTTTTCAAAATTTTCGCCAAATTTCCATTTATTTCATAAATAAATAACGAACTATTGCTTAAATTTCCAACCAACCAGGAAGAAAAATGTGTCACTAAAACAACTCAAAATCACTGGATATGTTAAAGCGTTCCAAAAGTTATAACCACTTCAATAGACACATGTCAGATTTACAAATGGGTGGGCCTGTCAGAAGGTGTAAAGTGGCTTCATCGTTAAGGTTAAGTATAAAAATGATATATATTAGAGGGAGAGGGCTCAATGGTACACACTATAAGACAATTAGCAGTCACACTATCCAATATGTGTTTCTGGTTAATCATACTACATCTTGAATATTTCGCTATTGAAAACAAAGATATTGTATTATCCTAATTACCAATACAATGTGGCTGTGTTCTGCTTAGAATTGAATGCCATTTCTGCGACTGCTGGGTTCCCACATCTGAAGATGTAACTGCTGTCAGATCTGGTAGAGCAAAAATGTGATAAAGAAACAATTGGAAGAATTCAACATACTTAATAATAGAGATTATGCTTTCGGTGGTCGCAAATCTGGTTTACACCTCTAGGCGGCACAGGACGTTATAGTATATCCCTGTGTCTAGATACTTATGTACCCGGGACGTAGTATAACTCCTCTTCGGCACCACGAACTGGTCTGGCACCATAAGCATGTGGCTGTCAGTTCTATCACAGCTGACACCGCACACTAACACCCGCAATGGAGCCAGCTCCTATCGCTGGTTTTAAACCCCTTACACGCCGCTGTCAAGATACATTAGTATTGTAGAAGCAGTGTATGAACTGAACCGAAGCATCCTGGTTTCAAGTTCAGGTATGTGCAAGTAAACAATGTAAAAAACACTAAAGTTGTTACACATTAGAATAAACAAAAATGAAATACTATAATATAAGCCCCTAACATGCACTTTCCATAAAACACTATAAAGTATAAAACACCAAAAACCACAAAAAAACCCACATATTTTAGTATTGGCTTGCGTCCTAACCAATCTTGTTAATAAAACAGAAGTCGTTACTGGACCCGTCGTGCGTAAACCCAAGGAAACACCTGCAAAACATAACATTCCGAAAAAAGATCATTGTTTAATTAAGTACCTTCAAAAAATGCTCTAAAAATTGAAAAAATGTGTTCCGCATTCTAAACATAAGCCCCAAAAAGAACAATCTCTCTCGCAAAAAATAAGCAAGCTTAGTACCAGATTTGTGAGGCAAAAATAAAAAGTTTGCATATAAAAGACAGTGATGCAAATTAACATTTTGCCAAATACATTGATTCATAATGGGAAACAAAATTAAAAATCTAATATAAATTCAGGTATTTTCCGTAAGCGTGGGACCCAATAATAAAATAACTAGTACTCTATGTTTAGGGTATGTTAACGTGCCAAAAAAACCAAAAACAATCTTCCTAAAAATTGATGATTTTCATTTCCTTTAACCAACACAGAGTTACTAAATCTCACCTTAGTATAGATGCCCCAAAATTACCAGGAAATACCAGAAGTGCACTCTCATGTGGCAAAAGACATAGCCCATAGTCCCGTAAAAAAGAAAAAAAATTATAGCCTGTACAATGTTGACATAGCAAACTGCCTCTGGGAAAAGCGTCTCCTTCATGTCTATGCCCCGGCCGTCGCACAAGTACGTAGGTCGACCACACTATGGGGTATCATTGTACTCGGGAGAAATTGGGTATTCAATTTTATGGACTTTTTTCCTTTTAATCCATTGCAAAATGTTTAAGTTTTTCAACCCAAATGAGTGCATGTGAAAAACATATTATAATTTTGAAGGCTGCACCTCCATTTTGTTTTTAACCCCATAGAACACGAAAGGGTTAACAAACTACCTCTTAAAATTGGTTTTCATACGTTCACCGGGGTGTAAGTTTCCAAAGTTTACGTTCTACTATTATTTAGGGCCTCTCACAGTCAATTAGAAGTTAGCAGAGTCAACTAACTACAGTGTGATGTTTAACAACAAATGTGAAAAATAGATACCGTAAATTCTGAGCCTTATAACATTCCTAAGAAAATAGATGTGGAATCTTAAAAACCATCAACATAAAGCAGACTTTGGGTACATGTAAAGTTATGATTTTATTGGGTGCTATTACTATCTGCTCAAAATTAGAGAATTTAGATGTTGAAAATGAAGGTTTTTTACAAAATTTTGCCAAATTTTAAACGAATTTGAGTACTTTGGGGCACATTTACTTACCCGGTCCATCGCATCCGTTAGGATTGGGCTCTGCAGGACTCCATGTCTAAGGACTAGGTCTGCCCGATATCCACCGGTGTCGCTGCTGCGCCAGAGTCTCTCCAGTGTTCACCTGTTTCTTCCTGGTGCTGTGATGCATTATGTTCGAACAACACATATTGGTTTTTTTAAATTGCTTTGTTTTTTTTTCGAATCCGTCGGGTTTGTCTGACGGCCATGCCCCCGAATTCTGTCCGTGTTGACAGCCGCTGTATGTGCCACAATCACGATCACGGTTGCCACAAACCCAGGCAATCCTGCGCAAAATTTAATATTCGGGAAACCCGACCGAAAGTAGCGTTCGGACCCTTGTACATAGCTCCAATGTGTCACAGCAAACAATCTCAAAATCCCCTAATATCTCATCTGCGTTCCAAACGCGTATAACCCTTATATGACACATGCAGATTTGAAAATGGGGCCGCTTCTTAAGCCAAATGCTGATTCCCGCGGTTTAAGCTTATAATGACTTATTTTTTTATGTGCCTGTGGTTCCTGCATTTACTTTTTTCTTCTCTTTTTGCTCATATTGGATTATTCATCAGACTTTACCCCTAGGTTGTCAATTGGTCCGATGATCCTCCATAATACTGCCTCCTAAAAGTAACTTTCTCTCTCTGGACACAACATAATCACCTCAATTTACACATGTAACTACGTCGGTATGCCCTCCAGCCGATAATCTTTACTTCTCCAGGTAGCACCCCAACTGGCACTCATCACTTTAATATCATTCACACTGCAACATTTTTCATGACTCCCTCAAGACAACGCCCAACTCCCTCCGCCCCGCTGAATTTATACCTTGAACCCGAATCTTGCTTGAACTCTGTAGTAAGCAGGAGGGTTTCCTCTTCTGTCCAGGGTTTGACTCGGAAACCCCCTGCCCTAAAGCTCGGACCTGCAAATATAGTGGGCCATGCGACCATCCGAATCGGCCACACCTTGGTGGGGGCCTCTTTAAGGGCAAACCCTATCTGGCCTCGGCCACAGTTTAAGACTTTTAAAACAAGGCAGTACAATGAAGTTATCTGGAGAAATTAAATGTTGAATGTCATTTACTTATTGTTTTATTTCCTTTACCACTGCTCTATTTTGTATATAACTGAGCCTGTTCTGGGGAACCAGAGGAGTTACATATCAACTGAATTACAATGACCCTCCTCTCTGGAGAGTTGTTGATTTATTAGATCATGCACACAATCTAAAGACACATATACACTGTCAATATAATAGAATCAGGTTAGATAATCAGGTGGCATTAAGTGAGGTTCTGAGAGCCCCCAGTCACATGATGTTCCTTTTCTAAGATATCATACCATGCATAAATGGGCTAGAATAAGGAATTAAAACTATAACATATCATACTTGGAATACCAGCTTTGAATTGAGATGTAAAGTGGTTGTTTAGAAGTAGGCAGAACTGAAGTAAAGTTAGTAGTCAAGCTATTACGCACATCTGTGCTACTGGTGCCGTCTTGCTGGCCATACTGCCAACCGCGCGGTGGCGCAAAGATTTTATTGAGGCCACATGAACAGGGTGACGCTTATCACAAGTGCAGTCAGACATGTCAGAGGCAGTGGACCTCTTTCCTTAGCGATGTTACTGGCCACATACTGCAGTTACAACAGTACTGCCCTGATGCTCTGAATCCACACAACATGTTTTTCTAGGTTTGCAGTGTTAATAGGGGATCAGAACAATGGGAGGTGTGTGAACCTAACCATGCCTCGGGTTGGGTTTGTTCCACAAATGGCTGTATTAACCCCTTACCGACATGTGACGTAATAGTACGTCACATGCCGGGTCCCGGTGCATGGAGAGGGCTCGCGGGCTGAGCCCTCTCCATAGCCGGTAAGTCTTTGCTACACATTGCAGCAAAGGTTTACCGGTAACACCCGCGATCGGGAAAATGCAAAAACGAAAAAGGGCCGCAGCGGGAAGGGGTTAAGCAATAATCCTCAATTGTGTTTTAAAACATGTATGTAAAAAATGCACATGTAAGAGGTACATATGATGTTAACCCCTACGGGACACAGCATCTTTTGGCCTAAAGGACGCGGCCCCATTTTTCAAATCTGGCCTGTGTCACTATAAGTGGTTATAGCGTGGGAACGCTGTGAGATATCCAGGGGATTTTGAGATTGTTTTCTCGTGACACATTGTACTTCAAATTAGTTTAAAAATTTGGATGAAATCTTTTGCGTTTAGTTATGAAAAAAAACTAAATTTGGCAAAAATTTTGAAAAATTCTTTATTTTCAATGTTCTAAATTCTCTACTTTTGATTCAGAAAGTCATAGCACCCAAATAAATTCATAACTTACATTTCCCAAATGTCTGCTTTATGTTGGCATGGTTTTTTAAGATTCCACATATTTTACTAGAATGTTATGAGGCTCAGAATTTGGGTGCCATTTTTCACATTTTTTGTAAAATCGCCAAAACCCGTATTTAGATGGACCTACTCAGTTTCTAATTCACACTGAGAGGCCTAAATAATAGCGAGACTCGTAAATTACCCCATTGTGGAAACTACACCCCTCAACGTATGAAAAACCACTTTTAAGAAGTTTGTTAACCCTTTACGTGTTTTATAGGGGTTAAAACAAAATGGAGGTGGAGTCTGCAAATTGTAATATTTTTTCACAATACACTCATTTTGGGTGGAAAATTAAACATTTGTAATGGATAAAATGAAAAAAGGCTCCACAAAGTTTGATACGCAATTTCTCCCGAGTACACCGATACCCTATATGTGGTGGTAACCTGCTGTATGGGCGCACGGCCGGGCATAGAAGAGAAGGAGGCGCCATCCAAATCAGATTTGCTATGTCACATTGTACAGGCTATAATTTTTTTCTTTTTTTTATTGAGGACCTATAGGGGCTTATTTCTTTTGCCACATGAGATGCACTTTTCTGTTTTCCGGTCATAGAGGACATGCTATCCTCACTGCAATTTCGATGAGCTTGTGCAACATTGTTAGTATCGTCAGTTTCTGTCTTTACTGAAAGGATGGCACCCAGTGTGTGTCTTCGACTGCCTGTAGCCCATCTGCCTGCAATTTTCAAGCTTACGTGTGTTCAAGATGCTCTTTCTTCGCCTACCTTGGTTTAACGTTTACGCGATTTGAGTCACTGTTGCCTTTCTATCAGCTCGCAACAGTCGCGACCATTCTCCTCTGACCTCTGGCCATCAACAAGGGCATTTCCGCCCACAAAACTGCCGGCTCACTGACATGTTTTTTGTTTTCTTTTTTCGGACCTTCTCTGTAACCCGTAAGATGGTTGTGCGTGAAAATCCCAGTAGATCAGCAGGTTTCTGAAATACTCGAACCAGCCCTTCTTGCCAACCACAACCATGCCAAACCAAAGGCACTCAAATCACCTTTCTTCCCCCATACTATGCTCGGTTTTTATTAACTGCAGTAGAATCGCTTGGCCATGTCATACATGCTAAATGCACTGAGTTGCCGCCATGTGATTGGCTGATTAGAAATTAAGTGTTAACGAGCGTTGGACAGGTAACTATAAAGTGGGTGGGCCGGTGAGTGATTATATATATAATATATATATATATATATGTTACTAGGGTGGGGCTTTATATCTATCAGCTACTGCCCAGTTCTCTGAACCAGCTACTATTTTAACAGCTAGTTCAGAAAAACCGGACCTGCAAATATAGTGGGCCATTCACCATCGAATCGCCCACCCTTGGTTTTGGCCTCTTAAGGGCAACACCTCCATCTCCTCCCACCAGTTTAAGACTTTTAACAACAGTACAATGAAGTTATCTGGAGAAATTAAATGTTGAATGTCATTTACCTTATTGTTTTATTTCCTTTACCACTGCTCTATTGTTGTATAACTGATGCCGTTCTGGGGAACCAGAGGGGTTCATATCAACTATATTACAATGACCCTCCTCTCTTGGAGAGTTGTTGATTATTAGATCATGCACCACATCTAAAGACACATATACACTGTCAATATAATAGAATCAGGTTAGATAATCAGGTGGCATTAAGTGAGGTTTCTGAGAGCCCCAGTCAAGATGTTCCTTTCTAAGATATCATACCATGCATAAATGGGCTAATAAGGAATTAAAACTAAACATATCATAATTGGAATACCAGCTTTGAATTGAGATGTAAAGTGGTTGTTTAGGTAGAGTAGGCAGAACTGAAGTAAGTTAGTAGTCAAGATTACGCACATCTGTGCTACTGGTGCCGTCTTGCTGGCCATACTCCAACCCGCGTTTGGCGCAAAGATTTTATTGAGGCCACTGAACAGGTGACGCTTATCACAAGTGCAGTCAGACAGTCAGAGGCAGTGGACCTTTTCCTTAGCGATGTACCGGCCACATACTTGCAGTTACAACAGTACTGCCCTGATGCTCTGAATCCACACACATGTTTTTCTAGTTTGCAGTTTAATAGGGGATCAGAACAATGGAGGTTGTGAACCATAACCATGCCTCGGTTGGTTTGTTCCACAATACCTGCTTGTATTAACTAGTTCTGTACCCTTACCTTTTCCCTGTTCCATGAGAGGGCTCGCGGGCTGAGCCTCTCCATGCCGGTAAGTCTTGCTACACATTGCAGCAAAGGTTTACCGGTACACCCGCGATCGGGAAAATGCAAAAAAAAACAA
The DNA here is from genome assembly GCA_019512145.1 of Engystomops pustulosus. Classification (NCBI taxonomy): domain Eukaryota; kingdom Metazoa; phylum Chordata; class Amphibia; order Anura; family Leptodactylidae; genus Engystomops; species Engystomops pustulosus. The sequence goes on from CM033642.1 coordinate 164,807,416, forward strand.
AAAGGGCCGCAGCGGGAAGGGGTTAAGCAATAACCTCAATTGTTTTTTTAAAACATGTATGTAAAAAAATGCACATGTAAGAGGTACATATGATGTTAACCCCTACGGGACAACAGCATCTTTGGCCTAAAGGACGCGCGCCCCATTTTTCAAATCTTGTGCACTGGTCCTATAATGTTATAGCGTGGGAACGCTGTGATATAATCAGGGGATTTGAGATTGTTTTCTCGTGACACATTGTACTTCAAATTAGTTTAAAAATTTGGATGAAATCTTTTGCGTTTTAGTTATGAAAAAAAAACTAAATTTGGCAAAAATTTTTGAAAAAATTCTTTATTTTCAATGTTTCTAAATTCTCTACTTTTGATTCAGAAAGTCATAGCACCCAAAATAATTCATAACTTACATTTCCCACAATGTCTGCTTTATGTTGGCATTGGTTTTTTTAGATTCCACATATTTTACTAAATGTTATGAGGTCAGAATTTGGGTGCCATTTTCACATTTTTTTGTAAAATCGCCAAAACCCGTATTTAGATGGACCTACTCAGTTTCTCTAATTCACACTGAGAGGCCTAAATAATAGCGAGACTCGTAAATTACCCCATTGTGGAAACTACACCCCTCAACGTATGAAAAACCCACTTTTAAGAAGTTTGTTAACCCTTTACGTGTTTATAGGGGTTAAACACAAAATGGAGGTGGAGTCTGCAAATTGTAATATTTTTCACAATACACTCATTTTGGGTGGAAAATTAAACATTGTAATGGATAAAATGAAAAAAGGCTCCACAAAGTTTGATACGCAATTCTCCCGAGTACACGATACCCTATATGTGGTGTTAACCTGCTGTATGGGACGGCACGCGGCATAGAGAGAAGAGGCGCCATCCAAATCAGATTTGCTATGTCCACATTGTACGGCTATAATTTTTTTCTTTTTTTTATTGAGGACCTATAGGGCTTATTTCTTTTGCCACAATAGATGCACTTTCTAATACATAATTTGGGGCATCTAGTAGCTAAGTGTGAGATTTAATTAACTCTTTGTTGGTGGAGGAAATGAAAATCATCAATTTTTAGGAAAATTTTTATGTGTTTTTTTTTTTGGCGTTACCATACCATGAAATAGTATATATTATTTTTATCTAGGGTCGCCACGTTTATGAAAATACTTCATTTATATATATTTTTTATTTTTTTTTTTTTCCCATTTTACTGAATAAAAAGTAATTTGGCAAAATTGTTGTTAATTTTAGCATCACCGTCTTTCATATGCATAACTTTTTTATTTTTCACCTCACAATCTGTTTAAGGGCTTATTTTTTGCAAGAATGAAGCTCTTTTTAGTGGTCTTTTTTAGATTGCGTAACTTTTTAAAATCACTTTTTAGAGCATTTTTAAAGGGCATTATAAAAAATCATCTTTATCAGAGAGAAGTTTTTTTAGGTTGTTTTTTTACGGGTTCACTTTGCGGATCTAATAACGATTCTGTTTTATTATACAGATTGTACGGAGACCTCAGGGATCCAAATATGTGGGGGTTTTGTGTATTTTTATTCATTGTAATGAAAAAAACTAATTTGGAGAGAAATCTTATTCATTTAGCAATCACCATCTTTTATATGCATAACTTTTTTATTTTTTGGCAGATAATCTGTTAGGGGCTTTTTTTTTTTTGCGAGAACAGTTGTTCTTTTTAGTGGGCTTATTTTGGAGTGCATCAACATTTTTTAAATCACTTTTTAGAGCATTTTTTATAGGTATTAATTAAAAATGATTTTTTTTCGGAATGTTTTTTGCGTTTTTTCCTCCGGCGTGTTACCGTGCGGGTCAGACAATTCTGTTTTATTATGCAGATTGTACGGAACTGGCATACCAAATATGCGGGGTTTTTTTGTGTTTTTATGTTTTTTATACTTTATTTAAGTTTTTTTTTAGGGAAAGTGAATTTTAAGGGCTTATATTTATGTATTTATTTTTTTATTTATTATAATGTGTGTTTAAGTGTTTTTAACATATTTTTACTTATACATACTTGACTAAACCAGTGATGCTGATCACTGGTTTAAGTTCAATCACTGCTCTACAACTATTTTATTGTAGAGCAGTGTAAACTGTCTGAGCAAGCTTGCGCATGCTCAGACATTTACAGCCGACCCGGAAGGGGTCTGGCTGCCATGGAGACCGGGCAGCTCCGGGCACATGCCAGTCCTCGGAGCTGCCCAGAAGTGATCGGATCCCCCGGTAAGCGGCACGGGGGATCCGATCCACAGCGCAAACACCCTTACACGCCGCGGTCCATGTTTGACCGCGGCGTGTAAGGGGTTAACACCCGCGATCGGAGCGCCTCGCTTGAGCGGTCCGATCGCGGTGTTAGCGCAGGCTGTCAGCTGTACTAGACAGCTGACAGCCCTGCTTCTGTGTACCGGCTCCGTTCGTGAGCCGGTGCCAGAAGCAGGACGTTATAGAACGTCCCCGTGCGCTAAGCATCTAGCCCCAGGGGACGTACTATAACGTCATGGTGCGTCTAGGGGTAATAAACGTTACCTGAATAAAAAAAATTGAATATTTGCTTGCTGTTTCTTCTTCGCAAACTGTGGGATTTCAGTCTCCAATCCCGTCTCGAAAGAAGATTAAATCCTAACACAGAACGATGATAGATTTGTAGTGAACAAATAGGTATCAGATAAGGATCAGAACACTATTTATAGTAAGTGTATTTTGGTGCACCGTAACGCTCTTTCCTCTCTCTCCAGCGTACCAAACCAAAGGGGCCGCTGGGGAAAGAGGAAAGGGCTAAAAGCACGTTTTGTTAGCCTACAATCGCTGTATTGGGCCAGTCAGGTTTGACTGCCGATCACGGCGTCGGCGGCGGGACCGATTTGATTGTCGGGTTGACGGGACAGGAACTCCTGCCTCTGTCACCCAAATCTCGTTCCGATGTCACCAACGTCTCGCGACTGGTGACATTCTAAAATAGTATGCGCTCGCGCCGTACGGTACGCGTGAGCGCTAATCGTCGTAAGCTGCGCATACAGCTACGGCGCGGAAGCGCTAAGGGTTAAGTAGATACAAAAACCTGATTAAAATCACTTTATAAGTGCTAGATGAAAAAATATACATCAATGAAAGAAACAACACCATCCCAGGATGCTAAAAATAAACCTAATAGAAGGTATTATTGTGCCTGGTGTTTAGATGTGGATGCATCACTACACTTCTGAATACATAACAGAATCTGTTACTTTTGTGTCTCCTAGTGGTTGGTGATGGCACAAACAATTTCTATTTCTGAACTGTTGCAAATCTGCAAGCCTTGCTCTGGACCAACAAGGTTTACGGCTCACCACACATTCAGAGCTCACTTATCCACCTGGAGCACTCTCATTATAAGCTCATTTGAACCATTCCTAGGGCCACTATCAGGGGTGTGATAGGTGTGTTCATGTGCCTGGACCAGAGAAGGCCTGGGCTCCCCAATGTCCCGTGTGAATAGTGGGCCGCTGAACACACATGGTCTGCTGCACAGCCTGCACTCCTTAACCATCCCTTTACACATGAAGCACAGTCAGAGAAGAGGAGACGGGGGTGACAAGCAGGAGAAGCAGAGATATATGTTGAGCCCTTTGTCTGCCACAGCATGCTTCCTGCAAGCGATTGCCCTTATGCCATGGATAGACTTCACTGTTGGTAAGTATGTTGAGAAATATGTGTGATGCACGCATGTATGTACTGATGTTTCTGTGTCTGTATAGTCTGTGTAAATAAAGCCAAACGTCACCAGGATGTGTATTTTCTAGCTGGAGACAGGTTCCAATAACCTATGCGTTTGTTTTTAAAAATGCATTCTGAATCATTTCAGGAGTTTAGAATATTTATCTCACATTACCTGGAGCTGACAGCCTGATCCATTCTTCTCTACTCTACACACATCCCCTCCCCGCCTGCTCAATGCACAGGACAGGAGGCGGTAGGTAGGGATGAGGGATCTGCAAAGTGTGAGGAGGAGACTTACACAGGCTGCAGCTGCCCCATCCCCAGGGACTAGCCACTAGCGGCTGGCAGGGAGCCAGGTAAGTGGAATTAAAATTATATGAAAACTGAAATGATTCAAATGCCTGACCCAAAAGCATTTTTAAAATCGCACAGCAAAGTCCATTCGAATGTGACACCATCTAAAAATTGCCTTCCTAATGACAACGTTGCTTAAATGGACATGCATTATATAACGTGCGTGTGTGCATATGGCTTACTTCTAGGTTCTTAAAGTAGCTGCCTTTTCCTGCTTTGCTCACTCTTGACATTCTCTTGATGAGCTTCAAGAGGTAGTCACCAGAAAGGTTTTCACTCACATGTGTTTTATAGTGGCTTTCTTGCCCTATAAATGGGGGTTGGGAACATCAGTTGTATTGTGCAGAAGTCAGTGGTATACTTAGCTGATGTCATACTAAATAGACTGATAGAATTTGTACAATGGCTAAAAAAAGCAGCTAAGTAAAAAAATGAGTGGCCATCATTACTTTAGTAGTACAGCACTGTGCCGCGTCCCGGGCATGGATAGGGCTCCACTGCTAGCCTTCCCCAAAGCCGGTAAGTCTTTGCTGACATACGATCGGTGTCTAGCTACAGGTGCTATGTCCTCGATCGCCGACGGCTGTCATCTTGCCGAGGATCGTCGCTCCTGCTGACTCATCGGGGAGGTAAATCCATCGCCATGACAGCCTCGGGACTATGTCTCATTTTAACCCTTTCACTACAATGTGGCACTGTAGTATGGCAGTTTATGATAGGATTGCATCAGACACCTAGGTTTAAAGTACCTAGGGAGTGTGAAAAATAGTAAAATAAAAAAGTTTAAAAAATGATAAGAAAAACCTAAAATTAAAATCACCAACCCCCATTTCCCTAGACTGATTTAAATACACAGTAAAAATCAAAACTCATTATGTGCCGCTTCCGAAAATGCCCGATCTATCAAAATATAATAACTGTTTTCACTGCATTAACCTCGTAAAGATAAAAGTAACCTGTCATGTTGGGGCGCAAAGTGAAAGCCACAAAATCCAAGCCCATATTGGGGAATGGAAGGTGAACAGAAGAGCTTTGGTTCATCTTCCAGTTATGGTTCCGTTATTCTCTTCTTAACAGAAGAGGTTGAACAAAAAAGTGCTGGTGGTTAATTTGTTTCCTTCAATGCCTCGTTAAGATAAAATAGTGCTGCAGCTTTTTTTTTTTTTTTTTTTTTTTTTTTTTTTTTTTACTGCTATGAGTACAGAAGAAGGACGAAGGAAGCCCCATTCAGTGTACACAATGGGAATAAGAACCTTCTATACAGTCACAATTGTGATAAATATGCTGCATCATGGCGCACAAGGAGCTCCCGGTACTGTGTATATTCACTGACTCTCTACCACGTTGGTGACCTCCATAGGGAACCTGCGACCACCCCCACTTCCCCATGCAGCAGATACATATAGAGATTCTTCCACAGTAAAAATACATTGTAGGCAGTATATATAGAAAAAAGGGGCAGAACTGTGCCCTCATGTGCAGGCAGCTTTATACAGAAGAATGAGCTTAGAGATTCTACATAGTGTCTTCTCTTTCACGCCAGCATGTTATAGAGCAGGATGAGAGATGAATTGCAGAAATGTCAATGTGTAGGCACTGTTAAAGAGAAAAGGGGGCTGATCATATTTTACATATTGTCCTTTCTACAGACTGCATGTTATAGAGCAGAATGAGGGGAGGTTGCTGGGACATCTCATGGTTATTGCCTACTGATGCTCCAATCATTTCATTTTTTATATCTATTTTTTTTTTTGAAATACTGCTGCATTTCCCACCTAGTGGCGGTCCTGAACCACCCTCTGCTGGCCAAACAGTTTGTCTGCTACACTTGAGTCAATCGCCCACATTTGCTAAATAAGTGTGCAGATGTGTGCCAGATTTAGGATTCTGGCTCAAGTTCTTCATTATTTGGCACCATCATTGCACTACCCAAGTGCACACATTTTTTTTGGTGCACCTTTCAACATGGCGGTGCGACACTGTCTATCAGACTTTGCATGATAGTGGCGCATGGTCCGACTGAGCACTGAATGCCCATGTAGATAGGCAACCATAGTTGTTGTTGACACAAATGTGGGCGCAGGAACTTCTTAAATACAAGGAAAAGCAGTTTGGCCTGAAAGAAAACTGGCTCCAGCCATTAGTAATTTGGACCAAGTGTAAAACTACGAGGGTTGTTAAACTTGAGTACCGTATATTCCGGCGTATAAACGACTTTTTGAAGACTGAAAAATCTTCTGTCTGGTCTGGGGTCGTCTTATACGCCGGTATGTTTTGCTATTCTCACCTTTCCCGCGCTCCACCGAGCTCCCGCTGCCGGTCAGTCAGAGGCCGCACCTGACCCCTGCTGCGTGCACTGATAACTACGCGCGCAGCACAGCGGGCAGATGTTTTGAATTGTGACAGCCGCGGCCTGCCTGTTTTACAGTGCACGGATGTTCTGCATCGGTCCGTGCCGCTGGATGGAGGCCCGGAGCTGTCATAATTCAAAATTAGAACGGCCCCCGCATCAGCCCCCTCCCCCCCACCCACCCACACTCTTACCCGCTCGTCGACCCCATCACTTTCGCTGACGCAGGCTATGTGACGCTCGCCAGCGCCAGATCCCCTATGAGAGGCAGCACAGAGGAGCGGGATACGTGAGAATTATGTTTTTTTATTTACTAAAATATAGGGCCCGGTTTAGTGGGGGGGACAATTATTTATGGCTACTGGGGGTGCGACAGTAACTATAATGGGGTTATTAGGGCTACTAGGGGGCAGGTACAGTATTATCGCACTGGGGGGGGCAGGACAGAAATCTACTGGAGACATAATACTTGGGGCAGGACAGATTAAAGTAGACTGGGGGCGGACATTAATTATGCTACTGGGGGCGGACAGGAAGTTAATTATGCTGCTGGGGGCAGGACTTAATTATAGCTAGCTGGGGGGGCAGACATTAATTATGGCTACTGAGGGGGGCAGGACCTTAATTATGGCATTCTGGAGGGCGGCATATGTTAATTTTATGACCGGTGTTTTGTATGCGTTGAAAAGGGTAGTCTTACACGGCAAATATATCTTAAACTCTATATTTTAACAGGAAGAGGTGGGGTGTCGTCTTATACAAGAACCAATATACGGTAATACGTTATATATTTCTCCACAACCTGTTTAAGGATTGTCATAAATCTGATACATGCTGCTATTGTTAATGCTGCAGATGTGCTACACACAGTGTCATGCACCAAATCCGCAGGTAAACACAACATGTTTGTCGAATTGCCACTCAGAAAATTTGCAGCATAATTCAGAGTATGTAGGTGAATGAGATTGATGCAACCATACACAAATTCAGAAAAATCCTGTGTTAACACTTTCTGCTGCAGATTTTTTATCTGCAACAAATAATTGAATGTCACTTGCAGCAAATCATTGGTAAAAAAACCCCACCTTGTGCATGCAAAGTCTGAGCCCGCCCACTGGCCATTGCAGCTTGTTCTGATGCTGCTGAAGGCTGGGTGACTCTGCAGGATAATCCGGCAGCTTTTTGCAACATGTCCCCAGGCCTGGCGCCAGCACCCAGCTTACCAGGCAAGTGCTGGGACCTCCCGCGGTGCTGGAGGGTGCCACTGGAGCTCAAAACAATTCGGCTCCCGACTCATTGTACCAGTGTCGCTTAAAACACTGGTACAAAGTGGTCACCTTCCGGCTTGTTAGTTTACTGTCTCATGCTGCACTCGCGGGAGCACAGCAAGAGGCAGAATCCAAAACTCACTCCTCCTCGTTCCCCGAAGCATGTACATGACGGCTCTGAAGCGGAGCACGGGATGATGTCACATAAGAAGTAAGATGCAGCTGCAGTGCGCTGCTTTGGGGGAAGTGAGGAAGATAGGATTTTTTTTTTGGTTTCCCCGATTGGGGGGGGGGGGGGGCCTTATGGTGAGAGGTAGAAAGTGTGCCTTATGGGAAGTGGGGAAAGTGTGCCTTATGGGAAGGGTGGGGAAAGTGTGCCTTATGGGGAAGGGGGGGGGTGTTCCTTATGGGGGAACAGCGTGCTATGGTAGGGCAGTGTAGCGACGGGGGGGGGTGACTGTGGCCGGTGACAGGTGGCTACTGTGGGCGGGGGAGGACAGTGTGGCTACAGGGGGACCCAGTGTGTGCTGGGACGTGAGTTTTCTGGAAAGGGGGCCACTAAGGTTCTGTTGCTCAGGGGCCTACTTAACCTGGAGCTGCCCTGTGTGCCCTCTCACAATTTGCTGCTGTCCCAACCTTCCCTAGTTACCTACGGTTGGAACCCTCTTGGTACACTATAGCTTACAACAAGATTGTATACCTTGTTTAAATTCTGAAATGTCGGTTAGGGACCATTGACTCTTACTATCATGTACAGACTTCTCTGTCGTGCTCTCCTAATTATCCACTCCCACCCCACCCCCCTCCCCCCCTATCAACATTACTACGCCCCTTTATTCCGTAGCAATATTCAACTCGCATGTGTTTGTTTGACATGGGTAGCTGATGGATGCTTATCCATGTGCGGTGGGTTTGGTATTTTGACTGTTTTATTGGCTATTACTTGCGGATCCTCTGGTTTGGGCCGACTTCTACGTATTAGACGATGACTCCAGACTACTAGGTCTTAGGTTGAGTGGTGTTTGATTTTGTGCTGACTGATCTAGCCTTTTGAACTATGGCTTGTGCCAGACTATAAATGTTTTACAATTCCCTGCTGTGAGTTTTCTTCCTCCAGCTTCTGGATAATTTGGTTTATTATTTTGAAATATTGAATATACGTAGCAGGAATGGTATGGGACAGACAACACAGAAGTATAAGCTATGAGGCACCTATTTATAACCAAAGTTGACTTAGATATATATTTATATATATTTACCTCAGCAATTTATTATCTTAAGTGATTGAAGCATCCTGTAGCACCTTATAACTTTTGTATTATATTATTTTCTTGATGAATTGTCCCCTGTATGTTTTTTCCCTTTTTGTATACTTTATTTTAATGACCCCTTCATTTTGATTTTTTAAAGTGATGAATTAACTAAATACAACGTAATCACTATTCTTTGGTGTAAACAGTTGGCCAAAAATATCCTTAAAGGGAACCTACCACCACGGATCTACCTATAAAGGTAGATCGGGTGGTAGGTGCATCTATAGGACGTGAGGATAGCCCTTTAAAGGGCTAATCCTCATGTCCTTGCAATATTTTACTAACTTTTAATTCCTTAATATGTAAATTTTGTAAAGAGGCTACTGGGGCGTGGAGTAGCACACTTATACTATTAGACTATTACTCATAGACTACTAGAGTATTATGTTGATTTTGTGCTGACTGATCTAGCCTTTTGAACTATGGCTTGTGCCGGACTATAAATGTTTTACAATTCCCTGCTGTGAGTTTTCTTCCTCCAGCTTCTGGATAGTACCTAATTTGGTTTATTATTTTGAAATATTGAATATACGTAGCAGGAATGGTATGGGACAGACAACACAGAAGTATAAGCTATGAGGCACCTATTTGAATTATTTATAACCAAAGTTGACTTAGATATATTTTATATATACACTCACCGGCCACTTTATTAGGTACACCATGCTAGTAACGGGTTGGACCCCCTTTTGCCTTCAGAACTGCCTCAATTCTTCGTGGCATAGATTCAACAAGGTGCTGGAAGCATTCCTCAGAGATTTTGGTCCATATTGACATGATGGCATCACACAGTTGCCGCAGATTTGTCGGCTGCACATCCATGATGCGAATCTCCCCTTCCACCACATCCCAAAGATGCTCTATTGGATTGAGATCTGGTGACTGTGGAGGCCATTTGAGTACAGTGAACTCATTGTCATGTTCAAGAAACCAGTCTGAGATGATTCCAGCTTTATGACATGGCACATTATCCTGCTGAAAGTAGCCATCAGATGTTGGGTACATTGTGGTCATAAAGGGATGGACATGGTCAGCAACAATACTCAGGTAGGCTGTGGCGTTGCAACGATGCTCAATTGGTACCAAGGGGCCCAAAGAGTGCCAAGAAAATATTCCCCACACCATGCACACACCACGACCAGCTGAACCGTTGAACAAGGCAGGATGGATCCATGCTTTCATGTTGTTGACGCCCAAATTCTGACCCACATTGAATGTCGCAGCAGAAATCGAGACTCATCAGACCAGGCAACGTTTTTTCCAATCTTCTACTGTCCAATTTCGATGAGCTTGTGCAAATTGTAGCCTCAGTTTCCGGTTCTTAGCTGAAAGGAGTGGCACCCGGTGTGGTCTTCTGCTGCTGTATCCCATCTGCCTCAAAGTTCGATGTACTGTGCGTTCAGAGATGCTCTTCTGCCTACCTTGGTGTAACGGGGTGGCGAGTTGAGTCACTGTTGCCTTTCTATCAGCGCAACAAGTCTGCCCATTCTCCTCTGACCTCTGGCATCAACAAGCATTTCCGCCCAACAGAACTGCCGCTCACTGGAGTTTTTTCTTTTTCGACCATTCTCTGTAAACCCTAGAGCCTGGTTGCTGTGGCTAAAATCCCAGTATATCCAGCAGTTTCTGAAATACTCAGACCAGCCCTTCTGGCACCAACAACCATGCCACGTTCAAAGGCACTCAAATCACCTTTCTTCCCCATACTGATGCTTGGTTTGAACTGCAGGAGATTGTCTTGACCATGTCTACATGCCTAAATGCACTGAGTTGCAGCCATGTGATTGGCTGATTAGAAATTAGGTGTTAATAAGCAGTTGGACAGGTGTACCTAATAAAGTGGCCGGTGAGTGTATTTACCTCAGCAATTTATTATCTTAAGTGATTGAAGCACCCTGTAGCACCTTATAACTTTTGTATTATATTATTTTCTTGATGAATTGTCCCCTGTATGTTTTTTCCCTTTTTGTATACTTTATTTTAATGACCCCTTCATTTTGATAATTTTTAAAGTGATGAATTAACTAAATACAATGTAATCACTATTCTTTGATGTAAACAGTTGGCCAAAAATATCCTTAAAGGGAACCTACCACCTCGGATCTACCTATAAAGGTAGATTGGGTGGTAGGTGCATCTATAGGACGTGAGGATAGCCCTTTAAAGGGCTAATCCTCATGTCCTTGCAATATTTTACTAACTTTTAATTCCTTAATATGTAAATTTTGTAAAGAGGCTACTGGGGCGTGGAGTAGCCGGAGCTGAGGCTACACGGCGTGGCTACTCCACGCCCCAGTAGTCTCTTTGACCCTCCTACCAGATGTCTTCGGCGCGCAGTTCCTTTTAGCTAAGCGCCCTCGTCTACATGCATGCGCAGAACAGCAGGCCCACGGCTCCAGTTGTGGAGCAGTGACAGCACAGCCGCAGGCCTGCTGTTCTGCACATGCAGATGGCAGGTTTCTCGGGCGAGGGCGCCCACCGAAGTCATCTGGTAGAAGGGTCAAAGAGGCTACTGGGGCGTGGAGTAGCCACGCCGTGTAGCCTCAGATCCGGCAACTCCGGCCCCAGTAGCCTCTTTACAAAATTTACATATTAAGGAATTAAAAGTTAGTAAAATATTGCGAGGACATGAGGATAAGCCCTTAAAAAGGCTATCCTCACGTCCTATAGATGCACCTACCACCTGATCTACTTTTATATGTAGATCCATGGTGGTAGGTTCCCTTTAAGGATATTCTTGGCCAACTGTTATGTTTGCCAACGGTTAAAATCTATGTTGTAGCCTTTAATTTAGACATGGTATGATTGCTAAATATTCTAAACCTCTTGGTGTAAGCATGATCTAAAACTAACACTTTAAATTTTAAAAGTATGAACTTGTATTTTTTTTTACATAATACAGTGACCTGTAATTATGGAAATGGGGGTTGTCAACATACATGTGAGGACACTGATCATGGTCCTCAATGCGGCTGTCATGTCAAGTTTGTAATGCATATGGATGGAAAGACCTGCATAGGTATGTATATTTGTTCCAGTTATATATAGGATATACAATGAAAGCCAAACAGTCTATGCATTCCGTTTTTTTATAAAGACACTTTTTATGCAGTTTTTAGACAATATGAGTTGAGTAAAGGAATAAAGGACTTGGGTTTTCAATATCTTTTGGGATGGTATAACTTTATATAATTTCTCTGGATTACACCTTGTTCACATTTATGCTTGGAGTTTACTTTTGGTATTTGTACTGGGTAAAACTTCTGTTATATACATCAAATATACCCATAGGCCTCCATACAAAGGACATCTACAGTATTAATATATTATCATGAGCAAATACTGTCTTGCCCACATATTGTATACCTACAATGACTACAAAGGCTACTCTAACTGTGCAAATCATACTATCCTTTCAACAGGCTCTAAGGAGCTTATGTGAAGGTGTACTGTATACACGTGAGTATAAGGTGACCCTAGTATAAGCCGAGGTACCTAATTTTAACACAACCAACTAGGAAAACCTATTGACCTGAGTATAAGCCTAGGGTGGGAAAGGTATTGGTCACAGCCACCCAGTATATAGCCAGCTCCTTGCCCCCCTGTGTATAGCCAGCCAGCTCCTGCCCCCCATTATATAGCTAGCCAACCCCCTGCCCTAGTATATAACCAGCACATGCCCTATCAGTATATTACCAGCCTATGCCCCCAGTATATAGTCACCACCCTTCCCCCCCCCCAGTATATAGCCTACCAGCCCCTTGCCCTCGCTCTGTAGCCAGCCCCCTGTCACCAGTATATAGCCTGCCAGACCATGCTCCCACTGTATAGCCAGCCAGCACATGCCTCCCAGTATATAGCCAGCACATGCCTCCCACTATATAGCCAGCCAGACCATCCTCCCAGTATATAGCCAGTCAGCACATGCCTCCCAGTATATAGCCAGCCAGACCATGCTCCCACTGTATAGCCAGCCAGCACATTCCTCCCAGTATATAGCCAGCCAGCACATGCCTCCCACTATATAGCCAGCCAGCACATGCCTCACCACTATATAGCCAGCCAGCACATGCCTCCCACTATATAGCCAGCCGCACATGCCTCCCATATAGCCAGCCAGCACCTGTCCTCACTATGTAGCCGCCAGTACATGTCCCCAAGTATATAGCCAGCCAGCCCCCTGCCCCATTATATAACCAGCACATGCCCTCGCAGTATATTACCAGCCTATGCCCCCAGTATATAGTCACCACCCTACACTCCAGTATATAGCCCACCAGCCCCTTGCCCTCACTATGTAGCCAGCCCCTGTCCCCAGTATATAGCCTGACAGCCACCCAGCACATGCCTCCCAGTATGTAGCCAGCCAGCACATGCCTCCCAGTATGTAGCCAGCCAGCACATGCCTCCCCAGTATGTAGCCAGCCAGCACATGCCCCCCCCCAGTATATAGCCAGTCAGCACATGCCCCCCGGTATGTAGCCACCCTCCTGTCCCCAGTATGCCCAGCACATTAAAACAAAACTGTATACTCAACGTTGCAACGCTCCCCGTGGTTTCCAACAATCCTCCTATTGATTGTTGCTGGCGGAAGGTCCCCTGCGTGTTGACCGTGCACACATTATGGCGTCAGCCACTTGTTGACATCATAGTGTGTGCACCGCCATCACACATGGTCATGCCGCTCCTGGCGTACACACTATTTCAGTAAGCGGCTGACATTATAGTGTGTGCGCAGTCAGTGCGCAAGGACCTGCTGATGGCCGCTAATGGCAATGAATCAGAACACCTGTGTGGAGGCATTGAAAAGGTGTTATTGATTTTACTTTTTTAATTGACTCAAATATAAGGTCAGTTTGTTTTTTTCAGCGCTTTTTTTGTGCTGAAAAACTCTGCTATTATAATTGAGTATACGCAGTATTTGTCACTATACTGTTTTATGTATTATTCAATACATTAAAATATCTCTCTTTTTACTGTAAATAGGGGAGAGACGGTCAGATCAGAGCCCAAGCATTCCAATCTTAGCCAATGGTAAATATTTTAATTTTATGTACATAAATTTACTATTTCTTCTCTATACATCTATTCCCAAGGCTGTATACATGTAGGTAAATCAGCTGCAGAAAAATGTGAACACCATATATACTCGAGTATAAGCAAAGTTCTTTAGCACACTTTTTGTGCTGAAAATTCCCCACTCAGTTTATTTTTTATATACCCGAGTATAAGCCAAGTACTCAACATTCCAATGCCCTGGCAGCTCCTCTTATTTCTTCATGTGCCCGAAGAAGAGGCACTGCCCACGGAGCTGTCGCGGACCTTGAGCCAGCACTGGCTCCAGAAGGAAAAAGAAGGGAGAGGAGCTGCCTGCCCTTCGTAATGGTGAGTACTCAGTTTACTTTTTTATGGGCAGGCTTTGCACTACAGGAGGCTGGCAGGTGATATATACTAAGGGGGAGGGGCTGGCTATATACTTTAAGGGGCTGGCAGGCTATATACTAAAGGGGTCTGTCAGGCGATGTATAGTAAAGGGGGGCTGGCTATATACTACAGGGGGCTGGCAGGCTATATACTAAAAGGGGGCGTTGGCTGGCTATATACTAAATGGAGGGGGCTGGCAGGCTATATACTAAAGGGGGTTGGCTAGCTATATACTGGGGACACTGTGACCAATGTGTTTCCCACTCCAAACTAATACTCCAGTCAATAGGTTTTCCCAGTTTTTGGTGGTAAAATTAGGTGCTTCGGCTTATACTCGGGTCAGCTTATACTCGAGTATAAATGGTATTTTTGCGTTATTTTGTCACAAAGACCAGAGAAATTCAGATAATACCACCAATATTTAAATTTCCCTACAGTGTAGGGCACTTCATTAGAAGTTTGGAACCAGGACCAGACTAAAGTCAATCCCCCCTACTACCACCGCCAATGCCTGCGATCAGTCCCAGCCAGGTGTTAAAGGGGTATTCCCACGAAGACAAGTTTCTTATATGTACTCAGGATAACAAAGTAACACATTCTCTAATTCAATGTTATTAACAAAAATACAGAATTTCACAGATATAATTCCAAACTGTCTTTATCAGTCCTGGTCTACACAATTTTAGCTGCTCCGGGACCCGTTTGTGAATCTTTTGGGTCGGGAAGACATATTAAAGGTGGGGCGCACGGGGCACACGGGGAGAGTGCCCGGGGCCCCCACCACTTTGCCCCATAAAATGGGCCCCCACCAAGTGTGGCGATTCAGGTGGTCCCATTGCCCGCAATCGCCCACTCGGTGCTCCGATATGTAGACCGCTTGCCGCGCGGTAGCGGCGGGTGCCAGTACATTTGTGTCTATGGCAGCCGCCATAAAACACAGCGCACAGGATGTCAGCTTCGCTGTGCGGGCGGCGCGGAGTGTGACGTCACGCTCCGCACCGCCTGCAGGAGGATGCAGATATCCCGTGCGCTGTGTTTTATGGCGGCTGCCATAGACACATATGTACTGGCGGCATCCCGAAAGAGGAGCAGGAGGTCGCCGCGCATCGTGGGAACAGGAGGTGAGTACAGATTTATTATTTTACTGGGGACTTGTTATGAATTATGGGGCGCTGTATTTATAACTGTTGGGCTGTATATTCATGGGAGGCTACTGTATATTCATGGGGGGGTTGTATATTCATGGGCGGTTGCTGTATATTATTGGGGGGGCTGCATATTCATGGGAGGCTACTGTATATCATTCGGGGACTGTATGTATGACTTGGGGGCTGTTTATTCATGGGGGGTGCTGTATATTATTAGGGGTTTATGTATAACTGGGGGGTCTCTATATTCTTGGGGGGCTGCTGTATATTACCGGGGGGCTGTAGGTATAACTGGGGGCTGTATATTCATAGGGGGATGCTGTATACTATTGGGGGGCTGTATGTATAACTTAGGGGCTGTATATATAACTGGGTGGCTGTAATTATAACTGTGAGGGCTTTATACACTCACCGGCCACTTTATTAGTTACACCATGCTAGTAACGGGTTGGACCCCCTTTTGCCTTCAGAACTGCCTCAATTCTTCGTGGCATAGATTCAACAAGGTGCTGGAAGCATTCCTCAGAGATTTTGGTCCATATTGACATGATGGCATCACACAGTTGCCGCAGATATGTCGGCTGCACATCCATGATGCGAATCTCCCGTTCCACCACATCCCAAAGATGCTCTATTGGATTGAGATCTGGTGACTGTGGAGGCCATTTGAGTACAGTGACCTCATTGTCATGTTCAAGAAACCAGTCTGAGATGATTCCAGCTTTATGACATGGCGCATTATCCTGCTGAAAGTAGCCATCAGATGTTGGGTACATTGTGGTCATAAAGGGATGGACATGGTCAACAACAATATTCAGGTAGGCTGTGGCGTTGCAACAATGCTCAATTGGTACCAAGGGGCCTAATGAGTGCCAAGAAAATATTCCCCACACCATGACACCACACCACACCAGCCTGAACGTTGATACAAGGCAGGATGGATCCATGCTTCATGTTGTGACGCCAAATTCTGACCACCATCTGAATGTCGCAGCAGAAACGAGACTCATCGACCAGGCAACGTTTTTCCAATCTTCTACTGTCCAATTTCGATGAGCTGTGCAAATTGTAGCCTCAGTTTCCGGTTCTTAGCTGAAAGGAGTGGCACCGGTGTGGTCTCTGCTGCTGTAGCCCATCTGCCTCAAAGTGCACGTTACGTGCGTTCAGAGATGCTCTTCTGGCCTACCTGGTTGTAACGGGTGGCGATTTGAGTCCACTTTGCCGTTCTATCAGCTCGAACAGTCTGCCCCATTCTCCTCTGACCTCTGGCATCAACAAGCATTTCCGCCCACAGAAACTGCGCTCACTGGAATGTTTTTCTTTTTCGGACCATTCTCTGTAAACCCTAGAGATGGTTGTGCGTGAAAATCCCAGTAGATCAGCAGTTTCTGAAATACTCAGACCAGCCCTTCTGGCACCAACAACCATGCCACGTTCAAAGACACTCAAATGACCTTTCTTCCCCATACTGATGCTCGGTTTGAGCTGTTAACGAGCAGTTGGACAGGTGTACCTAATAAAGTGGCCGGTGAGTGTATATCACCAGAGGGCTGTATAAATAACAGCAGGCTATATATATATATATATATAATAACTTGGGGGCTGCATATAAAACTGGGGGACTGTATATATTAATTACTGAGGGATGTATGTTTATGAATTACTATGGGTTGTATCTATTAATTACTGGGGGCTTTATATCTAATACTGGGGGATGTATATATTATTACAAGGGACTGTATATCTATTAATTACTGGGGGAATGTATACAATAATGACTATGGAATGTACATTTATATATTACTGGGGGCTGTAGACAAATTGTCAAATTGTGCGATCATGGACCCATTTACATTTTTGTGCATGATGCCTAAGGGGGAAACCTGTCTTACATGGATTACTGACTAAGGGGGGACCCTACCTATTCTATGGATGCTAAATGTGTACCCTGTCTGGGCTACATTCTGTGGAGGGGCCCCCACCAGGTTTTGCGCCCAGGGGCCCCCACCAATCTTAATCCGGCCCTGCATATTGGGGCACATTTACTAAGCACTGTGAGCCAGTTTTCTGGTGGACTTTGCACATTCTTTTAGTTTCAACAGGTTTTATTTGAAAGGAAACAAATAGTCACTCAAGGCAAAATACGCCAAGTTTTCCCCACGCAGGGGGTAGATACACAAATCTAACCAGCGAACAACATAACAAATACTTTTGGACAGACAAAGGTATTAGACAAAGGGATCATATCAGATAAGTCAGTCTTAACTGCTATGTCACGCACGCATTAACCATAAAGAAGGTGCCCCAAACTTCCAAATACCTGGTCTGATTCGGCAATTGTATATAATCGATCCAGGGTTTTCTTAAAAGCCTCCATACTATCTTCCCTAATTGTTGATATCTTTTAAAATATCATCATTTTGGTGACCCTGGCCTTAACCTGTGTTACCGACAATAATGCTGACTTCCAATTAGCAGCCACATGAATTGTCGTGGCCATACAGATAGATTGGTTGAGTTTATGGGCTTGGTTTCAGAGCCCTGGAAATTTGTCTGCCAGTAATAGTGCGGTAGGAGCAGAAGTTACAGGGCTGTGAAGCACCGCTGAAATCAGATGTACGATATCTTTTCAAAAAGATTGTATCCTGGGACAGGTCCACCAGATATGCAGTGCTGTGCCCATATCATTACATCTTCAGAAGCAAAGATGTGATGAGGATGGGAAGAATTTGTGGATTCCAGAGGGAACCATGTGTGTTCGGTGGATAATTTTTATAAAGGTTTTCTGCCGCATGAAAGCCAGCGCAGCTGCGCCACAATCCCATCACGTGCGCCACAATGCCCAGTTAAATCCCTTTCGCAGCGGCGCAAATCCCGAAAATGTCAGAAAAACCGACGAAAGTACGGCCGCAGATCCTTAGTAAGTAAGCCCCATTGTCAGCATACAGCATCTTATAGTACTAGAGAGATCATATTGGGGCACATTTACTTACTAAGTCACCGGAGTTCACTGAAAGTGCATTGTCCATCTATAATGCACCGTGCCACGATTCACTGAGATTGTGCATTTGAAATCATGAATGTGACGCTTCCCCGCTCAGGTCCAACAGAGTTCACCATCTTTTTTGTGTTGCACTTTAAACATAGGGCTTGCGACACAATTTAAAAGTAAATACTCTGCTCTGTACGGATCAGTCGGACCGTCTGATGGCCTGCCCCCTAATTTGTGTCGAATGGAAGCCAGCGTAGCTGCGCCACAAAGAGTGTTGCATGTCCGACAATACCAGCGCATACACTTATTAAATAGCTGTGCAAGCCGTATAAGCCCCGAAAAAGGTGCACAGTCCGATAAAAGTGTGCACCGCGACCCTTAGTAAATGAGCTCCAATGTGTCTGCTTAGAGAATCCCTGCCCACACTCTGGAATTTTACTCTGACCAGTCCAGGAAGTGATGGCATCTAAAACAGCAATGAAACTGAGTGCCATTGTAAAGTAAGGAGTTGAAAATTATCTTTATTGTGTAAATATAACTAGAGGATTGGAATTTGAGAATTTCCTTTCATGGAAAAACCCCTTTAATGATTTAAATGTTGCTGGCTAGGATGCAGCACACCTGCACCACACTAATTTAAATGCTGCTGGTGACATTGCAAGCAGCATTTAGACAGTTAACACCTGTGATCGGTACTGGCACTGAACATAGATCGGAACAGGGATTTCAAATTTGGTTTCAGCCTAAAATCACTAGTCGTTACACTTTGTCTGCTCTTTTGTTGTGTTGTTATTACTATAGTTATTATTATACACTACATTCAAATACATTTAATGGGGGGATTTTATTAAGAGCTGGCGCATTGCTTACCAGATTTGATATTCCCCCCCACTGTTGCACCTTCTACGGCATTTACATCCTTGTTCCCATGGCGGCGCAAAAATTTGAAAATCCAATTGTCACAAACAAAAAAAATTAGTTTGGAGCTTCCATAATAAAATATAGCTGTGCCGACTTGCATACAAATTCAACTACAGAACAATCCAAAAGAACCTACCCTGTACGTAACCTGGGAACTGTCTGTACTGAGTCTATGGCCTCTTATTATATTAGTTGCGCAAGAAATTATTGCTGCTGCAAAACTACTGATCGTGTGTACCAAACCACTTTAAAATTGGACTCTATTACACTCCGTTTTCTCACATCACATTTTCTCACATATTTCAAATAAATCATAATTTTCTATGCATTATTTACTAACGGCAGACTGTGTAACAGGGACTGCTGTGTGACATTTGGTCCAGTAGATGTGCCAGGATTTAGAATGTGGCTTGAGACTAAGCCATCTGAAATAAGAGGATGAGCTAGGGTACATACAACTCTTTGCTACCTGAAGCCTCTGAGAGCTGGAAAGCAAAGAAAGTGATTGCCACTTGCCCTTACGCAAATGACCCGAGAAAGACAGACAGCAGGTGATATCTTGGAACATGAAAGATAAAAGGGGATGTTTGTCATGGTTGGCCCACACAGGTCGGAACATGAAAGGGCAGGAGGTCAGGTGTATCCAGTATTGGAGACCCACCTTGACTTGTGGGAAAAGCAGGAAGAGCTTACGGGTTGACCCAAGAGAGGTGGGGAGAAGTTAGGGGGAGGAAGGGATGGAGTGGCTTACCCTTTTATAAGCTAACTAACGTCACATCCTCTTGGATCCAGCGCCTAGAGAAATGCCTACCCCTGGAGGAGAATGGATTGTTCATGTCACACAGCTGCTGACTAAGGCCTTGAGGGGATTTTTCTTACAGTATTATTACGGAAAATAGAAGGTTCTGCATGGACACATAACCCTGGGAGTTGGTGATTTAATATAGGTAGTAGTAGCCAGTCCACCTTGCGGTGGGTAATGGTGGGGTCGGGATACCTGCAACATATTTGTCAACCCTTGAGCCAGCGCCTCGTGTGGTTTTCAGGTATTCAAGTAACAGGATTCTCCCCTCTCTGGCCTTGTTAATTCAAGTCTGTTACAAATTTTGTTCAGCTAATATTGTATATGTTTTATATTTGTAATTGTTTGTTAATAATCAGGCTGCTGTGGCCTTACTGGGGTAAAAGGGTACGGGAGGTTGTAAGAAGGGGGGAAAGTAAGTAAAAGGGAACTGTCTCTTATCTAACTGGTCAGGCATGGAGGAAGAAAGAATCTCCCATCCTGCAGGCTTGGTAGATTTCGGAGTCTGTTCAGAGTGTCTTGTAGTGGGTTGTCTCCAACTCCTGATATTTAAACCAGAGCAGTCTATAGTTGTTGGACAATCAGCAGGAGGAAGCAAAAAAGTTATCCCCCCTGCTGGAAGCTTAGATTTCTTTTAAGCAGCATTTGAACAACACTTCCCACTTTTGTACAATTTTGTACATCACGGCTGCAAATAACCTTTTGATTCACATCCTGAATGAAGAGCTGTAAAGAGTCACTGGCTGTAAGGCCGGATTAAGGTTTGTGGAGGCCCCTGGGCGCAAAATATGGTGGAGACCCACACTGAATGTAGCATACATGCATATCATCATGCTAACTATTCACTATCCCTCCAGTAATACATCTACATACAGCCACCTCCACGCCTAGTAATACATCTATATACCGCCCCCAACCCCCAGTAATACATCTACATACAGCCCCCTCCATCACAAGTAATACATTTATATACAGATGCAAACCCCCAGTAAAAGGGTAAGTACTATATTAGTGTTTTTGTTATAGTGGACAACTCCTTTAATGAGTACTGTAACACCCCCTGGTAAAACACCTATATACTATGGCCAAACCCCCAGTAATACATTTATATACAGCTACCCCCCCAGTAATACATCTATACACAGCTGCCTCCCCCCAGTAACACATCCCCACACACCTACCCAGTAATACATATATACAGTACAGACCAAAAGTTTGGACACACTTTCTCATTCAAAGAGTTTTCTGTATTTTCATGACTATAAAACGTACATGTGCACTGAAGGCATCAAAGCTAAGAATTAACACTCATGGAATTATATACTAAAAAAACATATACTAAAAAAAAAGGGAAACAAATGAAAATATGTCATATTCTTGGTTCCTCAAAGTAACCACCTTTTGCTTTGATTATTGCTCTGCACACTCTTGGCATTCTCTTGATGAGTTTCAAGAGGTAGTCACCTGAAATGGTCTTCCAACAGTCTTAAAGGAGTTCCCAGGGAACTCCTTTTGCCTTCACTCTGCAGTCCACTTTTTTAAAAACATTTTTATAGATTTTTTTAGTTGTACATATACACAGAGGCATATTATATTATTTACATACACATCATATCATCTCCAAATCGTGCTATAGTAGTTTTGGATTAAGTCCATCTTCTCGTTGTTATTTATTGTAATCTGCTCTTTAGAGATCTGGGTATAAGCTAACGATTAATATGTTTAACATGGCTAAAATTAGTGCAAAGTACATGAAAAAAAGAACAGTCAAGAACATTTTTAAACAATAAACCAGTTCAAACAACGACCTGAGACTAAGGTACATCTATGATTACCCTTGGTAATTTGGGCTATTTATCCATTTTTACCATGCTGTTTTGTATTTAAAGTATTTGTTTTCTTGTATAGAAAGGTGTTTGTCCTATACACAATTGGTATTCACCTGGTTAATAATTTCACTCACCCTAGGACATTGGATTTCTATCCAATGTCTGGTGATGACAAGCTTGGTAGCTATTAAAGTGTGGGTGATAATTGTTCTGTTACCGATTGGGAACTCATTCAAAGTATTCCCAATTTTTCAGACTGACTGACCATTATTTGTTTTAAAGTAATGATGGCCACTTGTTTCTCTTTGCTTAGCTGCTTTTTTCTAACCATAGTACAAATTCTAAATACTAATTCTAAGTCTATTCAGTAGGACTATCAGCTGTGTATCCACCTGACTTCTGCAATACACAACTGATGGTCCCAACCACATTTTATAAGTCAAGAAATCCCACTTATTAAACCTGACAGGGGCACACCTGTGATGTGAAAACCTTTTCTGGTGACTACTTCTTGAATTTCATCAAGAGAATGCCAAGAGTGTAGGAATCAAAGCAAAAGGTGGCAACTTTGAAGAACCTATAATATAAGACATGCAGGCAGTCCCCGGGTTACATACAAGATAGGGTCTGTAGGTTTGTTCTTAAGTTGAGTTTGTATGTAAGTCGGAACTGTATATTTTATCATTGTAATCCCAGCCATAACTTTTTTGGTCTCTGTGACAATTGAATGTTGGATTGTCATAAGAATCAATATTAACACTAAATCTTCATTGCAGACACCTGTGATAACTGTTACAGCTGATCATTGTAGCCTAGGACTAAAGTACAATAAATTACCAATATCCAGTGGTCCGTTTGTAACTAGGGGTCGTATGTAAGTCGAGTGTTCTTAAGTAGGGGACCGCCTGTATTTTCAGTTGTTTCACACTTTTTTTGTATAAGTATATAATTCCACATGTATTAAGTCATGGTTTTGATGCCTTCAGTGTCATAAAAATACAGAAAACTCTTTGTATGAAAAGGCGTGTCCAAACTTTCGGTCAGTACTGCATATACATACAGTATATACAGTGTGTGTATAAATATATGCTTAAGCAGAATATAATTTTCCCTTTGCATAACAGACTGACAAGAGTATTAAATGTAAACTTAGGAGTAGGATAGCCAGGAGAGATACATTGTTTAGACATATAAAGGATGGTGGGAGGAATTATGATTATTCACGGACATTTCAATTGTTGTCATTATTTTGACTGATGAACAGTTCACAATGGTGACCCCCAATATACCACTAGTACATTTGGAGTATGCTACTCTAAGTTGTTAGCATTAGAGCAGCGGTATATGGCCCAACTAAGCAAGTATAAAACTTTCTGCAAGTATAAACCAGCAGTTCCATCCTGGGTGAAAGAATGCTAATATGGATGCATTGTTCAGTAACCCAGATGAAGACCTGGTACTTTTTCCACGCCAACATGAAGAAACTATACATAAATATTTATATAGCAGATACTGAACTTGTGAACAGGCCGTGGATCAGCAGGCACCAGTAAGAAACACCCCAGTCTTTTATCTAGTACAGTAAGTAATGATAGAATACCTCACTGTTGAGGAATATGTGCGTATTTGTTAGTCATTGTTGAATTCACCAATTTTGCAGTTACTAGCCAAATGTTGAACAACCTCATTTAAGCGTACCATTGTCCAAATGAACTGCAATCTGATCAAGGGGCATGCTTTTAGGGTAATGTAATTAAGGAACTATGCTGTCTCTGAGCATCCACTCCTTGTCGCCCTCACAGGAATGACACATTTAAATGCATGAATTGAACTTTACTACTGATGCTAGATTCATCAGAAGAGGACGTTCGGTCACACTTTGTGGCTGAGTTAGTGGGTGTCCATACAGAGCAAGTTTTAGACAAACTGTGACCTTGGGAAAAATAAAAAATGGGTCATTAATTTTTTTTTTTTTTTAAATCAGGTAATGTTTATTAGCATCACATAAGCCTCATACATGTATTATACATTACATATATGTCTTAAAACACATTTGAGGATCAGTACTGAACACATTTATATAAACAACCCAATCTCCCACACCTCCCTTCCACCCTCTCTGTGGTCTGGCCACAGAATTCTCACTACATTTTAGTCCTACTGTCTCATGCACATTGCTTTTCATTCTTTTCACATACATACCACTGTTCAGACATTCGCACATCACATTCCTTACAATCCTCCAGGTCATAAGTGCACCCAGTTCTGCATTACCTCCAGGGAAGCCTCCCCAGACTGTCAATCCATTTGCCCCATTGTTTTTCAAATTGCTTCAACGAGCCCCGTTTATGGTACACTCTCATCTCCATACGTACTGTTACATTTGTCATTTTCTTCACCTCCTTTATATTTGGTGGCTCCTCATCAAGCCAATGTCTAGGAATGTCTAGTCCCCCCACACATCCCAATATACATATCTTGGGATCAGGTGAGACCCTTATAACAAATAACTTATTTATGAGACGTATTGCTCTGTCCCACAAGGGGCTCAGAGCCGGACATGTTCAAAACATATGCATGTTATCTGCCTCATCTTCCGAACAGCACGCATCACTGGGTCATTAAATTCTGGACAATAAGCACTATATACTCATAAATGCAGAAAAAAAGACAGATCCATCCACTTTATTCTATTATGTGACAATGTTGATCAATGACCAGGCCCAGCTAGTAAGCTTGGGTCACATAGAAATATGCTTTAGGTTAAAGCCGCATATGGCATTTGTATTACATTTACAAAAGCCCAGGGACGTGGCTGGCCTGATCGCGTGTGTTTCCATGGAAACGCATGAGATCAGAAACCAGCACCCAGTGTTTTGCATTGTTTAAATTATATAGATAATGATAGGTCATTCATGTATGGATGAGACAGCCCCTTTTAAGTTACTGGAATCATGCACCAAATGGAGTCAGAGATCTATATATTTTTTTAAACATATGGTCAACCCTTTCATACTGTTTGCCTAGTGTAAATTGCAGAAGCCACTATAATTTGCCATTGTTTGCAATTTTTATGTGATCTGAGGCCTTCCCATTATGCCTGCTTTATAATAGAGAATATAAAAGGAAATGTATAATAATTAAGTTAGTAATGCACCTCTTAATGTCACATAATATGACAGTTTCAGTTGCCATGAAAAGCAAAATAAAAAGGGAAAGTAAAAAAGCCAACATGTTATAAGACCTAGTACAATTTTGTTCAGGTATAGAAATATAAGTCCTCCCCTGAAAATAAGACCTAGTGGCAGCCATTGCAGCAGCTTCCCCCATGTCTTACATTAGTATTAGTAAATGTTTTAGATGCTGCAGAAGGTTGTGACATGGAGAAGAATTCATGGAAGTAAATCGCTGGCTATTGTGCTGCAAATGTGATACTAGCAGCGACCAGGATAAGAAGGGGTCATTTAAGGAAAGTGCTTTTACTAAACATGAGAGATAGGGCCAATGATTCTAATAGAAATTCCGAGTTTGGAGAGTCATAAGGATGTTAGAGAAGTAGATTTTTTCTTGAATTATAAATGTAAATTCTTGTTCATATATATATATATATATATATATATATATATATATAACAGCAAAAAAAGGCAGCACTCCGAGATTGTGGAAATCAGAAAAACATACTCATTTCACAATGTGTCAAGGCTACGTTCGGCTCCTTGCATCTGGAGCCTTTTCAAGCAAAGGTGCATGTAACACAGGTGAAAAATTATACAAAATACACAGGAAGTGAATCATCTTACAGGTCATGTGATCACAGCAATACCAAGTTTAAATCACATATTTGAATACAAAAAGGACTTTACAATTACATATAAACATTAAGTTAGAGACCTAGTGCAGTCATGTGCATAATAAAAGGAAGATCTAGCGCCTACCTAAGGATCAGTAGCTGGCAGGATGTGGAATAGTGGCGTGCCCCCATGGAGCACCGCTTCTGACACAATCATGTGACTCATATAAACAGAGCTGGCAGTCACGTGATGCCATCTTGTGAAAGGGAGAACCATGCAGTGTATAATAAATACGAGATTATTGTCTCAAAAACAGGTGCCGGGTCTCAATGGGTCCACAGAGTGCCATGCTGTGATCACATGACCTGTAAGATGATGTCACTTCCTGTGTATTTTGTATAAATTTTTCACTGTGTTACCTGCACCTTTGCTTGAGAAAGGCTCCAGATGCAAGGAGCCGAAATGTAGCCTTGACACATGTGTGAATAAATGAGTATGTTTTTCTGATTTCCACAAATCTCGGAGTGCTGCCTTCTTTTGCTGTTCTATGGTTTGATGGACCTTGGTTCAGGTCCTGGGAATTGCACCCGAGTTCATAACTTTTCCCGAGTGCTGCCTCACCTCTTTGTGTGTGTGTGTATATATATATATATATATATATATATATAGATAGATACAAACACTTATTTGATGTATCCAAGTCTTCACAATTTTCACATTTTCTCTTTTTCCCTCTTTTCCTTTCCTTTTAATATATAATTATAAATATGTTTCCCAAATGTATGTCCCCTTACCCCAATCCACATTACCCAACCCTACTAACCAGGGCGAAAGAAACACACCTCATAATCAATTTCCCTAAATTTCCTTCCAAATCAACCCAATCTTTTAGCTTTTTGCCTGTGCCATAGTATATTGAATCCCACTATGCAATAGTTACCGGATCAGAATTCATCTACTTCTTAACAATACATAGCTTTAGTTTGTTAGTTGTCATATTCTTTTTTGTTATCCCTACATTGTTCCTTACAGAGAATGCAATAGGTAACTTTATCTGTTAGTCAATTCTATTATTATTCTATTATTTCCGCCCAAAAATTCTTCAACTATGTGCATTAAAGATAATTTTTAACCCCTTACTTTACAATTTTACTCACTTTTATTGCTGTTTTAGCTCCTATAACTCTGTGATGGGCAGTGTAAAATTCTAGAGTGTGGGTGACGACTCTCTAAGCAGACACTTCTTGATTCCTCTAGTTCTGTGTGCTTACAATGTGGTTAGATTATCAGGGTACAGGTTTATATACACTTTCATTTAGCTTCTGAACACTGTACTGGTATACACATACAGAGATGGAATAGATCAGAGATGATGAGGGGCATGAGATAAATATATAACACACAATGACACTTTCAGCTTTGCTAACTCACCTATAGCACATAGAGTTCTGATTTATACCTCCCTTCCCTGATATAAAGATCTTATCTGTCTGTAGATTGTAGCTTTATTCTCCTCGTGATGTGTTGATGTTTGCCGGCAGGAAATCTCTCTCTGTGAGTCTGAGCTTGTCTTGGAATGTAAGGGTGGGGGCTAATGGGAGAGAGCAAAGAACAGAGAGGAGCTCAGCATCAGAAAAACCACATGTCTGCCAACCATAAACTTAGAAGATCCAGGGTCGGGTCTAGGGGCAACCATAATTGTCTACACCAGGACTGATTTTTTTTTGTTGATAACCTTGAATTAGAGAATGTGTTATTATTTTTTATCCTGTGTACATTTAAGAAACTTGTCTTTGTGGAAATACCCCTTTAAAACATAAAATGACATTTAATGGTAAAAAAGGTCAAAATCATAACACAACACCCACAAATAGTATCAACAC
Source organism: Engystomops pustulosus (assembly GCA_019512145.1). NCBI lineage: Eukaryota > Metazoa > Chordata > Amphibia > Anura > Leptodactylidae > Engystomops > Engystomops pustulosus. Next base: position 164,835,211 of record CM033642.1, read on the forward strand.
TTGCGCAACAACCCGTAAATTAAAAATTAATCATTATTGAACTTACCTTAAAATAAAGCTGTAAAAAATATCAGCAAAAATTATGATTTTTACCTATTTCATCCCACAAAAAATGCATTCAAAAGTGATGAAAAAAACCACCTACTCCAGAAACATACTGATGCAAAGTACTACATGTCCCGCAAAAAACTAGCCATCAACCAGCCCCATAGACAATAAAATAAAAGCCACTTGGAAGATGGTAATGCATATTAGGTTTTATTGTGAGAAATTTAGTAAAACACACAAAAAAATATCTAAATATGGTATTCACGTCATCATTCTGACCCATAGAAATAAGATGTTTATTAGGCTATATGGTGAACACCAAAAAAAAAAAAATTAATTAAATCAAAATTCAATAACGCAACTGATACTTTTCTACTCCTCTACCACCCACCCCCAAAAGTTAATGGGGCAGATTTACTTACCCGGTCCATTCGCGATCCAGCAGCGGGTTCTCCGACTCTGATTCGTGTCTTCCGGCGATTCACTAAGGTAGTTCCCCCGATGTCCACTAGGTGTCGCTGCTGCACTGAATTCCGTCGGAGTTTACTGAAGTTCACCAAGCCAGGCCGGGTGCAGGTAAGTGCGTGTCAAGCGACACATTTAAAAAAATAAATAAATAAATAAACGGCGGTTTCTCTGAATCCGAAGGGTTTTCCGACGGCCACGCCCCCCATTTCCGGCGCGTGAAAGCCGGTGCCGATGCGCCACAATCCGATCGCGTGCACCAAAATCCCGGGGCAATTCAGGGAAAATCGGTGCAAAATGGTAAAATTTGTGTAACCCAACGTAAAAACACGATTTGGGCCCTTAGTAAATGACCCCCAATATGTTTTCAACAATAGGGCATACCAGCCCCAAAATGGCATCACTGGAAAATATAGCTCATCCCACAAGAATTGCCCACACATGGCCCAACTAACAGAAAAAAACTAAAGCCTACAAAGGGGTGAAAAGGAGGAAATGAAAATCCACTGAGTGGACTCCCTTCTGTGCGCCCATACAACAATTAATGTCCACATGTGGGGTGTCTCCGTACTTTTAGAAAAATTTACATTTTAAGGCTAAATGAATGTATTCCCGACAAAATTAGACCATTCTAAATTTCATCTCCATTTTGTTTTAATTACTATGCAGCACTCAAATGGTTAAAAATCTTCCTAAACAATAAAGTTGAGATATAGGATATTTTAACTAATTTGGGTAGTAAAACTATCTCTCTAAACAGCAGACACAAGTACAATAAGCATGTTGAAAACCTGTACACTACATAAATATTGTAGGAAAAAGAAGCAAACCATCAAAGTAAATTTTTGTTTTTTTAATAAACGTAAAACATACCAACCAAAATTTATTACGATGCATCACGAAAAAACATTCTCAAGATCAAGTTGAAGTATACAAAAGTTATGACAATAAAAATCAACACATGCCAGATTACAAAAAAAAGAGTCTGAACCTTAAAGGACACCTGTCATCAGGTCTCTGCCACTAGTCCTGTCACCTCTACCTGTTGGAGCAGCTCACAAGGATCCCATCACAGCCTTTATCTAGTTATTTCATACATTATTCATTGTAAAATCATCTATTCTTTATCATGTAAATGAGGCTGGTCACATGGTCAGAGGCAGTGATGTCACCCCTGTTACCCCTCCCCTCTCCTCCCCCTGCTCATGTCTGTGTGTAATGTATAGTAAAGCATGGCTAGTGTGTTTGCTGCATCTGCTGACATGCTGCATCCTCCTAATACACAGAGACACAGACATCAGCTACACATGAATCTGACGTGTTCTGCTGTAACATGGCTGCCTGGAGCTGCTGTATCTCTCCTAAACACACACACATGCACACACAGGCTGCAGGGGGCGTGGCCACCAGCACCAGGAAGCACATCATTATACAGCCTCACATCATTACACAGGCTGTCAGTCATGCACTGGGGGTGTGGCTGTGCCTCCCACTCATGAATAGAGTGGACAGCTTGAATATGCTAATGACTCATTGGACATTTCACAGGTCATTTGCATACAGCTTTAGGACCTCATTGCTTAGGTTTACATGCATGTAGAGGGACAATGAAGGGATAGAGGCAATGCTCTCTAATGGCAGTTTATGAAAATATATTTAGTTTAGGGGGGTTATTTTGCATGACGGGTTCTCTTTAACATACTGGCTGCTTCTTGAAGGGGTTAAATAATCCATATTCAAGCATACTAAGGAAATATTATGGTAAATACCAACCCATTGTTTCTGTGTAATATTCCCTATTTCCCTTTCCCAATTACATTAACAGTTAAAGACTGTCTCCTTTGTATTCTCTTTGTTTAATATTTTATAAATCCTAGCAACTGTAGGATTTTCCCCATTATATATTATAACAACTGTAGGATTTGTAGGAAACTGAAGGATTTACCCCATTATAGAACAACGTATCTATTAGTGACTCTACTATGCACTGGAACGCCCCTTTCTGTGCACAGATATGTGTCACGTTGTGCAGTGTTCTGCTGCAAACTATTTTTTATAAATATTGCCCTATATTGGCTGTGTTTTTGAGTTTCGGAACACATCAATTGGATTTTTGTTGTCTTTTAGAATTGCAGTATGTTTGTAAAATACGTATTGCTGCCATTAAAAAAACTAAAATCTTATAGAAATAAAATAAATAGCCTAAATATTTTTTTGGTCCTTTTTCTTTTATAATGTTTAGGGATTATTTTTTGTTTTGTTGCTTTCAATTAGCTACTGGTTTTATTTCTTTCTCTTATGTAACCCTTTAGAGACCTGCTCAGTAAATAATGGTGGCTGTGATAGTCGATGTCATGATGTTTTTTCTGGAGTTCATTGCAGCTGTCCCATGGGTTTCATGCTTCAAGCAGACAGAAAAACCTGTAAAGGTAATTATACATTGAATAATAGAAATGGTCAGATGTTATTTTTTTGTTATTGAACGCAAAATACTTTTTCTGAAAAATAAAAACCTAGGTCCCTTATAAGGCAACTAACTTTTCAACAAATATATATATTTAAATGCTGCAAATTAATATCAGAAACTTGTAATATAAATTAAATGTATCTTTCTAGGAAATATGCAAATTCGTTCCAGGATTGCACAAGGAAAACCATGCTTCTATTGCTACCTTGCAAGGCAGCCCCCTTACCATCAATCATGACTTTCAGGAAGCCTAATAACATGATGTGGAATTAAAACCAAACCAGTTTATCTATACCAGAAGGAAGGAACAGATTCCCAACTGTAGACAGAACTGTTTTGATGTGGTTGGATCTCTTTAGTACAGTGAAGGGAACTGGTTTATTTGAGTGAGGGGCTTTTGCCTGGGGTCAGGGAGTAAGAATGTTAAAAGTGTTAACCATAACTAATGTTAATGTTAGCCTTTATTTTAAATTTCAACCACTGTTCATAATGTGTAGAACTGATATAAATATATATAAACAGTAAAAATCATAAACATGTTAGATATCACCACATCACAAAATGTCCAATCTATCAAATATAATAACGGTTATAAGTCGAAAATGTCACTTTTTTTTGCAGTTTTGCGAATTTTGAAAATTCATTAAAAAGTGTTCAAAAGGCTGTACAGTCTTCAAAATGATAGCATTGAAAATGTCATCAAAAGTTGAAAAAAATAACGCCACACACAGCTCCGTACACCAGTATGAAAAAGTTATTAGCACCAGAAGATGGCAAAATGGAGAATTTTTTTTTTTAGTCCAGGAGGTGTTAATTTTTGTAAATGTATGAAAACTTCATAAAACCTATATAAATTTGGTACCTTTGTGATTATGCAGAATACAGTAGACATGTCATTTGGGGTACACAGTGAAAGCTGTAAAAACCAAGCCCACAAGAAAACAACGCAAATTCATTTATTTCACCAATTTCACTGCATTTGGAATTTTTTTTCCTGCTTGCCAGTACACGGCGTGGAATATTGAATACCGTATTTTTCGGACTATAAGGCACACCAGGCTTCATCTGGAATATGCAGTTCAGTTTTGGGCACCAGTCCATAAAAAGGATGCCCTGGAATTGGAAAGGGTACAACAAAGAGCCACACAAATTATAAGAAATACAGAGGGTCTAGGTCAGTGATGGCGAACCTTTTGGAGACAGAGTGCCCAAACTACAAACAATACTCATTTACATGTCACAAAGGGCCAATATGACAAAGAAGTAATTTATTGATCCCTGCTGTATCACAGATTTCAATCGTATTGGTGTCTTGAGGTCATCAATATAATAGAAAGATGATGGAGAAATTTGGATTGTAGCTTCCCTCCAGGGGACCCATAGCAGGAGCTCCAACGATAACCCATATCTATCCACACCTTTTTGCTCCTGCTGTACTGCTGGCAGCCAAGGATTGCTTTAAAATGGCACTGAGCATGGCACCTCCTGGGCTGTCTTGGACCACAGGAGGAAGCTTTGAGTCCTGCCTGGCAAACTCTCTGTTGGCATGAAAGCCTGGGTGCCCACAGAAAGGGCTCTGAGTGCCACCTCTGGTACCAGTGCCATAGGTTCGCCACCACTGGTCTAGGTTGTGAGGAAAGTGTAAAACAACTTACCAATATTCAAAAACAAGTGGAAAAAGATAGCAAACCAAATTCCAAGAAATTCTTTAAGTATATACATGCTAAAGAAATAGGTGTGAGCAGGTGGGACACATATGAACTGAAAATGGGGGAGTAGTAACTGGTGACCAAGAGAAGACGGAGATACTAACTTAAATTTTCACACTATAAGACTCTCCTTACTATAAGACACACCTCAGATTTGGACATCAAAGAAAAAAATTATATTTTAGACCAATTAAAATTCACTGGTTGTCACAGACATCTCTGCAATAGTTCCCACACTACATCTGCAGGGCTATCTATTTACACACAGCTCTGTTACAGAGCTAATGACTGGTATGGTGCCAAATGATTGGCTCAGGACAAATGTGGTGTCAATATTCAAAAGGGATCTTCACTAAGCAATTATAGGCCAGTAAGCATAACTTAGATTTGCTTAACTATTTTTCATTTAATTAGTGTTCTAAAAAAACTATTTTTTTTCCAGATATCGATGAGTGCCGTGTCAATAATGGAGGCTGTGATCACTATTGCCGTAACTCAGTAGGCAGTTTTGAATGTGGTTGTAAGAAGGGCTATAAATTGCTCATAAATGAGAAAGGCTGTCAAGGTAAGTTATTTATACAATAATGTTTAAAAAGTATTATACATTATTTGAAACATCTTAAAACTACTGAACTTCTAAACCTTTACCCTGCATTTTCATATTAACAAAATTGCTCATTAAGGGAATCCTTCATCACAAGATACCTTAAAGAACTAACCGTAAAAAAAACACATACCGTAAGGAAATAAGCTCAATGGAAACAGAAAAAAAAAAAGTTAATATGATAATGTGGGCAATAGAGAGAAGGCATTTTAGCTACTATAGAAATATTAATAAGAAATAAAAATCAAAGGTATAGATCCTCTGAGCAATAATCTTGGTGTCATGTTGAAAAGACATGGTATTATAAGCAAGTATAAGTACTGTCAGTCAGGGGCATCGCTAGGTCAAAAGATCCAGGGCTCCCCGGGTCAGCATGACATCTCCCTCACTGCCCGGGCATCTTCCCTTCTCTCATCACGATCCATGTCCTCAGGAAAACGTGTGCACTCACTGCTTTCCCCTGCATGTCCTGGCCTACGGGAGAAATGAGAATAATACTCCTGGAGGCTGCAGGATCTGTGATGATGTCATGATCACATGAGCGGCAGGGGTAAGTGATGCACAGAGCTGCATCTGTGAAGGGAGGAGGAAACATAATAGCAGCTAAGGGAAGGGGGAGAACATGGGGGTAACTGTATGGGCACATTACTTAGTGAGGGGCTGTGTGGGCAGATTACTTACTGGGGGCTGTGTGGGCACATTAAATAATTGGGGGGCTTTGTGGGGCACATTACACACTGGGGGAGCTGTGTGGGGTACATTAATCACTGTGGGCAGTGTGGGGCACATTACTCACTGGGGGGCTGTGTGGGGCACATTAACTTACTGGGGGTCTTTGTGGGCACACCTTTGGGCACATTCACACGTGGCACTAGGACAGGCCTCGGTTTGATCTCATATGTTTTCCAGTGAAACACATGTGATCGGTCTTATAGATTTTTATCTGGGGCTCAAACCCCTAACATTGTAAAGGTGGCTTTCAAATTATAGAGTCTGTATTCCAACTTGGAATGGAGTAAACCAGGAAAGACACACTGTCCTTTCTTAAGATTAGCTCAAGACTGCTTTATTCTCTTTGGCACTGAAACTCTTATCTGGAAAGTCATAACACACTCTGATAGGGGCGTGCAAATACACAAGCGGGCAATACTACTGGGTGGTTTGACCATGGAAATGCAACACTATTGGATGTAAGCACACAAAGGAATGTAGAACCATTGGCTGTCTTCACATAAACAAAATGCCCAGATGTTCACCTGGATACCTTCCTCCAGGTGGTGCTAGCGAGCACTAAGTCTTTGTGTGCTGAGGGACGAACCCCACCCAAACTTTCGTTTTCACTACACAAAGTTATGTGAAATGAATGCTGAGTCTTTAAACGGTTAAGGACCGGGCCCTTTCCCGTTTTTTCATTTCCATTTTTCACTCCCACCTTCGAAAATCTATACTTTTTTATTTTTACACGAAAAAAGCTATGTGATGGCTCGTTTTTTGCGTAAACAAATTGCACTTCATAGTGATGGTATTAAATATTCCATGCCATGTACTGGGGCGGGAAAAAAATTCCAAATGCAGTAAAATGGTGAAAATGATATTATTTTTAGGACTGTACGACCTTTGATCACTTTTTATAGAATTTTTATTTTTTTTAAATGGCAAAAAAGTGCCAGTTTGACTTTGGACGCGATTTTCCGTACGGGGGTTAAACAGTGAAAAACCGTTATTATATTTGATAGATCAGGCATTTTCGAACGCGGTGAACCTAATGTGTATGATTTACTGTATTTATATTTTAATCAGTTCTTGGGAAAGGGGGTGATTTGAATTTTTAGGTTTTTTATTATAATTTTTTTTTTCAACTTTTTTTTTACTTTTATTTTTACTATTTTTCAGACTCCTAGGGTACTTTAACCCTAGGTTGTCTGATCGATCCTACCATATACTGCCATACTACAGTATGGCAGATATGGGGATTTTACTCCTCATACATTACAATGTGCTGATAGCACATTGTAATGAATGGGTTAACCCGAAGTAGCTTCGGGTCTTCGTGAGACCCGAAGCTACCATGGCAATGGATCGCCGCTCCCCGATGACGTCACGGGGAGCGACGATCCTCGGAAAGATGGCGGCGCATGGGCTTTGTCGGCGGCGTTCTGCAGAAAACACCCGCAATCGTGCTGGCACCGATCGCGGGTGTTACGGTAAGCCTTTGCTGCATATGAGCAGGAGCTACGGGCTATGGAGAGGGCTCGGCCCGCGAGCCCTCTCCATGCATCGGAAAGCGACCGCCGCCGTGAATACACGGCGGGTGGTCGCGAACCGGTTAAAATGTCTGAAGGTATGTAAGATGGCATTGAGGTCGCGAACCGGTTAAAATGTCTGAAGGTATGTAAGATGGCATTGAAGACCAGTGTGATATCCTTAACATTTCCTCCCTTTTGAGTCTTGCATGGCCTGTAACTTTGTCCAGGGTGACCTCCTCAAACTTCAGGTACCCACAGGTAGGCTAAACCCTTACCTGCTGGACTTGTTAACTCTTCACCAGATCCCCTGGAGGCCAGTCACTCAGGGGTTACAGGCCTGCATACTCAAATTACATAATTGTGTTTCCATAGTTTATGGGTTTAGTAACAGGCTGGTTCTTCAACAAGACGGTATTCTCCACATCGGGACTTCTCCTGTCATGGTTCTTACCGCCTGGACGGCCATCTGGGACAAGGTGGACCTGGTGAGAGGGACCACACAACACGCAATAAGTGACGAGAGCAAAATCACAATCCCCAATATCACCCCCACTTAAAGGAAACCCTTCCAATCCCCCAACTACAAAGTGAAGGACAAAGTGTCCACCCCAGAGTTTCTCTTGAGTTCCCTGGACAGTCCTTCAATCTCTTCAAGTGCATGGGTAATGGATCCATAGGGGGCGCTGTCATCCTGGATGTACATGCAACAAGCCACTCCCACCATCTTACAGACTCCTCCCTTCTCAGCAAGGATCATGTCCAAAGCCATGCGGTTCTGGAAAGCGTCTCCGATATAATTCACAAATCTTTTTGTTCAAGGGCTATAGATATCCTCCGTAAATACAGCTCCAGACTACCCCGCTAACTATCAGTAAGTACAAATTAGAGACCTTCACACAATGTTTCAAAAATCAAGGAGTTAACGCTCAACTGTAAAATTCCCGTCAGTGTCCCTGAGTCCCTACTGTCCCTTTCTGCATCACGAGGCCGATCCTAATCCCGAAGGAAAGATACGTAAATTTGGCCAGAATTTGTCTCTGCAAACTTCCAGATTCTATCAGCGCTTACATGAACAAAAATCTCAACACCATCACAAACTCTCTGAACTACATCAACAATCCACAAGAGGGCACTGCAGACCTTTTTCTACAACATACATAGACACCGTCCAGTCTCTGTCAATCACCTTACAAGGGATCCTTTGCCACAATCATAGTGAACATACTGTTATATATGGACATTTAAGGCAAAGTACATATTATCACACAAGGAGATGACCTTACCCAGTCCCTTTCAGCCAGTGACACAGAACTACAGTCAAGGTAGACAAAAATAGACTTGACTTACCCCGATGAGCGCTCATTGTCAATTCTGGTCACTGGCCGCCTGGCCTCTTGCGGAGGTCGCCTCGATGGTCAGATGTCCATAAAAGTATGGCCACCCAAGGGACACCAATTTTTATAGATTTTTATCTGGGGCTCAAACCCCTAACATTGTAAAGGTGACTTTCAAATTATAGAGTCTGTATTCCAGCTTGGAATGGAGTAAACCAGGAAAGACACACTGTCCTTTCTGAAGATTAGCTCAAGACTGCTTTATTCTCTGTGGCACTGAAACTCTTATCTGGAAAGTCATAACACACTCTGAAAGGGGCATGCAAATACACAAGCGGGCAATACTACTGGGTGGTTTGACCCTGCAAATGCAACACTATTGGATGTAAGCACACAAAGGAATGTAGAACCAATGGCTGTCTTCACATAAACAAAATGCCCAGATGTTCACCTGGATACCTTCCTCCAGGTGGTGCTAGCGAGCACTAAGTCTTTGTGTGCTGAGGGACGAACCCCACCCAAACTTTCGTTTTCACTACACAAAGTTATGTGAAATGAATGCTGAGTCTTTAAAATGTCTGACAGTATGTAAGATGGCATTCAAGACCTGTGTGATATCCTTAACATCGGTAATGAACACCGGGTTTTGTTTAAATGCAAGACAAATGTGTGAACACAGACTTACAGTTTTTGGGGGAGATTGTTAGGGGCAGCAGCAGGATAACACTGTCAGGGAACTAAGATGTAGGGACATAAGACATAAGACGTGGTGATGCCTAATGAAGAAGATGGAGGATGCGTCACCTGCAGGCACTGGGTGTAAGTAGAGATTTCTCCTGTGGTTTCTGTAGCTGTATATACCAGAAGTAACCTTGTTATTGGCACAACCACATGTGAGGGCTTATATACAGGAGTGGGCATTACTTAAAGTGCGATACACATGCATTGGGGCCCATGCCCCAGATCTTTTACCACACTAGCACCGCCCCTGTTGTCAGTATTATCTAACCAGCTTCTATGAGAAGGTTCTTGACTGGATTTGGGATAGGCTTTGGATGTTATGTATCTAGACTTATCAACTGCATTTATTACAGTACAGTGCCATACAAAAAGATTATTACATAAAATGAGACTGCTTGGAGTAGGGAAAATGTTGTATTTGGGATATTAAATAGCTTAGTGATAGAATACAAAGAGTCACACATTAATGGGGTTTGCCTCATGTTTTTTGTAAAGTGTGTATAAGTTTGAGGGGAACAGGATATTAAATAATTGATAAATATACAGTATAGATCTTTTAAAAGTTCTGCACCACTTTCTTGATATGTAAAGTGAAGCCACCTGCCTTTTACCTCATCAGCCAGACATACCTGTCCATAGAATGGCTGCAGATGAAGGTGATATTTGTCCATGAGCAATCGCTGTGCTAGGACCTTATGATATTATTCATGAATGTAAGATTAAGGTCCTGTCGGGGCGATTCTTGATGGACAGATAGAGATCACATGACCCTCCATCTGGGCCAATTTAGAACCGGAATGCTTGGCTTATGAGGATAAAGACAGGAGGCTTCACTTTACATGTCAAGAAAGTGGTGCAGAACTTTTAATAAATGTAAAGCAAGCTTGACTCTTATTTGCCCATTGGTGCGAGTCATAAGGCCAGATGCAGGAAACCCTAAGATGTGGTGGTTTATTCAGAGGGGTTAACGTAGGTACCATTGTAGCCCATTAAGACTTTATGATGGTAAATTGACAGTCTGATTTTTAGGGAAGCTGGCTAGCTCTTTGGTCACAGTGGCTAGTGTGTCTATAGACTGCTGGCTGTTGTGAAGCTCGCTAAAGTGATTAAAGGAGGTTTGTGGATTGAGTTTAAGTTTTAATAAGTTTACTTCAAGGTCAAAAGTGTCCATAAAATAGAGGCGCATACATTTGTTGAAATACAGTCGTGTATCTTTAACCTGTTGCTAATCGTGATTGACAGTTCTCATAGTAAAAAAGTCCTGTTGCCTCTGGTGATCAAACCTTGTCCCCTCGTACAAGGTTTACCTGGTAGTACCACACCACAACAAGTCCAACCTGCTTCGCGGTGGGCTCTGGTGAAAACCGGGTACCACTTAGACTCTGGTCCCAGGTGTCGCCTTACGTCATTGTCCGTGGTTGTACACGGGATCCGCGACTTTGTCCGCGGTGGCCGTCAAGGTGTAGTACAGAATTGTCAGGCAAACTCGTGGTCGGGGACAGGCAGGAGGTTGAGACAAGCAGTACAGGATAGGAGTCGGGAACTTAGCAGTAGGTCAGGACAGGCAGCACGGGATTGGAGACAGGAACGGATTTAAGGTCACAGCTGGAAATCATGATATAATGGCAGAGGGCTTGGAAAATAGCTTTTTCTCAGGCATAGAATCACAAAGATCCGGCAGGGGACATAGGAAGGGGCTGGAGATTATAATGACAAACAGCTGGCCAGCGCAAATTAGCAGTACTATGGCCCTTTAAATTTTCATGCGTGCGCCCCAGGGAAACGGTAGCGCATGCACCGCAGTGCGGACATCGTGGGGTTGGCCGCTGGAGCTGGGAGAGGTGAGTGAGAGGCAGTGGCACACGGAGGCACGCGGGTGTGCCTGCGACCCGGGACATGGGTTGCTGGGGCACCCGTGATAAACTCTCTGCCACAAGATGTTGTAATGGCTATTAATTTGAACATGTTCAAGAGTGGCCTGGATGCCTTTCTGGAGTGCAGAAATATCTTATGGGAACGTAATTTTTTTGTAAATAATTTCTGTTGATCTGTGAAGTTATTTTGACTACCATATTGCTAAGTAAGGGATTTCTTCCTATTTTGGTCCAATTGGCATCAGCCTTGCAGGGTTTTTTTCCTTCTTCTGGATCAAGACTGTATGATGGACAGGGTCGGACTGACCCACCGGTGTGGTTGTGAAAGCATCGGTGGACCCTGACACCTACCGGCTCCACCCTCTAGCCGCACCAACTTCGCTCTTTGTCCAATGTAGTAGAACGCAGTGATGATACAGAGAGCTATGCACTCTCGACATCATCATTGTGCCTCTCTGCTGCTGTGTACAGCAGGTTGGCAGGCTTGATATGATGACGTCATCGCCTGCCGGCCTGTTGTACACACCAGCAGAGAAGAAGAGGAGCTACTGGGGAACATGGAAGGGTGAGTGTGTGGTGTTTGTTTTTTAGCTATGCTACAAAGAGGAGAGGAGGGCACACTAATAGGGGGGAGATGAGCAGAGCCCCAAAAATATGGGGAGATAAGGGGCCACTTTAAAAAGAGGGAGATGAGAGGGGCCAAGAAAAAGGAGGAAAATTAGTGGGGGGCCAACAACAATGGGGGGGGGGGGCAATGAGAGGTGGAGTTGAGAGTGCTTCAGATAAATAGGTGGAGTTGAGAGAGGGAGAAACTACGGGACCCAGATTGAGATGAGGAGATACAAGTGAACAACATTAAGAGGAGGGAAGCCATGAATGAGAAGGGTGAAAAGGGGTGCCGAAGATCAGGGGGCCCCTGCACGGTGCAGTCGCATACACCATGGCGTCAACTGCTCACTGACATCATAGTTTGTGTCAATGGCGGCGCACACACTAGAATGCCAGCAAGCAGCTGACGTCATGGTGTGTGTGATGGCACCGCGTGGAGACATGAAGCCACCGCCAACGCACCGATGGAAAGAAGAGGGTCGCGTCGGGAGGTTAGTACACATTTTGTTTTTTATAGACTCAAGTATAACCGAGTTAGGTTTTTTGCAGCACATTTTTTGTGCTGAAAAACTCTGCTTATACTCGAGTATATTCAGTGCATTTAATATTCCCATTTAGCAGTAGGTGGGCCCCCCAAATCAATTTCACTGGTGGGCCCTTGGTCCCCCAGTTCGACCCTGATGATGGATATTAATCCATCATACAGGGCATATAAGGACATAGCCTTACATAACAAAGCAGTTTATATACTACTATGTACTAAATACATGTACTATGATACTATGAACTGCTTTTTTATGCAGAGCTTTGCCCTTTGCCACCAATACTTTTGTTTGCTTTAAAAATATTCCAATGGAGATAGAAGTGCTTTTGGGGGCAATAGCAGATAGCCTTAGGGTTCAGGCTACATATTGCCAGGATCGGAGGAGGTGGACCCACTGAACCACCGCGAGTGATGACCTAAGCCAACACCTGGGAGCGAAGTCGAAGTGGCACCCGGTATTCACCAGAGCCTGCCACAAAAAGGGTTAGACTTATTGCGGCAGAATACCACCAGGTCACTCCACAGGCGCAACTTGCTCGCAGTAGTGGTCAAGGCGAGGTACATAAATGGCAGGCAGGATCCGAGTCTTATTCAGGCAGAAGGTCAAGACAGGCGGCAGAGAATCGAGGTCAGGAAACTAAGCAACGGTCACAACAAATAGATTATAGTCTCAATATAACACTTTCTCTTGTCCTTTCTTTTTCCTTTTGGCATTCCTCGCCATATCACCATGGATATGAAGGTTCTAGTATTAAGGGCAATTTCCGGTCACAAAATGAGAGACGAATTTGGGAATACAAGTTTATTACCCTCTTTGACACCCTCAACGCAGGACTCAATTTATCAAAGGGTTTCATTACCCACTACAACAAATGTTATTCTGAGGTGTCTCTGTTCATTGTGTATGAGATCAGTGTCACTTCAGAAAGCCTGTTATTCAATGCCTGATGAAGGAGCTTGCTTGTAACATCTTATATTTCATTTAGCCATTTAAAGGTATCACAATCTCAAGAAGCTTACTTTATTTGACCAATCAAAAGCATCAGGAACTAGCCCTACATAACGTGGCAATTATTTGGGGTAGATAAATCAGGGTGACAGATTGCCTTTAAAATGTGACTGTCACTTTACTTAATTTACAAGTAAGGGATGCCTCTTCAAATTTATCATGAGCTATGGAGAGAAGGGAGTCTGACAGTCAGCCATAATATTTTTTGTAAATCTATAGTTTACGTTCCACACAAATGGGGAGATTTATCATAAGTCTCTTAGAGTAGAGCTATTCTAGTTGCCCATGGCAACCAATCAGAGTTCAGCTTTTATTTCCCCACAGCTGTTTATAAAATGAAATCTGCGCACTGATTGGTTTCCATGGGCAACTAGAACAGTTTTACCTCAGAAACTTGATGATAAATCTCCCCCAAACTATGTATGACCTTTGATGGCTGACTATCTGGCTTCCTTCTTTCTGCTGCAGATATTAATTTTGTGAGAGGAGTCTGATGTCAGCTATCATACCTAACAGTCCTTGAAAGTACATAATAGGTACTTCATATGTAAATATATAGGTATATAAGCCCATGGAGTGTTCAACAGTAAGCCACATTATTTTCAAATTTTACAAGATGCCCTTTCCCTAGCTGCAGCTATATAAAGAATAGAGCAGAGGAACCTAGATTTTTAAATAAAACTCCCCCCAGAATATTACACAAATATTTTAAAACATATCCTCTGCACGTATTTGAAAAAAGTTAATCAATGTTTACACTTTTGAAGAGGATTTTGATATTGATGACATACAGTAGCCATTGGTGCTGGTAGGGGAAACAGGTGTCATAACACCAGATCAACAGATACTAACAGATACTAGAAGCTGAGAGGCTGGGAGAAACATTATGCCCCGCAATGTATGAAGTGTAATAAAGTTTATGAAGCCATGTATTTTTGTGGGGGTGGCAGGTTCCTACTCAGAATATGTCAATACAATCAAACATGGATAATCAATAATTTTTTTTTTTTTTTAACAATCCTGTTTTACATCTCACAGACATTGATGAATGCTCCTTTGATCGGACATGTGATCATATGTGTGCAAACTCTCCTGGCAGCTTCCAATGTTTGTGTCATAAAGGCTACTCACTATATGGAATCACTCACTGTGGAGGTAACTATGCATACTGTGTTTTCATTTTAATACCCAGTAGCAAATGTGTATAATGAAGTAAACTATTTTAAAAAGAGCTTTCATGAATTGTATAGCTCAGACTACATGCTTGACATGTTTTCTACATGTTCGAAAATCACACAAAATTTTACTCACAGGTTCAGAACATTATTTGTAGAGATGGGCGAATCGATTTTAACAATTCTAAATTCGTTTAATATTTCAGGAAAACGAAATCCGAAGTTTATAGTTATTCGTGGGAATGAATTTCGAGTTAAAAATAAAATATAATAATTTTTTTTACCCTCTTTATTAGCAAAATGGCCGCAAGCACAACGTGTCACATGGGGCAGAGAACTCTGGGAAGAAGAAAGGAACATGGCGGTAGAGTTCCTCACTGTATGGGGGTGGTGTTCCTCACTGTATGGCTGTATTCTTCACTGCATGGCGGTAGTGTCCCTCACTGTATAGCGGTAGTGTCCCTCACTGTATAGCGGTAGTGTCCCTCACTGTATGGCGGTAGTGTCCCTTACTGTATGGCGGTAGTGTCCCTCAGTGTACGGGGCTAGTGTCCCACACTGTATGGGGCTAGTGTCCCTCACTGTATGGCGGTAGTGTTCCTCACTGTATGGGGGTGGTGTACCTCACTGTATGGGGGTAGTGTTCCTCTCTCTATGGGGGTAGTGTTCCTCACTGTATGGGGGTAGTGTCCCTCTCTGTATGGAGGTAGTGTTCCTCTCTGTATGGGGGTAGTGTATCTCTCTGTATGGAGGAAGTGTCCCTCTCTGTATGGGGGAAGTGTCCCTCTCTGTATGGCGGTAGTGTCCCTCACTGTATGGGGTATGTCCCTCACGTATGCGCGGGTAGTGCCCCGAATTGATGCCTTAGTGTCCCTCAATGGATGGCCTTAGTGTCCCTCACGGTGGGGGCAGGTAGGTGTCCCTCAATGTATGGCTTTTGGTATTCCACACTGTTAGCGAGTCACCACTGTAGGTGGCTAGTGTCACTCACTGCGGGGCTAGTGTCCCAACTGTACGGGGCTAGTGCCATTCGGGCATCCCACATGTATGGGCTGATTGTCCCACCACTTGGGGGCTGTGTCCCAACACTGTAGGGGCTAGTGTCCCACACTGTATGGGCTAGTGTCCCACATGTATGGGGCTAGTTGTCCCACACTGTATGGTGGCTAGTGCCCAAACGTATGGGGCTAGTGTCCCACACTGTATGGCGGTAGTGTCACCATACTGTTGGACGGTGGTGGAGTGTCCATCAACTGTATGGCGGTAGTGTCCACTCATGTATGGCGGTAGTGGTCCCACTGTATGGCGTAGTGTTCCTCACTGTATGGGGGGTAGTGTCTCTCTCTATGGGGGGGTAGTGTTCTCCTTCTTATGGGGGTAGTGTCCCCTCTCTGGTATGGAGGTAGTGTATACTCCCTCTGTTATGGAGTAGTGTATCTTCTGCGTATGGAGTGAGGTTCCCCTCCTGTATGGGGGGTCGAGTGTCCCTCCGTATGGAAGTAGTGTCCTCATGATGGCCTTAGTGGCCCCATAATGGATGGCCTTAGTGTCCCTCACTGTATTGTGCGGTAGGTCCCGTCATGTGCTGTTTCATGCTAGTTCAGGATGGCGGTAGTGTTCCTCAGTGTATGGGGGTAGTGTTCCTCACTGTATGGGGGTAGTGTCCCTCACTGTATGGCAGTAGTGTAACTCACTGTATGGCGGCAGTGTCCCTCACTGTATGGCGGCAGTGTCCCTCACTGTATGGCGGTGTTTCCCACACTGGTATGCGGTAAGTGTTCTCATGTAGCGGTAGTGTTTCTCACGGATGGGGGGTAGTGTCCCTTACTGTATGGCGGTAGTGTAACTCACTGTATGGCGTCAGTGTCCCTCACTGTATGCGGTAGTGTCCCTCACTGTAATGGCGGTAGTGTCCTCCCTGCATTGGCGCAGTGTCCCCTCACGGTATGGCGGCATGTGCCCCTCAATGTATGGCATAGTAGTTTCCCCCACTGTATGGCGGCAGTGTCCCCCACTGTATGGCGGCAGTTGTCCCCCACTGTATGCGGCGTGTCCATGTTGCGGCAGTGTACCCACTGTATGGCGGCAGTGTCCCATGTATGCGGCAGTTCCCCACTGTATGGCGGCAGTGTCCCCCACTGTATGGCGGCAGTGTCCCCCACTGTATGGCGGCAGTGTCCCCCACTGTATGGCGGTAGTGTTCCTCACTGTATGGCGGCAGTGTCCCCCACTGTATGGCGGTAGTGTTCTTCATGTAGGGCGGTAGTATCCCCACTGTATGGCGAGTGTCCCCACTGTATGGCGGCAGTGTCCCCCACGTAGGCGGCAGTGTCCCCCATGTAGGCGGTAGTGTCCCCCACTGTATGGCGGTAGTGTTCCTCACTGTATGGCGGTAGTGTCCCCCACTGTATGGCGGTAGTGTTCTTCAATGTATGGCGGTAGTATCCCTCAATGTATGGCGGCAGTGTCCCCCATTGTATGGCGGCAGTGTCCCCCACTGTATGGCGGCAGTGTCCCCCACTGTATGGCGGCAGTGTCCCCCCACTGGTATTGCGGTAGAGTGTCCCCCATGTATGGCGGTAGTTCCTCACTGTATGGCGGCAGTGTCCCCCACTGTATGGCGGTAGTGTCCCCCACTGTATGGCGGTAGTGTCCCCCACTGTATGGCGGCAGTGTCCCCCACTGTATGGCGGTAGTGTTCCTCGTTGTATAGTGGAAGGGATACCAAATTTGTATAGGTTTTATAATGTTTTCATACATTTACAAAATTTAAAACCTCCTGTCCATTTTTTTTTTTTTATTTTGCCATCTTCGGAGACTTTTTTTTTTTTTTTTTTTATACTTTGGTGTACGTATCTGTGGGTGGTGTCATTTTTTGCAACTTTTGATTGAATGTTTTCATTGCTATCATTTTAAAGACTGTACGAAATTTTGATCACTTTTTATTGAATGTTTTATATTTTTCAAAATGGCAAAAAAGTGCCATTTTTTACTTTGGGAGCTATTTTCCGTTACGGGGTTAAACGCAGTGAAAAACCATTATATTATATTATTTATAGATCGACGATAGCTATTGGGGCAGATTTATCAAGCAGTCTGAAAGTCAGAATATTTCTAGTTGCCCATGGCAACCAATCACAGCTCAGCTTTCATTTCACCAGTGCTCATGAATATTTTAAAGGGGAGCTGTGATTGGTTGCCATGGGCAATTGGAAATATTCTGACTTTCAGACTGCTTGATAAATCTGCCCCAATGTGTTTATGATTTTTACTGTTTATTTATTTTTATATCAGTAATAGGGAGAGGGGGGTGATTTGAATTTTTAGGGATTTTTATAATTTTTTTTAACTTTCTGTCATGGCGACGGAAGCAACGATCCGTGGCGTGGGCTCATCCATCTTTTTGAAGCCGCAGGCAGCTTTTCTGGCGGCGTTCTGTGGGTTAACACCCTTGATCGGTGCTAGCACCGACCACGGATGTTACAGGTAAGCGTTTGCTGCCACACATGTGTGGCACCGATCCGGGCCACACACCGCAAAAAGATAGAACATGCTCTATCTTTCTGTGAGTGTGCAGCCGCGTGCCGCTGTTCTCCGAGGGGTCACCTCCTCTCCTCCACCACACAGCGGTATGCCTGCACGGCAGCCATACTGGATGTAAATGCACCCTAAGTTACAGAAATATTGGACTGGTCAGTAGTGGGGAGGGAGGAAATACCAAAGAAAGTAGCAGAAGAATGAAAAACATTACCGGCGGGTCCCCTAATTAGGAACCCCCGGAATTAAGGAAAACCCATAGTTACAGACAGACCCCTCTGCCCACGTGACCTCTGGTGAAGTTTCTGGATGCTTTACTATAGTCCCAGACTGAATGATCAGCTGTAAGTGCCTGAATGAAGCTTTTGATAATTCTTGGTCCAATTACACCAAAAATTTTGAAACTCCAATTGTCACTGGGGCAAAAAGAAAAAAAATTGTTCTGAACTCCATTATAAAATATACAGTTTCGACTTACATACAAATTCAACTTAAGAACAACCTCCAGACCCATCTTGTATGTAACCCGGGGACTGCCTGTAATTGAAGAAGAGTAGGTACTTAAAAGGTTATTAAAACGATCTTAAGGGGAACCCGTCTTTTACATGACATGTAAAACAGATTTCAATAGACCCTGGCATAATGATTTCAAAAATGCCTTTGTCATGCATCTGGCTCCCTGCCAGCAGTGTGGGAAGGGTAGGAATGTTCAAATTGCTTACGGAGTTGAGGCATAAACAAGGGCAGGAGGAGGCATTGAGGCATTGGAAATTCAGATGCATAACAAAGGCATTTTTATATCAACATTTATTTCAACTATTTGAGCCTGTCATCATATACAAATGACTTCCCTAAAAGATTATTATTTTTTGAAAATAGATACACTGCAAAGGAAGATTCTCCCCCACCCTTTTTTAATCCCACCCTGTGTTTTATGGTGAACTGTAGAAACTTGTTATAACCAAAAAGAAAGAAAGAAAAACTTTCATGTTTCTTTGCAATTTTTATAAGCTCCTTAAGACAACGCTGCAAGGTTGAAAATATCAAGGAAGGAAGGGAAAATAAAATAAAGTCCATAAAAAAATGGCATACAGTCCCAAATTTGTATATTAAACTTATAAGTACTACATATACTATGGGCAATTGAGATTGAGCTTCGTGCTTGCATTTATTTGTATAGTGGTACAAATTCTTTTAAGGTATAGTGTGTATAAGGCATTACAAAGTAAAAAGTATGAGGTGTACTGTATCTAGCTCCCTTTCTGCAAACTTGCAATAACTTAGTGTAATTAAATGCAACTGAATGGGTCACATTTACTTACCCATCCGGAGGAGTTCATAAAAGTGCATTGTCCGACGATAATGCACTGTGCCGCGATTCACTAAGATTGTGTCGCTTCCCTGCTCAGGTCTAACAGAGTTTACCTTCTTCTACCTGGTGCATGCGGGTGCTTGATCTTGCGACAAAATTTGAAAGTTAAATCTTGCGCTCAGTCCGAATCAGTCGGATCATCCGACGGCACGCTCCTGATTTCTGTCACATGAAAACCAGCGCAGCTGCGCCACAATCCGATCATGTGTGACACAATCCCCTGTTAAATACCTGTCGAAACCATGATAGACCGTGCAATCCCCGAAAACGACTGAAAATCTGATGAAAGTGCGTCTGCAGACCCTTAGAGAATAAACCCCAAAATCTTTTCTCTGAATGTGAAAGGGCTAGATTCTCCTGTGAAAATATTTTTGGCATGGAAATCAATTAGATTATCAAACTACAACTACAGCCTTCAAGATTTTACAATAAATTTCTGACAGTGTTACACTCACATACAAATAAAAAAAGCAGGAGTATTGATTGCAATAAGTTTTAAAATAGATAGAATGGAATATGGCATACACACACACACA
Organism: Engystomops pustulosus; assembly: GCA_019512145.1. Classification (NCBI taxonomy): domain Eukaryota; kingdom Metazoa; phylum Chordata; class Amphibia; order Anura; family Leptodactylidae; genus Engystomops; species Engystomops pustulosus. The sequence goes on from CM033642.1 coordinate 164,855,481, forward strand.
CACATTATATATATAACTGTAGAAGGAAATTTTCAGAATACAGTGTATACATTTGTAAATTTATATGCCCCGAATAAAGGTCAAACCTGATTTATGCAAACAATATATAAAAAAGGAGCAGGAAATTCAACTAAATCAACTACTAAGTGAAATAAAGCTCTTAGAACAACAACATAAAAAACCTAAGGCGTCAACAACGCATGAATTATATTGGCTGGACAAAAATTACGGGTATTGATGATTAATGAATAAAGTAAAAACCTAAAGGGGTATTCCCACTAAGACAAGATTCTTAAATAAACACAGGATTCATACATCTCATGAATAGTTTCTCCTCCCTGCCTCCTGCCCTTTCCCCTTGCATTACAAGACAAGCTCACACACAGACACTTCCTTCCGGCAACCAGCATCATGCAGAGACTTACGTTACAAGCTACAGATAAGAAAAGGTCTTTATCCGGGGAAGGGGGGCACTCTGTGTGTGTTTATAGTTCATATGTAGCACAGTTGATAGTGTTTGTTATAGCTCAGACGTAGCAGTGCTGAAGTGTGTGATCGTGTGTTATATGCATCTCATGGATCTCATCATTTTTCATCTCTGATCCGTCTCATCTCTCTTTTTCTTCAGATGCTAGTAGAATGTTCAGAAGCTAAATAAAAGTGTAGATAAAACTGGACCCTGATATTATAAGCACATTGTCAGCAAACAGTATCTCACAGCACTACAAGGATCATGAAGTGTCTGCTAACAGTGTGCCCACCCGCACTCTGGAATCTTACACTGATCATCACTGAGTGATAGGAGCTAAAAAAGAAAGGGGTTAAAATTATCTTTGTTGTGTAAATAACACTATTCTTCATGGGTAATCCCCATTAAAGAAATTAAAGTGCAACAATATACTTTGGGAGATAAAGTTGAAAATTTTGTGTATAATCCAGAAGAAATTGCAACAGCAAAGCAAAATACATAGAAGAATTTATTTAAAAAATTAATCTGCCAGTTCTAAATGTTAACCAAAATCTAATCTTAAATGCTCCAATTAGTGAACATGAAGTATTAAAAACTATAAAGTCTTTCAAAGTGAATAAGGCCCCTGGGCCCAATGAGCTCATCAATGAATATTATAAAACATTAACATCAATACCCTTTTTAATGAATTTGGTATGGATAGGGAAATTCCTAAAGAAATACTTCAAGCTATAATAGTTATACATAAAATCATAAACATCCTAAATTTCCAAATAATTACTGTCCAATATCAATACTAAACTCGAACCTGCAATTTTTGCCACTTTATTAGCTAGAAGAATGAGTAAGTTGATAAGAGATTTGATCCCATTTGATCAAATATATACAGGTTAGGGATGCGACTAGGCACACTATGGGGCATATTTATGAAGAACCATGCAGTCTGTACTGTATGCAGGGAGCACCAGATTCAGGATTTCTGGCACCCATTCTTCATGAATCTGGCGTTCCCTGCAGTGCCCGACAGAGTGCACCACTTTTTTTTGGTGCACCTTTAACATAGGGCTTTCAACACAATTCTGTTTGACTTTACATGTTAAATCTGGCGCTTGGTCCAACCGAGCACCAGAATGCCCCTTGATTCCTGTCGCATGAAGACTAGTGCGCAGGCACTTCTTTAATACATGTGCATGCAACATTAGAAATAACCTGCAAAGTCCAACAGAATACTGGCGCAAGGGCCCTTGGCCCCTATATATTTAATCCAGCTTGCAAATTAAATGGGAAGCCCTAGTGCATTTCTGTCATGGAATACTGAAAAGGCATTCAACAGGGTGCACTGGAGCTTTCATGAGCAATTCTGACTAAATTTGCATTTAGGAATCGCTTTTTGCAGTCAATTATTTTCCTATATGAATTCTCTACTGCACTAGGGGTTCTGGGAAATAATAATCTCTATTTAAATAAAGCCATCAAATTCTGTGCTTTGTGCTTTACAAATCGTAGGGGACATATACACATATAATAATACATTACAGAGTACAGACAGACATATGGAACAATAGGAGTGAGGGCCCTGCTTACATTCTATGAATATGCAAAGAAGTTTTCCAGCATGGGCCAAGGAAAACCCCACCTCTGTTGCCACCTTGTAGTGGTGCACAGGCAGTGAGAATGGATGGAATAGTGGGGACTGGGACAGAAACTCAAAAATAAGCTCGTAAGCTAATGGTATGATATCATGCACTTATTCCTATTCTTCAATCTCTAATATAATGAATTTCTTTAATACTTACTCACAAGTCTCTTATTATAAATACATCAAGGTAATTGACCTTAGTTGATTTTATTTGGAAGAAAAGGCACCCGAGAATTAGCTATAGTTGGGACAGGAGTTCATTCCATTTTTGGTTGGCATTATTACTAGAGCTGATTACAGAATCATGGAGATCAGAAAAATAAAAAAAAAAATTGGGAATGTTAACAAAAAAATAAGAAATTGAGGAAAATCAACAAAAGCCCTTTTATTTAACCACATACACATGCTTGGGAAAATAGATGTAAATTCTAAGAAAATAGAAACCACTTATTACAGAGCCTTGCAATGTACCATAAAAATGTATCTAAAAGTAAATAAAAGACAAATTAAATCAACAGTGTAAATACACTCACCGGCCACTTTATTAAGTACACCATGCTAGTAACGGGTTGGACCCCCTTTAGCCTTCAGAACTGCCTCAATTCTTCGTGGCATAGATTCAACAAGGTGCTGGAAGCATTCCTCAGAGATTTTGGTCCATATTGACATGATGGCATCACACAGTTGCCACAGATTTGTCTGCTGCACATCCATGATGCGAATCTCCTGTTCCACCACATCCCAAAGATGCTCTATTGGATTGAGATCTGGTGACTGTGGAGGCCATTTGAGTACAGTGAACTCATTGTCATGTTCAAGAAACCAGTCTGAGATGATTCCAGCTTTATGACATGGCGTATTATCCTGCTGAAAGTAGCCATCAGATGTTGGGTACATTGTGGTCATAAAGGGGTGGACATGGTCAGCAACAATACTCAGGTAGGCTGTGGCGTTGCAACGATGCTCAATTGGACCAAGGGGCCCAAAGAGTGCCAAGAAAATATTCCCCACACCATGACTTCAGCAAATTTTTATTACATTTTTATTTTATTTGTCCCACTATGAGACATGAACAAGCAATCATTCGGAGCATGCTCGACCGCAGGTGTTGCACTGGCATGTCAGCTGTAAGAAATAGCTGACACCTTATGTTTCCTGATGCCATTTCAGCTCCAGTGATGAGATGAACTAGCATCAGCTCCATGACGTACTGTTACTGCATGGAGTGCTAAATTACAGCACTCCAAGCAGTAATAGTGCAACCTGGTCTCACAGAATGTAATGATTTAGACTGAAGTTGTGGGTCAAGTTGCAGGTAATATTAGTTCCACACATCGTAGATTATGATGCAGAAAAGAGGAGAGAAAGTTCGATGTGTATATGGAAAAATGTAATATTTTATTGATTTTACAAATTTAAGTATACAGTACATAAGAGGAGTTAAAAACACTTAAAAGAGCCAGACACAGCTGGACACAGTTGAAACAGACACACTCCCCGGCCGGAATAATAAATTGCAAGTTAACAAACGAAATGTACCCACTAGATGACAGCTTGACATGTAAAGAGTACAAAGATATGAATAAATAGAAGGCTGTCATATAATATATGTTAAGTGTAAAGGCAGGATAACTGCAAATAAGTTAGAAGGTTTCTGGATGCTTTACTATAGTCCCAGACTGCAATGATCAGCTGTAAGATGCCTGTAATGAAGCTTTATTGATAATTCTTGGTCCAATTACACCAAAAATTTTGAAACTCCAATTGTCACTGGGGCAAAAGAAAAAAAATTGTCTAGAACTTCCATTATAAAATATACAGTTTCGACTTACATACAAATTCAACTTAAGAACAAACCTCCAGACCCTATCTTGTATGTAACCCGGGGACTGCCTGTAATTTGAAGATGTAGGTACTAAATAGGTTCTTACACTATCTTTAAGGGGAACCCGTCTTTTACATGACATGTAAAACAGATAGAGTTAAAACACTTAAAGAGCCAGACACAGCTGGACAACAGTTGAAACAGACACACTCCCCGGCCGGAATAATAAATTGCATTAACAAACGATATGTACCCACTAGAGCAGCTTGACATGTAAAAGTACAAGATATGAATAAATAGAAGGCTGTCATATAATATATGTAGTGTAAAGGCAGTATAACTGCAAATAAGTTAGAAGGTAACATTACCGTTGAATCACAAGTGACCAAGAGCCAGGGAGGAGATGGAGCGACCCCACGCGTATCGTCTGTAGGACAGGCTTCCTCAGGGATAAAATTAAAGGATTAAAAGAGGCACTCGATCCCTTTGTCCACTTCGGATATGCCTATCAGACTCATTTTAGGGCACTCAGTGTCTTCACTTCAGATCTTTGCACGGTGTTACGTTTTTTCATACTCGGTGTCAACCGTCTTATATGATGCGACGCTTTATTTTTTAATATATATATGTCTTCTCTGTATTCATTAGGGACTAAGGTGGTATAACAGGACTTTTAAAAGTAGATCTATATATGTGCTTACACACTGCCCTACGGCATCATTATACTTACTGTGCGCTTTATCACTAGGTAACTTTGTTCTCATGACAACGACATCACATGTTTCACTTCCGGTTTGGCTCTATGCGCAAGGTATATATTACCGGAACACTTTCTTCTCTCTTCCGGTCGGGTGGAATGCAAGTGACACCAATACGCGCCAGGCGCTTTCCACCAGGTCACACTGAAACAGTTTCTATAGTTTTACTTTTTTTACAGGTACTTACAAAAGCGTCTGCACTTTTAACATAGGACTTTTAATAACAACTCTTGCTTATGGGTTGACTGGTGTGGCGGCCCTATATTTGGTGGATGACGACACATCCGCCCTGCCATTCCACCTGAGCTGCAGTCAGTATAAAAAGGCACACGAGCGGTGGATATTTATCCCCTGAGGAAGCCTGTCCTACAGCGACGCGTGGGGTCGCTCCATCTCCTCCTGCTCTTGGTCACTTGTGATTCAACGGTAATGTTACCTTCTAACTTATTTGCAGTTATACTGCCTTTACACTACATATATTATATGACAGCCTTCTATTTATTCATTATCTTTGTACTCTTTACATGTCAAGCTGTCATCTAGTGGGTACATTTCGTTTGTTAACTTGCAATTTATTATTCCGGCCGGGGAGTGTGTCTGTTTCAACTGTGTCCAGCTGTGTCTGGCTTTTAATGTTTTTAAACTCCGTCTTATGTACTGTATACTTAATTTTGTAAAATCAATAAAATATTAATTTTTCCATATCACATCGAACTTTCTCTCTCTCTCTTTCTGCTCATAATCTACGATGTGTGGAACTAATATTCACCTGCACTGACCCCACAACTTCAGTCTAAATCATTACATTCTGTAGAACCAGTTGCACTATACTGCTTGGAGTGCTGTATTTAGCCCTCCATGCAGTAACAGTACGTATGGATCTGATGCTAGTTCTCTCATCACTGGAGCTGAAATGGCATCAGGAAACATAAGGTTGCAGCTATTTCTTACAGCTGACAGCCAGTTGCAACCCCTGCGGTCGAGCATGCTCCGATGATTGCGTGTTCATGTCTCATAGTGGACAAATAAATAAAAATGTAATAAAATTTGCTGAACCTCTTATGTACTGTATACTTAAATTTGTAAAATCAATAAAATATTAAATTTTTCCATATACACATCGAACTTTCTCTCCTCTTTTCTGCAACAGAATGTAATGATATCAATAACTGTTTAAATATAGACAATGTCTCACTGGAAAAACGGATAACTCAGATAAAACTTGGAAGGGACAAGCCAATTAAAAGTTAGCCATTGGGGAAAAGTATTAAATAATCTATCCGTTTCCTTATCTTATCACTAGGTGTCGTGCAAGTACAGCAGTAACACCTATCATATATGGAGCATTTAGTCAGTAGGAGATAATAATAATAATAATTCTTTATTTATATAGATTTATACAGATTACGCAGCGATGCACAAAGCATGACAAATTGGTCCCTGTCCCAATGGGGCTCACAATCTAAACAACCTAACAGTATGTTTTGGAGTGTGGAAGGAAACCGGAGTACCCGGAGGAAACCCACGCAAACACGGAGAGAACATAATAACTCTTATATAGTAGAGACGAGGGTTAATGAGAACACCAGCCTCTCTAGAAACTTTGTGATAAAAATGTCTCTTATTCCACTAGCCACCTACAACATATACTAAATCTCTCACATACATGGGCATAAAATGTGTGTCAACTCAATTGTCTCCCATGGATAAGAGTTTAATGTTTTTAGGTGTGCGTTTAGTATCTCATTGGTATGTGCATCATACTCCTATTGCTGTACACTGAGACATTTACGCTCACTATCAAATCAGTGGGTGCTCAATACATATATGCGTCCACATTTGATAGACGTGATATATAGTCAGCTGTACATATATATAACTCCATGTACATCATCATCAAGTGCATCATTATTCTCAAATGCACGATTGCCCTGTTGAGTGAATGCACACTTTGTTACTATGCACACTGTCTCATCTCAATTCACGTAGCTGTTACATGCACACTTTGGGGGATATTTATCAGGAACTCTGCGCCCTGAAATAATCGCAAATGCTAGCTTATTGCTAGCTTTTGCGATTATTTGCCTCGATCGCCGGCTGTGTCTTTTTCTACGCCAGGCCCTGCAGAAGCCTCTTGATGTATTGGGGCAGGGCTATACGCTGCGGGGCGGGGTTATACGCTGGTGCACGAGCGTCAGCGTATGATAAATATGCCCCTTTGTTACTATGCACACTGGGGCACATTTACTAAGGGTCCATGAACCGCATTTTCGTCAGGTTTCCCAACTTTTTCAGTTTTGCGCCGCATTTAACTGGGGTTTTTGGCGCACACAATCAGACTTTCATGCAACACAAATCGGGGGCGTGGCCGTCAGACAACCCGACTGATTCGGACAAAGCGCAGGATTTTACATTACAAAATTGTGCTGCAAGCCATGCACTTACATGCACCGGGAAAAAGATGGTGAACTCCGGCGGACCTGAGTGGAGAAACACATGCAGGTAATTGGACGCACGATCTTAGTGTATCGCAGCAGTTACGAATCCTCGTGGGACAATGCACCTCGGGGATTGCGACAGGACGGTAAGTAAATGTGCCCCACTGTCTCTGTCTCATCTCACTTGCACACTTTGTTACTATGCACACTGGCTCTGTCTCATCTCAACGCTTTTCCCCCACATATTTATTGGGTTCATCAGGAGAGTTTAGGACATATAATGTATGATAGATAGGTCATGCTAACAAAATAATAAAAAGAACGTCGGTGCCCTGATGGTGGCGCCAGCGGTGAAATAGTCAGCCGCCTGACAGCTCTGGCAAAGCACAAAACACCCGAGCTTACAGTCTCTTTATACTTAAAAACGGAATCCTTGGAGATTCCGAAATGCATTGTGTAACCGAGACACCAATAAACAATTATGTTGTGAAGATCTCCCCGAATCACTTTTGACTACCAGTGTGCGCCGCAGTGACAACAACCCTATCACCCAATGCACTTGATCCAGATCGGTGTGGCTACTGCGTTCTGACAATCCTGTCAACGGGCAGCACCAAATAGGCACTTCACTCAAGTTTCCCACTAGTGTTAAGCCTGGTATTAGCACAACTCTGTCCAGTGAGCGTTATTCTAACCACCTCACCCAAACATGTCCACTTTCTACAAAATACTACTCTATGAGCGCTCTCTGGTCTCTCCTTGTCCACCTTTTCTATATACATATAAAATATTTCCAAGCCCAGAGATGGCCTTGCTAAATATAGGAATAGTAGTAATACATTAAAAATAAAATTATATGGGCAGTAATTAAAATGTTTGCAGTCACAAGGTCAGAAATACATGTAGCTTCTAAGTGGAATGAATTAGCATCCCTAAATGTGAGGCTATAATTTAAAGATTAGACACTGTATGAATTTATAAAAATAATCTGACCGGAGCTCCTTTTAAGTCTTTTCAATGTTCTTTGACAAATCCACAGTATCGTTCCACTCTCACTCCTTAGGAACTTCTCTGTTGTAGCTCCACACAAATAGGCATCAAGATGAGAATAGACTACTGTTCAGACGATTCAGCTGCACTTTCCTATATCTCGTAACCACTCAAGCAATTACGGGGCTACTGTAGAAAAGATTTAGGCAGCAATAGTGTAGTATGTCCAACCAAGTAAAAATTTATTCAGATAAAAACATACAAAACCAAAGTAAAAATGTGCATATAAAAATCGACCATGCGGACGCCAGTCTCGCTAGTTCGCCCGACCCAGGGTTTCGCTACCACGGCTTCTTCCGGGGCGTTGCTGGCTATTGTCCTCAGGGCCGGTTCTAGACAAAGTGGGGCCCCAAAGTAAAACTATTTTATGACCAGTCACAGTCAGTAAGGGACCCCCCCTCCCCCCAGTATGGTAAAACAAACTGTAATTTTGGAGAATTTTATAGGAGATAGATAGATGATAAGGAGATTGATGGGCAGCATGGTGGCTCAGTGGTTAGCACTACAGCCTTGCAGCGCTGGTCAACATCTGCAAAGAGTTTTTATGTTCTCTCTGTGTCTGAGTGGGTTTCCTCCGGGTCCTCCGGTTTCCTCCCACACTCCAAAAAATTACTGGTAGGTTGATTAGACTGTGAGGCCCATTGGGGAGAGGGACCGATATTTTCTCAAACCAGACACTTGCCCCATTTTCAAAATTGCATCAAAGAGTTTATAGACAAAGGCGCTTTCATGCAACTTTGATTCGAACTGATACATTTTACAAAAAATACTTAAAATTTGACTTTGATGGCAACAAATGTGCTCCAAACAGAAAATATTTACCTTCACATCTCCTACATGTAATAGATGGAAATGTGTAGAGTTCAAATGTCCCACATTGATCTATTCACATTAATAAATCCACATAATATCACTAAAACTGTAATAACTAGATATCTTTTTTCAGCTAGAAATTTTTACACAGTCACAACCTGCAAAATATATTAATAAAACAGAATAAAAAATAAAGGCGCCATAAAACCTATAGAATTTTGAAAGCAGAGAACCAGGCCATGCATTTGGCAATTAACATTCAAAATTTCCTCTAAAATATGTACAAATCCAGAATACTTATATAAAGAAAATCTACTTTCCTAAAACAGTAAGTTGTGAGGAGATCATACATACCCCACACCAATATACAGTATTCACCAAAATATGCAGCAAATGGAACTGCAGAAAATGCACACAGATATATAGTATCATTGTATGTTCCTTACACAATGGTCACCCAAATAAATAACTATATATCCATTAACCAAGCTAATGCGATAATAAAGTCACGTTTAGATTTGCGCCATTGTACCCTCCGCGCTTCATAAGAATATGAGTGAGAACGTCATAACATAGGTGTAAGTAATGGAGGATGGTGAGAAATAAAAACTTTATTCCAGAACATGTGTGTGGTTTTGGTGTTACATATAACTTTATGGACATGTTCTGGGTCGCGGTGTTAATATATAATAGCGACATCAGGCGAAGATGATCGAATGTGCATCATATCAGTCAATTTTCCCAACAAAATAAACTATCACAAAGTAAAAGGGAATAAGAGAGAAAGTGTGTTCTCAGATAGTTCTGGATGGAGAAGGGTTAAAAACATAAACATTAGTTGATATTATTCCTTCTCAAAATGTAGTAACATATAAAGTGAATATTTCCATTATCTGTAAGGTGCAGCAGCTCCTGTGTCCACCAAATGCTCCCTGCAGTCTGATGGCTAACAATCTGGAGGGGGATACATTTCAGAGGGCTGTACCTCTGGCTCTGTGACACATAGAACCTCACTTCTTTTTTCTTATGGAAGAAGAGAGTCTCCTCTTTTATATGAATCTAAATTTGTGATACTAAGTTTTAGGAAAATGGAAATAATAACTGTTGAACTGCCATTGGGAGTGATTTTTATATATAAAAACGGCACCTGATATTCTCATTTTAAACCTGAATATCTCTGGATCCATGGCACCTAGAAACAAAAATCAAGATTCATTTGAAAGAAGAGATTCTGGGCAATTGCCACCTTTGCCTACCCATAGCGCCGGCTCTGATTGTCCTTCGGGTCTATTTTATATCAACCTTAAGACCCAGTTACATTCCTTTATTTTAGTAAAAACATTTTTGTATAACATCCTATTTGACAACAATTGTGCACATACATAATAGTATATATACATATCTAAAACGAACAAACGTTCTACCAGGATGAGAAAATTACATTAATCTATCTCCTATTTTAACACACCTTTCACTAATTTACTATGGCTCGGGATGTTCCGTCACCTCCTATGTGTTGTAAACACACCCCCTACGATCTCCTTCATTCACAATTCCTCTGGTTCTACTGTCTCTTCCAATCCACATTGAGGCAGGAGGCATGAATGTCCCAATCACACCCTCTGTATGACGCCACACGTCACTCATCACTGGAAACCAATCATCGAGGTGCGCTCACAGTCGAGGCGCTACCAGAGCGAGACGCTCAATCTCTCCCTACTCATTTCCTCGGACCCAATGTATCCAATGAGCCAACGTACTGTTTGAATGATTAATAATATAGGAAAGACTATTTTTTGTACCCTATCTGTACAGTTGTTTACAAACTAATTGCTCCAAACAGGGGGTCACTATCTCAATTTTTTTATCGCCCATATCGGCTCAAGTAACGATTCCACATAACCGCATGTCATATAGAGGGACGCAGGTACATCATCAGTACGTTGATCAATGTGAATTATCGCCATGTAAAGTCACCCAAATCAGTTTGTATATATATAACATTTATACTGTATCACACGATAGATCCGACCATCTTTTCTCTTTTTAGATATACGGCGCTCTTGCAGCTATTAATGTTAAATGGTACAATTTCTAGTGCATACTCCCAAATGTGTACATATCTATAAATATTAAATCAATAAATTATTCCCCTCTTCATATTCAAAAACTATTCTATGGCTTGTACATCCTTTTCGTATCCTCACCCCTATATATTTGTATAAATCCTTCCCATGATCCCCAAACCCTGTCATCCCTATTCTATATGCTTAGAGTAACCATTATAATTAAATACTAATCCTCCAATAAACATTTTAACTCAAAATCGATATTTAATCCGCCCGGTGTCAAAGTATCTAATTTATATATCCACTGACCCTCCTTCCGACTTAGTTTTACATTCATTTGCTCCCCCCGCCAATGTGTTTTTACCTTTTCTACTGCTATAAAACGCAGACCACTAGGGTCTGAATTATGTACCTTTTTAATGTGTGCAGAGACACTATGGCTAGTGACCCCTTTCCTAATATTTCGACAGTGTTCTGCAATTCGGGTCTTGATCTTCCTGCCCGTTCTCCCTACATACCCCAAATTACAAGGACACATTAGAATGTACACTCACCGGCCACTTTATTAGGTACACCTGTCCAAATGCTCGTTAACACTTAATTTCTAATCAGCCAATCACATGGCGGCAACTCAGTGCATTTAGGCATGTAGACATGGTCAAGACAATCTCCTGTCTCGAATAACGAGTACCCGAGCATTTTAGTGTTCGCTCATCTCTATTGACAACCCTTTTAAATCAAAACAGTACATAAAAACATAACATTATGATTAAAAAACAAACAAACAAGGCAAGTATTGTATATACAATAAGGAACATGTTTCATGATAGAACATAATTTGAAAGAACACACTAATATTGATAGATTACGTCTTGTCTCTTATTCAGACCTCCGGGGACTCATGTCTGCAATGTAAAAATCTTATAGGAGATTAAAGGGGACGATTGGAAGTAAGGTGAATTTTTATATGTAAAAAGCAGGTTTTGTCCACCTACCACTTCTTCCGCAGTGGAGTCCTTCATTACCACGGTGACGAGGGACATAGAGGCTTAGAATTAAGAGCTACGGATTTAGTATAGGGTTGAATTTTAACCTGTTCTCCACTAATAAGAATGATGTCTAAATAGTGTGTTTGTTGGCTAGACAATTCAAAAGTGAACTTGAGGTTCATATCATTGTTATTGATATACTTGGAGAAATCTCCTGCCTCAGACTCCGTTCCCTCCCACACCAGGAGGAGGTCATCAATATAACGACCATAGCACCTGATGTGGGAGAAGAAGGGGTTATGAGAGGCAAAGAGAAATTGTTCCTCCCAGATGGCCATATAGATATTGGCCAGCGATGGGGAGCATTTGCCCCCCATCGCTGCCCCGCACCTCTGAATATAAAATTCCCCATCAAAAGAGAAGTAATTATTTTGTAACAGGAATTGTACTGCAAGAACGAGAAACTCCTTGGTTGCATCTGAATAGGTGTATACTTTCATTGAGCGGTTTTGTATGCTGATTCCATATTTTAAGAAGTTTCTAAATAAATTTGAACTTTTAAATATCCACGTGGGTTCCGTTTGAAGCTGGATTTTTCCTTTTCTTCCGTTTATTAAGAAGTGTTACATGATTATCTGATAGCTGCATAGAACTGAGGTTGAAAATACCCGATCTATCTAAATTTCCTTTGATCTTTTTATTTCTGTCCTGTTTTCTCTTTCTCCTTCCCCCTCGTCTAATTTTCTTTTTGCCATTCTCGTTTTGTCTATATGTCCATTTCCAATCTTCTGGTGGGGAAAATTTTGTTTATTCTGGTTTGGACTACCTCCGTGTGTTAGCAGTGGGTCGAATCGCTTTTGGAGGTTCAAACCCAACCCACGTGGTTCTACATACTGCTGATGTCTGCTGTCCTCGGAAGGGGGATCTCCCTATATTTTGCTGTCTGGGTGTGTGATTTTCATATTGGGGATTTTTTTGGTAATGAATGTACCTGTCATATCTGTTGTTACGGTAACCCTCATTCCAAAATCTCCTTATATCGTCCTGGTAGTATCCGTTGTCCCTACTGTCGTCCTGGTAGTGTCTTTTCCTTCCATTACTCCTAAATACCATGGGGCCCCTATCATTGGTACCCCTATATCTACCTCAATCATACCGGGGAACCTGGTCCTGGTATTCTCTTCCCTTATATATATATTTGTTGCTACTCTTTCCCTTTTAATAGAATTTCCTCCGTCTCCATAGTGGACATTTTCCCTTTCCACTCTGGGATTTTTCTCATCAATACCCCTATTTGTGTTTCCTTCTACATCTACATTGTTCCTTTTGTTCCATCTATACACATTGTTTTCGGCATAATCCTTCTTAATTTTGTTTCTTAATTTTCCTAGTTTTTACTTCTTGTTCCGCTCTCTTTATATTTTTTTGGCACATGTTAGTTAATTCCTCATTGTCTTCTAATCTTTTAAAGGGTTCCAATTTCATTTTGTAGTCTTCTATGTTTTTGTTGAGAATTTCTAATTTCCTTTTTCTAACTTCTATTATAAATTGTATAACATTGAACGAGCATTGGTTTAATATTTTCTCCCAGGCTCTATGTTTGTGTATATCATTCACATCAGTATTTAACGTCAATTGCCACCGTAAAACCTTCGGGGATCATTTCCTCCTTAAGGAAGTTCTCCAGGGACTCAATGTCCCATAATGTGTTTAGTTCCCTGATCATCAGGAATTCTTAAAGTTACTCTCTAGATCATCTGTCTGAAGACTAGATTCTATTTGGTTTTAAAAAAAATTTGGGAACTCTGAGAGATCCGCTTTACAAAAATCAAACACATCCATATCTCTGGCTTCCAACAATTATAAAAATATACAGTGCTATATATTTTCCCCGAGATGATAATGTATTAATTTTACAGATCTAAGGGGAAAAATGGGATTTCCTTAAGGATATTATAAAATTAATAAAGTCAATATCCCTTAGGTGAGCAAAAGATAAGAGAATATATCAAAAAAGATAGATATATATATAATTACGACTCATCATTGGGACTGGGATATCTTTATTTCCTGATAATGTAATCTGTGTTATTTGTTGATGTTAGTGCTGAAAATGTCTTAAATATGTTAAATGTTTGCATTGTAATAAAACAATTAAAATTTTAAGAAAATACATTATTTGGTATCAATATACCAAGTTATACTGAATATGTTGACAAAATATTCAATTATAAATCAGTATACAAAAGAAAATTAAAATCCTAGTACTGAATTCAGGGATAATAGTGTTAAATGTATTAATGTTAACATTTTGTAGACATTGACGAATGCAGCATAAACAAAGGTGGATGCAAATTTGGTTGTACCAATGTTCCAGCGGGGTTTGAATGTACCTGTCCTACTGGCTATAAACTACATTGGAACAGGAAAGACTGTATCGGTAAGTGATATGTAAATAATCAATGAGAGAAGAATTAGAATAAGATATCAATTAGATAACTATAATGCAGCAGATGTTTACACTTGCACCATGCTGGATAGGATTTAAAGAGTTTCCATACACATGGTGAACAAAAAACTTCTGAGTTGTATAATGCCAGTTATAATTGAAGACATTTAGCAATGATTCCACTACTTGTGACCTTAGCCTTACAAAGAGCCATGTAATATAACATAGAATTACTTTAAAATAATCGTCCATCAAAATCTAGCATAATAAACCAGGGTCACTTATTCATAGATCTATTATTTTTGTTACCCTTCCTTCTAAAATCCACTTTTAAAATGATGCTAATTAGTCAGAAGGGTTCCTGGGGTTTTTAGCAGAGCCTCTCAATGCTGCAGCTTAACTGGCTGCTACACTATTCTCCGCCTCCCCCTCTTCTCTCTTTGCACTTTACCCCTCCCTCTCCTGCAGCACTTCACCCCTTCCTCACCTGCAGCAGAGAAAGTTCCAGCACACAGTGGGAGAGGGAAGTGTTCCTTGCACACTATAACAGCCTATGAATCTGCAACACGGAAAGTTCTGGCAACACCCCAGGAGACCTTCATTAGCATAATTTTACGTTGGTTTTCGAAGAAAGGTAGCAATGGTTAACAAATATAAGAAGGTAACCACAGTCACAACGTCTGGATTTAAGTAAGTGTTTATGATGCTTCGTTTAAAGATATGTTTCCTTTAAAAGCATTGTAGATTATGTAGAGTTTATATTTTTTCTATTCAGAGTTGATAAAGTGTGCATCTTCTGGACCACCATCTCATTCTTCTTTGGCTTGCAGTCGCAATGGAAAGAAAGATACCTGCTCTCTCACCTGTAGTTCAAAGACGTTGCTACATTCAGGTATTTGACTTATTGTTTCAATGAAGTATGTTTTAAGAATTTTCAGCCAAATTTAATAAACTTATTTATGACATTATCTCTATTTAGAAAAAAATGAAGACTTTCATTTTTTACACTGTAAATTAAGGGGGAGATTTATTATACGTTTCTGGGGTAAAACTGTTCTAGTTGCCTTTGGAAACGAATCAGAACTTAGCTTTGAATTTATAAACAGCAGTGGGAAAATTAAATGAAATGATCTCTGATTGGTTACCATGGGCACTTAGAACAGTTCTGCTCTAAGAGACTTCTGATAAATCTCCTCCTAAGACTTTAATAATCCCCCACTACCTGTTCTGTACATATTTTCAACAGTTATTTCCTTGTTATCAGAGGCAGAATAACAGTGAAAGATCATTTCTGTATTATATGCTCATTTGGCCGTTCACAGTAATCGACTCATGACATCCCATGAATCCAGTAAACAAGCAAGGTCCATGTGACTGTCATAAAACAAATCTGTAATTGTTGTTAACAGCAGTTTAGGCAAGATAGTAGTATACATAATCATATACGTGAAATAGAATTTTAAAAAATCTACAATCAAGATAAAAAAAACAGGATTCAAATATAATGTTTTGCAATTTCACTCAAATTGAAAATGAAAAATGCATAGCTGATAAAATCCCTTTTAAGGAAATCTACACCTCACCTCAGTGTCACTCCCTCCGATGTCACCGTCACCTGTAATATCAGAATCAAAAGTCCTGTGTCACTGTCATCTGTAATCTCAGCGTTTGGTCCTGCATCACCATCAACTGTTGTTACAATGTCACTGTCACCAGTTATGTCAGTGTCACAACCACATATTATCGTACGGCACCGCTGTGTCACTTCTCATTAGGATAAGTTAGTTACTGTATTTTTTGGTGTAAAAGGCAAACAAAAAATCCTTTGATTTTCTCAGAAATCAAAGGTGTGCCTTATAGTCCAGTGCGCCTTATATATGAACCGTACTTACACACAACAGCTGCCTTGTGCACAGGTCTGCCACCTGCTGGTAAATCAGGTGCGCCTTATAATCCGGTGCACCTTATATATGAACCTAGACATTTTAGGAGGCACTTATTGATGGTGCATCTTATAATCCGGTGTGCCTTATAGTCCAAAAAATACAGTAGTTAGTAAGTGTTCACAAAAACAAAAAATTACAAAACAAAAAACACAAAAAAATAAAAAAGTGTATCTGTTTTACTTTAGTATCGTCATCTGTGAGTTTTTATCTAAAAGGGATGATTTAGTGGCATAATTGTTATTGCTCTAAAAAACACACACACACAATAATGACAAAGCGATTGTATACTGCCGAGGAGGCTTTTGCAATGTTGTTTAACCCTTTCACGACCCGTGACGTAATAGCACGTCACGGGTCGGCCGTGGGTGCATGGAGAGGGCTCACGCGCTGAGCCCTCTCCATAGCCGGTAAGTCTTTGCTGCATATTGCAACAAAGGCTTACCGGTAACACCCGCGTTCGGTGCTAGCACCGATCGCGGGTGTTTTCACCTCGATCACCGCCGGCAATGCTGCCGGTGGCTTCAAAGACAGAAATGTGGCAAAGGCACTTCTTAAATTGTAAATGTGCCCCATTATCTTGATTTGTTACAGGCATGGTTGGGAAAAATTGGCGCTCAATGGGTTCATCTGAAAATGGGAAACAGTTTGGTTTTGGTACACAGACTTGAAACCAGACACTAACCACATTAAAAACCAATGAGGACACAAATTTCAGCACCCAAAAATGGCTGTAAAATGGGAAAAAAGGGCTAGAGGGCTAAAAGTGGTGGGAATTACTGTGCAATTAATGCACAGAAATGATTAATGCAATTAATGCACAGAAATGCACAATTAAATAGAGGCAATGAGAAAACCACAAACCCTTCCTCTCAAAGCGGTTACAGGCGTTCTGAGTGTTCAGACCCAGTTATTCTCACAGCGTTAAAAGAAACAATTGGAAAACCATTTAAAGTTGCCCTTGGTGTTCAGGCACTGGATGTCCATGTTGCCGGTAGATGGCTGCATCCTCTTTTCTGCGTGAACACTTGCTCTGACCACATACTAGCCACAGGGGAGAGCAGCACATGTCCAATTTTCCTACACAGAAATTGAACGGGAGGACCAATCCTTCAGTACCAGGAGATGTATGTTCAGATAATCTGCTGCCTTGCTAATCACAATTGAGAAAAATTGAACATTACAAGTTTGTGTATTTGGCCAGGTATCTTTGGACTACCAGGTTCAGCATGTGTGAAAGTGAGGGGACTTGCATGAACCAGGTACGTCCCAAGCTGCAACAAGTCTTTCGTTGCATGCAACCTTACAGGACTTGATGTTCAATGGCAGCAACCACTCATCTGTGTGCTCCTGTATCTCAGTTCACAGTATGGTCTTTCATTCAAAAGGAAGACTTTCAGCATAATGCGTGACAGAGATTGCAATGCGATCTAAATGCTGCATTTGGTTGAAATAAAGCACTCTTTTTATGTTAAAACATCTCAATGCTGTGCTGCGGTCTTCTTTCCTATTATTATTTCCATGACTTTTGACTGAGATGGCTTTGCTGTTTTGAATGGGGGAGAGATGGAGGGCTCTGCAATTTCAACAGAGGTTGTGCATGGTGAAGATTATCCCATGGAAGTTGAGGAACTGTATGCCATGTAATTTACCAATGCCTCAACTTTGTGTGGCCTACAGGGCCAACCAGTATACATTTTTCACCCTGGCACCTGCTTGTAACCGAGGAACTTGCAGCATCCAGATTTGTTACACCTCCTCTCCCGTAGCACCAGCTCCATAAGCACCACCAACTGCAGAAACAGCATCACCACGGCCACATCCTTGTCCCTTAATTAGTGCTTTTCTTATTTTTAAATCCTACAGTAACATTTGAAAATTTAGGTGAAATAACTACACTACACTACAGCACTACAGTCTAGTATTGTATGGCACTGCAAACTATAATGCAACAGCACCTTTAAGAATTTGGTGGAACTGCAAACTATGTAGTGACAGCACCTACTGTATAAGATTTTGATGGGACTGCAAACTATAATACAACAGCACCTTTCACATTTTAATGGAACAGCAAACTATACAGCAATGGTACCTTTATTGTCTTTCTCAACAATAAACTTGAGTGGGCAGAGAACATAAATGCACTTCACAGGCAGGGTCAGAGCAGGCTATTCCTGCTGAGGAGGCTGAGGACATTTGAAGTGCAGGGGGCCTTCAAATCTGTAGTGGCATCAGCCATCTTCTTTGGTGTAGTCTGTTGGGGAAGCAGCATCTCAGGTAGTGACTGGACAAACTCATTAGGAAAGCCAGCTCTGTCCTGGGGGGTCCTTTTGACACAGTACAGGTGGTAGCTGAGAGGAGGATACTGTGTAAGCTGAAATCTATTCAGAATAGCTCCCACCCCATGTGTGAGACTGTGGTGGTACCTTCAGTGACCCACTTCTTCACCCCAAGTGTGAAAGAGAGCTTTATCGGATTTCATTCCTCCTTGCTGAGATCAGGTTGTTCTACAAACAAGGCCCAAACAGAAGTACGTAAGCTGTGCTCACCTCCTTACAAGTCGCTGCAGGTTGCATCCACCAAACTGACGATCATTGCTTGTCTTTTTATTTCTTTTTTTATTTATATAACAATGGTACCTTTAAGATTTTGATGGAACTGCAAACTATGCAGTGACAGCACCTTAAAGATTTTGATGGCAATCCAAACAATAATGGGATAGCACCTTTAAGATTTTGATGGAACTGCAAACTATAATGCAACAGTACCTTTAACTTTTTGATGAAATAGCAAACTATATATCAAAAGTACCTTTAACCCCGTAGTAGTACGGCGCATGTCGGGTGCCGGTGCATGGAGAGGGCTCACGGGCTGAGCCCTCTCCATAGCCGCTAAGTCTTTGCCCGTTTGGAGCCGGTAAGTCTTTGCCGGTTTGGACACTAGTGGTTTGGCCACTAGTGTCTTGGAAAAGGTGGATGGTGCTGAGTGCCCTAATTTCGATTCACTGTCTCGTTTTAACCCTTTAATTACAATGTGCGATTCGCAGAATTTCACCAATTTCACTGCATTTGGAATTTTTTTTCCGCTTCCAAGTAAATGACATGGAATATTAAATACCGTCACAATGAAGTGCAATTTGTTACACAGAAAACAAGCTGTCACACAGCTCTTTACGTGTAAAATAAGAAAGTTATAGATTTTTTTTATCATTCAAGGCTATATTGAATATGCTGAAACATATAACAGAGAATTATGAATTAACTGCCTTTAGGCCATTCGTAAATAACTAACAAACTGTTTGATTTGCAGGTGTAAACAGGACAAAAGTCATAGAGGTTGCAATAAGAGTATACCGCAATCATAACGAAGTATATGTATTACAGGGTTTTAGTCACTGAGGTGACATAAAATGTAGCAGATACATATCAAGTATGGAAGAGAGAGAAGACGTAGGCGGTAAAATGAGAGGGTAAAAACATTAGGTAGGTGGGTAGAGGTGAGGGGAGGAGAGGGCGGGAGGTACTTGAGGACTGACTGGGGGAGTGCAGAAGGTGGGTAATGTATTTCTTCCACTGCACCACCTCCACAGAAACTTTAATCTTGTAGTGTGCTGTAAGCTGGGGAGCCCATAAATTGTCGCCAATGGAACCATGTTTTGTAGAATTGTGGCGGTCATTTGGGGACGGGGCAATGAGTTCCTCCATTCTGTGAGTTAGGGCTATCTCCTAGACTCGCTTATTGTGGGAGGAGAGTAAAATTTCCATTTCCTTGGGATGATTGTGCAACACCCTCGCCGATGCAAGGCAGAGGGGTTGTTGCGAATACGTCCCACCATGTAGCTTGCAGCCTGTGTAGGGTCTGATCAACCCCACAGCATGTCGCTACATAACACAGATGAGCACTGCAGTGGTAGAGCCTGCCTGGTAAGGCAGGAGTTAATAGTTTTCTGTGATGTAATTCCAGCAACCAATCACAGGTGTTATACTTTGTTTCTGTGAGCTGAGATGTAATTGGAGGAGTAGCCACCAACTGACCAGTGGGAGTAACAAAACCCCTGGTCAGGAAACTTCTAGAGCTCAGTTCCAGTCTGTTCTCTCTCAGAAGAAGAGAGTGCAGCCAGACCAGGAAGTCAGAAGAAGACTGGAGTTAATCCAGTGAAGTCAGTCTTAGGCTAGAGCTGACACAGCTCAGTTCAGCTAAGCAAGTCTGTGCAGCCCGCACACCAGACCAGAGCAGGTGAGCCCAGCTCCCTGCCTGAAAAGTGTAGTGAGTTAGTCAGAGAGAAGAAAGGGATATCATCCTCCCATCAAGGGTGATATCTGAAGCAACCCAGGACAAGCTGAAGCATCCTTTCAGGACACAGCTATCTTCCAGCCTGCCCATTGCTTCCAGGCTGATGATCTCCATCCTGTGGCTCCCTCCAACTGCATCTCCAGCATTCTACCATTCTGTTAAGGCACGTTGCTACTGTTCCTGTTAGTTCCAATAAAGAACTGTAAGTTATTTTTGTTCAACGTCTGCCTCCGTCTTGTCCCTGCTACTACGGCTGTCACCATCACGGGCACCCTATCCACCACACAGAGACTCATACTCTAGAAACCAAAGGGTTGCCCCAGGGAGAACCGCCATAGCAGCCTCTCCCTCATCATTTCTTGCCAACACCACCCTGCTGGAGACCTGCCGGGCTGTAGGACGGCTGACTCCAGGCCCAAAGAAAAGGCTAGGCCCCGGTGGGGGATGTTGCAATTGTTTTGGCTGCTTGCAAGAGTTGCCTGGTCAGTGATTTTTTATAAGCTGAGACGGGTATGTCAAACATGTATTGTAGGGTGTTTGGGATTTTAAGGCCTGTTATCTCTTCAATCACTTGGAGTATACTAGATGTGGTAGAATCTTTGTAGACGTGGACATTGCCACAACCCCAAAACCCCGCCCACCCGTAGATTCACAAGGCCAGCATTTGTTCGGAACTGCTGGGAACCATTTGTGTAGAAGCAAGGGTACCATCTAGTTAGGATCTTGTAACTAGTCTCTTGGTGTTTGGAGGCTATAACTGCTTTCTGAGCCAGAAAGAAACATTTTGTCCACTGACCATCAGAGAATGTTTTCCCAAGTTCCACTTCCCAAGTCTTACAGGATGACTGTGTAGATGTAACCCCTGCTAAGAGCAGAACATGTGAACAGGACAATGTAATTGCTGGGCAGCAGGGGTTAAGACCAGCAGCTAGAAGCACCTACTCCTCAGGAGCCAACTGGACTACATCTCCCAGCAATTCCTGCTGCTCTGTGCCACTGACACTCATAGGAGGAGCTGCTGGAGAGAGGGTTGATGGGAGAAACAAGGGATTGTGGGAGAGAGAAGGGAGAGAGACCCATATACCCCACCCTTATAACATTCTAGTAAAATATGTGGAATCTTAAAAAACCATGGCAACATAAAGCAGACATTTGGTAAATGTAAGTCTGCATCAAAAGTAGAGAATTTAGAATGTTGAAAATGAAGAATTTTTCAAAAATTTTGCCAAATTTTTAAACGAATTTGAAGTACTTTGGGGCACATTTACTTACCCGGTCCAGTCGCGATCCTGTGAGGATTGGGGTCTTCAGGGACTCCAAGGTTTAAGGGACTATGGTCGTGCACCCGATATCCACCAGGTGTCGCTGCTAGCATATGGCAGAGAGTAGAGAGTACTGCACTGAGACTGACACAGCAGAGGACTAGAGACAGCCCAGCAGCTCAGCCCCAGAGGAGAAGAGGACCTGCTGGAGAAGCTCCACCTCTGCACCACAGCCTGATGCCCACGAGGTCTCCACATCCACCACACAGGAGGTTCCTGTCTGTCCCTCCATTACCATCCAGGTGCCTGAACCCTGCAGCCACAAGCAGAGGACGTGGTGCAGTTGCTCAGAGTTGTGAGTAGACTTTATTGTTAGTAAGGAGTCTGCAAGAAAATAATTTCCAAGAGTACTGAGAGTATTAAGTGCACCAACTTTACAGAAAGCGCGCCATCGTCTGCGGCAACAGGGCCCAACGATTGGACTGTGTAATATGCATAGCTGCAGCATAAGAGTTTAATCCTGTGCAGGTAGTAGTAGTCACCTGCAGAGTGTGTGATAGTGAGTTGTGTCATTTGTGTTGTGTTCTGATTTATCCCCTTTGTTGCTCACAGAGCACATTATTTAAAGGGACCTCTCTGCACCATTACCCCAACCAGGCTTGGGGACTGCAGTTACCCTTTATTGATACTAGCAGTACATTTTAGTAGATTGCATCTGTAAATACTTTATTCTTGTTTATGCCTGTTTGCATCCATTGCCCTTGGCTCATCCCTAATTCCTTCCCTGACAATAAACCTGCCAAGTTGTTTTACCCTTACCTATTGTGAGTGTGTGTTAAGCTTAGGCAGGGGTTTCCCGAGTCAACCCCTGGCAGAAGAGGAAACCCTCCTGCTTACCTACAGAGCTTCAAGCAAGATTCGGGTTCAAGGTTCAAAATTCGCCAGGGTGCGGGAGAGTTGGGCGTGTGTCTTGATGGAGTCATGAAAATGTTGCAGTTGAATATATTGAAAGTGATGAGTGCCAGTTGGGGTGCTACCTGGGAGAAGTACAGATATCGGCTGGAGGGCATTACACGCTAGTACATGTGTAAATTGATGGTGATTATGTTGTGTTCCAGAGAGAAAGTTACTTTTAGAGAGGCAGTATATGGTAGGATCAATCGGACCAATCTGACAACCTAGGGTTAAAGTACTGATTGAATAATCCAATATGGCAAAAAAAGAAACAAGCTAAATGCAGGAACCACAGGCACATAAAAAAATAAGTCATTATAAGCTTAAACCCTGCGGGAATCAGCCTATTTTGGCCTTAAGGACGCGGCCCCATTTTTCAAATCTGCCATGTGTCACTATAAGTGGTTATAGCTTTGGAACGCTATGAGATATTTAGGGGATTTTGAGATTGTTTTCTTGTGACACATTGGAGCTTATGTACTAAGGGTCCGAACGCTGCACTTTCGTCGGGTTTCCCGAATATTTAAATTTTGCGCAGAATTGCCCTGGGTTTTTGGCGCACGTGATCGGATTGTGGCACATCAACGCCGGCTTTCACACGACAGAATTCGGGGGGCATGGCCGTCAGACAACCCGACGGATTCGGAAAAAACACAGAATTTTAAAAACCAAATTGTGTCGCAACATCAAGCACTCACATGCACCAGGAAGAAACAGGTGAACACTGGAGGACCTCGGCGCAGCAGCGACACCTGGTGGATATCGGGCGCACGACCTTAGTCCCTTAGACCTTGGAGTCCCTGCAGAGCCCAATCCTCACAGGATTGCGACTGGACCGGGTAAGTAAATGTGCCCCAAAGTACTTCAAATTCGTTTAAAAATTTGGCAAAATTTTTGTAAAAAACCTTCATTTTCAACATTCTAAATTCTCTACTTTTGATGCAGATAGTCATAGCACCCAAATAAATTCATAACTTACATTTACCAAATGTCTGCTTTATGTTGGCATGGTTTTTTAAGATTCCACATATTTTACTAGAATGTTATAAGGCTCAGAATTTAGGTATCATTTTTCACATTTTTTGTAAAATCACCAAAACCTGTATTTAGTTGGACCTGCTCAACTTCTAATTGACTGTGAGAGGCCTAAATAATAGCTAGACACGTAAATTTTGGAAACTACACCCGTTAACGTATGAAAAACCACTTTTAAGAAGTTTGTTAACCCTTTCGGTGTTTTATAGGGGTTAAAACAAAATGGAGGTGCAGCCTTCAAATTATAATATTTTTTCACAATACACTCATTTTGGGTTGAAAATTAAACATTTGCAATGGATTAAAAGGAAAAAAGGCTCCATAAAATTTAATACCCAATTTCTCCCGAGTACACTGATACCCCATATGTGGTGGTAACCTGCTGTATGGGCGCACGGCCGGGCATAGACTGAAAGGAGACGCTATCCAGAGCAGATTTGCTATGTCACATTGTACAGGCTATAATTTTTTTCTTTTTTTAATGTGGACCTATAGGGGCTTATTTCTTTTGCCACATGAGATGCACTTTTCTGGTATTTTCTGGTAATTTTGGGGCATCTATAGCTAATTGGTGAGATTTTATTAACTCTTTGTTGGTAAAGGAAATGAAAATCATCAATTTTTAGGAAGATTGTTTTGTGGTTTTTTTTTTGGCCGTTAACCATACCATAAAAATAGTATATTATTTTTATTCTATGGGTCACCACGATTACGAAAATACCTGAATTATATAGATTTTTAATTTTTTTCCCATTTACTGAATAAAATGTAATTTGGCAAAAATGTTAATTTTAGCATCACTGTCTTTTATATGCATAACTTTTTTATTTTTGCCTCACAAATCTGGTTAAGGGCTTATTTTTTGCGAGAAGGATTGTTCTTTTTAGTGGGCTTATTTTAGAATGCGGAACATTTTTTTATCACTTTTTAGAGCATTTTTTTAAAGGTATTAATTAAAAATGATCTTTTTTCGGAATGTTTTTTGCAGGTTTTTTCCTCTGGCGTTTACCGGACGGGTCCAGTAACGATTCTGTTTTATTAAACAGATTGTTACGGACGCAGCAATACTAAATATGTTGGGTTTTTTTGTGTTTTTGTGTGTTTTATACTTTATTAAGTGTTTTTATGGGAAAGTGCCATTTTAGGGGCTTATATTTTTATGTATTTATTTTTTGTTTATTCTAATGTGTAAACTTTAGTGTTTTTACATTGTTTTACTTGTACATACCTGAACTTGAACCAGTGATGCTCTGGTTCAAGTTCAATACACTGCTCTACAATACTAATTTATGCTTGACAGCGGCGTGTAAGGGGTTAAAACCAGCGATCGGAGCTGGCTCCGATTGCGGGTGTTAGTGTGCGGTGTCAGCTGTGATAGACAGCTGACAGCCGCTGCTTCTGGTGCCAGCTCCGTGAGACGGTGCCAGAAGCAGGACGTTATACTACGTCCCGGTACACTAAGTATCTAGCCACAGGGATATACTATAACGTCCTGGTGCGCCTAAGGGTTAAACCATGATTTCGACCACCTGAATACATAATACTTAATTATTAAGTATGTTGAATTTCTTAAAATTGTTTCTTTTACACATTTTATGCTCTACAGATTCTGACAGCAGTTACATCTTCAGCTGTGGAACCCCAGCAGTGAGACCTGGCATCAATTCTAAGCAGAACACAAGCCATCATTGTATTGGTAATTATGGAAATACAATATCTTTTGTTTTCACTAGCGAAATCTTCAAAGATGAGTATGATAAACCAAGAACACATATTGATAGTGTGACTGCTTAATTGTCTTATATTTGTTATCCATTGCATCCTTCCTTCTAATATATACTCATTTTTATACTTAACCCCTTAACGCTGAAGCCACTTTTTACCTTCCTGACACGGCCCATTTTGTAAAATCTGACATGTGTCTATTTAAGTGGTTATAACTTTGGAACGCTTTAACATATCCAGTTGATTTTGAGATTGTTTTTTAGTGACACATTTTACTTCCTGTTGGTTGAGAAATTTAAGCAATATGTTTAGTATTTATTTATGAAATAAATGGAAATTTGGCGAAAATTTTGAACAAAACGTTTTCCAAATTCAAAATTTTCTACTTTTTGGAAAGTTGGCCATATCACTAAAATAACTTGATAACAAACATTTTCCATATGTCTGTTTTAACTTGGCATCATTTTTCAAACATCTTTTCCTTTATTTAGGATGTTAGGAGGCTTATAACTTTAGGTGCAATTTTTCAGATTTTCACGAAAATCATCAAAACCTACTTTTGGAGGGTCAATTTAGTTAGAAGTGACTTTATAAGGCCCACATGACAGAAAACCCCCACAAATGACACCATTTTAGAAACTATACCCCTCAAAATATTCATAACACCCTTTGGGAATTTTGTTAACCTATGAGCGTTTCATGAGGGTGAAAAATAAATGAAAGTGAAATTAAAGAAATGTAATTTAATCTTGCAATAGATTCATTGAACACTAAAATTTGCACCTTCACAATGGGTTAAAAGGGAAAATGCATTTTACAATGTTTGGTGCAATTCCTCCTGAGTATGCCAGTACCCATTTTGTCACTGTACGCTTCTGCACAGGGGGGCACTTGGAAGGGAAAGAGCGTTGTTTCGTCTTTGTAGGGCAAATATGGCTGAAAAAGTTTTCATGTGTAAGGATGCATTTGGAGAGCCCTAATGGTACCAAAACAGAGGAAAGCCCCAACAAGAGCCACAATTTGGGAAAGTACATCCCTTGGAGAGTTTAGCAAGGTGTAATTTGTGTATTTGCCCCAACAGGTGTTTGATTCAAGTAGGCCCCAAAAAGGAAAAAGGTGAAAATTTTCTCAAAAAAGTCACTTTTACTCCAAATTTTTGTAAGCCACAAGGGATAAAAGATGAAACAACCCCCATAAATGTGTAAAACTATTTATCCTAAGCACAAAATAGCACCACTTGTGCATACTGTATAAAGTGTTGTATGGGTACACAGTAGGGCTCAGAAGGGAAAGCGGTACTTTGGCCTTTTTGAAGCCAAATTTGACAGATATCCTTTACATGTGTGAGGATGCATTTAGAGAGCTGTAGTGGTACCAAAACAGAGGGGAACCCCAACAAGTGTCACCATTTTGGAAAGTACACCCCTTAGAGAATTTAGCATGGTGTAATATGTGTATTTGTCCATAAAGGTGTTAGGACTTAAAAAGGAAAAAGGTGAAAATTTTCCCAAAAAAGTCACTTTTACGGTTAATTTTTGTATCCCATAAGGCATTAACTCCAAAAAAATGTGTACTAGCATTTCTCCTGAGTATAAAATTGCCCCACACATGCAAATAAAATGTTGTCCCTAATTTTTGTAAGCCACAAGGGATAATATATAAAATAAACCTGAAAAAGGTGTAAAACTATTTCTCCCGAGTGTAGAAGTACCCCACATGTGCATATAAAATGCTTTATGGGCGCACAGTAGAGGAAAAGAGGGATGTTTGTCTTTTAGAAGCCAAATTTGACAGAAATCCTTCACTTGTGTCAGGATGCATTTGGAGAGCCCTAGTGGTACCAAAACAGAGGAAAACCTGAAAAGTGACCCTAATTGTTGAATGTAACCCCTTGGGGAATTTAGCAGGGTGTAATATGTGGTGTAGTGTAATACACGTGGTGAAATGAGCATTTTGAACACAGAGGTGGTTTCCAAGTATGATGTGCAATGGAGTCCAAGATGGAAATTGCAATTATTTCTGGAAAGTTCAGTGTCCATTATGTGGCGCCCTTATGGGGCGCCCATTATGTGGTGCCCAGTTTGTGCCACTGTAAAATTTCTGTTCTCTGATTAGGAAGCCAAATTTCCTGATGCGAGAAAGACCCAACATGTGATCCTAAACTCAAGCCAGAAAGTCCAGCAGGGCTCCGGAATGATAAAGCACTTGGAATATAAATAAATAATAATAATAATAAATAAATAAATAAAGAACTTGGAGAATTATAAAGGATCTGTTCACAAATCCAGAGACTTAGAGGGGAAATAGAAAACCTAAAACCCACAAGTGCCCCTAGTTTGCATACTACATCCTGCAATGAAATAATCGAGGGGTATAGGGAGTAATGTGACCTAACAGTTATTAGGTCACCGAAAATGAATTCACAACAGGTTGGGCATGAATGTGTGGAAGGAGGTGGAATATACCAAGGTACCAACTAAACTTTTGTACTCTGGAGTTGTCGCAGGTCTCTTAGTAGTATGTAGTAGTATATGGACCTGTCCACCAGCGGGTAAGAGAAGGAGCAGAAGATAGCGCCAGCTGGCGAGAGGGTGGAAGTGCCGATCGGCGGGAGGACCTGTCAGCCAACAGGTGGGAGGTACGTGCCAGCGGGCGCGTGGGAGGGAAGACATGCCGGCCACAGGGAGGGAGGATGAAGAGGGAAGAGGGCGTATCGGCGGACTGGAGGGCGGGTCATGAGTTTGGGGCGGGTAGGAGAATGCGGGCCAGCACAGGAGGGCAGCTTGCATTCAGCACAGCAGACGGGGCCCGGGAGAACGGCACTAATAAATCTTGGTATCACGTCCATCCCGGGCCCCTTAGCAACCGCTACGGCTGTTGTTACGCCACTGGGGGCAGCAAAACCCCTCTGGACCGCAAGGCAAAATTGGTGGCTGTCAGGAACAGCCGCCACCCTGCCCCGATCACTGTGTCTACAGACATGGTGATCAGTATTACTGACGTCATAAGTAAATTCGCTGCTATTGGCTGGTCTGCATTGAAGAGCCAATAGCAGCGGTCATGGGGGGGGGGGCGCAACCCTTCTGGTCCATGGGGCAGGATGGAGGGCTGTCAAGAAAAGCCGACATCTTACCCCGATCACTGTGTCTGAACCGCGTTGGCAAGTCACTACCTGCCGCACCGTTCTATGACAACGCGCGTCGGGAATAAGCTGTACACTCTTTAATTATTTTTTTTGGCAATTTAGACAAATAAGGGCTTATTTTTTGTGAGACGAGATGCATTGTGAAAAAACTTCATTTTAGTGGGTTTTTAGCTTATTGAAGCAACCCTTTACGTGTGGAGAATAAAATCATCAATTCTTGTTTTGGATTTTTAGCTTTTTTTTGGGGGGGGGAAGGTGTTCACTGTAGCATAACAATAATATATTATCTGTATTCTAAGGATCACTACGATTACGGCGATACCTCATTTATATAGTTTTATTTATATTTGTCCAATTATATTGAAGGAAAACTAGAATAGAACTTTAGTATTTTTTGGTTGACAGAGCTGGTTGTGAGCTTAATTTTTGCGTGACAAGTTGTTCTTTTCAGTGGTATCATTTTGGTGCTTGTAAATTTTTTGGATCACTTTTTAGAACATTTTTTGTAAAGCAATTTGATAAAAAATTTAAATTTTTGGCAAGTTTTTTTTTTTACCACGTTTACCGAGCGGGTCCAATTATGATTAGGATTTTTTGTAAAGATTGTTACGGACGCAGAGATACAAAATAAGTGGGTTTTTTGTGATTTTGTGTTTTTTGTACTTTATTTCTTGTGTACAGGGAAATGTGGTGTTTGGGGGGACTTTTATTATTTATTTTTATTTTAAAAAACCTTTATTCATTGTTTTAACTTTTTTTTTTACTGTTAATGACATCTTAGCTTGAACAAGTGATCTTCTGATCACTTGTTCAAGCTCTTCTACAGCTTACACAGTGCAATACAGATGTATTGCACTGTGTAATGTAAGACACTGATGGACCCAACTCCCAGAGAAGGATCGTGCGAAACCCCGGGACACGGGCAGTCCCCGGGCAGTCCCCGGGCTGCGATCAAAACCAGGGACCCCCCTTGGGGGGGAGGGGGGGGTGATTGTTGTTAAATGCCCCTAGCACGCGACCGCCTCGTGTTAGGGTTTAACACCTGCGATCGGAGATCGTTAGAGGCCATAATTTATAGCTGACACCCGCAGCTTCTTTAATAACAAAATATTAACAAAATATTGACTTTGTAAAACAGCCAGAGGTTCTCAGGCTGACAGCGCCCGAGCATCTCTCGGCTTCCCTGGCTTTTAATTTATGCATCCCCCCCACTGCAGGCTTCATTCTGCTTCCGGCTGGGGAACTAGGAGGGAGCACAAGCCCCACTTTTTCTACACCCCCGTCACTGGCCGTATCTTAATTCCCCGGCTGGGAGCAGGAATTCCACTATATTATATTATTATTATAATTATTACTCGTTATTGTACTATTTGCGTTTAAATAAATTATAAAACATTCGTTTAATATACTAGTCTACGAACGATTTGTAGTTACAGCTTCATACGGTGCTCCATTAAATTATCAGTATTAGTACTATTTGGATCATACAGTGTTCTGTTACACTACCAGTCTTCGTAATATTTGCATCACACTGTAAATCCTTTTTTTTTTTATTTACAGCATCATAAAGGACCAGTCTTGGCAAAAGTTGCATTTGCTGCATCACACATTAGCCCATTTTACTAAGACTGGTTGTCACAGTCCCCCACCGCGGGGGATAACGATGCTAGCCGCAAACCGGGAGCGGAGTCTAAGTGGACTCCTGGTCTTCCCCAGAGCCCACCGCGAAGCGGGATGGTCTTGCTGCGGCGGGGAGCCACCAGGTCACTCCACGGGTGCGACTAGGTCCATGGTGGCAGCCAAGGTAGGGACACAGGGCAGGCAGGACCTCGGGAAGGCAGGACCTCGGGATGGCAGGACCTCGGGATGGACGGCTGGCAGGACCTCGGATGCACGGCTGGCAGGACCTCGGATGCACGGCTGGCAGGAACCTCGGAAGGACGGCTGACAGGATCTTGGATGGACGGCTGGCAGGAACCTCGGAAGGATGGCTGGCAGGACCTCGGAAGACCACTAGGATACCGGACTGCCACAGGATTACAGGACCGCCACAGGATTGGAACAAGGGAACACCACAGGAACACGGGAACACCCCAGGAACACGGAGGCATCTGGAAACGCTCAGGAAACTCGGAGGTGTCTGGAAACGCTCAGGAATCACAAAGGCATCTAGAAACGCTCAGGGAGGCTTTCTCTTCAGTAGAATGAACTGAAGATCCGGCAGGGGATTCTGGGAGTCGCCAGGCTATATAGCCGAACCGGGAATGCCAGCGCCAATAAGGAGGACACTGGCCCTTTAAATTCTTGAAGAGTCGGGCGCGCGCGCCCTAGACAGTGGGGGCACGCGCGACCTAGTCCGCGAGCAGGAGCGGGACCGGAGCCAAGAGCTGGAGCCATCAGGAGCCGGGACCGGTAACTACTGACCCGGGGGAGCAACAGACAGTGGAGCACGGAACATGGATCCGCGTGGAATTTAAAGGAACAGTATAAGATGCTGTAAATGCAAAGAGTGCAAACTGTTGCTGTAATGGAACACGGTAAATGGTATTAAAACTGTACTGAAGCTGGTGCTATTACTGATCTTTGTATGAAGATTATAGTACTAAGAGTAGTTGTATAATAGAGCATGGTACAATACTTATGCTGGTATTGTAACAGAACACTATATGATGTAAATGGTATTAAGAATGATAGTGAAACAGAATACTATATGATGCTGTAAAGAGTACACAAACTGCTCTTTTAACCCTTTAAGGACCTCGCCCGTTTTTTGTTTTTTTCATTTTTATTTTTCACTCCCCACAATCAAAAATGGGAGTCACCCAGGACACCGGAACCATAACCACTCAATACATGGGTAAGAACAGCCCACTTATGTTTTGGGATACAATCGATATGGCATTTATTATAGGCCTTAGGGCCACAATCTCTGTACCACTGATATTTTAGATTGTTGTACATGATAATGATACTATGGTTCTGTAGCGTTTGAATGGGTTGACTCCCATCTTCTGTGTACCCTCATCTGTGATTGCACATTTTTTAGTGTCAATATTGGATTTTATGAATATTTAATAAAGTTTTGTTTTATTGCATCTTTCAGTGTGGTTTATACTTTGGCTTTGTTTCCATCTATATGTTGGGGACACAATAGGCTATATGCCTTTACAACTTCATACAGTGTTTCCTTACAGTACTAGTTTTATTACAGCATCATACTGTAACACGTAAAAGAGACCCATTTTTAGCACTCTCCCAGACCCCACAGAGCATAGTACATTGCCAAAGAGTATTTGTATAAAAATAGATTTTATGGAAAAAAAAGATATGTTATATAGCACCTTTCAATGCCATGTGTTCTGTGACCAGGCACTTGTCACCTGGAAGTGACTATAGAGGAGCAGTTTAGTCCCCACCCCCACCTTTGGGGACCCGCTCCTCCATGTGTCCTTTTCAAATATATTAAAATGCCTTATGGGAGTTATTCATTTATTTGAATAAGACACATGGAGGAGGGGTTTCCCAAGGGTGGGGGGAAACTGCTCCTTTACAGCCACTCCCAGGTGCCTAGTGCCTAGTCACACAGCACATGGTATTGAAATGTACTATATAACATATTTTTTTTCTGTAAAACCTATTTTTTATACAAAACTCTTTGGCAGTGTATGTACTTTGCTCTGTGGGGTGCTAAAAATGTGTTTACAGCATCTTACAGTGTTCCTTTACACTTACGAGTCTTAGTCCTATGTGCATAACACAGTGTCCTGTTATACTACCAGTCATATTACTATTGATAAATAATAAATAAATAAATGATAAAACTGGTGCTGGAAGGTAACACTGTAAATTCACATAATACTAAGCCCAGTGAAATGCACAAATATGATGCAATAAGTATTAAGACTGGTAGTGTAATCAACACTGTATGATTCTGTAAATGCAAATAGCTCAAAGACTAGTACTGTAACAAACACTGTATGATGCAAGTTGTACTCAATCATGACATAGAGAAATGGGTGCACAGTAACAGCGTGCTAATTTTGGGCTTCCCGGAGTGAGCAGAGGGAAATAATCCAGTAATGTTTATTGAAAAGTTGATAGTAGTTGAAATAAGCCACATGTCCATAAAGTTCAACCAAGGAATGGAAGGCATTGGATTAGGAAGGGATTTAGGGGAAACAATTCTAAATAACATAACCGTCAATGGCATCTAGACCATTCTTGAAGCTCTCTACTGTGGCCAGTGCCTGAGGCCTGAGGAACAACTTTACACCATATTTTTTGTATGGACCATTCATATATTTATATAAATTAATCATGGACCAATTTGGAAAGCTCTGTGCAGCACTGCGTAATCTGTGTGCACTATATAAATAAAGAATTATTATTATTATTATCCCCTCTTAAAGGACACCTGTCTCTGTCACTATTTCTGTCACCTCTACCTGTTGGAGCAGCTCACAAGGATCCATCACAGCCTTTATCTAGTCAATTCATACATTAATCATTGCAAAAATCATCTTTTCTTTATTGTGTAAATGAGGCTGGTCACATGGTCAGAGGCAGTGATGTCACCCCTGTTACCCCTCCCCTCTCCTCCCCCTGCTCATGTCTGTGTATAATGTATAGTAAAGCATAGCTGGTGTTTGTGTGCTGCATCTGCTGACATGCTCTCTCCTCCAATACACATGTCTGAGACACAGACATCAGCTACACAAGTACCTGACATGTTCTGCTATAACATGGCTGCCTGGAGCTGTTGTATCTCTCCTATACACACACAGGCTGCAGGGGGTGTGGCCGCCAGCACCAGGAAGCACATGATTAAACAGGCTCACACCATTACACAAGCTGTCAGTCAAGCACTGGGGGTGTGGCTGTGCCTCCCACTCATGAATAAGCCGGACAGCTTAAATATGCTAATGACCCATTGGACATTTCACAGGTCATTTGCATACAGCTTTAGGACCTCATTGCTTAGGTTTACAGGCATGTAGAGGGACAATGAAGGGATAGAGGTAATGCTTTCTAATGGCGTTTATGAAAATATGTTTAGTTTAGGGGGGTTATTTTGCCTGACGGGTTCTCTTTAATTGCCTCTTTTCCAGACTAAACAAAAGTAGTTGTTTTAATATTTCCTCCTGAGACCATACTACGTATCATTTTTTTGGCTCTTCGTTGTACCCTCCCAGCTCCAGGGCATCCTTTTTATGAACAGGTCCCCAGTACTGGAAAGCATATTCCAGGTGAGGCCAAATGTCTTTTACAGTGGTAATATTGCATGCCAATCCTGAAAGTCCGTAAACTTTTGACACATGACAAGATCTTGCCGACTTTAGAGGCAGCTGGTTGACATTGCATGCTGTTATTTAATTTATGATCTACTAGTACACCCAGGTCCTACTCAACAAGGGACTCTCCCAGATTTACCCCCCCCAGGACATATGTTGCATATGGATTATTAGCCCCCAGGTGCATAACCTTACATTTATCCACATTGAACCTTGTTTGCCAAGTGGACGACCAAACACTCAGTTTTTCCAAGTCACCCTGTAGCCAATCGACATCCTCTATAGACTGTATTATACTACACAGATTGGTGTCCTCTGCAAAAATAGATATGGTGCTATTAATACCTACTTCTATATCAATAATAAATAAATCAAATAGTAGTGGGCCAAGTACAGAACACTGGGGTTAACCGGTTATAACTGGTGACCATTCTGAGTAGGAATCATTGACTACAAATCTCTGGATCCTCCAGGCAGTTTTCAATCCATTTGCAAATTATTCCTTCCAAACCAATAGATCTTATTTTACCCATCAGGCGTCTAAGAGGGACAGTGTCAAATGCCTTTACAAAGTCCAAGAACACAATATCCACAGCAGATCCTACATCCAGGTATCTGCTTACCTCTTCATAGAAGCAGATCATGTTAGTCTAACAACTTCTATCCTTCGTAAGCCCATGCTGGCGGTCACTCAGGGTGCTAAAAGATCCCTGGCACGGGCCCCAATGCTTGTGTATCGCACTTTCAGTAATACCCCCTCCTGTACATAACCCTCTCACATTTGGTTGTGCCAATAACAACGTTAATGAGGGTATATACAGCTACAGAAACACAGAAGAAATCCCTATGTGTTACATACAGTGACTGCTGGTGACGTGTCCACTTCACTATTAGGCATCACCACGTCTCCTTCCTGTGGAGTTCACCACACAGACATCTTATGTCCTTAATTGTCCCAATATCTTGGTTCTATGAAGGCACGTTCACATGTTGCAGTTAAAAATGCATCGAAATCAGTTTTGAGGTGGTTTTAGGTGCAGGAAGTGAACAACATTTGTCGAACAGGTTTCTCTTCAAACTCATATTCACCCGTTCAGATCAGGTCTTTCACCTGTTAAATTAACAAAACTGCACCTAAAACCACCTGATTATAACTGCAATGTGTGAACACACCCTGGCAGTGTTATCCTGCTGCTGCCCTAACACTCTCCCAAAATACTGTAAGGTTGCGCTCACACGTCTGCATCTAAACAAATACAAGACACTCGTTATCCTTCACATAACCATCACTGGAAACTCATGTGTGAGCAAACCAAGGCACCATCCTACTGCCACATGTGAACACGCCCCAAGAAATGTCCCCACAGCCCCCCTGTAATGTCCCCTACACAGCCCCCCTGTAATGTTCCTCAGTAATGTTCCCACACACAGTCCCCCTGTAATGTCCCCATAGACAGCCCCCTGTAATGTTCCCGCACACAGTCCCCCTTTAATGTTCCCAGTAATGTCCCCACAGACAGCCCCTGTAATGTACCCACATACAGTCCACCTGTAATGTTCCCAGTAATGTCCCCACAGACAGCCCCCTGTAATATCCCCACACACAGCCCCCCTGTGATGTTCCCCAGTAATGTTCCCACATACATCCCCCCTGTAATGTCCCCCAGTAATGTCCGCACACAGCCTCCCTGTAATGTCCCCACACACAGCCCCCCTGTAATGTCCTCCGGTAATGTCGCCACACACAGCCCCCCTGTAATGTCCTTCGGTAATGTCGCCACACACAGCCCCCTGTAATTTCCATCAGTAATGTCCCCAAACACAGCACCCCTGTAATGTCCTCCTGTAATGTCCCCCACACACAGTCCCCAGTAATGTCCCCAAACACAGCCCCCCTGTAATGTCACCCAGTAATGTCCCCAAACACAGCCCCCTTCTAGTGTCATCCTGTAATGTCCCCACACAGATTCCCATGTAATGTCCCCACACACAGCCCCCCAGTAATATGCCCATACAGATTTCCCTATGTTCTCCCTCTCACCTCACTCCTGCATCTCTGTGCACTCCTTCCCCCTGCAGGTCATGTAATCGTGACATCATCACAGGTCCTGTAGAAGAAGCAGTGTACACTGTCCAGAGGACATGGATCGTGATGAGAGAGGCAGCGGGGTAGATTTCCTGGTGACCCAGGGAGATCCGGGGCACGAGCCCCGGATCTTTTGACCTAGCGACACCCCTGCTGTCACTTACCGAAGTACGTGACATCAAATATTTATATATGTAGTTTTTAGTAAGCCTTCTAATGTTTTCCTCACAATGGAAGTTAAGCTTTAAGGCCTGTAAGCTATTCCGAGATACTCTGCCAGAGACTGCCTTTATCTCTACGTATGTTGAGGAAAGAGCACATTGGGGGTCATTTACTAAGGGCTAAGAATCTTTTTTTTTCCTTGGGTTTCCAGAAAATTACCTGTTTGTTCCGAATTGCCCCAGGTTTTTGGCGCACGTGATCGGATTGTGGCGCATCGGTGCCGGCATGCATGCGACGGAAATGGGGGGGGGCGTGGCCGTCGGAAAACCCGACGAATTCGGAAAAACCATGGTATTTTTAAAAAAAATGTGTCGCTAGACACACGCTTACCTGCACCCAGGATATTATGTCGAATTCCGGCGGACTTTAGCGCAGCAGCGACACCTGTTGGACATCGGGCGCACTACCTTAGTGAATCCTCGACAGAGAACGCGCCACTGGATTGCGACAGGACCGGATAAGTAAATGTGCCCCATTGTGTTCCGTCCAGGCCACCACCTCCTGGGAGACTTGCACATACATTTCTGGTACATCTTATGTGCTGGGACATAGATGTCATTTTGCAAGCCTCAAGGAGGCATGGTACTATCACCTGCCAAAAGACTACAATATTGCTCTTTCCAGAATTTTCTAAGGCACCGAAAGATTAAAATATTCGATGGCCTATCCTGCATGCCTCCGCATAGTTGAAGATGACAGATCTCCTCCTAGCTGATCTGGACTGAATCAATTGTAAGAAATTTGTTGCCATTTTATTACTGCATTGTTTATTGCTTCCTAGAACTATGTTCTGCTATACCAAGCTTTTGACAACTGCTGTTGATTCTCTTTTTACAATGCTGCAGCATTTACAATGCTGTAGAGATAGCTCCTCCATACCCTTTAAGGTGAAGATGTCCCCTATTTGTATCTATTGTGTGTTGTTCCCTTCCTTTTTACAAGCCCAGGGCTCTTGTGTTGTTTAATATCTACCCAGTTATAGGGGCCTGTAGCTCCTTCCTCAGGGTTATGACACTTTCTGTGAGCTACTCACATACAGATACAGGCACATACAGATACTTGACTTCCCTTTCCTGTCCCAGTCTTACGCAGGATTTGCAGGTTTTCTCATTCTCATCTACCTGGAGGAGGCTCTAGGGGAATTGGGCTAGGGCCTTAGGACCGATGGCCTACTGCTAGAAGCGATTATTAAATACCAAAAGGAGCTATAACCGGCCTTACTAGACTGAATTGAAAGGGGTTCACTGTGTACATCATTTTATGATGCTAGTATTATGGTTCTACGAATACCAGAAAAAAGACCCACAGGAATGCAGATCATAAAGGCCCAACTCGCTGCTAAACGCAAACTACAAACTGCTTACAAAGATTTTAGCATGTCATCTTAATATAGTTATTGATACACAAGGACCAATCTGGTTTCATACTAGGTCGTAGCAAGGCATATAACCTGCATCAAACCCACATATGGAACAGATGGGATTGGAGAATAGGGAGGATTGGGCCATGTCCTTGCTTGAGATGAAGAGGAGCGGAGGTGAGTATTTGTAGTCTTTTTTTGTTATTTTCAGTGGTTGATTTCCTTTAAAGACATGTTTCTTATGTATATGTATTTTGTAGTAATGTTTTTAAAATTTATTTTATATATTTTTAGAGACTATGGTGCTACCCATTAAACAGAAGGCATCCTTCAAACTTAAGGATTCAAGATGTGACCTCCTAGTGCGTGGCAGAACATCAAGAGTGGAGGAGAACACAAGACATGGAAGTATGAGAAATGGAGAAGGAGAAAAGTGGTAGGAAGAGAAGTTAAAAAGGAATGGTGGAAATATTAGCAAGACTCAATAATAGAAGAGGGGTATTATATAAGGGAAGGATGGAATATATAGGATTATATTTCTACTTAGCGCATTACTATAGATTCTGTCTTTTTTTTTTGTCTAAGATGCACCAGCAACATGCACAGACTGTCAACTAACCTATATAAATTTGAAGTGTGACTCTTCTTGGAAGGCTAGAAGTCGAAGTTTGCGGTCTACAATCAATAAAAAAATCACAAGAATCTCACTAGAACTTGAAGCAGAAGTGAAAGTGGATGATGCCACAGGTAAATGTCAGTTATAATCTGATGCCACTCAATTGGTGAACTATAATGTCTTGTTGCAAAAGAAAACCCATTCTCAATGAGTCACAAATAAAGATAAAAGGAAATGTTTTCCTGATTTATAGTATAGTATATAGGTTCAAATGTTTGCTATGGGCATCACATACTTCTCCATTTTTGCTAGTCAAATATAGTCAAACGTTTATGCTTTTATGGAAAAAAGGGTGATCACCTGGATCCTCAGAAAGACATATTTCCTAGGCATTCATCTTTTCCATTTTCTGTACTTATCTCTGTTCCTGGGTGGCTTAGTCAATGCCAGTTTAGGGCTGGTGGATGCCCCTGGGTGAAAATTTGGGAGCCCTTCACAAAATTTTTGTCAATAAAGTTAATGTTGCTAGTAATATATGAACCCCCCAGTAATAAATATATACAGCACCACCCCCAGTAACTCATAGATATAAAGCACCACCCTAGTAACATTTATATATGCATATATGATATGATATATATATATACACACTCACCGGCCACTTTATTAGGTACACCATGCTAGTAACGGGTTGGACCCCCTTTTGCCTTCAGAACTGCCTCAATTCTTTGTGGCATAGATTCAACAAGGTGCTGGAAGCATTCCTCAGAGATTTTGGTTACATATTGACATGATGGCATCACACAGTTGCCGAGATTGTCGGCTGCACATCCATGATGCGAATCTCCCCTTCCACCACATCCCAAAGATGCTGATTGGATTGAGATCTGGTGACTGTGGAGGCCATTTGAGTACAGTGAACTCATTGTCATGTTCAAGAAACCAGTCTGAGATGATTTAGCTTATGACATGGCGGCATATCTGCGAAAGTAGCCATCAGATGTGGGTACATTGTGGTCATAAAGGGATGGACATGGTCAGCAACAATACTCAGGTAGGCTGGGCGTTGCAACGATTGCTCAATTGTACAAGGGGCCAAAAGAGTGCCAAGAAAATAATTCCCACACCATGACACCACCACCAGCAGCCTGAACCGTTGATACAAGGCAGGATGGATACATGCTTTATGTGTTGACGCCAAATTCTGCCCACCCCGAATGTCGCAGCAGAAATCGGACTATCAGACCAGGCAACGTTTTTCCAATCTTTATGTCCAATTTCGAGATGCGTTGTGCAAATTGTTTAGCCTGCAGTTTCCTGTCTTAGCGGTGAAAGGAGTGGCACCAGTTGTGGCTTCGCTGCTGTTGTAGCCCATCTGCCTCAATGTTCAACGTACGTGTTTCAGAGATGCTCTTCTTCTGCTACCTGGTTGTAAAGGGTGGAGCGCGATTTGAGCCAAATGTTGCTTTCTATCAGCTCGAACAGTCTTGACCATTCCTCTCTGACCTCTGGCACAACAATGGCATTTCCGCCACAGAACTGCGATCAGTGAATGTTTTTTTCTTTTCGGACCATTCTCTGTAACCCTGAGATGGTGTGCGTTGAAAATCCCAGTAGATCAGCAGGTTTCTGAAATACTCAAGCCAGGCCTTCTTGCACCAACAACCATTGCCAAACCAAAGGCACAAATCACCTTTATTCACCATACTGATGCTCGGTTTTTAACTGATCAGGACTTCTTGGACCATGTATACAGCTTATAATGCAACTGAGTTGCAGACATTGTGATTGGTGATTAAGAAATTAAGTGTAAACGAGCAGTTTGGACAGGTTACTAATAAAGTGGCGGTGAGTGGATATATATATATAATAGTATATAATATATGTCTAGGGTGGGGCTTATATATATCAGCTATGCCAGTTCTACGAACCAGCTACTATTTAAAAGCTAGTCAGAAAAAACGGACGCTGCAAATTAGTGGGCCATGGACCACCGATCGCCCACCTGGTGGGGGCTCCTCTTAAGGGCAAACCCTCTTGCTCGGCCCCAGTTTAGGACTTTTAAAACCAGGCTAGTACAATGAAGTTATCTGGAGAAAATTAATGTTGAATGTCATTTCCTTATTGTTTTATTTCCTTTACCATGCTCTATTTGTTATAAACTGAGCATGTTCTGGGGAACCAGAGGGAGTTACATTCAAACTGAATTACAATGACCCTCTCTCTGATGGAGAGTTGTGATTATTAAGATCATGCAACACATCTAAAGACACATTACACTGTCAATAAATAGAATCAGTGTTAGATAATCAGGTGGCATTAGTGAGGTTTCTGAGAAGCACCCAGTAAGCATGTTCACTTTTCTAAGAATCATCATGCATAAATGGGCTAGAATAAGGAGATAAAACTAAACATATCATAATTGGAATACCCAGCTTTGAATTGAGATTAAGGGTTGTTTAGATGTTTAGAAGTAGGCAGAAAACTGAAGTAATTAGTTAGTAGTCAAGACTATACGCCACATCTGTGACTATGTGCGCGTCTTGCTGGCATACTGCCAACCCGCTGGGTGGCGCAAAAGATTTTATTGCAGGCCACGAGAACAGGGGTGAGCTTTTATCACAAGTCCAGTCAGGACATGTCAGAGGCAGTGGACCTCTTTCCTTAGCGATGTACCGGCCACATACTTGCGTTACAAACAGTACTGCCCTGATTCTCGAAATCCAACACAACATGTTTTTCTCAGTTTGCAGGTAATAGGGGATCAGAACAATGGAGGTGGTTGTGAACCTAAACATGCCTCGGTTGGTTTGTTCCACAAATGGCCGGTATAACCCCTTACCGAAATGTGAGTAAAGTAGTCACATGGCGGGTTCCCGGTGCATGGGAGAGGGCTCGCGGGCTGAGCACCTCTCCATGCCGGTAAGTCTTGCTACACATTGCAGACTAAGGTGTACGGTAACACCGCGATCGGGGAAAAATGCAAAAAAAAAGAAAAAGGGCCGCAGCGGGAGGAAGGGCGTTTAAGCAATAACCTCAATTTGTTTTTAAAAATGTATGTAAAAACCCACTGCACATGTAAGATCGGTACATATGATGTAACCCCTACGGGAAACAGCATCTTTGGCATAAGGAGCGGCCCCCATTTTTCAAATCTGCCTGTGTGCACTATAGTGGTTATAGCGTGGGAACGCTGGAGATATAAGGGGATTTGAGAGTTGTTTTCTCGTGACCATTGATACTTCAAATTAGTTTAAAAATTGGATGAAATCTTTTGCGTTTTAGTTATGAAAAAAAAAAACTAAATTTTGGCCAAAAATTTTGAAAAAAATTCTTTATTTTCAATGTTTCTAAAATTCTCTACTTTTGATCAGAAAGGTATCAGCCCCAAAATAAATTCATAAATTAACATTTCCCAAATGTCTGTTTATGTGCGCATGGGTTTTTAAGATTCACCATATTTTCTAGATGTTATGAGGATCAGAATTTGGGTGCATTGTTCACATTTTTTGTTAAATCGCCAAAAACCCGTATTTAGATGGACCTACTGCAGTTTCTTAATCACACTGAGAGGCATAATAATAGCGGAGAACTCGTAAATTACCCCATTGTGGGAAACTACACCCTAACGTTGAAAAACCCTTTAAGAAGATTTGTCTAACCCTTTACGGGTTTTAGGCGTGGGTTAAAACAAAAGGAGGCTGGAGTCTGCAAAATTGTAATATTTTTCACAAATACACTCATTTGGGTGGAAACATTTAAAACATTGGAATGGATATTATTAAAATGAAAAAAGGCTTCACAAAGTTGTACGCAATTTCTCCGAGTCACGATACCCCTATGTGGTGTTAACACTGCTGTATGGGCGCACGGCCGGGCAATAGAGAGACGGAGTAGGCGCCCATCCAAATCAGATTTGCTATGTCCACATTGGTTACAGGCTAATTTTTTTCTTTTTTTTTTGAGGACCTATAGGGGTATTTCTTTTGCCACATTGAGATCGCACTTTCTAATGACATAATTGGGGCGGATCTTAGCTAATTGGTGAGAATTTACTATAACTCTTTGTGTGGTGGGGGAAATGAAAATCATCAATGTTTAGGAAAATTTTTATGTGTTTTTTTTTTGGCGTTAACCATACCTGAAAATAGTTATTATTATTTTATTAGGGTCGCCAAGTGATGAAAATACTTCATTTATATTATTATTTTTTATTTTTTACCATTTTACTGAATAAAAAGTAATTGCAAAATTGTTGTTAATTTTAGCATCCGTGTTCTCATATGCACTAACTTTTTTATTTTTTTTGTCCACCTCACAAATCTGTTTAGGGCTTATTTTGTTACAAAGAATGAAGTCTTTGTAGTGGTTCTATTTAGATTGAGTAATCTTTTAAAATCCACTTTTTAGAGCATTTTTAAAGGGCATTAATAAAAACATCTTTATCAAGAGAGAGTTTTTTTAGGTGTTTTTTACCGGGTTTCACTTTGCGGATCGTAATAACGATTCAGTTTTATTATACAGATTGTACGGCGCAGCGGTACCAGGGATCCAAACGATGTGGGGGGGGTGTTTTGTGTATTGTATTCAATGCTACTGAATAAAACTAATTTGGAGAATTATGTATTTAGTTATGCATCCATTATTTTTATGCATAAACTTTTTTATTTTTGGCAGATAATCTGTTAGGGCTATTTTTTGCGGAGAACAGTTTGTTCTTTTTAGTGGGCTTATTTTGGAGTGCAGCAAACCATTTTTGTAAATTCAACTTTTAGGAGCATTTTTATGGTATTACATTAAAAATGATATTTTTTTCGGAATGTTTTTTGCGTTTTTTCTCCGCGCGTTTACCGTGCGGGTCAGAACAATTCTGTTTATTATGGCAGATTGTACGGAGCCGTGGCATACCAATATGCGGGGTTTTTTTTGTTTTTATGTTTTTATAACTTTATTAAGTTTTTTTTATGGGAAAGTGACAATTTCTAAGGGCTTATATATTTAGTGTATTATTTTTTATTTATTTATAATGTGTAGTGTTAAGTGTTTTTACATATTTTTACTTATACAGACTTGAATTAAACCAGTGATGCTGATCACTGGTTTTACAGTCAATCCACTGCCCTACATATAATTTTATTGTAGAGCAGGTAAAACTGTCTGAGCAAGCTTGCGCCATGTCAGACGTTTACAGCCAGACCCGGAAGGGGTTGGCTGCCATGGAGACGGGCAGCTCGGGGCACATGCAGTCTCGGAGTGCCCAGAGGGATCGGACTCCCCAGGTAAGCGGCACGGGGGATCCGATCCACGGCCGCAAACACCCTTACACGCCGCGTGTTCCATGTTTGACCGCGGCGTGTAAGGGGTAACACCCGCGATCGGAGCGGCTCCGACTTGCGGGTGTTGCGGTTCAGGCGCAGGCGTGCTACTAGACAGCTGACAGACCGCTGCTTCTGGTAGACCGGCTCCGTTGTGAGCGGTTGCCAGAAGAGGAACGTTATAGAACGTCCCCGTGCGCTAAGCAATCTAGCCCCAGGGGACGTTACATAAACGTCCATGGTTGCGACAGGGGTATAAACGTTTACCATGATAAAAAAAAATTGAAATATTTGTTGCTGTTTCTTCTCAGAGCACCTGTGGGAATTTCATGTCTCCATCTAGTCTGACAGAAGAAGAAGATTAATCCATATGAAATCTTGGGAGGAA
This sequence comes from Engystomops pustulosus, assembly GCA_019512145.1. Lineage (NCBI taxonomy): Eukaryota > Metazoa > Chordata > Amphibia > Anura > Leptodactylidae > Engystomops > Engystomops pustulosus. Next base: position 164,899,615 of record CM033642.1, read on the forward strand.
GTCATTAGATCAGAGCGAATTTGTGATCCTCTCATACGGTAAGTCTTTGCACAGATTGCAGCAAAGGTTGTACGGGTTGACCGATCGCGGGTGTTTTCCGCTTTGCGGCCCGGCTTCAGAAAGTAACCCCCATCTCCCATCCCCATGTAGAATGCAGTAGTAATGAGAGGATGCGTACAGACACCACTAGGTAAAGTACCCCTAGAGAGTCTGAAAAAAATAGTAAAAAAAAAAGTTAAAAAAAATTATAATAATAAAAAAACCTAAAAAATTCAACACCCCTTTACACCTAGAAATGATATAAATATAAATAAACAGTAAAATAATAAACACATTAGGTATCGCGGACGTGTCTGAAAATGCCCAGATATATCAAAATATGATAACGTTTTTCATTGCGGTTTAACCCCAAACGGGAAAATCGCGGCCAAGTCAAAAAATGGACACTTTTTGCCATTTCAAAAAGAAATAAAAATTCTATTTAAAAAGTTATCAAAAGGTCGTACCAGTCCTAAAAAATGATACAATGTACAACATTCAACAAATCCTCACAAAAAACAGCACACAACACTCCGTACTCCAAAGTATAAAAAAGTATTAGCGCCAGAAAGATGGCAAAATCCTCCCAAAAATGTTGTACAGGAGGTTTTAATTTTTTAAATGGTATGAAACATTAAAAAACCTTATAAATTTGTTATCCCGTAATTGTACCGCACCAAAGAAAGTAAACTGTCATTTGGGGGTACAGTGAAATACGTATAAAAGCCAAGCCCACAAGGAATATGGCCACAATGCGTTTTTTTACCAATTTCACTGCATTTGGAATTTTTATCCCGTTCCTAACACGGCATGGAATATTAAATACCCACCATTTTGAAGGTAATTTGTTACGCAAAATAGAAATAAGCCATCCACAGCTACTGTACATGGAAAGTAAAAAGTTACAGATTTTGGAACTTGGAGGAGTGAAAAATGAAAACGCAAAAACGAAAAAAAGGGCCGCGGAGGGAAGGGGTAGCAAATAATCCTCAATTGTGTTTTTTAAAAACATGTACGGTATGTAAAAAAGGCACCTGTAAGACCGGTACATATGATGTTTAATAAAACGTTACCTGATAAAAAAAAAATTTAATGTTTGCTTGCTGTTTCTCTTCAGCAAACTGTGGGATTTCATGTCTCCATCAGCGTCTCGAAAGAAGAAAGATTAAACATATTGAAATCTTTGAGGAAGTCGTATTAATCAGGTAGCGATTGTGTATCCTTGCATCTATTAGCTCTTTGAGTATGAGTGATCCAGGAAGCGGGAAGAGGGGAAGCAGTAGAGAGGGTGAAAACTGTCTTCCTGGTCAACAACGTATGTGGGAAAATGTGGAAGGTATTTTTTAATATAAGCTCATTTCTTAGTCTCGCAAAATACTTATGTATTATTAGATGGCTATAACTAACATAAAACTAGTGAACTCCTGTATGGATGTGCATAGGGTAATGTACACAAAACCCAAGCCGGTTGTCAGTGTTACAAAGGGGACATAGAGACTCGGTAAAAGGAAGGGTGGGGAAATGATGGAGGGAAAGTTTTTTCGAGTCAAAGACATAATTTTGGGGCATCTATAGCTAAGTGGTGAGAATTTAATAACTCTTTGTTGGTGGAGGGAAATGAAAATCATCAATTTTAGGAAAATTTTTATGTGTTTTTTTTTTTGGCGTAACCATACCATGAAATAGTATTATTATTTTTTTCTAGGGTCGCCACGTATGAAAATACTTCATTTATATATATTTTTTATTTTTTCCATTTTACTGAATAAAAAGTAATTTGGCAAAATTGTTGTGTAATTTTAGCATCACGTCTTTCATATGCATAACTTTTTTATTTTTCACCTCACAATCTGTTTAAGGGCTTATTTTTTTTTTCAAGAATGAAGCTTTTAGTGGTTCTATTAGATTTGATGTAACCTTTTAAAATCACTTTTTAGAGATTTTTAAAGGGCATTAATAAAAAATCATCTTTATCAGAGAGAAGTTTTTTTAGGTTGTTTTTTTACGGGTTCACTTTGCGGATCTAATAACGATTCATGTTTTATTATACAGATTGTACGGCGACGGCCAGGGATCCAAATGTGGGGGTTTTTGTGTATTTTATTCAATTGTACTGAATAAAAACTAATTTGGAGAAAATTATTCATTTTAGTTAATGCACCATATTTTTAATGCATAACTTTTTTATTTTTTGGCAGATAATCTGTTAGGGGTATTTTTTGCGAGAACAGTTTGTTCTTTTTAGTGGGCTTATTTTGGAGTGCATAACATTTTTTAAATCACTTTTAGAGCATTTTTTATGGTATTATTAAAAATGATTTTTTTTCGGAATGTTTTTTGCGTTTTTTCTCCGGCGTGTACCGTGCGGGTCAGACAATTCTGTTTTATTATGCAGATTGTACGGACGAGGCATACCAAATATGCGGGGTTTTTTTTGTTTTTATGTTTTTAGTACTTTATTTAAGTTTTTTTTATGGGAAAGTGAAATTTTAAGGGATATATTTATGTATTTATTTTTTTATTTATTATAATGTGTAGTGTTAAGTGTTTTTAACATATTTTTACTTATACAACTTGACTAAACCAGTGATGCTGATCACTGGTTTAGTTCAATCCACTGCTCTACAACTATTTTATTGTAGAGCAGTGTAAACTGTCTGAGCAAGCTTGCGCATGTCAGACAGTTTACAGCCAGACCCGGAAGGGGTCTGGCTGCCATGGAGACCGGGCAGCTCGGGGCACATGCCAGTCCTCGGAGCTGCCCAGCAAGTGGATCGGACTCCCCGGTAAGCGGCACGGGGGATCCGATCCACAGCGCAAACACCCTTACACGCCGCGGTCCATGTTTGACCGCGGCGTGTAAGGGGTTAACACCCGCGATCGGAGCGGCTCCGCTTAGCGGGTGTTCGGTGTTCAGCGCAGGCGTCGCGTACTAGACAGCTGACAGCCGCTGCTTCTGTGACCGGCTCCGTTCGTGAGCCGGTGCCAGAAGCAGGGGACGTTATAGAACGTCCCCGTGCGCTAAGATCTAGCCCGGGGACTACTTAAACGTCATGGTTGCGACTAGGGGTTAATAAACGTTACTGATAAAAAAAAATTGAAATATTTGCTTGCTGTTTCTTCTTCAGCAAACTGGGGATTTCATGTCTCCATAGCTCTCGAAGAAAGAAGATTAAACCTTTGAAATCTTGGAGGAAGTCATTAATCAGGAGCGATTTGTGATCCTCTCATAGCCGGTAAGTCTTTGCTACAGATTGCACGCAAAGGTTTACGGGTGCACCGATCGCGGGTGTTTTGCCGCTTTGCCGGCGGCTTCAGAAAGTAAAACCCCCATCTCCCATCCCCATGTAGAATAGCAGTATATGAGAGGACGTACAGACACCCTAGAGTTAAAGTACCCTAGGGAGTCTGAAAAAATATAAAAAAAAAAAGTTAAAAAAAAAAATAATAAAAAAACCTAAAAATTCAAATCACCCCCCTTTCCTAGAAACTGATATAAATATAAATAAACAGTAAAATAATAAACACATTAGGTATCGCCGTGTCTGAAAATGCCCAGATATATCAAAATATGATAACGGTTTTTCATTGCGGTTAACCCCATAACGGAAAATCGCGGCCAAAGTCAAAAATGGCACTTTTTGCCATTTAAAAAGAATAAAAAATTCTATAAAAAGTTATCAAAAGGTCGTACAGTCCTAAAAATGATAACATGTAAACATATCAAAAATCCTCAAAAAACAGCACCACCCACAGTCCTACTCCAAAGTATAAAAAAGTATTAGCGCCAGAGATGGCAAAATCCTCCCAAAAATGTTTGTACAGGAGGTTTTAATTTTTTTAAAGTATGAAACATTATAAAAAAACCTTATAAATTTGTTATCCCCGTAATTGTACCGACCAAAGAATAAAACCGTCATTTGGGCGTACAGTGAAATCCGTAAAATCCAAAGCCCACAAGGAATATGGCACAAATGCGTTTTTTTACCAATTTCACTGCATTTGGAATTTTTTTCCCGTTCCTAGTACACGGATGGAATATTAAATCCACCATTTTGAAGTGTAATTTGTTACGCAAGAAAATAAGCCATCACACAGCTCTGTACATGGAAAGTAAAAAAGTTACAGATTTTGAATGTGAGGAGTGAAAAATGAAAACGCAAAAAACGAAAAAAAAGGGCCGCGGCGGGAAGGGGGTTAAGCAATAATCCTCAATTGTGTTTTAAAAAATGTACGGTATGTAAAAAAGGCATGTAAGAAGGTACATATGATTTAATAACGTTACCTGATAAAAAAAAAATTTAATGTTTGCTTGCTGTTTCTTCTTCAGCAACTGTGGGATTTCATGTCTCCATCAGGTCCGAAAGAAGAAAGATAAATCATATGAAATCTTTGAGGAAGTCATTAATCAGGAGCGATTTGTTGATCCGCTTTAGCATCTATTGAGTATGAGGTGATCCGAGAGGGAAGGCGGGAAGAAGAGAGGTGAAAACTGTCTTCCTGGTCAAACAACGTATGTGGGGAAAATGTGGTAAGAGTATTTTAAATATAAGCTCATTTCTATTCGCAAATACTTACTGTATTATTAGATGGCTATAACTAACATAAAACTAGTGAACTCTGTATGGATGTGCATAGGTGTCAATGTACACAAAACCAAGCCGTGTTTACAGTTGTTACAAAGGGGACATAGAGACTCGGTAAAAGGAAGGGTGGGGAAATGATGGAGGGAAAGTTTTTTCGAGTCAATTGAAATCTTTGAGGAAGTCTATTAATCAGGAGCGATTTGTGATCCTCTCCATAGCCGGTAAGTCTTTGCTACATATTGCAGCAAAGGTTTACTGGTGCACCGATCGCGGGTGTTTTCCTGCTTTGCCAGCGGCTTCAGAAAGTAAAACCCCCATCTCCCATCCCCACTGTAGAATAGCAGTATATGAGAGGATCGTACAGACACCCTAGAGTTAAAGTACCCTAGGGAGTCTGAAAAATAGTAAAAAAAAAAAAGTTAAAAAAAAAATTATAATAAAAAAACCTAAAAATTCAAATCACCCCCCTTTCCCTAGAACTGATATAAATATAAATAAACAGTAAAAATCATAAACACATTAGGTATCGCCGTGTCTGAAAATGCCAGATATATCAAAATATGATAACGGTTTTTCATTGCGTTTAACCCCATAACGGAAAATCGCGGCCAAAGTCAAAAATGGCACTTTTTTGCCATTTAAAAAGAAATAAAAAATTCTATAAAAAGTTATCAAAAGGTCGTACAGTCCTAAAAATGATAACAATGTAAACATCATCAAAATCCTCAAAAAACAGCACCACCCACAGCTCCATACTCCAAAGTATAAAAAAGTTATTAGCGCCAGAAGATGGCAAAATCCTCCCAAAAATGTTTGTACAGGAGGTTTTAATTTTTTTAAATGTATGAAAACATTATAAAACCTATATAAATTTGTTATCCCCGTAATTGTACCGACCCAAAGAATAACGTAAACCTGTCATTTGGGGCGTACAGTGAAATCCGTAAAATCCAAGCCCACAAGAATATGGCACAAATGCGTTTTTTTACCAATTTCACTGCATTTGGAATTTTTTTTCCCGCTTCCTAGTACACGGCATGGAATATTAAATACCACCATTTTGAAGTGTAATTTGTTACGCAGAAAATAAGCCATCACACAGCTCTGTACATGGAAAAGTAAAAAAGTTACAGATTTTTGAATGTGAGGAGTGAAAAATGAAAACGCAAAAACGAAAAAGGGCCGCGGCGGGAAGGGGTTAAGCAATAATCCTCAATTGTGTTTTAAAACATGTACGGTATGTAAAAAAGGCACATGTAAGAGGTACATATGATGTTAATAAACGTTACCTGATAAAAAAAAATTTAATGTTTGCTTGCTGTTTCTTCTTCAGCAAACTGTGGGATTTCATGTCTCCATCAGCGTCTCGAAAGAAAGATTAAATCCATATTGAAATCTTTGAGGAAGTCTATTAATCAGGAGCGATTTGTGATCCGCTTAGCATCTATTGAGTATGAGGTGATCCAGAGGGGAACGGCGGGAAGAGAGAGAGGTGAAAACTGTCTTCCTGGTCAACAACGTATGTGGGGAAAATGTGGTAAGAGTATTTTAAATTATAAGCTCATTTCTTATTCTGCAAAATACTTACTGTATTATTAGATGGCTATAACTAACATAAACCTAGTGAACTCTGTATGGATGTGCATAGGTGTCATGTACACAAAACCAAGCCTGTTTTACAGTTGTTACAAAGGGGACATAGAGAGTCAATGCTTTTTACATTAGTCTTGCCCCTAAACATGGATAACGTAACTAATAAATTGATGTTTTGCGCATATGAATTTTCCATAACCTTTGCAAATCTTTGAATAATTTTATTTATTGGTTTTCAATTGTGTATATATCTTAAACATATTTGGTCATGTTATTCATAACCTTCCCAAAAATGTTAACAAACCATAGCTTCTTAAAGGGAACCTGTCAGCAGCAGCCCTTTTTCTGGCTCCCCTATGTTCCCATAGAGAATAATGTATACAGAAAGGTTAAACTTTCATCTAATTTATCTCTTTTAGGAAAAAGCCAGTTTTTGTGGTTTAACAAACATTACAAGGCCCGGGAGGCCTTGCTGCCAAGAGTAGGTAGTACTCAATAGAGTTGAGTAAAGGATGGGTGCATTACTGTATAAGTTTCCTCCAACCCCACTTTGGTAGCATTGGGGGCACCCTACAGAATATATTGGATTCCTTTCTTATTGCAACATATACACACTTTAACCGGTTCGCGACTGCCCGCCGTGTATTCACGGCGGCGATCACGTTCCGATGCATGGAGAGGGCTGGCGGGCCGAGCCCTCTCCATAGCCGGTAAGTCTCTGCTGCATATTGCAGCAAAGGCTTACTGGTAACACCCGCGATCGGTGCCGGCACCGATCGAGGGTGTTTTCTTGCTGATCGCCGCTGGCAAAGCTGCCGGCAGCTTCAAACAGATGGCGGCGAATGGGCGCCGCCATCTTTCCGAGGATCACCGCTCCCCGTGACGTCATCGGGGAGCGGCGATCCATCGCCATGGTAGCTTCGGGTCTCACGAAGACCCGAAGCTACTTCGGGTTAACCCATTCATTACAATGTGCTATCAGCACATTGTAATGTATGAGGAGTAAAATCCCCATATACTGCCATACTGTAGTATGGCAGTATATGGTAGGATCGATCAGACAACCTAGGGTTAAAGTACCCTAGGGAGTCTGAAAAATAGTAAAAATAAAAATAAAAAAAAAGTTAATTAAAAAAAAAATTATATTAAAAAAAACCCTAACAATTCAAATCACCCCATTTCCCTATAACTGATATAATCTAAATAAACAGTAATATTATAACACATCAGGTATCCGCCAGTCCGAAAATGCCCGATCTATATAAGATGTGTGAAGTAGTAGTAAGAAAGGGGAAAACTTAGGGATGGTGATTTGGGTGTTATGGTGGGGTGAAAGGACGAGGGAGTAGATAAATGGGGGTGGGGAGCAGGGGGGTTTTAGTAAGATATGTGGGGAAGAGAGGGAGGGGTAGTGGTGGGGGGAGGAGGCTAAGGGAGAGAGGGTATGTGGGGGGGGGGTAGGGCTTGAGGGGGGGCGGTTTGAAGGAGGGGGGATGTGTGAGAGGGATATGGATGAGGGTGTGAATGTACGCGGGGGATTGGGAGAATTGTGGTGGGTTAACTAACCTCCCCCTCTCCTCCCCGTTTTTTTCCCTGCGTTTAACCCCGTAACGAAAATCGCGTCCGTCAAAACTGGCACTTTTTTGCCATTTAAAAAAAAATTAAAATTTCTATAAAAGTGATCAAAAGGTCGTAACGTCCTAAAAATAATCATTGAAAAATCATCAAAAGTCGCAAAAGATGACACCACCCACAGCTCCGTCAACGAAGTATGGAAAAGTTTATAAGCACAAGAACAAGGCAAATTAAAAAAAAAAATTTTGTTCATGAGGTTTTAATTTTTGTAAGAAAAAAAAGAAAAATTATAAAAACCTATACAAATTTGGTATCCCTGTAATCGTACTGACCCAAAGAATAAATTAGATGTCTCATTTGTGGCGTGAAGGAAAGCCGTATATCCAGCCCACAAGAATACGACAAAATGCGTTTTTTTCACCATTTCACTGCATTTGATTTTTTTTTTTCCGCCTTCCCGTACTGGCATGAAATATTCAATGCAATCACTATGAATGCAATTTGTTACGCAAAAACGACCCATCACATAGCTTTTTTACGTGTAAAAAATAAAAAGTTATAGATTTTTGAAGGTGGGAGTGAAAATGGAAATGAAAAAAATGGAAAGGGCCCATCCTTACCGGTGAAAATTTATGTAAATGTTAAATGCTTGCTCTTGTTTCCAAGGGTTACAACAAAATCTAACTCTTTTCTTATGTAGTGTAGTGTTCATTTATGGAGTTAAAATCTTTAACAAATTGTGAATGCAATAGTATCTCAATGTTATGATGTTTCATTGACTTATTCAGAACTTGCTTATTTCATTCCTTGTCTTCTATATCTGCTGATTGTACACTGCTATGTTTGATCTGCTCTGCTTGCACTAAACTTTTGGCAACCACCTAAAATACAAATACATATATCAAAGCTAGTTTTCCCATAGGAATCATTGAAACCCATATAATTGGTTCGACATGAGTGAATACCTTGGATTGCAAGCAGATTTGTGCTGGTAATGCAATTGCTAGTATATCAAAGCTTAATAGTTCACATAGGAAAACATTGAAACACTGACAATTGGTTTCACCCCCCAAAAATATTTAGTCATTGTTGCAACCTAGCCCCTTTTTTCTAATACTTCTTCAATATTGAGTTACAATTTTGGGAGAGAAGAGGGTATGTACAGTCGAGGGACAGAGGGCTCACATAATGCTTGTATTATGAAATTTTGCTTGTACCCAAAAATACATTTTTGTAAATCCAACTTACAGACCAAGTTACTTGTAATCCAAGGTTCAACTTTATAAGGCCTTTTGTTTTTTAAAGAAAATGTGTATTTCAGTCAGAAATTGTTTTATTTATAACTGTGGCATTCACTCAAATTTCCTGCATTTATTCATCACTGCCCTGTCTATCTGCACTTAGCTAGCTGTCCCCCTGGCACATCTAACCATGGCCAAATGATCAATGTCACACCAGTCCCCAAGGTACCTACCAAGAGAAAGAGGGCACTGTTATGTGACATATGTCCTGGACTGATGCCAACGCCCAGCCGAGCTTCCAATTATCAGCTTTGTGGAGGTATGTGTAACTCCCTGACAAATAAAATATGTACTCTCAGTAAGTGTTTAAATTCCAATTGCCATAATTTAACACTGAGCTGCACTCAAGCATCAGAATTACAGATGAATCTGAACCCAGCTGTTAAACGTCTTCAACATTCCCTGTAAGCAATAGATGTGAAAAAAATAATAAATGGGTATATATGAATCCCGAATGGTTAGAAAAATAAACATTTTTTTTCTTGTCTGATAAAAACAAAACAATTATCATATTAACCCATCTGAAATATAATGATACTTTTATCCCCTTAAAGGACACCTGTCATCAGTTCTGTGTCCCTTGTCCTTCACTACTACCTGTTGGAGCAGCTCAAAGATCCATCCCAGCTTTATCTAGTCAATTCATACATTAATCTTATAAAATCATCTTTCTTTTTATGTAAATGAGGCTGGTTCACATGTCAGAAGGAGTGATGTCACCCCTGTTACCCCTCCCCTCCTCCCCCTGCTCATGTCTGTGTTAATGTATAGTAAGCATTGAGTGTGTGTGCTGCATCTGCTGCACATGTAAGACACAGACATCAGCTATACATGTACCTGACCTGTTCGCTGTAACATGGCGCCTGGAGCTGTTGTATCTCTCCTATACCACACACACATCCACACAGGCTGCAAGGAGACTGGCCACCAGCAAGCACATGGAGCAGCCATTACTGGACCAGCTGGTCATCAGCACATGGGTGTGTGCTGTACTTCCCCTCAAGAATAAGCTGGAAGCTTGAATATGCTAATACTCATTGACATTTCACAGGTCATTTGCATACAGCTTAGGACCTCATTTCTAGTTTACAGCATGTAGAGGGACATGAAGGGATAGAGGCAATGCTCTCTAATGGCAGTTTATGAAAATATATTGGTTAGGGGGTTTATTTGCATGATGGGTTTCTCTTTAATAAGTTGGTCTTGATCTCTTCCTCCATCATTGGTCAACACCTTAGGGTCTTTGTTATAGAGAGGGTGACAGCACCTAAAAAAGGTGGAACTGGAGAAATTTTAAAATGCCTCTATTTTATTTTTGTCATATAATAATTAGAGATGAGCAAATGGAATTGGATGAAGTGGAATTGATCTGAAGTCAGAAAAACTTCTATTTTGCAAAGACAGATTTTTGGGATCCATGTAAAAAGTGTTTTTAACAAAACAACTACATGTGTTGCATTTGAAAATTATTAAAACCCGGAAACGGTACATTACACATATAGCAGTAGCCAGCCCTATGATGTTTTAGGTTGACACAGTACTGATCGCCTCATGTTTCCACTATTTTCTGCTTCATGGAGACTGGAGAGATGATGTGAAAGAAACAGAACATGCAGAGAGAGTGCAGGGATGGAATTGCAGCGTTTGGGTTAACAGGAATGTATTAGGTAATAGGATAAATGTAGGGTTAGGGTAGGGACTGAGAATTTAAAGTGAACCCCCGTAAAAAAGGCACCTGGAACCAGATGGTGTTACACCAGAGGTCTTAATGAAACTGTTTCTGTTATTGCTGTACCACTGTCTAAATCTCAGGGTTCCCTAATGTCTGGTATGGTGCAAGTAGACTGGCAGGGCAAATCCTGTGCCAATATTTTTAAAAAGGCTCTGGAACTTCGCCAGGCAATTACAGACCTGTAACTTAACTTTCATTGTGGGGAAAATATTGGAAAGGGTTAGTAAAAGACTACATTCTGGAGTTGTGACATCAAAATATATAATAGTGACAGCCAGCATGGGTTACTAAAAGAAGTTGTCAGATAACCTGATATGCTTCTATGAGAGGTGAGCAGTTTGCCTGGATGGAGAAGCTGCTGTGAAAATTGTGTTCTTGGATTTTGCAAAGGCATTTGACACTGTCCCCTCATAGACGCCTGATAGGTAAAATAAGGTCTATTGGTTTGGCAGAATTCATTTGCAATGGATTTAAAACTGGCTGAAGGATCATATCGACAGGAGTTGTGGTCAATGAATGGTCAACAGTTTTAAGTGGTGTACCACAGGGTTCTTTGCTCGGTCCACTATTATGAAGTACTGGGGGTACTAGTAGATCTATTGAATAACAGCATACAATGTCAAATCAGCTGCCTCTAAAGCCAGCAGGATCTTGTCATGTATAAAAGTGTAGTGGCCTCTCGTGATAGGGATGTTATATTACCACTGTACAAGGCATTGGTTCTGCCTCAACCTTGAATATGCTGTCCAGTTCTGGGCATTGGTCCATAAAAAGATTTGCTGTGAGCTGGAGTCGGTTCAAAAACGAAGAGCCACAAAATGATAAAAGGTTGGAGGGTCTCAGTTATGAGGAAAGGTGAAACTAATTTATTTAGTCTGGAAAAGAGACTACTACGAGGGGACATGATTAATTTATATAAATATATATAACAAAAAATATGGTGGAAAGTTGTTCCAGATTAAATCAAATTAAAAGTTGCGGTAAAAAGTTTCTTTATTTAAAGTTCCATTAAAATTTCCATGAAAAAGCGAAAAAAAATCACATGGTAATGTGTACACAAACAAAGAAAGGGTTCGAGTTTCGAACCATGTTATCGTGGTCCTTACTCATACCTCAAATGAACACTGAGAGTATAACCAAACAATTTATAACAGGAAGACTCACATATTCAAACGACCACCCTAAAGTCACATGACTTAGGAAAAGAGCGTGATTGGATAAACTCCGGACCAGAGCTAACAGAGCAGGAAGGGGGTGAGAACGATGAGAGGGACAGAAGGAAAATTAGTAAACATATTGTAAATCATTTTTTGGCATTTTAAGCCAAGGGTTTCCTTTTTCCAAAGTGTGGATCCATTTGGCCTCTCTCATAAATCATTTTTTAGTACGTACCACCTCACAGCGGCAATGTCACGAGTGCTCCCCGCGATCCCTTCTCGGATCGCTGGCACACTCGTGGTCCTCCATGTGCCCCCTGCTGAAGCCCCTGTGCTGGACTAACCTGGTCTCGGCTCCTGCCATTTCTCGGCCGCCTTGCATGCATGTCCCTCCCGCCAGGGCGCTCGTGTGCCGGCTGCCGAAGATTTAAATGGCCAGCAACCTCCACCTTATAGTCTGGCACCTTCCTTCTCTGCCGGATCTTTGTGCCTCACAGCCTAACAGAAAGCTTCCAGTGACATTCCTGCATTCCTGTGTATTCCTCGCGTTCCTGTGTGTTCCTGCTCCTGAGCCCTGTGTTGCCATGTTATCATAGTCCCTCCGTGTTCCTGTGTTACCAGAGTTCCTCCGTGTTGCTGTGTTCCTGCGTTGTGGTGTTCCCATTCCAGCTGCTTGCACCTCCGTTGCTGACCCCGGATTGGACTTGACCCTGCACTCTCTACCCCTGCCCTGACCCTGTGCCTGCACCCGACCACAAGACTGCTTTCTTAGGGTACCTCGACCTCGGCTGCCACCCGTGGGCTTCCTCACCTGTGGACGACCGGGTGGTACCCTGCTGCAGCAAGTCCATCCCGCTTTGCGGCGGGCTCTGTGAAGACCAGGTGCACACTTAGACTTCGGTTCCGGTGTCGGCTAGTACCAACCTCCCGCAGTGGTCCAGGGGATCCACTGTTCCTTACAGGCAATATGATCTATTGCTATTACACCACTTCTATGCCCTCCCTGACAACACACGGTGGTCCACCCCCCTCCCCTTGATTGCCCCATCGTGTCCCCAACTAACTCTCTTTTTGAGAGACTTGGTTCCTGGTTTGATGGGCTTTCTTACCCACTTTGCCGTTGATACATCAAGAACAGAAAATCTGTTACTTTCTGCCATTTAAAAACTTTACATGGTCACCTTTTATGACCTGGCTGTCACTGATGTCACAGCCCTTACAGTCTATCCCACATGGTTTGGCGTGACTGCTCACCATTTACACACTAAGTACCTAGTCACCTCCCTGCAGGCTATTTGTATTGGTTCTCATGTTTCTGCTAACAATTTTTTTACATTTGATATGTTTTTTACTTGCGCATGTTGGTTGCCCAATGGGAGCGTGTTTTTTTCCTTTCTCCTTGCCAATCTGTATATGGCTCTTTGGGAGGAATATTTTTTTAACGCATCTAACTCCCTTTTCCCCATCTACATATTGGTACAGTAGATTTAATTGATTTTCATTGATTTCAACTCTACATAAATCAGAATGACCTTAACCTTAAGTTCACTTTGAATATGGGAAGACTCCATTTCTTTCTTGACATCTTTTTTTCAGGTGACACTTCACATTACCAAGTTACTACCAAACGCTTCGAAAAGCCAACGAGTGCAATACATTGTTGCGGGCAGGACAGCTGCCACCGCAGCCATATACGGTCAGAAACCTCCCCATAGGGTATATATCCATGCAAAGAGAGCTTTGTCTACTACAAAGCATTTATCACTACTTGCAATGACCTAAACGTGTTTCGGGGCAGGGGCTATAAGAGCTCTATATACAGTCGGCCAAAGAATTTGGAGACTCCCAATCACGCATTGATTCTCTTACTGATAAACCCACTGTAGTTTCCAAATATTCTAATAGACCTTATTTCAGCACTAATTCTGCAACCAGTCTCAAAAGATCACGGCTATTGTAAAAAAATACTTACCAATACTACCACAACACAATGATTATTCTGGAAAATATTCGTGTGATGGTGTCAAATTTGTATCCATAGATCCCCACCTTGGGTAAATATCTGTCACCAAATATTGTTTTCGTCCAGCTTAATAAAGCCTGGTTATACATAATGGCAGCTAGCTTGCTGCGGTGAGAGTGTAGGGGCAATATCTGTAGAAACATGATTAAAACTACACTTTCAATCATATGTAACAAATTTTCTTCCAATACAAGAATACATGAACTGCGTAGCCAACTGGGGTGGCTATATCTAATTGAATGCTCCTGAGGTGCCATTTGCAGTATGTTGGATACCATCTCAGAAATTGAAAAGGTCGGGGTTGTACCTAAACACAGTACGGGGCGTAACCCAAACTATAGCCAGCACCGTTCCGGGATAGGGGTTCCCCCAACTTTCAGGGACTGCCACTCATGATCGGGTCTCACACCTGCGTGTAATAGAAATAATGATCATTTTGCGTGATAGGAGAGGTGTGATCGTAACAAAAAACCTATTTTATGAGAGGGCTAATGGATCCAAACGTTGGAAAACATGTAAACCCCTTGGGCATAAATTGGCTTTGATTTTAACTGATTTTACGTAATTTTCATTTCTTCACTTCACACCTGTTCTCCCCCCCCCCCTCCGGTGTATCTGTTGTCCAACCAATTCACGCTTTTTTTCTTTAGTCGTGTGATTTAGGTACTTTGGGCGGGTCAGTTTCGATATGAGTCTTTCACTGTTATAATGTCGGTATACTCTAGTGTTCATTTAAGTTATGAGAAGGCCACGAAACTGGTCCGCGTAAACCTTTCGTTTGTTTGTGTGCACATCGCCATGTTTTTTTTTCTCCCTCCGTTTTTCTATGGCTCTTTACACTTGAATTTAATTGTAACATCCTTTTTTACCACACTTACGTTATACTGGTGCCGAAGGTTCTTCTCCTTGTCTATTGTATAATACTATAATAATGTCCCTGTGTAAACAACTAAACTACGATAATATCCCACCTATTTAGAAGGTTATAACTCACTATGAAGTAATGCCCCTGTGTCAAGAATATACTAACTATTAAGACTGTTCACCAATGTACAAGAATATAAACTTACTATAATACTCGCCCCCCAGGTGAATAATAATATCTACTATAATAATGCCCCCCTGTGTACAAAAAAATTCAAATCACCCCACTTTCCCTAGAACTGATATAAATATAAATAAACAGTAAAAATTATAAACACATCAGGTATCGACAAGTCCGAAAATGCCCGATCTATCAAAATATAATAACGTTTTTTCACTGCGTTTAACCCCGTAACGGAAAATCGCGTCCAAAGTCAAAACTGGCACTTTTGCCATTTAAAAAAAAATTAAAAATTCTATAAAAAGTGATCAAAAGGTCGTACAGTCCTAAAAATAATATCATTGAAAACATCATCAAAAGTCGCAAAAGATGACACCACCCACAGCTCCGTGCAACGAAGTATGGAAAAGTTATAAGCACAAGAACAAGGCAAAATTAAAAAAAAAAATTTGTTCATGAGGTTTTAATTTTTGTAAGAAAAACAAAGAAAAACTGGAGGGCCACCTACCTGCTCCTCTGGTTTGAAAACTTTTTTGGACTGCCACATACAGGCACTATCCAAATTGAATTGTCTCCATAGCAGCCTCCACACGTTGTCTCCATTGCTACCTCCAAAAGTCGTCCATATAGCTGCCTCCATACATCGTCCCTTTATCAAACGAGGTGTGTCAGGCCGAAATTTGGGTTGTTTTCATGGATTCCACATCAAAGTTGTTAACTTTGTCGCCACCCTGCTGTGTTATCCACAAAATACACTGGCAAACTTTTACCATTTACGGATATTATTTCAGCGCTTCTTGCGCATCTGTTTACATTCCCCTCACCCGCCATATCCTAAACTTATAAGAACGCTACTACACTTGATCTTATACAAAAGGTTCTTAGAAGTGCTGTTTGGGGAGTAGCCTAGAGACAGGGGCTTGGATTGGCGAAAGCTCGCCTGGCAGCGGAGCGCCAGCTCCATGCCAAGATCCAACTAACATAGTTTTAACTGCAGCACCTTTAATCTACTACTAGTTCACTGCCTCCATACATGGTCCCCTTATCAAACGAGCTGTGTCAGGCAGAATTTTGGGTTGTTTTCATGGCTTCCATGTTAACTTTGTCGCCACCCTGCTGTGTAATCCACAAAATATACTGGCAAACTTTTATCATGTACCGATATTATTTGAGCGCTTCTTGCTCACCTCCTTTGGTTCCTCTCTGCCACCCATTGGTTTGAAGCCTGAGTCCATTTAGGGTATGTCGCCATGACACTCTCTAGCCTGCTGCCGCTGCCTCTGCATGCCGTCCCCTATAGTGTCAGGGTCAATTATTGGATGTTTTAGATGCTATCTAGCTTCATTCTGTCACTCTGTCATGGCCATTCTGTTGCCCATAATTTTGGCATAATGGTGCGATTAAGCAGCCTCAGAGGCATCCATGCATGCTGCCCCTGCTGTTTCCTGTCCATTTCCGTGGTGTTTCCATCCTTTTCTGAGGTTCCCAGGTGTTTGGCCAAGCTTCCCTGTGCAGAGCCTTGGTCCCCTTGAAAAATGCTCGAGTCTCCCATTGACTTCAATGGGGTTCGTTATTCGAGACGAGCACTCGAGCATCGGGAAAAGTTCGTCTCGAATAACGAGTACCCGAGCATTTTAGTGTTCGCTCATCTCTACCTATCAATGAAGCCTACTTGATAGGCGATACGCGTCGGGTCATTCCTCTCCAGACACAGGTTGGGACGAAAAATTGCTTTATATCTGCTCATGATGCATTCAGATTGTGCCTTATGTAACTGTTGGCAAGTTTAACTCTGGCCACATAGACCTCTTAGAGACCAAGCGGTTATAATCACCTTATCCTAGACCTTAGTTTATACGGTCATTTGTACTTTACTCTATATACTCTGCTTTGGTCTCCATATACATATAGACTAATTTTGTAATCATATACACATAACGCACATGTCTGTTGCTCTATCATTGTTACCTCCATTTATATGCCCCATACCTCTGCCTGTTTTTGTTATTCATGTATGTCCAAGTTGGGACTTTTTAATGGTGTTTTAAATTGTATGTTCGTCTATACATTGAAGAATAAAAACGCAATTTGTCTAATTTCGTTTATATGCATCCGCCTTTCTTTTTCTTTGGTTACATATGCTATTTGGATGCAGATTATCATATCTGGGCCCACCATGATATGACATATTAAATATAAATAAACAGTAAAAATCATAAACACATCAGGTATCGACAAGTCCGAAAATGCCCGATCTATCAAAATATAATAACGTTTTTTCACTGCGTTTAACCCCGTAACGGAAAATCGCGTCCAAAGTCAAAACTGGCACTTTTTTGCCATTTAAAAAAAAATTAAAAATTCTATAAAAAGTGATCAAAAGGTCGTACAGTCCTAAAAATAATATCATTGAAAACATCATCAAAAGTCGCAAAAGATGACACCACCCACAGCTCCGTGCAACGAAGTATGGAAAAGTTATAAGCACAAGAACAAGGCAAAATTAAAAAAAAAAATTTGTTCATGAGGTTTTAATTTTTGTAAGAAAAACAAAGAAAAACATTATAAAACCTATACAAATTTGGTATCCCTGTAATCGTACTGACCCAAAGAATAAATTAGATGCGTCATTTGTGGCGTGAAGTGAAAGCCGTAATATCCAAGCCCACAAGAATACGACACAAATGCGTTTTTTCACCATTTTCACTGCATTTGGATTTTTTTTCCCGCTTCCCAGTACATGGCATGAAATATTCAATGCAATCACTATGAAGTGCAATTTGTTACGCAAAAAACGAGCCATCACATAGCTTTTTACGTGTAAAAATAAAAAAGTTATAGATTTTTGAAGGTGGGGAGTGAAAAATGGAAATGAAAAAACTGGAAAGGGCCCAGTCCTTAACCGGTGAAATATTATGTAAATGTTAAATGCTTGCTCTTTTGATTTCCAAGGGTTACAACAAAATGCTAACTCTTTTCTTATGTAGTGTAGTGTTCATTTATGGAGTTAAAATCTTTAACAAATTGTGAATGCAATAGTATCTCAATGTTATGATGCTTTTCATTGACTTATTCAGAACTTGCTTATTTCATTCCTTGTCTTCTATACTGCTGATTTGTACACTGCTATGTTTGATCTGCTCTGCTGCACTAAACTTTTGGCAACCACCTAAAATACAAATACATATATCAAAGCTAGTTTTCCCATAGGAAATCATTGAAACCCATATAATTGGTTCGACATGAGTGAATACCTTGGATTGCAAGCAGAATTTGTGCTGGTAATGCAAATTGCTAGTATATCAAAGCTTAATAGTTCACATAGGAAAACATTGAAACACTGACAATTGGTTTCACACCCCAAAAATATTTAGTCATGTGTGCAACCTAGCCCCTTTATTTCTAATACTTCTTCAATATTGAGTTATACAATTTTGTGAGAGAAGAGGGTATAGTACAGTCGAGGGTACAGAGGGCTCACATAATGCTTGTATTATGAAATTTTGCTTGTAAGCCAAAAATACATTTTTGTAAATCCAACTTACAGACCAAGTTACTTGTAATCCAAGGTTCAACTTTATAAGGCCTTTTGTTTTTTAAAGAAAATGTGTATTTCAGTCAGAAATTGTTTTATTTATAACTGTGGCATATCACTCAGAATTTCCTGCATTTATTCATCACTGCCCTGTCTATCTGCATCTTAGCTAGCTGTCCCCCTGGCACATACTACCATGGCCAAATGGATCAATGTCAACCATGTCCCCAAGGTACCTACCAAGAGAAAGAGGGGCAACTGTTATGTGACCTATGTCCTGGAGCTGATGCCAACGGCCCAGCCGGAGCTTCCAATTTATCAGCTTGTGGAGGTATGTGTAACTCTTCCCTGACAAATAAATATAGTACTCTCAGTAAGTGTTAAATTCCAATTTGCCATAGATTTAACACTGAGCTGCCACTCAAGCATCAGAATTACAGATGAATCTGAACCCAGCTGTTAAACGTCTTCAACATTCCCCTGTAAGCAATAGATGTGAAAATAAAATAATAAATGGTTATATATGAATCCCAGAATGGTTAGAAAAATAAACATTTTTTTTCTTGTCTGATAAAAACAAAACAATTATCATTTAACCCATCTGGAAAATAAATGATACGTTTATCCCCTTAAAGGACACCTGTCATCAGGTCTGTGTCCCTTGTCCTGTCACTACTACCTGTTGGAGCAGCTCACAAGGATCCTATCCCAGCCTTTATCTAGTCAATTCATACATTAATCATTATAAAATCATCTTTTCTTTATTATGTAAATGAGGCTGGTCACATGGTCAGAGGCAGTGATGTCACCCCTGTTACCCCTCCTCTCCTCCCCCTGCTCATGTCTGTGTGTAATGTATAGTAAAGCATTGCTAGTGTGTGTGCTGCATCTGCTGCACATGTAAGAGACACAGACATCAGCTATACATGTACCTGACCTGTTCTGCTGTAACATGGCTGCCTGGAGCTGTTGTATCTCTCCTATACCCACACACACATGCACACACAGGCTGCAGGAGACGTGGCCACCAGCAAGCACATGGAGCAGCCATTACATGGACCAGCTGTCAGTCAAGCACATGGGGTGTGGCTGTACTTCCCACTCAAGAATAAGCTAGACAGCTTGAATATGCTAATGACTCATTGGACATTTCACAGGTCATTTGCATACAGCTTTAGGACCTCATTGCTTAAGTTTACAGGCATGTAGAGGGACAATGAAGGGATAGAGACAATGCTCTCTAATGGCAGTTTATGAAAATATATTTAGTTTAGGGGGTTATTTCGCATGATGGGTTCTCTTTAATAAGTTGGCTTTGATCTCTTCCTCCATCATTGGTCAACACCTTAGGGTCTTTGTTATAGAGGAGGGTGACAGCACCTAAAAAAGGTGGTAACTGGAGAAATTTTAAAATGCCTCTATTTTATTTTTGTCATGATAATAATTAGAGATGAGCAAATGGAATTGGATGAAGTGGAATTTGATCTGAAGTTCAGAAAAACTTCTAATTATTGCAAAGACAGATTTTTTGGGGATCCATGGTAACAAAGTGTTTTACATAAAAACAACTAACATGTAGTTGCATTTGAAAATTATTAAAACCCGGAAACGGTACATTACACATCTAGCAGCTAGCCAGCCCCTATGATGTTTTAGGTTGACACAGTTACTGATCGCCTCAGGTTTCCACTATTTTCTTGCTTCAGGAGACTAGTGAGAGATGATGTGAAAAGAAACAGAACAGGCTAGAGAGAGTGCAGGGATGGAAATTTGCAGCTGTTTGGGTTGAACAGGAATGTATTAGGTAATAGGATAAATGTAAGGTGACAGTCAGGGGAGGACTGAGAATTTAAAGTGACCCCCGTAAAAAAAGGCACCTGGACCAGATGGGTTACACCCCAGAGTTCTTAATGAACTCGTTTCTGTTATTGCTGTACCACTGTCTAAAATCTTCAGGGATTCCCTAATGTCTGGTATGGTGCCAAGTGACTGGCGCAAGGCAAATACTGTGCCAATATTTTAAAAAGGCTCTGGAACTTCGCCAGGCAATTACAGACCTGTAAACTTAACTTTCATTGTGGGGAAAATATTGGAAGGGTTAGTAAAAGACTACATTCTGGAGTATGTGACATCAAATAGTATAATAAGTGACAGCCAGCATGGGTTTACTAAGAATAGAAGTTGTCAGACTAACCTGATATGCTTCTATGAAGAGGTGAGCAGTTGCCTGGATGGAGAAGCTGCTGTGAAAATTGTGTTCTTGGATTTTGCAAAGGCATTTGACACTGTCCCTCATAGACGCCTGATAGGTAAAATAAGGTCTATTGGTTTGGCAGCATTCATTTGCAATTGGATTTAAAACTGGCTGAAGGATCATATCCAGAGAGTTGTGGTCAATGAATGGTCAACAGTTATAAGTGGTGTACCACAGGGTTCTTTGCTCGGTCCACTATTATGAAGTACCTGGGGGTACTAGTAGATCATATTGAATAACAGCATACAATGTCAATCAGCTGCCTCTAAAGCCAGCAGGATCTTGTCATGTATAAAAAGTGGTATGGACTCTCGTGATAGGGATGTAATATTACCACTGTACAAGGCATTGGTTCTGCCTCACCTTGAATATGCTGTCCAGTTCTGGGCATTGGTCCATAAAAAAGATTTGCTGTAGCTGGAGTTGGTTCAACGAAGAGCCACAAAAATGATAAAAGGTATGGAGGGTCTCAGTTATGAGGAAAGGTGAAAACTAAATTTATTTAGTCTGGAAAAGAGACTACTACGAGGGGACATGATTAATTTATATAAATATATGAATACAAAAAATATGGTGGAAAGTTGTTCCAGATTAAATCAAATTAAAAGTTGCGGTAAAAAAGTTTCTTTATTTAAATTCCATTAAAATGTCCATGAAAAAACTGGAAAAAAATCACATGGGTAATGTGTACACAAACAAAGAAAGGGTTATGAGTTTCGAACCATGTTATCGTGGTCCTTACTCATACCTCAAATGAACACTGAGAGTATACCAACATTTATAACAGGAAAGACTCACATATTCAAACGGACCACCCTAAAGTCACATGACTTAGGAAAAGAGCGTGATTGGATAAACTCCGGACAGAGCTAAACAGAGCACAGGAGAGGGGGTGAGAACAGGTGAGAGGGACTGAAGGAAAATTAGTAAACATATGTTAAATCATTTTTGGCATTTAAGCCCAAGGGGTTTCCTGTTTCCAAAGTGTGGATCCATTTGGCCTCTCTCATAAATCATTTTTTAGTACGATCACCACCTCATCAGCGGCAATGTCACGAGTGCTCCCGCGATCCCTGTCTCGGATCGCTGGCACACTCGTGGTCCTCCATGTGCCCCCGCTGAAGCCCCTGTGCTGGACTAACCTGTCTCGGCTCCTGCCATTTTCTGGACCGCCGTGCATGCACGTCCCCGCCAGGGCGCTCGTGTGCCGGCTGCCGAAGATTTAAATGGCCAGCGCACCTCCACCTTATAGTCTGGCACCTTCCTTCTCTGCCGGATCTTTGTGCCTCACAGCCTAACAGAAAGCTTCCAAGTGACATTCCTGCATTCCTGTGTATTCCTGCGTTCCTGTGTGTTCCTGCTCCTGAGTCCTGTGTTGCCATGTTATCATAGTCCCTCCGTGTTCCTGTGTTACCAGAGTTCCTCCGTGTTGCTGTGTTCCTGCGTTGTGGTGTTCCCATTCCCATCTGCTTGCACCTCCCGTTGCTGACCCCGGATTGGACTTGACCCTGCATCTCTACCACCTGCCCTGACCCTGTGCCTGCACCCGACCACAAGACTGTCTTTCGTTAGGGTACCTCGACCTCGGCTGCCACCGCTGGCTATTCTCACCTGTGGAACGACCTGGTGGTACCCTGCTGCAGCAAGTCCATCCCGCTTTGCGGCGGGCTCTGGTGAAGACCAGGTGCCACTTAGACTTCGGTTCCAGGTGTCGGCTAGTACCACCTCCTGCAGTGGTCCAGGGGATCCACTGTTCCTTACAGGCAATATGATCTATTGCTATTATACACACTTCTATGCCCTCCCTGAACACACAAAGGTGGTCCCCCCCTCCCCCTTGATTGCCCCATCGTGTCCCAAACTAACTCTCTTTTTGAGAGACTTGGTTCCTGGTTTGATGGGCTTCTTCACCCACTTGATAGCCATTTGCCGTGATACATCAAGAACAGAAAATCTGTACTTTCTGCCATTTAAAACTTTACATGGTCACCTGTTTATACCTGGCTGTCATCTGATGTCACAGCCCTGTACATGTCTATCCCACATGGTTTAGCGTGTGGCTCACCATTTACAACACTACAGTACCTATGCACCTCCTCTGCAGGACTATTTTGTATTGGTTCTCATGTTTCTGCTAACAATTTTTTTACATTTGATAATGTTTTTTACTTGCAGCATGTTGGTTGCCCAATGGGAGCGTGTTTTTTTCCTTTCCTTGCCAATCTGTATATGGCTCTTTGGGAGGAAAGATTTTTTTAACGCATCTAACCCCTTTTCCCCATCTACATATTGGTACAGTAGATTTAATTGATTTTCATTGATTTCAACTCCTACATAAATCAGAATGACCTTAACCTTAAGTTCACGTTTGAATATCGGGAAGACTCCATTTCATTTCTTGACATCTTTTTTTCAGGTGACACTTCACATTACCAAGTTACTACCAAACTCTTTCGTAAGCCAACGAGTGGCAATACATTGTTGCGGGCAGACAGCTGCCACCGCAGCCATACGGTCAGAAACCTCCCCATAGGGTAATATATCCATGCAAAGAGAGCTTTGTCTACTACTAAAGCATTTATCACTACTTGCAATGACCTAAAACTTGTTTCCGGGGCAGGGGCTATAAGAGCTCTATATACAGTCGGGCCAAAAGAATTGTAGACTCCCAATCACGCATTGATCTCTTACTGCATAAACCCACTGTAGTTTCCAAATATTCTAATAGACCTTATTTCAGCACTAAATTCTGCAACCAGTCTCAATAGATCACGGCTATTGTAAAAAAAATACTTACCAATACTACAACACAATGATATTCTGAAAGATATTCTGTGTGATGGTGTCACATTTGTATCCATACGATCCCCACCTTGGGTAATATACTGTCACCAAACTATTTTTTGTCACAAGGCTTGAATAAAGCCTGGTTATCACATAAGGGCAGCTACTGCTGCGGTGAGAGTAGGTGCAATATCTGTAGAAACATGATTAAAACTAACACTTTCAAATCATATGCTAACAAATTTTCTTACCAAATACAGAGATACATGAACTGCGAGACCACCTGGGTGGTATATCTAATTGAATGCTCTGAGTGCCATTTGCAGTATGTTGGATGCACCTCTCAGAAATTGAAAGGTCGGGTGTCCTAACACATTACGGGGGCGAACCCCAAAACTATAGCCAGCACCCGGAATTGCACCGGTGCATCCAGACATTTCAGGGACTGCCACTCATGATCGGTATCACACATGCGTGTAATAGAAATAGATCATTTTGCCGCTGATAGGAGAGGTGGTGATCGTACTAAAAAAACCTATTTATGAGAGAGGCTAAATGGATCCAAACTTTGGAAACATGTAACCCCTTGGGCATAAATTGCTTTGATTTTTAAACATATGTTTACTAATTTTCATTCTGTCCCTCTCACCTGTTCTCACCCCCCCCCTCCTGTGATCTGTTCCAACCAATCACGCTATTTTCTTTAGTCGTGTGACTTCAGGGCGGTCAGTTTGAATATGAGTCTTTCCTGTTATAAATGTCGGTATACTCTCAGTGTTCATTTAAGTTATGAGTAAGGACCACGATAACATGGTCCGCGTAAACCTTTCTTTGTTTGTGTGCACATCGCCCATGTGTTTTTTTTCCCTGTTTTCTATGGACATTTTAATGGAATTTAAATAAACTTTTTTACCACAACTTACTTTATACTGGTGCCGAAGGATCTTCTCCTTTTCCTATGTATAACTACTATAATAATGTCCCTGTGTACAACAATATAACTACTATAATACTGCCCCCTATGTAGAAGAGTATAACTACTATAATAATGCCCCTGTGTACAAGAATATAACTACTATAATACTGTTCCCAATGTACAAGAATATAACTACTATAATACTGCCCCCAGTGTACAAGAATATAACTACTATAATACTGCCCCCTGTGTACAAGAATATAAGTACTATAATACTGCCTCCTGTGCACAAGAATATAACTACTATAATACTGCGCCCTATGTACAAGAATATAACTACCATAATACTGCCCCTATGTACAAGAATATAACTACTATAATACTGCCTCCTATGTACAAGAATATAACTACTATAATACTGCCCCTATGTACAGGAATATAACTACTATAATACTGCCCCCTATGTACAAGAATATAACTACTATAATACTGCCCCCTATGTACAAGAATATAACTACTATAATACTGACCCTATGTACAGGGATATAACTACTATAATACTGCCCCTATGTACAAGAATATAACTACTATAATACTGCCTCCTATGTACAAGAATATAACTACTATAATACTGCTCCCTACGTACAAGAATATAACTACTATAATACTGCCCCCTATGTACAAGAATATAACTACCATAATACTGCACCTATGTACAAGAATATAACTACTATAATACTGCCCTCTATGTACAAGAATATAACTACTATAATACTGCCTCCTATGTACAAGAATATAACTACTATAATACTGCCTCCTATGTACAAGAATATAACTACTATAATACTGCTCCCTATGTACAAGAATATAACTACTCTAACACTGCCCGCTATGTTCAAGAATATAACTACTATTAGGGGAGGACTAGGAAATTAAAGAGGCCACAGAAAAAATTCTTAGAATGGCCCTATGTTGCGGGTGGAGTCAAATGAAGTAGGCGGGGTCGTGTGATGTGGGTGGAATTCGCACAATTTTACTCAGTCACATTGTTGGCAGATTGACTTAATTCAAACAATGCATTGCTAGTAAGCAAGGCAAATCTTTATAGCTTTTCTTTCTTGTAGTGCAGGCAGCGCTATATGCTCCTGCAAGGGATCGTGAGCATCCAAGGATGCTTTGCTGGTAAGATCGTGCAAGCGCCCTTGTATACCAGCAATTGCTTATGGCACCAGCTCGCTGGAGGATGCAGTGCTGAAACCACTGCCTGTGCTACAAAAAAGAAACACTATAAAGCTTGTGGGTAACCAAGGACAAGTATCCTTGGATATCTGTGCTATCCTATGGCAGCGGCTTAATGGAGGTCAGAGCTCAGAGCTTCGTTAGTAAGAGAAACATTGCGGACTTGTCATCACAAGCATCCTTGTATACCCACGATTGTGCATGGCAGTGGCCTGCAGAAGGAGATAGCGCTAAAGCTGGTATATGCGCTACAAGAAACATAAGCCTGCCATATCCCCAATATGTGTTCAGCCTGCACTGGATGAGGGCTAAGCTGCTGAAAAGGAATCACACTTGCAGAAGATTCCTGCAGACTTTCTGTGCCCTTTCGTAACAATGGGTTGTTCGTAAGTCAGAACGACATACGTCGAAGTCTGCCTGTATACCACTATTACAAGAACACAACTTAATACTGAATATACTAAAATTCTGCCATTTCATGTACAAGAATATAACTACTATAGGTAGTAGCTTAGGTCCGAAATGCAGACATTTTAATTTGTGTTTTTTCTTTGTTGTACATTTTAATGAATCTTCTAATAAACGGATAAAGTATTTTTTCCTAGCTGGTGCAGAAGATTTTCCATTTTTTTTGCTATAACTACTATAATATGTACAAAAATATAACTACTATAATATGACCAAATTGGCTTCTCACCAAGTGACATATTAGCTTTAAGTTAATGTGTAACCTGGACCGGTTTGGGCCAATTTCTCTTTGTACAAGAATCTAAGTACTATAACACTGCCCCCTATGTACACATATAACTACTATGATACTGCCCCCTATGTACAAGAATCTAACTGTTATAATACTGCCACCTATCTACAAGAATCTAAATACTATAATGTTACCCCCTATGTACATGAATATAACTACTATAATACTGCCCCTATGTACAAGAATAAAACTACTATAATACTGCCCCTATGTACAGGAAAATAACTACTATAATGCTGCCCCTCTGTAAATGAGTATATCTACAATAATACTGCCCCCTATGTACAATAATATAACTACTATAATACTGTTCCTATGTACATGAATATAACTATTATAGTACTGCCCCTATGTACAAGAATATAACTACTATAATACTGCCCCCTATGTACAAGAATATAACTACTATAATACTGCCTCCTATGTACAAGAATCTTACTACTATAATACTGCCTTACTAAGTACAATAATTTAACTACTATAATGTTGCTCATATGTACAAGAATCTAACTACTATAATACAGCCCCCTATGTAAAAGAATCTTACTACGATAATAAGGTCCCCTATGTACAAGAATATAACTACTATAATATGGTCCCCTATGAACAAGGATATAACTACTATAATGCGGTCCACTATGTGCAAAAATATAACGACTATAATATTGCCCCTATGTACATGAATATAACTACTATAATACTGCCCCCTATGTACATGAATATAACTACTATAATACTGCCCCCTATGTACAGGAATATAACTACTGTAATACTGCCCCCTGTGTTCAAGAATATAACTACAGTACTATAATACTGCCCCCTTGCTGGAAGGTTGTGTTAGAGCTGTTCTCCTGAAGTCTCCTAATGCCTGGAGACAGGGCGGGGCCACCCTGGGTGGGGAACTTCCCCAAGCAAGCCCCAGGCTCCAAGGCCTTCCCTGGGTGGAAACTCCTAGACACCAAAAACTGAGGCTGCAAATCCTAAAGTGAACAAGACTGTCAGTAACTTGCAGAATGTCAGTGGCTCAAGTGCAGCTAGAAACTGAGAGAAAGAAGATTAATGTTGTGGAAAAGCAAGAAGCAGCTGCAGTGAGTTCCAGTCTGGTGAAACCATCTCCTACTGTAAATGAGCGGCAGAAACCTATAAATGAGAGAAGAGTGCTGGGTCAGGCATTGGGGAAAGGTGTGCAGGAGCAGAGGCAGCCTCCATTGCAGGCCTCAGCTGTGCCTTCTACAACTCCATCATCCAGACACAGGAGGATATCTCTGGAGCGGCAGACCAACCTGCCAAGCCAATACTGCAGCCGGCAACATTCCTCTACCACAGAGACAATGATCAGGTACTACAAGTCCCAGCAGCCTGCATTCCGCAGCAAGAACAGAGACGCATGACATCTGTCTGGGATGTTGCCATAGAGCATTTAGAGCAGTGAATGAAGGCTGGGAACATAGAGGCTGAAGTTTTTAGTTTTTCATGTTGATGCAGACCCTCTTAGTTCAGGTGCTCAGAAGCCCCCACAGTGCCCCCAGTAACACCGTGGTTCTGGTCCAGACCAGGCCTCCTCTGGTAATGCCTGGAGCTGGGGTAAACCATCTTTTTCATCTGGCTCACATTACACAAGTCAGGCTTTTAACCCCTTAACGCTCTGCGCCGTAGCTCTACGGCGCAGAGGTGCAGGGAATGTATGAAGAGGGCTCACGGGCTGAGTCCTCGTCATACAAAGGTGGGGGTTGTTGCATATTGCCTCAGGTAGCCTCGAGTCTTCGTTTGACCCAAGGCTAAATGGCTTCTGCAGATTCGTTACAATGAGCCAGTGGCTCATTGTAACGAATACCATGCAAAAATGCCATATATTGCAATACAGAATTATTGCAGTATATGGTAGGAACGATCTGACCATCTAGGGTTGATGTGCCGAAGATGTTCTAAGAAATAGTAAAAAAAAAAAGTTAAAAAAAATTAAAAATATTAATAAAATATTAAAAATTCAAATCACCCCCTTTCCCTAGAATATATAAAACATAATAAACAGTAAAAATCACAGACACATTAGGTATCGCCGCGTCCCAAAATGCCCGATCTATCAAAATATAAAAACGATTAGGGCCGGCGGTGACCTCTGAAACGGGAAATGGCGGCCAAATGTCCGAAATGCGACTTTTACACCTTTTTACATGACATAAAAATGGAATAAAAAGTGATCAAAATGTCGCACAGACCTCAAAATGGTAGCAATGAAAATGTCGGCTCATTGTCGCAAAAAATGACATATCACACAGTATACTACCCCAAAGTATGAAAAAGTTATTAGCGGTAGAAGATGGCAAAATATTTTTTTCTTTTTTGTACGCATTCGTTTTATTTTTGAAAATGTATTAAAACGCCATAAAACCTGTATAAATTTGGTATCACCACGATCGTACCGAACGAAAGAATAAAGTAGAGGTGTTATTTGGAGCGCACAGTCAAAGTCGTAAAAACTGAGTCCACCTTTGGAATTTTTTTCCAGCTTCGCAGTACACGGCATGTTAAAATAAATAACATTACGGGAAAGTAAAATTTGTTTCGCACAAAATAAGCCCTCACACAGCTCTGTACACGTAAAAATGAAAAAGTTATGGATTTTTGAAGGTGGAGAGCGAGAAATGAGCGAAAAAACCCTGCGTCCTTAAGGGGTTAAGAGGAGAAACGTAGTTAGGTTTAAGCACAGAGAGGCCAAGAAGACCTACCTGACCGGAGGTTTGTAGTAAGTTCTCTGCTGTGTGACCAAATGGGCTTCTCACCAAGTGACATGTTAGCTTTAAGTTAATGTGCCAATTTCTCCAAGTTCAGACATGCTGAGGGGTGGAATAAATTCAGCTTCATCCCCATCTCTAAGTCTGATAAGGTTACTGTCACTATCATCTTCTGGAATGAAGCTGTGCCCCCGCAGGATATTGTACTCTGGCTCGGGAGATACTGTGACCTTATGTCAGAACTCACTAAGACCAGGCTTGATGATAGGATCTGGACAGGAGGGTGGAAGGTCCTGGTGAGGTAACGCCAGTATCATAACATACCCCAACATCTGCCCAATTCCTTCTTCATTGGGCATGAGAGGGGGGTATGTTTCTATGCAGGTCAGCCCCGCAGATGCTTTCATCCACGTTCCCGTCTCCTAGGATGCGCACACGCCTGCTTCAGGAGATTTAAAGGGCCAGTGCACTATTAATTGGCTCTGGCCGTTTCCCAGCATTCTATATAAACCTGCCTCTCCCTGCACACCCTGCTGGATCTTCGTGCCTTGTGCCCTAGAGAAAGCTGTGTTACATGCTCTGTGCTGTTATCGTGATTTCCCGTTGTGACCCTGGTTTTGTTCCTGCCTACACTCTGATCCTGCGCTGCCCTTCCTGACCTCCTTCCTGTCCACGACTATGATTCTGCTTAACGTCTTTGTACCTCAGCTTGTCTGCCACCGCGGACAAAGTCGCATCTGTGGAACGACCTGGTAGTACCACACTGCAGTCCAACCTGCTTTGTGGCGGCCTCTGGTGAAAACCGGGTGCCACTTAGATTCCAGTCCCAGTTGTCAGCTTACATCTTCATCCACGGGGGTCCAGTGTGTCCACTACCCCAGAAGCCTGACAGTAAAATATGGCCATGGATCCCGCCGAAGTTCCACTACCTGTTCTGGCTGATCTTACCCTTGTCCTGGTCTAGCAGTCCAGGCAGATTGCTTGGTCAAGTCACCACCATGTTGCAGCAACTGATGGCAACTCAGCAGCAGCGTCAAGCTCCTGTGGCTCCTTCCATTACTCCAGTTAGCCTACCTACCTCTGAACCTCGGCTGAGATTATCCATGCCATCTCAATATTATGGGGACCCCAAGTTGTGCAGGGGGTTCATTAACCAGTGCTCCCTGCACATTGAGCTCATGCTGATACAGTTTGTCACGGAACGCTCTAAGGTGGCGTTCATCATCGGCCTCCTCTACAGGAAAGCCCTGGCATGGGCTACTCTCCTCTGTTACAGAGAGGACCCGGTTACAGCTGACATCCTTCTTTGCCGAGTTCCGGTCTGTCTTGAGGAACCTTCACCAGCATCTTCAGCTGAGAGCACACTGCTGAACTGTATCAAGGAGTCTTATCTGTTGGTGACTATGCCGTCCAGTTCCGTACTTTGGCTTCTGAGCTAGCATGGAACGATGCAGCCCTGACTGACTTTTGGGACAAGTTAAAGACACGCTGTGATCTGCCATCTATTCTGAGCGACCTCATATCTCTGGCCACGTGGATTGATATCCGGTTTTTGGAGAGCTCTGAGGAGCAACGCTTTGAGCAAGTGCAAGTCCAGGTCCGATCTTACCCCTGATCAGGGAACTGTTTGATTGTCTATGTGGTGCCAAAGTTTTCACCAAGTTGGACTTGCACGAGGCATAAAACCTCATCTGCACGCGACGGTGATGAATGGAAAACTGCCTTCAGTACTCGAGATGGGCACTTTGAATACCTTGTTATGCCCTAATGCACCGGCGGTGTTCCAGAAGTTTGTCAATGAGATATTCAGAGACTTACTTTATACCTGTGTTGTAGTCTACCTAGACAATATCCTGGAGTTCTCTGCGGACATTGAGTCCCATCGGGCCCATGAACGGCAAGTTCTCAGGCGCCTAAGGGCCAATCGTCTATATGTCAAGCTCGAGAAGTGCCAATTCCATCAGAGGAGTGTCCCATTTCTTGGATATATTATCTCAGACAATGGACTACAGGTGGATCCTGCAATGTTGTCTGCAGAATTTCAGTGGCTGCGTCCAGTGGGACTACGAGCTATCCAGAGATTCCTGGGCTCCGCCAATTACTACCGCCAGTTTATCCCACATTTCTCCTCCCTGGTATCTCCTATTGTGGCACTGACCAAGAAGAATAACAACCCTAAGCTCCGGCGGCTGAATAGGCTTTCACTAAGCTGAAGTCTGTCCAACCTGCCCTTCAGGAAAGGATACTTACTTGGGGACATTGCTCTTGTGGGGATGGAACACCTTGTTGTGCAACCCTCTGTCACCCTCATTTCCCGAATCTACTAGTGGCCAGATCTGGTCTGGCATGTATGGGATTTTGTGGGCTCCTGCAATCCATGTGCACGAAACAAGCCATCTCGTCTTAAACCTCAGTCTACTAATATTGTGTAGAACACTTCACATTAAAAAGAGCTGCAAAACGGCCTTGGACCTATCGAGAAGCAAAAATAAACACTTAAAAAGAAAAAAAGGAAAGAGATAAAAAGAATGAATTAGTTACTCACCGGTAATTCTATTTCCATTAGTCCACCATGATGGCCCACCTGGAGGATGCCCCTTGACCTCTGTAGGGACAGGAAGAAGAGAGGTTAAATTCCCCTCCCTGCATCCTCCCGCCAGTGACTTCAAAATAACCACACTGAGGAAGATGCAACAATGATTTATTTATATGTTTTGATCACATACAAGCTTTATCATTGTGAATACAACGTAAACTTAAACAAATCAAGGGAGGGAATATATAAAGCCGTCATGGTGGACTAATGGAAATAGAATTAGCTAATTAATTCTTTCCACCTTGTCCCCCATGATGGCCCATCTGGAGACTTACAATATAAGTAGTCTTTTAGGGAGGGATTACGGCTTGGAGCACCTTTCTCCCGAAGGACAGCTCCTTCGAAGAGGACAAGTCAAGTCTATAGTGCTTGGAGAAAGTAGAAGAGGAAGTCCAAGTTGCCGCTTTGCAAATTTGCTCTAGTGAGGCCCCTCTTTTCTCTGCCCAGGAGGTGGATACAGCTCTTGTGGAATGTGCTCTTATTCCTGATGGTACTGGGATCTCCTGAATGTCATAACATGCAGATATCGCCATCCTTAGCCATCTAGCGATGGTTGCCTTGGACACCTTCCT
This sequence comes from Engystomops pustulosus, assembly GCA_019512145.1. Lineage (NCBI taxonomy): Eukaryota > Metazoa > Chordata > Amphibia > Anura > Leptodactylidae > Engystomops > Engystomops pustulosus. The sequence goes on from CM033642.1 coordinate 164,932,057, forward strand.
CCCCTTATTTTTCCCCTGCAATTGGACAAAGAGGTTAGAATCGATACGTCAGGATTCAGTTACTTCCAAGTACTTAACAACAGAGTGTCTTACCTCTAGGGTGTGCCATTCACATTCTCTCTCGGAAGATGGATTCTCGCAGAAAGAAGGTAGTATGATCTCCTGACTTCTGTGGAATTCTGAGACCACCTTTGGGATGAAATTGGGGTCCAGCATTAGAATAATTCTATCATCAAGAACCTTCATATAGGGTTCCTTAATAGAAATTGCCTGAAGTTCACCCAGTCTCCTTGCTGAGGTGATTGCTATCAGGAATACTGTTTTTAGTGTCAGGTTTTTTACACTAGCAAGAGAAATGGGTTCAAATGGTTCTTTAACTAAAGCATTTAAAACCAAAGAAAGATCCCATGAAGAAGTCCTTTTAAGGACCTGGGGTTTTAGTCTAGAGGCTGCTAGAATGAATCTTTTCACCCACCTGTGTTCGATGAGGGGTTGATCGAAGAAGGCACTTAGGGCTGATACCTGGACTTTTAAAGTACTTGTGGAAAGTCCCAACTCCAGACCCTTTTGAAGAAAGTCAAGAACCTGCAAAATATTTGGGTTAGATTGACATGGTGGTTTATCTGCACAAAAGGAAGAAAAATTTTTCCAAATTTTGTGGTAAATGGCAAAAGTGACAGGTTTTCTACTTGCCTTCAAGGTGTTTATAACAGCAGAGGAGAGTCCTTGGGACCTCATATAGTCCGATTCAGGATCCACGCTGATAACTGGAGCTTTCCTGGATTTGGATGAAAGATTGGTCCCTGTACCAGGAGATCTTCCGACACTGGTAGAATGACTGGATCCTGAGTCGTCATTCTCTTCAGAATTGGGTACCAACTCTTTTTTGCCCAATTTGGGCACACAAATATGGTCTAGGAATATTTTCTCCAAGACTCTGGCGATCAGGGGAATAGGGGGGAAGGCGTAGGCGAGAGTGGTGTTCCAAGAGTGGGAGAATGCATCCAGATGATTCCTGGTCTCCCCTTTTTCCAAGGAAAAGAAGTGTTGACACTTTGTGTTTCCTCTTGTTGCAAATAAGTCTATCTGAGGTTTCCCCCAAAGAGAAGACAGGTACTGGAATATCTCTTCTTTTAGACACCACTCGTTGGGAAGTATCTTCCTTCGGCTGAGGAAATCCGCCATTGTGTTCTCTGTTCCCTTTAGATGGGTATCTGAGATTGATAGGACATGGTCCTCTGCCCACAAAAATATTTGCGGGACATCAATAATAAGGATCTGGTTCCCCCTTGCCTCTTCAGGTAGGACACTGTCGTAGTATTGTCGGAAAAAATTTTCCTCCAGAAAATTCCCCTGTCTAGACTTGCGTCTTTCAGCCACCACTTGAGATCTTCCTTGACTGTAGAGGGTATTGGTACTTTTTTGTCCAGTCCCTCCGAACTCCTGTTCCAGGATCTTAGGACCCATTTCTGGAGGGCTCGAGTAAGTGCTTGGCACTAGGCCACTGAGGAGATGCAAGCTGTTAATAGTCCTAGGACCTTCATAGCGTCCCTGATGGAGATAAGAGACTTTCTTCGGAATCTTCTTATCTCTTCCTTGATGTGAGTCCTCTTTTCCTGTGGAAGGAATGACATTTGTAGACATGAATTTAAATTTACTCCCAGGAATTTTTTTACTGTGGCTGGTGATAAATCAGATTTTTGGTAATTTACAATCCAACCCAGTCTTTCTAAAGTTCCTATTGTAATATCCCTTGAGGAAATTAGGTTCTGTTTGTCCCGTCCAATAACCAGCAGGTCGTCTAGATATGGTACAATCAGTATGTCCTGCTGTCTTAGAAACGCCACCACCTCTATCATCACCTTGGTGAAGGTTCTGGGGGCCGAAGATATGCCAAAAGGGAGTGCACAAAACTGAAAATGTAACGTGGAACCCCCTGGAGATAGGACAGAGAATCTTAGGAACTTTTGGGAAGAAGGGTGAATGGGGACATGATAATATGCGTCCTTTAGGTCTATAGTATACATTAAAGCATTCTGGTAGATAATGTGGGTGGCAGACCTTACCGACTCCATCCTGAACTTCTTGTAGACGATGAAGTCGTTGAGTCGCTTCAGGTTGATTATCAGCCTGTTCGATCAGTTTGGCTTCTTTACAAGAAAGAGAGAAGAATAAAACCCTTGTTTTTCTTGTTCCCGAGAGACCTGGGTAATTACTCCAGAGGACAATAAGGAGGATACTTCTTGCCAGATAAGACAGTGAGACATTTTCGACATATGGGGAGAGGGTGATAGGTAATTTGTAGGAGGAAGTTTCTTGAAATCTATCTTGTCTCCCTGAAGAAGGATGTCTAGAACCCAGGGATTTGAGGTAATTTTTAGCCATTCCTCTCTGAACTTCAATAATCTTCCTCCTACTATGGTGTCATTGCTTCTTGTTTCTACTGGGGTCAGATGATGCTGAGAAAAGAAACCCTTTACCTTTTCCCTCTTTCGGGTAGCTCCAGCGACCCCTTTTCCCTTTATCTTTATATTCATCCCTTTGGCCTTTCGGGTAGCTCCAGCGACCCAGCGACCCCTTTTCCCTTTATCTTTATATTCATCCCTTTGGCCTTTAAAGTTTCCTGGGTACTGGCTTGTTTTCCGGGAAACCCTTCCTCTTGTTTGTTGCCCTTTCCACGATGGTATCAAGTTCTGGACCAAAGACAAATTCTCCTGAAAAGGGGAGGCCACACAACTTTGTTTTTGAACGGATATCCCCATTCCACTGCTTTAGCCATAGCAAAGGTTAGTCTCAAAGACTAACCTTTTCCTGAAGTTTTTTGATATAAGGTTCCTTTTTTCAGGCTCCTTCCACTCCTCAGACACTAGTTCTTTAAGAGTGTCATTTAAGGGGAACACCCTCTGGCGCTTTGCTTTTAATCCCCCAAACAACTCATCTTCTTTGGATTGGGGTACAATCACGTCCTCAATTTCTAAGGTTTGTCTGATGGCCTTCAGCAGGTTATCTAATTCATCTATTTGAAATAAATGTCTAGATTCAGCAGATTTGACAAAATCCTGAGGGTTTAAGGAGTCTTCTGTCTCTATTACAGAACAAGAAGGTGTGTCCGAATCACTTCCTGCCTCGGATGGTGATGACTCGGGATCTAATCTGGGCTTTTTACATGGGGGAGCCCTAGACGTAGCTGCAGCTATATATGAGACTACTTTCTCTTCTATGAAACCTTTAAGCTCGTCCAGAAAGGATGTCTTCTCCTCTCGCATGAAGTTGTCAATACACGCTTTACAGATCAGCTTTTTATACAAATCTGGCATAGAGTGGTTACACATATTACATTTCTTGATTCTGGTTTTATCCGATTTCTCTGGTCTTTCAGGCCTGCTAGCCTTATCCCCCTTCTCCTCTTTGCCTTTCCCCCTAGACCCCAGGTCTTTGTCCTAAAAGGCAAATATAGGAGACTAGTAACCCACTAACATTGCATACACAATGGCAAGATATCGCCTGCAAATCAACCCCACTTACAGAGACTGGAGGGTGCAGGAAAATCGGGTTGCCTTTGTCAGTCATGATAGACAGTAGAAGATTTTGGTCGCAGATACTGGAGCCGTCGTCACAGAGCAACTAGACCTCAGATCATAGTGATCTACCTGCTTTAAATACCTTAATGGGGAGCCCATCCCCCTTAGAAGTGGCTGTGGTCCGCGTCTTCGGCTACCAGTAATGCATTGCGGCTTTCCCGCGTCACTTCCGGTCAAGCCAGAAGTCGTCACCAAACCTCGGGCTGCCGGGAAGTGTAGTTCTTTTCGGCGGCGCGCGCGTGTAATCAGTATCGCGGCGCGGCGGCCAGTCATACGGACCCCAGGACGGCTACAAGGAGGACCCGCGGATCGACCGAGAGCCAGGGCCGCTGGGATTTCACCGTGGACGGCATCATCCGTGAGTAAACTTCGTCCCCCCCCTCCCCCCCTGGAGGAGAGAGGGCACCTCTCTATGACCTGCCTCGGTAGGGACAGGAAGAACACTGGCGGGAGGATGCGGGGAGGGGAATTTTTTTCATGTCCCTACAGAGGTCAAGGGGCATCCTCCAGGTGGGCCGTCATGGGGGACGAAGTGGAAAGAATGTTATATTCTGACGGAGCTACAGATATTACAATTACTTCTTCTAAAGTTCTCCACAGATTTTCTTCCAAAAATTTGATTTTTTTTCTACTCCATCGCATAAATAAAAACCTCCAACAAGAATAGACCACTATTCAGAACATCCTTAGTGCGGTTTTCCTCCTTTGATTCCACTATTCACCATAGCAGACCGCTAGAAGAAATATACACACAAATAGCATAGTATGGTTCTCCAAGATGTCCCAATTTGTTCCTCTGCCAGGCCTTCTGTCTGCTCCACGCCTTGCCAGCCTGTTCTTCCTGCAGATCTTCCAGCTTCATGGACTTCTCTTGCACCTTGTCTCAGACAGTGGGGTCCAGTTTGTTTCCTATTTCTGGCGATCCCTGTGTGGTCAACTACAAGTGAAGTTGGACTTCTCATCTGCATACCATCTTCAGGCCAATGGACAAGTTGAGAGGGTTAATCAGACCCTAGGCTGCTGACTCCGCCATTTTACAGTATCTCCGCCCGACAGGACGACTTGTCCACCCTGCTTCCATGGGCAGAATTCTCCTACAACTTTCTGGAAAGCTCCTCTCCATTTTTATTGTGTATGGACAACATCCTCGTCCACCTCTCCCTCTTGCTGAGAGCTCTGATGTTCCTGCTGTGGATGAATTGTCGGAGATCTCAGATCTATCTGGCATATGTCAGTCTTTACTCCGGGCATCCGCCCTCACCAAAATACCGGTGGACAAGAAGCGCAGGTCTCCTTCAGTCTTCTTCCCAGGTGACAAAATATGCCTGCCTTCTAGGTACGTCTTTTTGAAGATTCGCAGCAATAAACTTGGTCCTCGATTCCTGAGTCCATTTGAAGTCCTGAAGCGCATCAATCCTCCCACCAGGCACATCCCGAACTCCTTCCATGTCTCCCTCCTGAAGGCAGTCATCTTAAACCACCTCCTCCCACTCCTGAGGCTGATGCAACTAATGTCAATGAGGTAAAGGAGGTCTTGGATAGGAAGTTGGTCAGAGGAAAGTGGTTCTTTCTCGTCAACTGGAAGGGGTTCAGTCCGGAGGCCTAAGGACATTATCCTGGACCAGGATCTGCTTCCCGAGATTTCTCCAGCCTAAGAGGGGGAGGCTGAAGGGGGGGGGGTACTATCACGAGTGCTCCGGCATCCCATATCTCTGGTCACGAGCTCACCAGTGCCCCTTCGTAAAATCCGGTGCCTGTGTGGACAGATGGGACATGCCCACAGGGATTGTCCTAGTGCCTGGCATAAGATCTGCAAGACCTTCCCTGATGAAGATGTATTGGAAGGGGCAGATGACCTAGCGGAGGAAAAGTCTTTGTTGACAGGATCAGCTCAGGCTGGGACCGAATATCAGTACTAGCCCAGCCTCAAATAAGTACCACACAAGTTCCATTACAACCCCAGACAAAAATCATTGAGGGGAACATTGTCCAGTAGCTTGCACCACTCCCAGTGCCCATTCCTTCTCCAGCTCCAACGTCTAAAAGAGAAGGAAGAAGGATACATCCAACTGTAAGCCAGAGGGTGAGTGGACCACTGTCCAAAAATCATCTAGGATGATGGTGGACAGAAGGGAAGATATGACCATGACAGTAAATAGATTCAATGTATTGTCAGAGTCAGATGCAGAGGAGGAACTAGAGCGTGAACTTCAGGGAATGGTGGCAGAATATCAGGATGAACCAGATGCAGATCCCCCCTTTAAAACGGAGACCCCATACAATAGGACCAGAGTCTGCATCCGATATGGAGACAGGTGGTCAGCAGGAGGGCTCGGACTCAGACTTATGATGATGGGGTTACTCTCTCTGCTTCTTCTTATGACTCTAATGGCGGATTTTCAACTAAAAGTCATCATGAGGAATGTAAACAGCATTAGGGCAAGGAAGACAAGGCATGCAGTGTATGAACATCTCCACTACCTGGATGCTGATGTCTCTTTCTTACAGGAGACTCATCTTACTACTCTTAGTCTCTTACAAGAAGTAGAGAGGGAATGGCGCTGTGGTCCATCCATCTGGTCGCTGTCTGTGGAGCCGTGTGCTGGGGTCTCCATACTGTTTAGTACAGTATTGATGGGAAGGTGTCTGGTGCTTGAGGTTACTATTCGAGGTAGGAGACTCCGACTATCTATGGTCCACAGACAGTGACTGAAAGGGTGAATCTATTTAATGAAGTAAAACCCTATCTCTTCACATCTGTTCCTATAATTATGGCTGGTGACTTTAATGCCACCAGAGCATCCAGTGATAGACCCTCTGGTAGACCTTTCCCCAGGGACTCTAATTCCAGTTTCTATGTACAAGAATATAACTACTATAATACTGCCTCCTAAGAGTGAGGATGTATGTGAGCAGAGATCCTGAGTCTCTTTATGCCTGGAGCTAGCCCAAGGCGGGTCCACCCTGGGTGGAGAGATTCCCCAGGAAAGGCTCAGGCTTCCAGTCCTACACTGGGAGGAAACTCCCAAACTTCTTCCAAAGGGGGTGCAAATCCCAGAGTTTCGAGTCTGCAAATGAACAGTCTGAAGGTGAAGAACACTCTTAATGTGCATGAAGCAGAAGGAAAGAACAGTTCAACAACAATGAAAGAAGTTCCAATCCCAGCCAGCATGGAGCTCAGGTGGTAGCAGAGTACAGGTCAGGGGATGGGACCCCTGGCCACTTCCTATAAGAACAGTGAGCGCTTTGCCCAGCAGAACAGAGCTGTGATGTTGGACCCCGGGTCCCTCCAGCACAACCAGGATCCATTCCCCAGATGCACCTCAAAAGGTGTCAGCTCAAGTACTGAAACCTGCAAATTTCTCTTTCCAGAAGTGAAAGCAACAAGAGAAGCCACAGACCCCCACAGCAGTCCCTAATAAAAAGAGCTGTAGTACCACAGGTCCGAGCAGAGACTCTGCAGCAGCGGGAGAGTGGACTACCATCCATGTGCCATGGTGATGCGGTGACCCAGGAGAACTGTGCTGTTGTGACAGAGACTTGTTGGGCATCTTGATGTAGCTGAGGGGTTGGGGTATTGAGGGGACCCCAGACTGTCTGGGATGTTCAGCCACCGGAGCATAACAGAGGTGGATGGGGGGCAGAGGGCTATAGATAATGTTTGTGAATTCCCTCCTCTAACATCAAGCCCCCCCCCCCCAGTTGAGTCAGGTCCCTCTAGAGCAGACCCTCCCCCCAATACCCAGACTGAGTCCCATCAGGAGCCTCCTAGAAACGTCTGGAGCCGTGGCACTCCCTCCCTCATTCCAGCGCACAGTACACTGGGCAGGAGTTTAAGAGGAGGAATGTGGTGTGCTTTTAGGAACAGAGGCACCAAGGAAGATCTCCCATTTAGGCTTGTGTTGCGGGATCTCCTGTGTGGCCAGATGGGTTTTATGCCAGATGATATCCTGGCGGTCATCAACCTACCAGACAGACAGGGCTGTGATGTCACCTCTAAGCTTATGTCTTGTATGGACAGGTTCTCTGATAAATTCCCTCAGTTCAGGGACACCAATGGTTGAAATAAGTTAATTTTTGTCCCCATTTCCAAACCAGACACTGTGGTTAATATAATATTCTGGAATGAGTATTCTGGTGTGGCTCAGGTGCCATTGTGATGTCTGTGGTGTCTGACCTCACAAAGAATAGGGACGCTGATGGTATCTGGACTGGTGGGTGGAAGGTGCTTGTGAAGCTCAGGCAGTGCATCAACATCACCCTACATCTCCCCAACTCCTTCTTTATAGCTAAATTAGGGATATGGACAGGCGCATAACAATGAATAGGATTCCATAGGAAAGTTATAGATTAGCCAAAAGCAGTTTATTGAACATAGATGGCAAACGGAGGGACCACAGCGCGTTTTGGGGACTATCAAATGCCCCTTTCTCAAGTTGAATTTCACTAAGACAGCATAAAGGATACAATGCAGAAAAAACAGCAGGACAAAATGAATAAAAAAATAAAAAATAATAAACTGGGGGAATATGTATATGAAAATGCAGTAAAGATATTAAAAATACTAAAAAAACATATATAACAGTATAAACTCATAGTCAGATCGGTATTCGAATTACTCTATAAATATATATGTGTGTACACAAAAGAGAAAAGGTCTTTAGTATTCATTCATAAAGGCTCCTATGTGCAGGGCTATTAGCCAAGTAAAACTATAAGAATGTCATAAATACATAAACAAATGAATATAAGTGTAAAAGAGCTGTTACAAGAGAGCAGAGGGGTAAGGAGAACGTACCTGACTCCTGGTTTTAGTCCTGCATGTGTCCAGGAGACTAGCTCGAACACCGCGTACAGCGTGGTCTTATGTGGTTAGAGGCGGGCGGACTAATTGCCCGTGCATGCGCAGTGAGGTGGAGGATCCAAAAAGATGTCGTTCTCCATAGGAGAGTCATTCAGGGCTAAATATTGTGAAAGACAGCTGTGATGTTGGGATAAAAAAAAAAATTTTACATTTTATTAAAGAGCACTTTTACAATCATAAATACAAAAGTACACAAGATTTTGTATAAGTTACAAAGAAAAAAGAAACAGCAGAGTAAAAAGGAAAAGAAAAACACCAGCAAAAGAAAATCATAATAAGCAGGTCAGTATATTACCAAATAGTTTCAATCTCCTTAAGTACCCCTTAAATTCTTTACACAGTCTCCTCTATTTATTTTTCCCTATCCAGAGATTCCATCCTACCCTGGGCATTTTCTTTTGATTAATCACCCCTCCATCACTCATAAGTAATTCAGTAGACCTTAAAAGGGTTTTCCCACAAGGCGCTCGGCAATCTCCGTCAGCTCCATAGAGTTTAATGGAGCAGAACGGTCATGCGCGGCCGTCTGCTCCATTAGTGTGAGGAGCAGCGGGGATTCGATTTTCACGCTTTGCGATCTCAGAGGTGCATAATCGGATTTTCCATTTGTTTAGGATCTCTATACGAGCGATCGGTTTTCCCAGCTCTTTTTCCCACTTTATCATGCATCCTAATTTGACTGGGGGTGGGAGATGAGTTCAAATACTTACATACTATTGAAATTCCTCCTTTATATTTAATTGCTATATTTAAAAATGTTGGTAATTTCGTATGCTCTGTATTATGAGATGTACATTTTTTAGCTATATTATCTGATTCTTAAAAGGAGTCTATCCTTTTGGAATAATCCAATTAAAAATGGATTATTATTAATGTTAAATTTAAAACAAATTTCCTCAAAAGATAATAATGTGTCTGTTGTATCTGCTAGTTTGGTTCTTCAATTTATTTATGGATAGGTCCTCCATACATAAACAAAAAACCTCTAATTTAATATTTTGTCGTCCCAAAAATAACTCTTTGGCACTATTATCAATCATGTATCAGTGTTTATTATGCCTTCCTCTATAAGAATCCACTTTTCATATTCTTTGTCTTGCCACAGGAGTGTTATTATCTCAGGGAGTATAGTGTATTAATATTTCAAGAGATTTGGATGACCCAGCCCCCCTAAATTATTTGAAGTGTATTTTTAGCTTTGTATTTCCACACATAAAGGTCAGAATTTTCCTAATTTCTGTCTTTGGGAACATCAGAGGGATGCATCTTAAATAATAAAAAAAATACTGGGAGCATATTCCTTTTGACTATTGCAATCCTGTTTATCCAGGTAATATTACATTTTGTAGTTTTTTTTCTTAGTTATTTTATTTTATCCCTTAGCTCTGTTAAGTTTGTTTTAATAGTGGAGTCCAGGGAATCAGATATTTGTATACCAAGATAACAAAAACCTTCAGGAGCCCAGGAGTAAAAAATTTTTCTTTTACTTTCATTGACCTTATCATATGAAACCATTGAGAATTTGTTAACCACCTTTTTAAACTCAGCGATTCTGTTGGATTTTCGCAGGCGATAAATATGTCATCTGCGTAGAGGCCTATAATATACGGTCTCTACTATCTTTAATACTTTACCCTTTAAATTCCTTCTTCGACCTGACTGCTTGTGCAAATGGTTCTATAAAAATATTAAACAATAAGGGGGAAAATGGGCAGCCTTGGCACACTCAATTTGTGATTGCAAAGTTCTCAAACATAAATCCCAGGCTGCTGATAATGGCAGAGGGTTTATTATATAGACACATTATAGTTTTAATAAAGTTTGGTAAAAACTGTCCCTGTCAAAGTCATCTCATATATAATATAGAAGCTAATTCTACACTATTAAATGGTGTGATGTGTATGTGGTCACAAAAGTGTGATATAGCCCCAGTATTGTAGTCCCCCAGGCAGCAGATATGTTTTTTCATGGTCTTCCGGTGAAAGGAGGAAAGGTACAGGACAGGAAGTAACATCTACTCTTACATTACCACACTTTTACATTGCATACTCTGTCCCCTAATAACACCCAAAAGGCCCCATATGTAGTCTATACCGCCCTCCAAAATCCAAAACCAACAAAGATCTGTGCGAAACGCGCGTCGGGGTGTTCCTCTTGGCCCTCCATCTGACTGCCCCTGTGCCCTTTACACCATGCCTTTAGGTAAGTGTGGCCTTCCTTTTGACTTTGTCTACTAGCACCGGATGGTACCTCCGGTTGATTGTATGGTCACTATAGTACAAAGGTCCACTGCCTTCCTATATCAGTCCTACTTTTGGACACAATACATCTTTGGAAATATTTCTTTTTGGCACAATTTACGAGGCAGAACCAGGATAGGGGGGCCATAGGTTCTCTGTGTCTGTCCCACTTCCATCTGGGACATTGCCTGTTCCCCTTAATATTTCTGACTTTCAGGAATCTCTCCTGAAAGTGGTGTATAGACTTTGTATGTGTTATTTTGAATAAAGTGTAAATCATTTTTTATACCTACAAGCTCTTTTGTTTTCTGTCCCCTAATAAGCCTGTACTACACACCACATATTTTGTCCCCTTAAAGAAGAACCACCCCTATAAATTCAATGCAACTACATAAAAATGTAAGCGTTATAGGTCCCCGCTTACCAAAGTCATGTCCCCCTTTGCTTATGGCTTCAAGATTGTCTTTTTACTTAACAGGACTGTAATTCATGCCATCTGTGCTAGTAGCCTTTCTTCTGAGCCACAACTTAGACGTCCCCTAAGGGTGGGCATAAAGGTGAATTTGCCATTATAAGTGATTAAGAAGGTTATATTGGAGACAAGTCTGGGACCTAACCGTCTCTCTCAGAATTCCCTTCTCACGAAATGACTGCACTACATCACTCTTCATCTTCATAAGTAGGAATTGGACAACAATTTGGTGAAAATCAGAAATGGGAGAGTCATCTTAAGTTGACCAAATTCTTTCCAGCAATAAATATGCACTAAGAAGCAGCCAATTTTGCGCCAATCACCTAGGCAACCAGCTACACCCTAAGATGACTTACTGATGCATCAGTTGGCAGCCCAGCTTCGGTTGGAGACGATCCCAGCACTGCTAGATACAGAGATACCAGTGTCTCCAGTTGCTCCCTCTGATGTCACAGATGGGCAGCAGCTAGAAAGCAGGCGTCCCTCCCCTGGCTCATATTTGCCATCCCTCCGTGACATCAGAGGGAGGACTGAAACGTTTGGGCTGCAGAAAATATCCAGGAACAGATGTCCGTTTGATTTTGAATTAATGCCTTCTGCACGCTGCTTAAAGGCTAAAGAAGGCAAATCTTGTATTACATACATATACACTCACCGGCCACTTTATTAGGTACACCTGTCCAACTGCTCGTTAATACTTAATTTCTAATCAACCAATCACATGGCGGCAACTCAGTGCATTTGAGCATGTAGACATGGTCAAGACAATCTCCTGCAGTTCAAACCGAGCATCAGTATGGGGAAGAAAGGTGATTTGAGTGCCTTTGAACGTGGCATGGTTGTTGGTGCCAGAAGGGCTGGTCTGAGTATTTCAGAAACTGCTGATCTACTGTAATTTTCACGCACAACCATCTCTAGGGTTTACAGAGAATGGTCTGAAAAAGAAAAAACATCCAGTGAGCGGCAGTTCTGTGGTCGGAAATGCCTTGTTGATGCCAGAGGTCAGAGGAGAATGGGCAGACTGGTTCGAGCTGATAGAAAGGCAACAGTGACTCAAATCGCCACCCGTTACAACCAAGGTAGGCAGAAGAGCATCTCTGAACGCACAGTACGTCGAACTATGAGGCAGATGGGCTACAGCAGCAGAAGACCACACCGAGTGCCACTCCTTTCAGCTAAGAACAGGAAACTGAGGCTACAATTTGCACAAGCTCATCGAAATTGGACAGTAGAAGATTGGAAAAACGTTGCCTGGTCTGATGAGTCTCGATTTCTGCTGCGACATTCGGATGGTAGGGTCAGAATTTGGGGTCAACAACATGAAAGCATGAATCCATCCTGCCTTGTATCAACGGTTCAGGCTGGTGGTGGTGGTGTCATTGTGTGGGGAATATTTTCTTGTCACTCTTTGGGCCCCTTGGTACCAATTGAGCATCGTTGCAACGCCACAGCCTACCTGAGTATTGTTGCTGACCATGTCCATCCCTTTATAACCACAATGTACCAAACATCTGATGGCTACTTTCAGCAGGATAATGTGCCATGTCATAAAGCTGGAATCATTTCAGACTGGTTTCTTGAACATGACAATGAGTTCACTGTACTCAAATGGCCTCCACAGTCACCAGATCTCAATCCAATAGAGCATCTTTGGGATGTGGTGGAACGGGAGATTCGCATCATGGATGTGCAGCCGACAAATTTGCGGCAACTGTGTGATGCCATCATGTCAATATGGACCAAAAATAAAAGTAGATAATGCATCTAGGAATAATAGTGTGCAGTTTATTTTTTTTTTTTCCCCGAGAAGAGGACATGGTTGTAGGTCCCTGGGGCCACGTTTACACGTGGCATTTTGGTTGCGTTTTAACCAATCCAAGGCTCCACCTGTGATCGCACGTTGAGGTAAAATTGATTTACTTGCATTTAGTTAACGAGTGGAGCCTTGGGTTTGCGTTTCAAACGTAACAAAAATGTGAGGTGAGATCGTGGCCTCAATATACCACAAACCTTTATCCCAGAAAATTTGTAAACTTTTTATCATGTGGTAGGGGGCATATTAATCCCTTGTTGTTTCCATTTTATTCTCTGTTATCGCTCCCCTAAGTCAGAGCTGTGTGAGGGCTTATTTTCTGCATAACAAATTGTACTTCCTAGTGGGGGATTTTATATTCCAACATTGTACTCGAAGTGGAAATATATTCAAAATGCGGTAAAATGCGGAACTGCATTTGCGCCATTTCTTGTGGGCTCTGTTTTTATGTCTTCACTGTACATTCCAAATGGCATCTTAAATATATATCTTGGTTCGATACGATCACACGGATAGGAAATTTATACAGTGTTTTATTTGGTGTTAATAGATTTTACCAAAAATTAAAAACCCTCCAAAAATGATTACCTTTACCATATTCTGACCTCTAATAACTTTTTCATACTTAGAGTACGGATTTGGCGTAGGTGGCATTTTTGTTCTGGGACAAGCTGACGTTTTCATTCTACCATTTTGGGGACTGTGTGACCTTTAGATCACTTTTTATGTTCTTTAGGTGTTGCGACACGCAAAGAATTAGCGATTCAGACTTTGAGCGAAATTTTGTTATGGAGTTCACCTCCGGGAATAATCATTTATATCTTTATAGATTGGACATTTTGAGATGGCGGTGAACCTAACATGTTGTATTTTCTACTTTTTCCCACTTTTTAAAAAATTGTAATTTTTTTATATGTGTTAGGGGCTTTTGGGACATATTTATGAATTTTATTTCCCTTTTTATAAATTTTACATTTTTTGTGTTTTTTTATTTTTTATTTTCACATACTATCCTCTGAACTGGTGATCATGTGATCATTTTTAGCTGGCTCCAGCTAAACACACAGCACCCGCGATGAGATGGAGGGAGCCCCTTACCTCTTCAGGTAAATGGATCCATGGTTGCAACATTGACCATGGTATCTAATGGTTACTGCCGGATCGGAACGGAGTTCAATGCAATCGTTACAGCAGGGCCCAGTCGAGGCTCTGCTTCTCCCTGCACAGGGGGCCAGAACTCTAGTTAGGCCGACGGAGAATACCATCAGCCTAGCCAAGGGCCCCTTAGTGACTGACATACAAAACCCATATCGGTGGTCACTAAGGGGTTAAATGGTCTTCTAGCTAATTTATATTATTGACCTTAATTAGATAAGATATATCTAATATATAAATCAGTGTTCAGTGTATGGTGTGTATGTTATATGTCCGCTTCAGGAATCTGTACCATTGCGTTACAGTCACCAAATTTTCCACAGCCGTCTCCCACTTATTAAACCACCATATACAGGAGCCATTGTCTGCTGCTGCTGTAGCAGTTGGCAGCTGAGCCGTCGGATGTGCTGTTTTGCCACAGACCATTAATATGAGCTCTGAGCTTTGATAGGTTACTACTAGGCAATGAGGTAAGATCTTCTTATGTGTGAGCTCAAGATGTATAAAGATACAGAGATAGGGGGAGATTTATCAGAAATCTTGAGGAAAGACTGTTCCAGAGCCATGGAAACCAATCAGAGATCAGCTGTTTTTTTATAAAAGCTGTGGGAAAATTAAACTTGAGCTTTGATTGGTTGCCATGGGCAACTACAACAGTTCTGCTCTCAGACACTCCAATAAATCTCCCAATAGACAAAGTGACAGTTGGAGACAGACGCCAGAGACCAGCACTGAAGAGACTGCCAGAGACCCAGTCACTGAAGAGACTGCCAGAGACCCAGTCGACTGAAAGGACTGCCAGAGACCCAGTCGCTGAAAGAGACTGCAGAGACCCAGCGCGAAAAGAGACTGCAGCGAGACCCAGTCACGGAAAGAACTGCCAGAGACCAGCACGGAAGAGCTGCCAGAGACCAGTCACGGAAAGAGCTGCCAGAGAGCCAGTCACGAAAGAGACTGCCAAGAGCCAGTACGGAAAGAGACTGCCAGAGAGCCAGTCACGGAAAGAGACTGCCAAGAGCCAGCACGAAAGAACTGCCAGAGACCAGTCACGGAAAGAGACTGCCAGAGAGCCAGTCACGAAGAGACTGCCAGAGAGCCAGTCACGGAAAAGAAAGAGACTGCCAGAGAGCCAGTCACGAAGAGACTGCCAGAGAGCCAGTCACCGAAAGAACGTGCCAGAGAGCCAGTCACGGAAAGAGACTGCCAGAGAGCCAGTCACGGAAAGAGACTGCCAGAGAGCCAGTCAGCGGAAAGAGACTGCCAGAGAGCCAGCACGGAAGAGATGCCGAGAGCCAGTCCGGAAAGAGACTGCCCAGAGAGCCAGTCACGAAGGAACTGCCAGAGAGCCAGTCACGGAAAAGAGATGCCAGAGAGCCAGTCACGGAAAGAGACTGCCAAGAGCCAGTCACGGAGAAGAGAATGCCAGAGAGCCAGTCACGGAAGAGACTGCCAGAGAGCCAGTCACGGAAAGAGACTGCCAGGAGCCAGTCACGAAAGAATGCCAGAGAGCAGTCACTGAAGAGCGACTGCAGGAGCCAGTCACTGAAAGAGACTGCCAGAGAGCCAGTCACTGAAAGAGACTGCCAGAGAGCCAGTCACTGAAAGAGACTGCCAGAGAGCCAGTCACTGAAAGAGACTGCCAGAGAGCCAGTCACTGAAAGAGACTGCCAGAGAGCCAGTCATGAAAGAGACTGCCAGAGAGCCAGTCATGAAAGAGACTGCCAGAGAGCCAGTCACAAAATGAAAGAGACTGCCAGAAGAGCCAGTCACTGAAAGAGACTGCCAGAGAGCCAGTCACTGAAAGAGACTGTCCAAGAAAACGACCAGCACTGAAAGAGAGACAGAGATCGAAATAGGGAAGTCAGACAGTCATATGCATAAAAAGATTGTTAGACTAGTTAGCTTAAGAGCGTAACTATCGGCACGGAGAAGCATAAGTCATTTGAGCTAACTTCACCAGAAGCACACAAAAAAGTGAGCAAAAAGGACAGCTAGTTCTTGTCCAGTAACTGAGCGTGTTAATGCATCTATGTTGCCATTTGGTTTAATATATTCCTATATATTTTTAGATATTCATTTTAAAGTTATGATGCCATACACATTATCAACTTGTCAGGGGATTTTATATGTATGTAATTGAACACATAAAAACACAATAATATAATTGAAGAATTGACAGATGTGTTAAACTATTATTTGTAGGTCAGTGTTCTGAGGAACAGTTTTCCACAGTTGGATACAAACCATGTCAGTCATGCTCTCGGGTATGTACCAACCAGAGACTGGACTACTCAATGTATTTCTTGCGGAGGAGGATAAATACGACACGAAAGGCCACCATCTCTTCAAGACTTGAGACCAAAGGTAGAGAATTATATACAATGAAATATGACAATGATTAAAGCATTTTTATTAGTTCACATTGGTAAAATGGGCTCTAGAGTTCTATGCAATAGTATATACCATTTTGGCCTGTGGGCTCTCACTATTTCACCAGGCTATAGAGATCATTGTCCATGGCAGGCAATCATGGCAGTGCCCACCAGCAGCTTTGTAGGTTCCACAGTGATCCTGATTGCAGCACTTAAAAAATGATTAATGCCGTGATCAGTGCCAGAATGACCGTGGCTGTTAGAGGTGGGTGTCGTTATGTTATACACAGTGATGGACCATTTGTAACCTACCTGAAATCGTTTTTTTTTTTACCTAAAGTAGTTAAACAAACATATGAGACACATGGTAGATAGTTAGATATGAGATAAATAGATTATAGTTGCACATAAATGGAAGTATGAGACACTAAAGGGGTTAACTGTGGATGGACGATATGTTTCCCCTGGGTTTTCTTTTTATGCAAGGCCTTAACGTGGAGGTTGTGTTTGTCCAGCTGCAAACACTGTAAATCTGGGAAGCATGGCGCAAACAAGTTATTTGTAGTTTAAAACTCTCCTGGGCTGGATTTATATGGAATGGATTTGCAGGCTGGTAGTGGGGTGGTCTATTACACCTCCCTGTTAGGCTGGGTCAGGTTTTTTGTTGTCCAGAACCTTGGATACAGGTGGTGGGAACAGCCTAATCAGGCTGCAAAAAGCTGCTGAGCAGAGCTGACTGAGTTCTCTCTGAAAGGAGGTCTGCCAGAGCGTATTACAGCCCTAGCTTCCATGCCTGGAACTAGCGATGTCCTCGCTTTGTTTTTAGTGGTGAGTTAGGGGAACTCTCTGTCTAGCTGGCACCCAGACAGGTAGGATTTTGTTTATGTTTGATGCCCGAATGCGAAGGCTGTTTTTTTGCTACAAGCTACTTGAATAAATTCAGGTGAGACCTGTTTTGGACTGTAATTTGGTGTCACTGTCTTGAACTGCATCACAAATCTTGCTACCTCAGACTTTAGTGGGCCAAATCTTCCACACAAGAAATTGGCTATTTAGAACATAATTTTGGTGGCCGAAGTGTATAACTTTACATTTATCTGCATTAAACCTCATAGTATCATAGTATCATAGTATATAAGGCTGGAAAAAGACGCAAGTCCATCAAGTCCAACCTTTAAGAATTAAATAAATGTTTTAATTCTTTTCTTTGTTCACTCCTCAAGCTTCCACAATTAGTTACCCAAATACACAGATTTTCCCCTAGTCCCAGCAGTCTCATTTTATGCACCAACCTTTTATGCGGCACTGTGTCAAATGCTGTTGAAAAGTCTAGATATACAACATCCACAGCCTCCCCCAGATCCAGTCTGTAACTTACTTCCTCATAGAAGCCAATCAGTTTAGTCTAACAGGACCGATCCCTCATAAACACATGCTGATGCTGGGTTATAAAGTTATGTACAGTGAGATACTCCAGGATAAAATCTCTAAAAAAAACCCTCAAATATTTTCCCCTCAACAGAAGTTAGACTCACAGGTCTGTAGTTTCCAGGATTGCTTTTTGATCCTTTTTTGTATATTGGTAGTACATTAGCTTTGTGCCAGGCTTGTGGAACAGAACCAGTCCTCAGGGAATCTTCAAATATTAAAAATAAGGGTCTGTCTATCACGGTACTTGCAGAACTGGCCCCGGTGATTTGTTGCTATCTCTTTGTTGCTATCTCGTACCTCTTCCTGGGTTAAACTGTTGACATTCCAAAGATAACCAAAATGCCTTCCACCAGGAGAATTTCTAGTTCCAGTGTCTTAATTTGAGTCTCTGATAACTGAGGGAATGTAATTCCATCCAAGAACTCTTCTAATTCCCCTTCCACATAATTACTCTCTGATTGATAGATCTTCACATAAAATTCTTTAAAATTATCCATAATTCCCTCCTTAGTCTGGGTTATGCTCCCATAATTTTACTCTGCACCACTTACTTTGTATTAAATTTTGGCCAGCAGGTTGGGGGCTAAAATGCTCATCACAACCCCAGATATATTCCTTGAGGGGTGAAGACAAAATGGTGTCACTTCTCGGGGGGTTTTATTGTACTGGTTCTTTAGGGGCTTTTCAAGTACGCTGTGGCACCACAAAACATTTGAAGCCAAATTGGCCTTCCAAAAACCCAATAGAACTAACTCTACTATGGACATCGCTGTTCGACGAAACAGCAATTGACATCCACATGTCTGTTATTTCCGTACTCGGAAGAAGGGCAAAAATTTTGGGATGTATATTTGCCACAACTTCCTTCTGAAAGTGTCCATTTTAGGGCTAAATGAGAAAAATTGTAATCAAAAATTGAAATTTTGAAATTTCCAATCCATTTTTGTTTGCTTTGGGGAAAATATTTAAAGGGTTGATAGACGTCTCAAATGTTGATTTGAATAGGTTGAGATGTTAGGTTCATAAAAAATGGTGTCACTTGTGAGGGTATATAGTACAAAAGCCTCTGTAGGGCACTTCAAAACTGAATTGATCACCAAAAATTTTTCAAATTTCAAGAAAATTTGCTGCTAAAACTTTAAACCTTCTCACATCTGTAAAAATAATGGAAACGTAAAACAAATTATGGAAATAAAAAGCAGACCAATGGGAAAAGGCTTCTACCAAAAAAAAAATGTGGTTTGACTTTTTGTCTAAAATGTAGAACATTTTAAATTTTGAAAATAGTAATTTTTTTCAAATTTTTCTTACATTTTTGAATTTTTACCCCCCCAAAAAGGAACAGATCACCAAAATGATACAACTATCAAAAACTAAGGTTATTACTACAGGAAGGGACACTGGTCAAATTTTTTTAAAAAAAGGACTGAGCCTTAACCCACAAATAGGCTCTGTCCTTGAGGAGTTAACTGAATAAAAGTAGATAATGCATCTAGGAATATAGTGTGCAGTTTTTTCCGAGGAAGAGGACATGTTTGTAGGGTCCCTGGGGCCACGTTTACACGTGGCATTTTGGTTGCGTTTTTAAACATAATCCAAAGGCTCCACCTGTGATCGCACGTTGAGGTAAAATTGCATTTACTTTGCATTTAGTTAACGAGTGGAGCCTTGGGTTGCGTTTTCAAGCGTAACCAAAATGTGATGTGAGATCGTGGCCTCATATACCACAAACCTTTATCCCAGAAAATTTGTAAACTTTTTATCATGTGGTATAGGGGGCATATTAATCCCTTGTTGTTTCCATTTTATTCTCTGTTTATCGCTCCCTAAGTCAGAGCTGTGTGAGGGCTTATTTTCTGCATAACAAATTGTACTTCCTAGTGGTGGGATTTTATATTCCAAACATTGTACTCAGAAGTGGAAATATAATTCAAAATGCGGTAAAATGCGGAAACTGCATTTGCGCCATTTTCTTGTGGGCTCTGTTTTTATGTCTTTCACCGTACATTCCAAATGGCATCTTAAATATATATCTTGGTTCGATACGATCACACGGATAGGAAATTTATACAGGTGTTTTATTAGGTGTTAATAGATTTTACCAAAAATTAAAAACCCTCCAAAAATGATTACCTTTACCATATTCTGACTCCAATAACTTTTTCATACTTAGGAGTACGGATTTGGCTTAGGTGTCATTTTTTTCTGGGACAAGCTGACGTTTTCATTCCTACCATTTTGGGGACTGTGTGACCTTTAGATCACTTTTTATGTTCTTTATGTGTTGCGACACTGCAAAGAATTAGCGATTCAGACTTTTGAGCGAAATTTTCTGTTATGGAGTTCACCTCCGGGAATAATCATTTTTATATCTTTATAGATTGGACATTTTGAGATGCGGTGATACCTAACATGTTGTATTTTTCTACTTTTTCCCACTTTTTAAAAAATTGTTAATTTTTTTATATGTGTTAGGGGCTTTTGGGACATATTTATGAATTTTATTTTCCATTTTTATAAATTTTACATTTTTTGTGTTTTTTTACTGTTTTTATTTTCACATTACTATCCTCTGAACTGGTGATCATGTGATCATTTTAGCTGGCTGCCCAGCTAAACACACAGCACCCCGCGATGAGATGGAGGGAGCCCCTTACCTCTTCAGGTAAATGGATCCCATGGTTGCAACATTGACCATGGTATCTAATGGTTACCTGCCGGATCGGAACGGAGTTTCAATGCAATCTGTTACAGCAGGGCCCAGTCGAGGCTCTGCTTCTCCCTGCACAGGGGGCCAGAACTTAGTTTAGGCCGACGGAGAATACCATCAGCCTAGCCTAAGGCCCCTTAGTGACTGACATACAGAGCCATATCGGTGGTCACTAAGGGGTTAAATGTGTCTTCTAGCTAATTTATATTATTGACCTTATATATTAGATAAGATATATCTAATATATAAAGTTCAGTGTATGTGTGTGTAAGTATGTATATATGTCTGCTTCAGGAATCTGTACCATTGCGTTTACAGTCACCAAATTTTCCACAGCCGCTCTCCACTTATTAACCACCATATACAGGAGCCATTGTCTGCTGCTGCTGTAGCAGTTGGCAGCTGAGCCGTGATTGGTTGCTGTTTTGCCACAGACCATTAATATGAGCTCTGAGCTTTGATAGGTTACTACAGGCAATGAGTGTAAGATGCTTATGTGTGAGCTAAGATGTATAAAGATACAGAGATAGGGGGAGATTTATCAGAAATGTCTGAGGAAAGACTGTTCCAGATGCCCATGGAAACCAATCAGAGATCAGCTGTTTTTTTTATAAAAGCTGTGGGAAAATTAAACTTGAGCTTTGATTGGTTGCCATGGGCAACTACAACAGTTCTGCTCTCAGACACTCCTAATAAATCTCCCAATAGACAAAGTGACAGTCGGAAAGAGACTGCCAGAGAGCCAGTCACTGAAAGAGACTGCCAGAGAGCCAGTCACTGAAAGAGACTGCCAGGACCCAGTCACGGAAAAAGAGACTGCCGAGAGCAGAGACCGCCAGTCACGGAAGAGAAAGAGACGCCAGCCCCAGTCACGGAAAGAGACTGCCAGAGGACCCGTCACGGAAAGGAATGCCAGGAGCAGTCACGGAAGAGACTGCAAGAGAGCCAGTCACTGAAAGAGACTGCCAGAGAGCCAGTCACGGAAGAGACTGCCAGAGAGCCAGTCACGGAAAGAGACTGCCAGAGAGCCAGTCACGGAAAGAGACTGCCAAAGAGAAGAGCCAGTCCACGAAAGAGACTGCCAGAGAGCCAGTCACGGAAAGAGCGAGCTGCCAGAGAGCC
This sequence comes from Engystomops pustulosus, assembly GCA_019512145.1. Lineage (NCBI taxonomy): Eukaryota > Metazoa > Chordata > Amphibia > Anura > Leptodactylidae > Engystomops > Engystomops pustulosus. The sequence goes on from CM033642.1 coordinate 164,953,817, forward strand.
AGTCAGGAAAGAGACTGCCAGAAGCCAGTCACGGAAAGGACCCATGGCGTCACGGAAGAGACTGCAGAGCCAGTACGGGGAAAGAGATGCCAGAGAGCCAGTCACGGAAGAGATACTGCCAGAGAGCCAGTCATGAAGAGGACTGCCAGAGAGCCAGTCATGAAAGAGACTGCCAGAGAGCCAGTCACTGAAAGAGATGCCAGAGAGCCAGTCACTGAAGAGACGTGCAGAGAGCCACTTGTCCTCGAAAAGAGGACACTGCCAGAGAGCCAGTCACTGAAAGAGACTGCCAGAGAGCCAGTCACTGAAAGAGACTGCCAGAGAGAATATTTCAGTTCAGTGTCTAATTTGAGTCTCTGATAACTGAGGGAATGTAATTCCATCAAGAAACTCTTCTAATTCCCCTTCACAATAATTACTCTCTGATTGATAGATCTTCACATAAAATTCTTTAAAATTATCCATAATTCCTCCTCTTAGTCTGGGTTATGCTCCCATAATTTACTCTGCACCACTTACTTTGTATTAAATTTTGGCCAGCAGGTTGGGGGCTAAAATGCTCATCACAAACCCAGATATATTCCTTGAGGGGTGAAGACAAAATGGTGTCACTTCTCGGGGTTTTATTGTACTGGTTTTTAGGGGCTTTTAAGTACGCTGTGGCACCACAAACATTTGAAGCCAAATTGGCCTTCCAAAAACCAATAGAACTAACTCTACTATGGACATGCTGTTCGACGAAACAGCAATTGAAATCCACATGTCTGTTATTTCTCGTATCGGAAGAAGGGCAAAATTTGGGATGTATATTTGCCAAAATTCCTTCTGAAAGTGTCCATTTTAGGGCTAAATGAGAAATTGTAATCAAAAATTGAAAATTTTGAAATTTCCAATCCATTTTTGTTTGCTTTGGGGAAAATATTTAAAGGGTTGATAGACTCTCAAATGTTGATTTGAATAGGTTGAGATGTTAGGTTCATAAAAAATGGGGTCACTGTGAGGGTATATAGTACAAAAGCCCTGTAGGGCATTCAAACTGAATTGATCACCAAAAATTTTCAAATTTCAAAAAATTTGCTGCTAAAAAATTAAAACCTTCTCACATCTGTAAAATAATGGAAACGTAAAACAAAAGGAAATAAAAAGCAGACCAATGGAAAAGGCTTCTACCAAAAAAAAATTGTGGTTTGACTTTTTGTCTAAAATGTAGAACATTTAAATTTTGAAATAGTAATTTTTTCAAATTTTTCTTACATTTTTTGAATTTTTACCCCCCCAAAAAGGAACAGATCACCAAATGATACACCTATCAAAAAACTAAGGTTATACACAGGAAGGGACACTGGTCAATTTTTAAAAAGGACTGAGCCTTACCCACAATAGGCTTCTGTCCTTGAGGAGTTAACTGAATAAAAGTAGATAATGCATCTAGGAATATAGTGTGCAGTTTTTTCCGAGGAAGAGGAATGTTTGTAGGGTCCCTGGGGCCACGTTTACACGTGGCATTTTGGTTGCGTTTTTAAACGCAATCCAAAGCTCCACTGTGATCGCACGTTGAGGTAAAATTGCATTACTTTGCATTTAGTTAACGATGGAGCCTTGGGTTGCGTTTTCAAACGAACCCAAAATGTGAGGTGAGATCGTGGCCTCATATACCACAAACCTTATCCCAGAAAATTTGTAAACTTTTAATGTGGTATAGGGGGCATATTAATCCCTTGTTGTTCCATTTTATTCTCTGTTTATCGCCTCCCTAAGTAGAGCTGTGTGAGGGCTTATTTTCTGCATAACAAATTGTACTTCCTAGTGGTGGGATTTTATATTCCAACATTGTACTCAGTGGAAATATAATTCAAAATGCGGTAAAATGCGGAAACTGCATTCGCCATTTTCTTGTGGGCTCTGTTTTTATGTCTTTCACGTCATTCCAAATGGCATCTTAATATATATCTTGGTTCGATACGATCACACGGATAGGAAATTTATACAGGTGTTATTAGGTGTTAATAGATTTATCCAAAAATTAAAAACCCTCCAAAAATGATTACCTTTACCATATTCTGACCTAATAATTTTTCATACTTAGGAGTACGGATTTGGTTAGGTGTCATTTTTTTCTGGGACAAGCTGACGTTTTCATTCCTACCATTTTGGGAGGCTGTGTGACCTTTAGATCACTTTTTAGTTCTTTAGGTGTTGCGACACTGCAAAGAATTAGCGATCAGACTTTGAGCGAAATTTTGTTATGGAGTTCACCTCCGGGAATAATCATTTTTATCTTTATAGATTGGACATTTTGAGATGCGGTGATACCTAACATGTTGTATTTTTCTACTTTTTCCCACTTTTTAAAAAATTGTAATTTTTATATGTGTTAGGGGCTTTTTGGGACATATTTATGAATTTTATTTCCCTTTTAAAATTTTACATTTTTTTGTTTTTTACTGTTTTATTTTCACCTTACTATCCTCTGAACTGGTGATCATGTGATCATTTTAGCTGGCTGCCCAGCTAAACCACAGCACCCCGCGATGAGATGGAGGGAGCCCCTTACCTCTTCAGGTAATGACCATGGTTGCAACATTGACCATGGTACTAATGGTTACCTGCCGGATCGGAGGAGTTTCAATGCAATCTGTTACAGCAGGGCCCAGTCGAGGCTTTGCTTCTCCCTGCACAGGGGGCCAGAACTTCGTTTAGGCCGACGGAGATACCATCAGCTCAGCCCAAGGCCCTTAGTGACTGACATACAAACCCATATCGGTGGTCACTAGGGGGTAAATGTGTCTTCTAGCTAATTTATATTATTGACCTATATATTAGATAAGATATATCTAATATATAAAGTTCAGTGTATGTGTGTGTAAGTATGTTATATGTAGCTTCAGGAATCTGTACCATTGCGTTTACAGTCACCAAATTTTCCACAGCCGCTCTCCACTTATTAACCACCATATACAGGAGCCATTGTCTGCTGCTGCTGTAGCAGTTGGCAGTGAGCCGTGATTGGTTGCTGTTTTGCCACAGACCATTATATGAGCTCTGAGCTTGATAGGTTACTACAGGCAATGAGTTAAGTGCTTATGTGTGAGCTAAGATGTATAAAGATACAGAGATAGGGGGAGATTTATCAGAAATATCTGAGGAAAGACTGTCCAGATGCCCATGGAAACCAATCAGAGATCAGCTGTTTTTTTATAAAAGCTGTGGGAAAATGAAACTTGAGCTTTGATTGGTTGCCATGGGCAACTACAACAGTTCTGCTCTCAGACACTCCCAATAAATCTCCTAATAGACAAAGTGACAGTTGGAGACAGACTGCCAGAGACCCAGTCACTGAAAGAGACTGCCAGAGACCCAGTCACTGAAAGAGACTGCCAGAGACCCAGTCACTGAAAGAGAATGCGACCAGTCGCTGAAGAGACTGCACAGAGAACCCAGTACGGCGGAAAGAGACTGCCAGAGACCCAGTCACGGAAGAGACTGCCAGAGACCAGTCACGGAAAGAGACTGCCAAGAGCCAGTCACGGAAGAGGACTGCCAGAGAGCCAGTCACACGGAAGAGACTGCCAGAGAGCCAGTCACGGAAAGAGACTGCCAGAGAGCAGTCACGGAGGAGACTGCCAGAGAGCCAGTCACGGAAAGAGACTGCCAGAGAGCCAGTCACGAAGAGACTGCCAGAGAGCCAGTCACGGAAAGAGACTGCCCAAGAGCCAGTCACGGAAAGAGACTGCCAGAGAGCCAGTCACGGAAAGAGACTGCCAGAGAGCCAGTCACGGAAAGAGACTGCCAGAGAGCCAGTCACGGAAAGAGACTGCCAGAGAGCCAGTCACGGAAAGAGACTGCCAGAGAGCCAGTCACGGAAAGAGACGCCAGAGAGCAGTCCGGAAAGAGAACTGCCAGAGAGCCAGTCACGAAAGAGACTGCCAGAGAGCCAGTCACGAAAGAGACTGCCAGAGAGCCAGTCACGAAAGAGATGCCAGAGAGCCAGTCGACAGCACGCCAGGAGCCATCACTGAAAGAGACTGCAGAGAGCCAGTCACTGAAAGAGACTGCCAGAGAGCCAGTCACTGAAAGAGACTGCCAGAGAGCCAGTCACTGAAAGAGACTGCCAGAGAGCCAGTCACTGAAAGAGACTGCCAGAGAGCCAGTCACTGAAAGGAGGACTGCAGGAGCCAGTCACTGAAAGAGACGCCAGAGAGCCAGTCACTGAAAGAGACTGCCAGAGGACCAGTCACTGAAAGAGATGCCAGAAGAGCCGTCAACAACTTTGGACTGAAAGAGACTGCCAGAGAGCCAGTCACTGAAAGAGACTGCCAGAAACAGACAGACACTGAAAGAGACTGACAGAGACGGTCAGATAAATTTATAAAAAGGGGATAGTCTGAGACAGTCTATATATGCATATAAAATATATTTTGTTAACTTAGTCTATTTTGTTATAGCTAAGAGCAGTTATTTACTATTCCGGGCAATGCCAGGAGCTACAGCAGAAGTCATTTGAGCCTAACTTCACCAGAAGCAACACAAAAAAGTGAGCAAAAAGACAGTTTAGTTCTTTGTCCAGTAACTGAGCCGTGTTAATGCATCTATGTTGCCATTGGTTTATATATATTCATATATATTTTTAGATATTCATTTTAAAGTTATAGCCATACACATTATCAACTTGTCAGGGGATTTTATATGTATGTAATTGAACACATAAAAACCACAATAATTATATTGAAGAATTTACAGACATGTTGTTAAACTATTATTTGTAGGTCAGTGTTCTCCAGGACAGTTTTCCACAAGTGGATACAAACCATGTCAGTCATGCTCTCGTGGTATGTACCAACCAGATACTGGACGTACTCAATGTATTTCTTGCGGAGGAGGAATAAATACCAGACACGAAGGAGCCACATCTTTCCAAGACTGTGAGACCAAAGGTAAGAAATTATTATACAACTGAAATATGACAATGATTAAAGCACTTTTTATTAGTTCACATTGGTAAAATTGGGCTCTAGAGTTCTAGCAATATGTTATATACCATTTTGGCCTGTGGGGCTCTCACTATTTCACCAGGCTATTAGAGATCATTGTCCATGGCAGGCAATCATGGCAGTGCCCACCAGCAGCTTTGTTAGGTTCCACAGTTGATCCTGATTGCAGCACTTAAAATGATTAATGCCGTGATCAGTGCCAGAACTGACCGTGGCTGTTAGAGGTGGGTGTCAGTTATGTTATACACAGTGATGGACCATTTGTAACCTACCTGAAATCGTTTTTTTTTTACCTAAAGTAGTTAAACAAACATATGAGACACATGGTTAGATAGTTAGATATGAGATAAATAGATTATAGTTGCTAAATAAATGAATATACACTCACCGGCCACTTTATTAGATACACCTGTCCAACTGCTCGTTAACACTTAATTTCTAATCAGCCAATCACATGGCGGCAACTCGTGCATTAGGGATGTGACATGTGTCAAGACAATCCTGCAGTCAAACCGAGATCAGTATGGGGAAGAAAGGTGATTTGAGTGCCTTTGAACGTGGCCATGGTTGTTGGTGCCAGAAGGGCTGCTCTGAGTATTTCAAAAACTGCTGATCTACTGGGATTTCACGCACAACCATCTCTAGGGTTACAGAAAATGGTCCGAAAAAGAAAAAACATCCAGTGAGCGGCAGTTCTGTGGCGGAAATGCCTTGTTGATGCCAGAGGTCAGAGGAGAATGGGCAGATTGGTTCGAGCTGATAGAAAGGCAACAGTGACTCAAATCGCCACCCGTTACAACCAAGGTGGGCAGAAGAGCATCTCTGAATGCACAGTACGTCGAACTTTGAGGCACATGGGCTACAGCAGCAGAAGACCACACCGGGTGCCACTCCTTTCAGCTAAGAACAGGAAACGGAGGCTACAATTTGCACAAGCTCATCGAAATTGGACAGTAGAAGATTGGAAAAACGTTGCCTGGTCTGATGAGTCTTGATTTCTGCTGCGACATTCGGATGGTAGGGTCAGAATTTGGCGTCAACAACGTGAAAGCATGGATCCATCCTGCCTTGTATCAACGGTTCAGGCTGGTGGTGGTAGTGTCATGGTGTGGGGAATATTTTCCTGGCACTCTTTGGGCCCCTTGGTACCAATTGAGCATCGTTGCAATGCCACAGCCTACCTGAGTATTGTTGCTGACCATTTCCATCCCTTTATGACCACAATGTACCCAACATCTGATGGCTACTTTCAGCAGGATAATGCGCCATGTCATAAAGCTGGAATCATCTCAGACTGGTTTCTTGAACATGACAATGAGTTCACTGTACTCAAATGGCCTACACAGTCACCAAATCTCAATCCAATAGAGCATCTTTGGGATGTGGTGGAACGGGAGATTCGCATCATGGATGTGCAGCCGACATATTTGCAGCAACTGTGTGATGCCATCAAGTCAATATGGACCAAAATCTCTGAGGAATGCTTCCAGCACCTTGTTGAATCTATGCCACGAAGAATTGAGGCAGTTCTGAAGGCAAACTGAAGACAACCCGTTACTAGCATGGTGTACCTAATAAAGTGGCCGTTGAGTGTATATGTTGAATATAGATAAATTATATTATGCAACTTTATTCCAAGCTGCAATGTTTCAAGCATGAAAAGGTTGCTCAGCCGTTGCAGCTTGAAATAAAGAAACCATCAGGCAAATTAAAAATATGTATTGATCCAAAGCCACTGAATAAAGCATTAAAATAAATCCTTATCTGATGCCTGCTACAGAAGATCAGATTATTTTCTGTACGTGGCATGTAGAACTGGATGAATAAACAAGTTTACTGACATCATTTTTCTCTATTTGGACACTTTCAATGGCTGATGATATACTTATAGTGTGAGACGGTGAAGACATGGGAGGTTAATTTTGCTTTATTTTACTCTTTTTTTGTGCCTTTTTGGGGACTTTTTGAAATGTGCACTGAAGTATACTGGACATTAGTTTATCATCATTAAGACACATTTGACATGATTTGTGCAGCACTGCTTAATCTGTGTGCGCTATATAAATAAAGAATTATTATTATTATTGGGGCACATTTACTAAAGGCTTTGCGATGGTTTTCTGACAAACTTTGCACATTCTTTTAGGTGAAAACGGCTTGCACAGATATTGACTGTGCTAGCCTCCATGCAACACAAATTAGGGATTGTTAATGCGCTGAATCAGACCAAGCGCTGTATTTAAAGGAAACCTACCACTTCGGGTAGGGCTTATAAGCTGGACATACCGTGCACCAGCTCACCCGGCGCTTATCCCCGTTATGTTTTTAAACAGTTTTAAAGTGTTTTAACAGTTTATTAATGTTTATATCCTTACTGGCTTTCCCGCACCGGGGTCCGCGCTCGGCGCACCATGCGCGCTACCACTTCCTATTCAGATGCACGCACGGCCAGTGATGACCTTTTAGAGGCCGAGTGCCCAAACTACAGCAAAGACCTACCTGCTTATTTATCACAAAGTGCCAACACAGAAATGTAATTTGTAATTTATACTCCCTTCTTTGTCACAGTTTTCATTGATACCAGCACCTGAGGACACCAATAAAGCAGAAAATAGTCCCAGGTGCTGCTGTCACTTTAAAATACCTCTGTGCACCGCAAGTCCTGGGCTGTCTGGGACTGCAGGAAGATACCTGGAGTCATCTCTGGTGATGGCCTGAGTGCCCACAGAAAGGGCTCTGAGTGCCACCTCTGGCACCAGTGCCATAGGTTAGCCATCACTGTTATAAGCCCTATCCCAAGTGGTAGGTTTCCTTTAACATGCAAAGTCTGTCACACGCCTATGTTAAAGGTGCACCGCAAAAAAGTTGGTGAACTTTACACAGCATCATACACAGGCAGAGCACTTTTAGTGAAGTTTCCGACTTAGTAAATGTGCCCCATTTATCTTCTATTCCAGATGTGCTAAATGTCGCAAATTAATTTTATCTTTTCTAATTGTCTAAAATTTGCAACATTTTATGGTGCAAAAAAACTCAAGTCGAAACCAGACTTGAGAAAAAAATAGACAATGGAAAGAAGTGACTTGAGACATGTGTGTGACATTTTTAAGACATTTGTAACAAATGTCCCAAAAACAGATCTGAAAAAAAAATCCATTTAACACAAGGAAAGTGAGATTGATAAATTATCAAAGTAGCAGATGAAAAAAAGGCAGGCAAAAACAAGCCAAATCAAGCAGAGAAAAGATAAATGACACCCTTGGAATCTGCAATTAAGGATCATGACCAGAAGATGATACAATTTCTGGACAGATGTAGAGTAAAGCAAATAACAAGCAAAGGTAGAGGAAAGACATCTACCTCAAATGGTGTGAAGTCAACCTGGAAAAGGTAAGAGTAGTACAAGACATGCCTATCTTCACAGATGTTTGCTCAAGTCTCTCGGACTGGATGAATGCATATATTTACCCATAATAAGAAAAAAAAAGTTTTGTACCGTGTTAGCCAGTTGTTGCTTTTGATAGATCAAATAAAGTCACCTTCTTGAGATTTTGATACCTTTTAATGGCTTACTGAAAATGTTACAAGCAAGCTTCTGGGACGGCTATGGTCCCTTCATGAGGCATGGTGAAACAGTCTTTCTGAAGTGACACAGATCTGATACACCATGGGCAGAGAAGACATGCAAACATAATGTAAATGAAGGACAATAGCAATAATAAAGTTGAGACAACAGGTGCTTGATTAGATGACTTGGGCAGTGTGATGGTTTATTTGCCTCTAATTTAAAGAAGTCTATGATGACCACTATCTCAGGATGACATCTGTTAGAGGTTGTAGTGGGCCATGAATCCCTTTGATAATCCCTTTAATAGAGTATTGTGTGTAGGGTCTCAAAGAGGATAATAAACTTGTATTTACAAATTCGTCTCACATCTTGTGACCGGAAATTGCCCTTTAATGTTGGAACCTTCATATCCAGGGTATTATGGCCAGGACTTTCAAAAGTGTTTTGCCGCACGTAAATGTTTCTGTTCCTCTTTTATTGTGTGGCCTTTAATTGAGACCTTATCCTCCTTACATGAAAAAATAAAAAAGTTAAGGATTTATAAAAGTGGCGAGTGAAAAATGAAAATGGGTGGGTTTCAAATCCCACCCACAGTGGATATGAAACCTGGATATGATTGATTCATTCAGCTTTAGAAGAGTTAAGAAATCAGACCATACCTTTTTGAGGCTGAGTATATTTGATAGTGAGCTTTCGAGAATACTAGTTCTTTTCATCAGACATGATGTTATGCATGAAACAGAAAATTCACAGCATTTTATACACATTAGCCAGTGAACATCAAAGGATATCAAATAAACTTTAACACAACAGATTGATAAGGCATGACAAGAGAGCCCCTGGCTTTTATCTGCCCGTGGCCTCCAGGTCACTTTGTAAGGTGTTGAATCTCTGAATAAATTTGTACTCCCATTCTTTCCTTTTCCTCTGGGTCTTAAAATGTCCCATTAAAATAGTAATCTGTAAACCTTTTCATAGAGTGGGTGTCTCTGTAGAAATGTGCAGCTACTGGGAGATTTTACCTTTCATTTTTAATATCAGATCGGTGCGAGTTCATGCGCTGATGGAGTCTCTGGCTGGTTTCCCCAACAATAAAGGCCTGTGGTTGGACCCTGTTGACACATAAAAAGGTTTACTTTACTTATTACTTTAGAAGACCTGCAGGAAAATGTCCCCTTGATCTTTTGTATCTCACCCATGAGAATTTGCTGGCACGTTTTACACCTGCTTTGCAGGTAGGGCGAGTTACCATTTTCTGATGGGGATCTCAGGGAACTTTGGACAACAAGTTGTTTCAGGTTTGGTGGTTGCAGAAAGGACAAGATAGGAGGGACTGGGAATATTTCTTTTAGTCTTGTATCTTTATGTAGAATCAGATAGAGTTCCTTGACAATATGATGTAGGATCTCCAGTTGTGGGCTGTAAGTGACTACTATGGGTACTCTGGCCTCCTGTTGGGTCTCCTTATTTGGGTAAATGGTCTCTGTTGATGGCTGCTGCTTTACTTATTTTTTTGTTAGTCATTTTTGGTCGGTAGCCCAACTGGAGAAATTCAGGCCACTTTATTCATTCTCACTATTAATCTTGAGCAGCGTTTTTGGGTTTGTTAACACTGCAACTGAAATATCTTTCCTCCAACAATGCTTAATAAACAAATTAAAGGTATTGTGGATGTACATAAATCCGATAATAGTTCACATTTCCCCCTCATAATATGTTTCCTTAGATGGATAAAAAGGACTGCACCTGCACCTATCTTTTCAGCTTTAGTACTTAACCCGTTCACGACCCGTGACGTAATAGCACGTCACGGGCCGGCCGCGGGTGCATGGAGAGGGCTCCGCGCTGAGCCCTTCCATAGCCGATAAGTCTTTGTTGCCATATGCAGCAAAGGCTTACCGGTAAGCACGAGTTGCGGGGTTTTCACCCATCTGCCGGCGGCTTCAAAAGAGGCGGTGCTTGGGCCCTCCATCTTTTCGGATCGCCCTCCCCGTGACGTCATCAGGGAGCGGCGATCCGTCCCATGGTAACTTGGGTCTCACGAAGACCCGAGGCTACTTCGGGTTAACCCATGCATTACATGGGCTATCAGCACATTGTAATGTATGAGTAAGTAAAATCCCCATATACTGCCATACTGTAGTATGGCAGTATATGATAGGATCGTGCAGACACCCTAGGGTAAAAGTACCATAGGGAGTCTGAAAAGTACTAAAAATAAAAATAAAAAAGTAAAAAAAAAAAAAAATTTAATAAAAAACCCTAAAAAACTCAAATCACCCCCCTTTCCCTAGAATGATATAAATATAAATAAACAGTTAAAAATCATAAACACATTAGGTATCGCCGCGTCCGAAAATGCCCATCTATCAAAATATGATAATGGTTTTTCACTGGTTAATCCCGTAAAGGAAAATCGCGCCCAAAGTTGACAAATGGGCACTTTTTTTGTCATTTAAAAAAATTTAAAAATTCTATAAAAAGTGATCACAAGGTCGAACAGTCCTAAAATTGATAACATTGTAAACGTCATCAAAATCCGCAAAAACTACACCACCCACAGCTCAGTACACCAAAGTATAAAAAAGTTATTAGCGCCAGAAGATGGAAAAATCCCCCAAAAAATTTTTGTACAGGAGGTTTTAATTTTTTTAAATGTATGAAAACATTATAAAACCTATACAAATTTGGTATCCCCGTAATCGAACAGACCCAAAGAATAAAGTAGACATGTCATTTGGGGCGCACAGTGAAATCCGTAAGATCCAAGCCCACAAGAAGACGGCACAAATGCGTTTTTTTACCAATTTCACTGCATTTGGAAATTTTTTCCCGCTTCCTAGTACATGGCATGGAATATTCAATACCATCTCTATGAAGTGCAATTTGTTATGCAGAAAATAAGCCGTCACACAGCTCTGTACATGGAAAAATAAAAAAGTTATGGATTTTTGATCATGGGGAGTAAAAAATGAAAATGAAAAAACAAAAAAGGGCTAGGTCCTGAAAGGGTTAAGCGAAACACCCCGCCAATAGAGGAGGGCTTGTATCCTGTAATATATTTATTATCCATCACTGTAATGGCGTTGACTTTTTTCCCTTTAGAAAGAAATATCCATCCTTTATAGTGTAAATGGCATCAACTAACATTTGGTAGGGGATATATTTAATGCATCAAATGGCCTGTCTGTAAGCTAAACATCTAGGCTCTACAATATACTGAGCTGGGGATATACATGGTGAAGGTACTACACCATAAATTATCTCTTGTTTGCATGGACACATGGCAATAGAACAGAACACAACAGAAATTAGGCTCTTTTGCTTATGATTTTGGGCGATATCCAGACTATGATCGACTAGCAGGGGCAAGTTCTTTTTGGATTCTGAGGGTGTGCAGTTTACTGGTTATAAGGCCCAGGTAGATAAGCACAAATTCCACAGTCTCTTTGAACAGTTTATTCTCAACTGTATGAACACTTCAGTCAGCTACCAAATTAATAATATTCCAAGACTAATTCTAGGGGCTGGGGCTAGTCACTTCAGTACCTTATGTTTGTAGGCTGATGTGTCTCTGTGCTCCAATTTCCTCCCTCTGCAGATGTCTCTGGATCCTCTGCTAGAGTAGGTTCTAAAGTATATTCTTTCTTTCTCTCTCTCTCTCTTGTTCTGTTCTGCTTAATGTGCAAACTCACTTTTTCCAGCTTTTGCTTAGGTGTTTTCTGCTGCTTGGTTACTAAACTACAACTCAGACACTGGATTTGGTCTGTAGTGATTTGTCGTACGCGAACAAGCCGACTCATGTTCGTGAATGACAGGAGCTGGCTCCCATCAGTGAGCCGATGGCTCTCTTAACTCCACCCCTAACCAGCTCACCATGTCCTTTTTCATCCAATACAATCAGTTTAAAAGTGGAGTGGTGTGGGGTAATTGACTGGCCTGCTGCCCCCTAGTATATATTTAATATGGAGCCGTTCAGGAGACAGAAGAGCCGGCTCTTCTTAGTGAGCAGAGCCTAATGAGCCAGCTCACTAAGAAGAGCCATAATTCCCATCACTACTGGTCTAAGTTTGTCTCTGGAAATGTAACATTTTAGAGTCATATCACTGTGAGTACAACCAACTCTGGTTAGTTAACTCTACAGTTGCTGTGTTTTAGCATGAAACACATGTGTTGTGCTCAGTTTAACTGTGTTTGTGAAGCTGAGATTTAGAGATTATGATATTTGACATTTGCTTTATTTGTAGTTGCCTGGCAATAGTCAATAAAATTAAATTTACCTTCCACCAATACCCCCAAGTCTTTTTCAGCTGCAGTTTTACTGAGTAATTGACTGAACATAATTATACTTTTTGTTTCCATGGCCCAAGTGCATAACCTTACATTTACCTACATTAACCTCATCAACCATTTCTGCACCCATTCCTCCAGCTTCCATAAATCCCTCTTTAATGTTATACTTTCAGCCTTTGTATTATTTACTTTACATGGCTTAGAATCAACTGCAAATATTGTAACTGTATAAACCCTCTGTGAGGTCATTAATAAAAATATTAAAAAGAAGTGGCCCCACTGGTTACTTTGACCAAATCCTTCAAGGTTTTCTATCACTAAGCCAATTGCTAACCCAAATTCACAGATTTTTTCCTAGTCTCAGCAGTCTCGTTCCACCTTACGGCCATATTACAAGACAAATCTAAAGAAAACCCTATCATAGCGGGCATAAATCACTTAATTTATGATCCCCAAAAGGCAGACCTTGGGGGTCTATATATGGGGGAAGCCGAAATGTCTATGAATGAAAGCCAACACTTCCGACCAGAAGGCATCAACCTTTGGACAGGCCCAAACACTGTGCAGAAAGGAGCCATAGGCTGCCTGGCATCTGAAACAATTATCATCAGGTTTAGCCCCCATATGATTGGGGTAGCTGGTGGAGTGTTTAAACTAAAGTCAGAAGAGAAAGGGATTGGCAGTCTGGAGTAGCCACTGACTTGGCACACTCTCACAATAGCCAAATTTCACAAAGTCAAGAATGTTAGTGCTCTACTCCATAATATATCATTCAATATTAATATCGACGAACAGTCTCACCGCCTCCTCTTGGGTTAAAAATGGAAGATTTCCGAGGATTCTCTGCTCCTTTCTCTATTCCCCTCCACTGGATCCCACAGTGGACCAACGCCTCACTCTTGTGTCCGTGGTTCACTGACGATCCTATGCTGGGAATTACGGATAGATAGTGCAGATCACCAAGGCAAAAGGTAAGTATTAATTTATTCCATATACTCACAAGAACATCAATAAAAACATGCGTATCACAAAACTTTAAAAGACGCCAAACACCTCTTCTGACCTAGGTTTCGCCTCCTCAGGCTTCTTTCGGGCAATACATGATTTTGAAACACTTGCATACATTCATTCATCTTGAAGGCCAGATTCTGGAAGTAAATGAGCAATTTTCATGGTGCATTCACATGTGGCGTTGAGCAATTTTCACATATCCCAAACAACAGTTTGCCCCCTTGAATGGTTGCTCAAGAAAAGCATACGTAGCACCAGTTGTACGCTGTGTAGCATTGGCATTTATGAACTCCATTACACCCCATTGGGATTACAAGAGAAAATAAAAATTTACTAAAGTAGAAATTCACTGAAGTAGCACAGAAATCTAACAGTACCTAAAGAGACCACAATCTTAAGTCACTTTATCCTAAATCACACTTTGGACACAGCATACACTAAAGGTATACATGCATATGGCCATGTGCTTGCCGAGACCGGATCCCGGGTCAGCACAGGGCTGTAAGGAGGAGAGAAGGGGTGAGTGGCTGTGCCACAAATCTGCCACTATATAGGGCATGTCCTGTATTCCGCTGCATGGCTGCCCGACTTGGTAACAGTGTGGTGACACCGTGTGCTCACTGCACTGTGCCCAGGAGCCATAAACTTGCATTGTGGACATAGACTTCTATTGTGGCAATTGGTGCAATCAGATCACAGCAATATTTCCGGCCATCTGAATCTACCCTTAAGATCAATGCACGGTCACAAATGCTTCCACACTAGCTTTTCTTTTTGCTTTTAAAAGGTTTGGATACCAAGGAACCTTTAACCCCTTAACGCTGCAGCCCTTTTTCGTTTTCATTTTTCACTCCCCAAATTTAAAAATCTATAACTTTTTATTATTCCGTTTACAGAGCTGTGTTATGGCTTATTTTCTGTGTAACAAAGCGGGAAAAAAAATCCAAAATCCATTTGTGCCGTATTCTTGTGGGCTTGGATTTTACAGATTTCACTGTATGCCCCACATGACATGTCTACTTTATTCTTTGGGTTGGTACGATTATGGAGATACCAGTATTATGTCACATGTCGGTAAGGGGTTAAGATCATAGTCTAGTTAAACCAGCAAGTCTATGGTATAGTAGATAAAGGTACTGTATCTGTATGGCATGGAGGCGAGAGTAGATATTGTGAGTTCAAATCCCTTTCTGGCCAAGAAAGCTGTTCCTTTCTTTGCAACAAAGGTCTGTCTGCAAAACCACAAAAGAGGTTGACCACAGAAGTATATAAAGGCTGCTAATTATGCAAAAACAAGGGAATCAGAAGATCGGATTCAGATCCGTGTGGGTGCAAGCTTCTAGGGGTCCGACTCAAGAACCCAAGGTCCACAATCCAAAATCCAAGACAAGGAAGCAGCACTCCGTGAAAACTAGTGTTTTATTTCACCAGTGGAAAGGTGCAACGTTTCAGCTATTTCAGTGTAGCCATTTCAAGCATTCCACTGGTGAAATAAAACACTAGTTTTCACGGAGTGCTGCTTCCTTATCTTGGATTTTGGAAGGCTGCTAATTAGCCACACTCCTCTAATAATTAGGCAGCACCTTTGCTAAATGTCTGAGGGTGTCCCAGGGAAATACATGCGATCGGTAACCAAGCCCTGGTGTCCCTTGTGCTCGCGTCACGTTATGAACGCACTGCTAGTGGAACATATGACCTGGGCTTAGATACGGTCTAAGTAAAAATTCCTTCAAATCTACTTGGTTGCTATCTCCTGCAAGAAAACCCACACAAAGGAATATGAATGTGAAAAACTTGAGTTGCGCATAGCTATTTGTTGCTGGATTCAAAAAAAAGAACTCCTTCCCTTGATCTTAAGTCCCACTTTGGACACTGCACACACTTGCTTTTCTGTTTGATATTTAACTCCTTCCCGCAGCACCGCGGTGAATTAGCACTCAGCGGCAGATATATTCTCTGCAGTGCTGATGCTGGCTCAGCTCTGAATCGGAGCCAAACCGGCATCAGAATACACAGGGTGGTTGGCGTGGGCTCTGTGTTCAGCACAACAGTGGCATTTAAAATGCCTTCCGGGATTTAAAAAAAGTAAAAAAAAATGTTATTCCATAAAAAATTAACTAATAAATTATTAAAAAATGTCCATAAGCCCCAAAACACGTAAAGGAACATATAATGCACAAAAAAAGTCTAAATCATAACACAAACCACACAAGAGGGCTGAGCCCTCTTTATACAGAGATGGGCTTTGCTGCATATCGCAGCAAAGACCCATCGCTAACAGTCGCGGACAGTGTTTGCACCGATCGCGGGTGTCAACCTTTTCTTTGCCGCTGGCAAAGTCGCTGATCGTCGCTCCCCCGGAACATCATCAGTGGGTGGCGATCGGTTGCCATGACAGCCTTGGGTCTTCGTTTGACCCGAGGCTGAATGGCTTCTGCCTATTCATTACAATGAGCCAGTGGTTCATTGTAATGAATAGTGTGCAGAAATGCCATATAGTGCGATACAGTTGTATTGCAGTATATGGTAGGAACGATCTGACCATCTAGGGTTAATGTACCCTAGATGGTCTAAGAAATAATGAAAAAAAAAAGTTTTAAAAATGTAAACAATTTATAAAATATTAAAAGTTCAAATAACCCCCCCCCCCTTTCCCAGGAACTCATATAAAATATAATAAACAGAAAAAACACGAACACATTAGGTATCACCGTGTCCAAAAATGCCCAATCTATCAAAATATAAAATTGCGTCTCCGAAATGCGTAAAAAAATGTAATGAAAAGTGATCAAAATGTCGCATTGTCCTCAAAATGGTAGCAATGACAACATCGGCTCATTTCGCAAAAATGACACAGCTCTGTGCACCAAAGTATGAAAAAGTTATTGGCGGCAGAAGATGGCGAAATTTTTTTTTCCTTTTTCGTACACATTCGTTTAATTTTTTGAAAAT
Source organism: Engystomops pustulosus (assembly GCA_019512145.1). Lineage (NCBI taxonomy): Eukaryota > Metazoa > Chordata > Amphibia > Anura > Leptodactylidae > Engystomops > Engystomops pustulosus. The sequence continues at coordinate 164,970,632 of CM033642.1, forward strand.
TTAGGAAAACGCAATAAAATCTGTATAAATTTGGTATCACCGCGATCGTACCGACCCAAAGAATAAAGTAGAGGTGTTATTTGGCGTGAAGAGGGAAAGTCGTAGAAACTGAGCCCACAAGAACATGACGCACATGCGGTTTTTTTTTAATTTTTCCACATTTGGAATTTTTTTCCTGCTTCCCAGTACACGGCATGGAATAATAAATAACATCACGGGGAAAAAAAAATACCTGCTTCCTTAAGGGGTTAATGACCATACTAGAATTTTAGAATCTGACATGTGTCACGATAATTGGTTATAACTTTGGAATACTTTAACATTTAGAAGTTTTGAGTTTCCTTCTGAAAATAAATGAAAATTAGGCAAAAGTTCGGAAAAATTCTTCATTTTCAAAGTTTGAAATGTTCTGCTTTCTAGGCAGATAGTTAAACTACCCAAAAAGCTTGATAACTAACATTTCCAGAATGCCTGCTGTATGTTGGAATATTATTTTATGTGTCCTTTCATTTTTCTCGGACGTTATGAGGCTTAGAATTTTAGGTGCGATTTTTCTCATTTTCATGAAAATCACCAAAACTCACATTTTGAGGGAAAACTTTGAAAGGCGTTAATAATAGTAAAACCGTATAAATTGCCCAACCATAGAAACTACATACCTCTACGCATGTGAAACAACTTCTATTAAGTCTATTAACCTTTTAAGTGTTTCACATGGGTTAAAACAAAATGGAGGTGCTATTTAGAAATGTTTGCATTGTTGGGGAAAATACATTAAATTAGGCCAAAAATTACACTTTCATAATGAATTAAATAATGAAATGCTATGTTACCCAAAAGTTTTTCACTGTACGGGAAATCAAAAGGAGTTTCGATTTTCATCCACAAAAATATACAGTACAAATTTAATGATGTCAAAATGGATGATAACGGGAGATTCCTCTTTCTGAAATTTGACATACAATCCTCCAAATTTATCATAGCAAATATATATGTACCAAACTATATGGACCAAAATAACTTTATAAGAAATATTCTAGACGATCTATGCAAATTCGATCGGGGCTCATTTATACTGACAGGAGACTTCAATCTAGCAGTTAACCCAATAATAGATACCTCCACTGGAAAATCGGCCATTTCTTACAATAAGCTTTAGAAAATTTAGAAATCAGAAAATCTTTAAATAAAATGCAACTATGCAACATTTGGAGAATACAAACCTCAGAGGTTAGAGATTACTCCTTTTTCTCTCCCGTCCATAACTAATACAACAGATTGGACTATATTTTCATTAGTCCTATCCACAACTCAATCTTCCAAAATAGGGTCAATTTATCTTTCAGATCACGCCCCAGTCTTTTGCACTTTAGCACTATCCCACCCAAAAAAATCATCCTACAATTGGAAATTAAACAAATCCCTGTTTAAAAAACCCAAACTGACAGAACAATGACAACAGGTAGAGATATTTGAAAGGGAACACAGCCAAGATAATTCATCCCCCACTACTTTATGGGAAACACTAAAAGGCTCACTAGTACGGCGCGCGCCGGGTCCCGGTGCATGGAGAGGGCTCGCGGCATTTTCACTGCATTTGGAATTTTTTTCCCGCTTCCCAGTACGCGCCATGGAACATTAAATACCGTCACTACGAAGTGCAATTTGTTACGCAGAAAATAAGCCATAACAGAGCTCTTTATGTGGAAAAATAAAAAAGTTATAGATTTTTGAATGTGGGGTGTGAAAAATGGAAGTGAAAAAACTAAAAAAGGCCAAGTCGTTAAGGGGTTAAAGGAGTATTGATAAAACATGGGGCACGCCTGAAAAGAGCGGTGGAGACCAAAAAAAAGCACTCCTTACTAAACTGCAAAAACTCAAAAATAAGCACAAACAATCTCTTCAACTAACGACATTACAATAACTCACACTCACACATGATGGAAGCCAGACAAAAAAGAATACAACAAATCTGCTCCAGAACATACTATGAGTGAAGCAAGTAGTAAGGAGGAAAGTTCAGCTCAGACCACGTGTTGGATGCTGAGTATTGGAGAGCACGGGTCCTCGCCCCAGACGAGTGGAATCCAAAAAATGCAAAACATACCACCAAAATTTTTCAACTAACATGAAGTACAATGTGTCACGAGAAAACTAGTTTAAAAATCTGGGATATGGGGTCAATTACTTCGTGTTAAACTGAAGCTGAAAAGGACTTGGGGGTATTGTGGATGGTAAATCTTAATTTTAGTGGACCAGAGCAGCGGCTGTGCTCAAAGACAATAAAATAATGGGATGTCTCAGAGAGGATAGATTATCATGATAATTGCATGTTTTGCCTTAGACAAATACCTGGTTCCGACCACACCATGGTAATATTGTGGACAGTTTTGGGTCACACAGTGTATAAAAAGGATATAATAGAGTAGGACCGGGTGCAAAGGAGAGCCACACCAGGATATTAGGGAATGGGGGATTAGATACACGACAGATTACAAATTGGGATGTATTCAGTTTAGAAAAAACGACTGAAGGGGAGACCTCCATTTACAATTACAAATACCTGAACGACAGTACAGACTCCCAAAAATCTTTTTTTTCTACCTATGCCTGTGACAGGACAAGGGGGAGCCTCTACGCCTAGAGTGAGAGGAGGTTCCTCACATGACAGCGGTTCTTTACTGTAAAGTCAGTGGACTAGGAACTCTCTGCCGCAGGAGGTGGTTATGGCCGACTCATTACTGTTCCAAGAGGGCTGGATGCACGTTCTGGAGAGAAAAAATATCACGGGGTTATGGGATAAACATTATTTCATTCTTGAAGGTTGGACTTGATGGACTTGGTCTCCTCAGCCTTACTACTATGATACTATGAAGCGTTTCCGAAGTTATAACCACTTATAGTGACACAGGGCAGATTTGAAAAAATGGGCCGTGTCAGGAAGGTGAAAAGTGGCTTCAGCGTTAAGGGGTTAAATATGTACATTTTTCAATAAAGCAAGATTGATAATAAATGATGAAATGCTCCGTAAAGTTTGATGCCCAATTTCTGCCGAGTGTACCAATAACCCATATCTGGTGGTAAACTGCTGTATGGGCATTGTCACAGGCTATGAGGGCTATTATTTCAATGTATAGATAATTCACTTTGGGGGTCTATAGCTTATTCATGAGATTTTGTTAACTATTTCAATAGGGACACAAACAAAATCATCCATTTCTTTTTTGGATTTTAAGCATTTTTTTCCCAGATTGCCATAACATAAAAATAATATTTAATTTTTATTCTCTGGTTCACAGTAATTCCTCGTCTATATAGTTTTTCTTATCTCTGCTCAATTTTACTGAGCAAAACCAATATTGGAGAAAATCTACCATCAACAACTTTTCTGTATTTTTCTGTTGACAGAACTGGTTGAGGGCTTATTTTTTGCAAAAAGAGTTATTCTTTTCAGTTGTATCATATTAGGTTGCGTAACTTTTTTTGCTCACCTTTTAGAACATTTTTTGTGAGGGTATTTGATGAAAAATTTATATTATGGGAAGTTTTCTGTATTTTTTTATGTCGTTCTTCGAGTGGGTTCAATATTGATTTTATTCAATATTGACTTTATTTGGATTTTATATGGACTTTTATTTTAATTATTATTATAAAATGATTTTTGCTTTTTTTTTTTTACATTTTGGAATTTTTACAGACTTGGGCTTGAACAAGAGTTCACCCGATCACTTGTTCAAGCCATCAGTGCATGATGTATGTGACGCATGCTCAGTTAGTTACAGCTGGGTCCTACCAGAGGCAAAACCTGGTGTGAAGAGGAGCTGGCAGTCTTGGGGCACACACTGGACCCTGGGGCTGCTTCAGGAAGGATCAAATTCCCCGGTAAGTGGTTAAACATCCCAGGATCAGAGTTTTTCTGTTAGTGCTGGGCCTGGGCTGTGGTGACACAACCTAGCCCCGGCCCCAGCAGGACCCAATGTGCCACAATCTCCTTATGACGCGCCGATGTAGAAAGATGGCGCATCAGAAGAATTAGCCTTAATGGCCACCGTAAAAACACCATGCAGAGGTTTTTAATTTAATCCTGTATTTTGGAATATGCCACACTTTGCTATGCGATGTCAGCAATAGGTATGTCTCTAACTAGAGCAAGCGCCCTATGACTCCCTTGATCATGAGGTAGTGATTGGGCATGGCTATACTGGGGGCTTTAGAGTTTAAATAGCTGGCCTCTTCCCTCATTAATCTATACTGATATAAATCTATCTATAAAGAGCTGGTGAATATGATAGCGCTATATAAATAAAGATTTATTATTATTATACTGCTGCAAACAGGGCTGATATTTTAGGTCTGCATTGATCAAGAGATACTATATCTAGCTATTTAGGTGCTTTAGATGCTTGTATACATATCTGGTCCAGGGAATTGTGCACTACCCTATGGGTAGACATCGAAGTGTTGTCACGACCAGTAAGTGGTGGCTACAGTTGTCCAGTGAAATAAACAGGGGTCAGTCTAGCATCACGACTATCATATACACAGATAACCAAACCTGCAAATCCCTGACAATTCAGACACTCCGCTTGCTGACAACCACACACCTGAATGTAGAGACTTTGCCATTCTAGAGCCCAATTTTACGAATATGAACTAATGAACTATTGTATTTAATTAATATTCTGTTTCTGGAGAATAATAGTTGAATCAGTGGATATCTATACGCTATATATAGCTGTACTAGGAAATTACTTAGGATCAATTTAGGAAAGGATTGTACATGTTCTACAACATACATAGTTTTAGTCAAGATTTATGTAGAATCATCATATACTGATCTGTCCATTCGCTGGTCAGGATAAAAAAAAATTGTGTGAACCTTGATCTGCGTGTGTAGAAGACAGATTTACTGCATTTAGTAAGTTAATTCAGCTATGTGGGATGCAGCCTTCTAAATCCACCAGATACATGAACTGAGGTTTGTGCAATAAACTTGGCTATGTGTGACTTGAAGCAAGCACATCACCTTTCACCATTTTTTTCTACTGACAAGTTCCATTAGCCTATGCTTTGCTGATATTAAAAAAATCCTTTTTGCTTTGATAGGTCAAATAAAGTAACCTTTTTGTGATGCCTTTTAATTGCTGAAATAAAAGTATTGTAGGATTGAATTTGTTGAAATTTTCATGGAATCCAATTAGCTGTTGCCTACTACCAGTTTATTAATGATATTTTGATCATGTGGCCTACTACCGGTAGGCCAGATCATAGGCCTGATACTGGTTTATTGATGAAATTTTGGTAATCTGTACATGTTCAGAACAACAGCTAATTACATTTTCAACAAATTTCAACAAATACCATCCTGCCACAAATCTGACAATAAACTTCTCATACAGTGAAGTAAACTTCTTGGACACAACTATAAAAATCCAAAATAACTGTATCCAGACGTCCCTATTTCAAAAACCAATTGATTGGCCTTCATACTCGAGATGGGACAACTTTTACCCTACACATATAAAAAAATCCAGTTTTGTCTGTCCAACAGACAGACACACATCTAATCAATCTTAGGAAGACATTCCTACATCCAGGATACCATCCTATGCTGATTGGTAATCAAATCAGTAGAACCACCAGGATACCCAAGAGCCATGTTCTATAATACAAAGAAAAGGTGAACAACAATCTTGTACCACTGGTTGTGACTTACAATCTACATTTGGAAATATTAAGAAAAACTTAAGAAAAACCTTAAGAAAACTCCACCACATACTCCACAAAGATGACCACCTAAAGACAATGGCCCAGATTTATTAAAGCCAATGCACCAGTTTTCTGTCTGACTTTGCACATTCTTTGAGTGCCATCTGCTTGCACATTTGTGGCGCAACAGTGCTCTTTCGGACTGTGCGCCACATTTATCATGCAAAGTACGACAGAATTGTGTTGCACGCCTTATGTTAAAGATGCAACAAAAAAGTGTGGTGCACTCTGTAAGGATGCGCCAGATTCATGAAGAATGTGCACCAGAAACCCTGCACACTACACAGGCAAACTGCACTGTTACTTACTGTTAGTAAATGTGGGCCAATGTTCCCACACCATCCATTGCTGTGCTACAGGCAACCCCCAAATCTGAGGAGCTCCCTACCATCAAACATACAAAAAGGGACTTTCCCCTGTAATGTCAGGTTCTGCAAAACCTGTTCTCTGATTTTGACCACAGACGGGATACAGATCCCCACCACACAGCAGGAATATGACATCCCAGCCTAATTCTCATGTTGCACTTCTAATGTGGTCTACCTGATTGTGTGCACAAAATGTCCTGTGGGCAGCCTTTAAGTTGTAAACACAGGACAAAAACTCAAAGCTCTGATGAGGTCTCATCACCAAACAATAAAACATGAGCAAAACTACTTGTGGCCAATCTACTTGTGGCCAAACACCTTTGTCAGTACTGGCCATAATACCATGAATATGAAGGTTCTAGTATTGAAGGGCAATTTCCGGTCACAAAATGAGAGACAAATTTGGGAATACATAATAATAATAATAATTGTCACAAACCCGACTCACCAAAGTTCACACACGGGGATACCTACTCTATGGAGTCCCAGAATTTAGCCCTTAAGCTCCGCCCACTTCCATTCTTCATGCCTTTGAACTCATATAGTCCAAAGGGGGTGATGAAGATGGACTTTTCCTGCACCTCCACTGTCATGGGAATCTGCCAATACCCCGTTTAATGTCTGCAAACTGCTGGCTGTATGGTAATGTAAGGTATAAATTAGTATGTTGTTGGGACTTGTTCTTTGTTTTTTCTAGAAGTAACTGACTTCTTGATTTTTCATCAACTATCTTACTGGCTCAATTAAGGACACTGTCAGTGTTCCCCCTTTTGTGCAATCTCCTTTTAATGTCTTCAGATTCCTTTCTATAATCCTGCTCAAGACTACAGTTCCTTTTTGCCCTTGTCAGTTCACCTACTGGTATTGCCTTGATGGTGTGGTTAGGATGTGAGCTATGGGCATGTAAAATGGTGTTTCCGGACACTTTTTTTCTGAAGGTGGTAGTTTTAATAGAGCCTTCGTCGGTGTTAAGATTTAGATCTAAAAATGTCATATGACCACTGCTAGTGGAGAACGTAAAAGTGAGATTACATTCATTGTTGTTTATGTATTCCACAAATTTGGGTACGGCAGATACATCGGCGCGCCATATTAATAGCAGATCGTCGATGTATCTGCCGTACCAGAGGATTTCATCAATGAAGAGGTTGCTATCACTGTATAGATAGTGTTCCTCCCACCACGCCATGGTGATGTTGGCTATAGATGGTGAAAATTTAGCCCCCATTGATACCCCTTTAACCTGAAGATAAAACACTTGCTCAAAGAGGAAAAAATTATGTGTCATTAGAAACCATAGTGTTTCGTTTATAAAATATTTCAGGTTCTCACTATATGTACTATATTTGTTTAAATGATGGTTCAAAGCCATCATGGCAACTTGATGAGGTATAGAGGTATATAGTGAAACTGCATCGCAGCTTACCCAAGTATATTCATCAGACCATGTCATATTTTGGAGGATTCTAAGGACATCTCCCGTGTCTTTTAGATAGCCTGGTGTTCTCACAACTAAGGGTTGGAGATATGAATCCAGCCATTCGCACAAGGTTCATTCAGGGAACCGATACCCGAGATAATAGGGCGCAAGGGTGGTGGATATTCCCCTTTGTGTACCTTGGGTAATGTATACATTATTGGTGTAATTGGATTGTTTACTAATAGGTGTTCCTTTTGTTTTTCGTTAATCACCCCTAGAGTGAAGCCTTCATGTATTAATGTGGAGATTTTTTTTACTAAAGACTTCTGTGGGGTTGTTAGTTAATATACGATATGTAGAAACATCAGATAACATATTTTTAACTTGTTGCACATAATCTTTGGTATTCATCACCACAACGGTACCGCCCTTATCCGCCATTCGTATGGTTAATGCCTGATCGTTTTTTAGGTCATTCAGGCCGCATCTCATTTTGTGATTCATGTTACTATTGCGGTTCACTTTACAGGTACTCGATAATGTTTTGAGTTCTCGCTCGATGACTTCTTGAAAAATGTCCATAGCTTTCACTCTGGATTGAATAGGGTAGAACTCTGTGTTTTTAATCCTGTCCATGGATGGTGGAGAGACAACAGCAGTTGTCTGAACTGTGTCTAAGCTTTGTAAGGTGATAAGTGTTCGTTGTTCATTAAATGTGAGGGATTTAAACATATTGGTATTGCACTGTGGATTACTTTGTTCTCTTGTGTCCTCTGCATCTTTAGAGTTAAAGAAATGTCGTCTGACAGTAAGGTTTCTTACAAATTTATTAATATGTTTTAAAGTAGAAAACATGTCAAAATTGGATGTGGGGGCAAAATTTAGCCCAAGAGAAAGAACTGCTGTTTGATCAGCAGATAATGTTTTATCAGACAGATTGAGAACATTGACTCCTTCCGTCTCTTCGGATGCTATAGTTATTTGTTTATTGTCTTCGATTTCTGTTGACTCCGTAAATTGCGGTCTATTTCTGTTTCTTTTTTTTTTCGGGTGCTTTCTGCCCCCTCGTCTCGTGCGTTTTTTGGCGTTTTATTGGGTTTGCTTTTTTGGAAATAGGTAGGTTGAGAGTGTTGTTGGGGATTTGTTTCATTGTCTGACGGATCAGGTGTAGCATCTGAAAAATCAGCTTCTGATGAGCTGAAACTGACCTTTGCTTTCTTCTTTGAGTATCTTCTTTTATTTGTTTTTTTCAGGATGGATTTGGGGGTACTCCAGAATTGTTCCATTCTGCCCCACTCATATACCTGATTCTGGTTGTAATCAAATAGGTCTCTTTGGAATTTCACTTTTTTGGTTTCAGATATAGTCTCCTCAATATTGTTAATTAGATCCTCAATCCTTTTTTGTTCCGTGTCCAGTTCTGTCTGTTCCATTTTTGTTTTAAGTTCCTGTTTGATACTTTCCATTTCATTGCTGATGTCAACTAATTTCTTGTTTTCTTCTGAAACAATGAGTTTCATCAGATCTAGTGAACAGGCAGATAGGATGTTATTCCATTGGGACACAAAATCAGTGGAATAGATGTAGGTTGGGATTTTACGTATCCTTAATCCTCGAGGTATCATATTCTTAGAGATGTAGTTGCTAAGGGTAGTTGAATCCCACCATATACGGCATTCTTGGACTGCTAGGTTTTCCAGATGTGTTATTTTACATTTTGTGTCAGAATCTTGCATATTGTCCGCATTACCAAAGACTGAAGCCGCTCTCTCTCTTCTCTTGTCATATGTGGATGATGCCATAATATTTGCAAACGTTTTGAGAGGGAGAGAGTAGAAAAAGACTTTTTTGGACGCAGGCTAGATAGTGCGGTTTTTATATCTTGATGTCAAAAAGAGAGGAAAAAAACCCTTTTCACAAGAATGTAGTTTGCGGGGAGCATGTGACCTTAATCTGAAACACACAGTGGTCCGAACACGAAAGTCAATAGTATGAAGTGTGGAGAAAAAAGGAAAATTGCTCTCACCCGCTTTTCGGATTCTTCCTGAGGAGATTTCTGTCCCGGCGACTCGGATCCCACGTGACCAGCGTGTAGGCAGCAACAATACGAAAGAATGATCTACCGCTTTATGTTTGGGAAACAAATACTCCAGGCTTTTTATTTCAAAATTCAAGGAAGGGTATAGACATCACATAAACCCCGGCACTGCGTCCAAGTGGTGGACTACACTGTCCAGCCTACGCGTTTCGAGCGCATACACACGCTCTTTGTCAAGGCTAACACATATCTGAGAGGGAGCGCCAATAAATTGAAAACGGGAAGGGACGTCAGAGGGAGGGGGCCACGAGGTCCACCTTGATCCATGACGTAGAATTTGTTTGGGAACGCCACTCTCAGGTATGTTGTAAAGTATAATAAAAACATGTTTAATTTTATTTATAAAATGACCCTTGAATAGACATTTAAAAACAACATGAAATATAAAATATTATACATGATATGTAGTCACCAACAGTAGATGGTTAAATGCGGACGGGCACAGACAAAACAAAAAGCACCGAACAGGTGCTATGTATATATAATTACTATATTCTTGTTTTGTGTGTCCTGAAGGAAAAGAAAGCAAGTCAGATTAGCGTATATTGTTTTGTACTGACCTTTCTGTTCCCACCCTGTGTAAAAAGTATTTACATAATTTTATAGTAGTAAACTACCAAGTGTAGTAAAGATTTAATTTTTTAATGTTTGAATTTTTAATATAACATAAAGATTACGACCCCGTGGTAGGTAACTATGAATGACTGAACAAAGTATGATGTATAAAGGTAAGAATTTAGAATACCTGCAGCAGCGGTGTTCCGTATGAATAGAATATGTTCAGCATAAACGGGTGGGATATAAGAGTCTATGCAGACTGATACATAAACAGGACTGGTCTGGTGAAATATGGAGATCTATTCCGACTAATATAAAGAAAGTTACACGGGGCAACTACACAAAGAGGGGACAACCCACTGGGTGGGAATAGGCTTTTGGCTCAATCTCCAGGGATTAAGTTAGTAGTGAAACATAAATTCCTGCTTATAATTCATTCCCCTGGGGAATCTGGTTTCCAGTTGTAACATCCAGAAAGCTTCTTTATCAAACAGTTGTTTACTTCGATCTCCCCCCCTGATGTTAGAGTTAATACGATTAATGGGCATAGGGCTTTTAAAGTCCTGTGGATTTAGCCTGGTGTTGTTCTATAAAATGCTAGAGGCTCCTACGATCGTTTTTTTAGTGACACTATTGATTCAACTCGTCTATATTCTAGGTGTCCAGCTATTTTGCTTAAAATTACGGGTAGTTGCTCCTACTACTTGAGGCGACATAGGTGCATTCGATGATTTAGACGAGTAATCGTATTACAGTTCAATATGTTTTAATGTCATAAGATTGGAAATTCATTGTGTTTGTGAATTGTTTTTTTGCTTCGACTATTCTGCATGTTTTACATCTTTGTGTCCCCACGAAAATCCTTATGTGTAGCCCCAGTGTTCTAATTTACTGTTGGACCTAAAGCTAGGTGAAATTAGATTACCGAATGGTAAACCGCACTTTTTAGGACTATATTGCAGCCATTTTCAAAATTTTGCCAATATTTCATCCTGGTAACGGATAGGTAAGTGTTTGAGGACTAGGTGTTTAAGTATGGCAAAACTGCTGTCTGGTATAATTTAAGGTATATAAAGCTATGCCATTGATCGTATTAACTCTAACATCAGGGGGGGGAGATCGAAGGTACGAGTAACACACTGTTTGATAAAGAAGCTTCTGGATGTTACAACTGAACCAGATTCCCAGGGGAATGAATTATAAGCAGGAATTTATGTTTCACTACTAACTTCCCTGGGATTGAGCCAAAAGCCTATTCCCACCCAGTGGGTTGTCCCTCTTTGTGTAGTTGCCCCGTGTAAACTTCTTATATTAGTCGGAAATAGACGCTCATATTTCACCAGGCCGTTCCAGGTATGGTATCAGTCTGCATAGACTCTTATATCCCACCCGTTATGCTGAACATATTCTATTCATACGGAAACACCGACTGCAGGTATTCTAAATTCTTACTTTTACATATACTTTGTTCAGTCATCATAGTTACCTACATGGGGTCGTAATCTTTATGTTATAATAAAAATTCAAACATTAAAAAATAAATCTTTACCTACACTTGGTAGTTACTACTAAAAATTATGTAAATACTTTTTACCAGGTGGGAACAGAAAGGTCAGTACAAAACAATATAGCTAATCTGACTGCTTTCTTTTTTTTCCTAGGACACACAAAACAAGAAAATATAGTAATTATAAATACACAGCCACCTGTTCGGTGCTTTTTGTTTGTCTGTGCCCGTCCGCATTTAACCATCTACTGTTGGTGACTACATATCATGTATAAATTTATATTTCATGTTGTTTTTAAACCCTTTAGCGCTTCTGCGCGTAGGCTGTAATGCGCTGGTACCAGAGAAATAGCGCTCAGCGCGTACCAGCAGCTTACTAGCAAGAGGCCGATGCCGGTCAGCGCTTGTAGCAGCGAAACCGGCATCGTAGCCGCGGGATTTCAACGGTATAATCTAACGTTGACACCCAGGCTAACCACCCGCGGTCGGAGGTGGGCTCCGTCGCGGTTGTTTACCCGTTAATGCCGCGGTAACGAGGCCGCGGAATTTAAAATGCTTCTGGGGGCTTTAAATAACAATCGGCCACCCCCGCACCCGTTTTCGGGGGGGCCGATTGCTTTGTGGCACCTCTGGGGTCGATCGGGACCCCAGAGAAGCTGGAGGGGTTTACCCTTAAGGATGGCGTCTGTGCCGTCATCTTAAAGGCAAGGGTCAGCTATGCCTCTGCCTAGGCTGGCACTGATAATACCCCTGCCCAATACATTAGTATTGCAGGAGTATTAGTCAAGAACAAGCAATAAGATTGATTGCTTGGTCATATACCATGGTGGACATGTAACAAATGTAAAAAAAAATGTTTTTCAATTCAAAAATTACTTTATAAAATAAATCTAAAAATGCCATAAAGCCCCAAAACATATATAAAGAGACGATAACACTCAAAAAAGTCTAAGATATAACACAACCCCACATTATATAGTATCACCGCGTCCGTAACATCGTAGAATTAAAACTAAAAACTATTTAACCCATATGATGAACGCCGAAAAAAAAAACGTTAAAAAACCCCCAAAATTATGATTGTTACCTATTATATCCAACTAACAATGCAAATAAAGTGATCAACAAACATCTGTACTCCAGGAATGCGATTGTTGCAAAGAACAACATGTCCCGCCAAAAAAACAAAGCCATAACAAGCTCGTTCAGCCAAAAAAAGTAACAATGTTATGCCACTGGAGCCGGCGATGCCAAAAATGAGTAGATTTTTCCCAAATTAGGGTTTTACTTGGCCAATTAGTAAAACATAAGAAAAATATCATGTCTGGTATAACCTCAATAGGATGACCATAGAATAAAGAGAACAGGATTATAGCTTCGGGGAAAACAAAAAAAAAAAAAGTTAAAAAATCCAGTACAGAATTGATGCTTTTCTACTCATGACTCAAAAAAAGTTCCAAAATTTTCAAACAATAGGTGATACCAACCCAAATGGTAACACTGGAAAAAAGCATCTAGTCCCGCAAAAAAAAAAATGCAGTCACATGGCCAAAAAACGGAAAAGCAAAAATGTTTTATAGCCTTTCCCCCCCAAAGGGGGGCAACCAGAAACTAAAATCTGGAAGCTGCAGGGTGCTCTTCCTTTGCGCCGTGCTGTGCCAATAAAACAAAGTAATGTCCACATTGTGGGGGGTCGCTGCACTCAGGAGAAATGGTTCTTGTAGACAACTTTTATGGTGAGTTTCTGCTTTTCATTTTTGGAAAGGTAATTTTGGTAGGATGAAAGTATAACGTTAATAGTTTAACCCTTTGACTTGTCTCAGCCACTGGTGACAGGCTGTCAGTCTGCTCCTGTTCCTCTGTAACCCGGACAGCAAGAGGTTCAGGTCAGTCTGCTCCTGTTCCTCTGTAACCCGGACAGCAAGAGGTTCAGGACTCAGGCAACGGTGAGCTTCCTGAAGACTCGACTGCGAGTTACAGCAGACACGGATACACCACACTCCAGCTTTTGGCGCAGAGCTGTGGGTGTTAACATACTACCACTCTTAGCTACATTATTAACACAGTTAAACTCTACATCATTACTATGTTCACATTCATGGTCTATGGCATTAAAAGCTAGGTTAGAAACAGGTAAATGGTTACTACACATTTCAACAATATCACATTATGCATCATTGTCACAGTCTACAGTAGGCATAGTCCCAACAATATCAGATGTTAAGGGGTTTAACCCACGTGGGGCACCAGTGATGCCTGTGTCCTCATCGGCATCCTGGATTACATATCTAGAGACCAGACGCCCCAGGTCGGTCCCCAGCAACACATTGGTGGGAATTTTATCCGTTACACCCACGTCTGTCATCCCTCTCCCCGGCCCCCAATCCAGGTACACCCGGGCCATGGGCAATGCAGGGGTGAGGCCTCCAACTCCAGCAACTGTAAGAGTCCGTCCTGGGATGAGATCCTCCGGCTTGACAAGTGAGGGGTGCACAAGGGTCATCTCGGCACCAGTGTCCCTCAACCCCATTGTGACATCGTCACCCACTGTAACCTCCTGTAGGTTGTCACCAACCACCCGCTTACTCCCACCCACAAACAAAACAGATGGTGAAGACGATGTTGGTTTGGGCAAAGGGGTGGTCTTCCTCTTCTCTGGGCATGTAATGCTGATGTGCCCCGATCTGTTGCAAACAAAACACCTGCGTTGGTCTCCCGCTGGCTTAAATGATGAAGAAGGGGATGCCCCAGAAGCTTTGTGGGAAACTGTAGAAGAGTTAACAGGGGGCTTACCCCCCTTCCATCCTGCAGCTGCAGGTTTCCGTGCCTCGGGCACTCTGCTGGCAGCAAACACATCTGCCAGCTGGGCAGCCTTTTCCAAGGATTTTGGCTCCCGTTCTCGTATGAACTGTCGCACCTCCGCTGTACAGGTGTGAATAAATTGGTCCATGGCGATCAGGTCCTCCATCTCCTCTAGAGTGGTCTCACCCCATCCTCTGGACCATTGTTTCACCAGGTTTAGCAGTTTCCTGGCAAACTCGGCATAGCTATCCGTATCTGTCCGCCTGACAGTACGGAAACGCTCTCTGTATAACTCTGGAGTGAAGTTAAAACGCTGTATCAGAGCCCTTTTGATAGCCTCATAATCGTGCTCCACAGAGGCAGGTAAGGCTACAAACGCCTCCAGTGCTTTGCCTTTAAGTCCAGGGGTAAGGTATCGGGCCCATTCAGCAGGCGGCAGTTGAAATTGCCTGCAGACCCTCTCAAATCCTTGCAAAAGTACCTCAGGGTCCGCATCATTCTCCAGGACAGGAAAACGATCCAGGCGGGGCCTAAAAGAAACACTGTCCATGGATTCACTCTATGCTGATGGTGAAGCTCTCTGCTGTTGTTGGAGCTGTATCTGGGCCATCTGCAGCTCATGCTCTCGCTCTGCTTGGCGTTCAGCAAACTCACGCTCTGCTTTGCGTTCCACAGCCGCCCTCTCTGCTCGGGCAGCTTCCAGCGCTGCCTGGCGCTCTTGCATCAATAGCTGCATCCTAAGGCTAGGATCACAGTCACTGATCTGCTGGAGAAGTAGAGAAAGAGAAGTGTCCATACCGCTGGCGCTGCCATGCCCAGACGGTTGCGAGACATCTCCTATCGGTTCCTCTGAGGCTGGAGGTCCCTGGTCCGGTTCCGCAGAAGGATGGGACTGCACATCAAACGCCACCAGCATTTGAATTATCTCCGCCTTGTTCTGGCCCGTTGTTATTAGCCCTCTCTTCGCACAGAGAGTCAGCAGATCATCCTTGGATCTATTTCTGTATACCTCTGCCATCGTAGCAGTGGTCTAACTACACAAACAAAAGATAGAAAAGAAAAGAGGGGGAGGGAACTGTTTTGCACGTATGTATATTGACTGACAAGTTTTTGAGTGCACTGAGTCTCTTGCTTGTGGACTGTAGTATTAGGAATACTCCAGCCCTTCCAAAAAAAGCAATCAGGCAGATGAATCACACATAAGGGCAATAGTATAAGAATTGTAAGCACATAGCAGCCAAGTTATATGGACACTGTTAATCCATCTATTGATGTCAATAATTTCAAAAAAAGTAGTCTGCATGGCAAGAACGTAAACACCCGTTACCCATACAGAAAATGACCACACGCCAGGCCCCTAAACGCCGTTCGTGGATTGCTTCCCCAAGAGGTGTATAAAACATGTTCTGCACGCTCGTGAATAACTTAAGATAAATGCCAATCAAGGGGCCATCCAAAAAACATGGCTGTGCAACGGAGGGGGTACTCTGATGCACCGCCACACGCCAGGGGACAAGCGTGTGAGGACATCTGACACGCGCAAAATGGAGGCGGGCACAAGTCTCCACCCTCTCCCGGACATGCGCATGTCAGGGCAAGATATAACACTCTACGGAATTGATGTAGAGTACACATGTTGCTAAAATAGATTGCAATTGAACAGGCACAAAATTTCAAAGGGCACATCCTTTTGTATTGTTCTCCATATTGCTTGAAAACATAGCGGATTTTTATTGCGTTTAGAAGGAGTAAACTCGGAGAAATATGTGAGTAGACATTTTACTACACCTATTGAACATGGTTGATTTCATGTAAGGCAACAGTGAGTAACTTTTTGTAACCAAATGATGACAAAAATTTCTACAAAGTAGGAGGTAACCACATAAAATTTGTAAACTTATTACTTGCAGGTACTCCTTTCATGACTTATCGCGAAACTTTTGCCAATACTACATGTTTAGTGGGTAAAAACCTTACGGCTTTTGTACGGTTATGTGAAGCATTGTAGTTCAGTACATCTAAGAAGTGTCCCAGGATGATCAGATATTGATGAAGCTAATGGAAGTACTATACAGCTTTTACAATTTGCGGGGCTTAGTGTATGTGAAGAATGGTGGAAATGTCAAAGAAGATTTGTGAAGCAAGGAGCAAAGTGGGACTCTAAACACAGGAGCTGAAAAATTGATAAAATGATCTTAACATATTTCTGTGAAGAATGAGAGGACTAGTCTTTTGTACTATGATTTTGATGAGGAGTATTTACAAGTTTAAGTAATGTTTGTACTATGGAAACATCGTAACATACAATGTCAACCGACACAGCAAACGCGCTGCCTACCGTTTCTTATCAGCTTCGGACACCGCTGAAAGACACAACTAAGCTTCTGAGTGCTGAAATTCCCCCACTCAGCTTTACTTGGGTATTAAAAAAAAACAACAAAAAAAAAAAACCTCGGTACTCACCATTCCGACGGCCCAAAGCAGCGGCAGGTCCGCTGGCAGCTCCGCCTGCAGGCCGCTCTACTCATGGCGGCGCCGGGCTGCGATGGATCTGCGACCCGACCGGCACACAATTCATGATTTACTGATAGTTGTGGCCGGTCGGTTCGCGTGTGCACGGAGATGTCGCGGACCCGGCGACGCATGAGTAAGGAAAGAGGAACTGCAGGCGGAGCTTGCCGCGGAACATTGCCGCTGCTCCGGTCGTCGGAAATGGGTGAGTACGAGTTTTTGTTTTTTTTTTACAGGCTGCATATCGAGGACTGGAAGGCAGCAATTCCTGGGGGACTGGGCAGGCATTTACAGGGGCTGGCAGACTATTACTTAAGGGGCTGGCCGGCATTTACAGGGGCTGGCAGGCATGACAGGGGGCTGGCAGGCATTGGACAAGGGGGCTGGAAGGCATCTGAAGGGGGCTTGGCAGGCTATTACTGAAAGGGACAGGCAAGCATTTACAGGGGGATGGCAGGCTGCTACAGGGGGCCGGAAGGCAGGCATCTACGGGGGTGGCAGGCTATATACTACCGGGGGTGGCCGGGAGATAGACTGGGGCTGACGACCAATGCATTTCCCACCCTCGCTGGAATTCGAGTCAATAGGTTGTTTCCAGTTCTTGTGTTAAAATTAGGTCTCGGCTTATACTCGGGTCGGCTTATATGAGAGTATATACGGGAACTACTGTTTCCCTCTTATGATAAGAACATAAAAAAAGAAAAAGTTGATGAAACTATCGTAGCAGAAGTTAAGAAGTGTAATAATAAAATTATATTCTGAATTGTGACAATTTGGCGAGCTTTGTGCAGCGATGCGTAAATCTGTGTGTGCTATATAAAGAAATTATATTATTATAATTGGTGTTTTAAAAAGACATAAATAGAATAAATTTTTAATGAAGAAGAACTTTGTTTGTTATAAAGATAATTATTCGGATTTTTATGGTTCATGCCAATTCTATGGAATGAAATTAAAATTGCAGTTTCTGTGCATATAAGTCTCAGTGATTTTATTATCAATTTACAATCAAAAAACAGAATAACCACTGCCAGACCAGGATTTTAATCACATATTCTTCAAGAGTAGCCAGCAAAAAGTGATATTAAACTTGAATTTACTATTAAAATGAAAAAACTAAACAAAACTGGTAACTCTACACACATTTACAACCAGTTTTCGAAGATGATAGACATGTAGGCAGACTAAGCAAGGTTCTTAAAGGAAATCTACAAACGCCATCTTTTCCAGAATCCGGACACATATGCTAGATTAGGAAGCCAGGATCATTAGAAAAGATTTATTATATATTTTATTTTTTTTTTTTTTTTTTAAGGAAACATAACAATTAGAATGGTAGGGGTTAAGCGTAAGTACCGAGCACCAGCGCAGGGTGAGCTGTGGCGGTGCTACCTTTCATAGTGTTATAAATCGCATGGTATCGCGGTTTTAACACTTTCAAACCCCCGGATTTAGATCAGGAGAGCTTCGGCGATGCGCGCGGGACCGGGCGCGCAACATCCCGCTATTTTCCCTAGTAGGCGCGCGCACGATCCTCTAATGCTATAAAGTTAAAAAAGTGTTAAAACCGCGATTATTATCGCGGTTTATAACACTAACGAAAGTAAGTACGGCACCAGCTCACATGAGCTGGTGCTCGTACGTACAGATTACCCCTCCATTATAAATGTAGGTTTCCTTTAACCCATCCAGCAAGCACATTGTGGACGGGAGTTTGATGTGAGTTGCACACTGCAAACCCTTTGGGGGGCTTGGGTGGGGGGGGGGCCAATGAGGCCTAAGTAGAATGAATCTCTGTGACCTTGCATAGAATTTGGACTATGTACATCAGTTTTGATGGATGTCATAAAACTGTAAATTAACACTCTGATCCTGTGACACACCTAGTTATATGATTATATGTTACATTCTTGCGCATAACAAGGAGGTCTCCAACTCATCTTCGAGGGCAGAAATTCTCAGGTACTACTAGCAGAATTTACGTTTGCCGCGAGGGATAAATTCCATGTGCATTCCACATTAGGAGGGATCATTCCCTGGGTAAGTGCCGACTCTAAGAAGCCAGTATAATCTCCTAGTTCTCCACCACAAGTATGTCAGGCAAAAGAAGGGCAAGGTTGAGAAGGTTTAGGAAGGATATGTAACAAATATTTTTGTATCCTACTTTCCTAAAGATGATCATGTCAAATGACAACCTAAGATTAAAAATCTAGGTAGGGGTCCACATGGTACAGAAAGGTGGGGAAACTACAACTGTTGAAGATACAAGGACGAACTCCATGGCACTCACAAAACATCCTTGGAGATCCCTAAATAAAATATAATCAGGACACACATGTCAGATTAACGTTTTTTGACGCCTAAGAATCTTAATCATGTTTTTATTTTTTTTTTAATCCGATGATGTAAACAAAACAAATTAATATAGACTTCCCTACCTGTATAAAGTCATCCCCAGAAGGCGTCACCTGCTGCACGGGTAATCCAATCCACCCGGGAGACACAATACCTGTGTGGCCCGGAAAGGAAATTCGCGCGGCCAGGATCAAATAATCCAGACCACACACAGACAGGAACATGTGCAGAAGATCATTCCCACAAATGATTACACAGGTAGCTAGTTTACAACACGAATATAAAACAATTTGTACACGAAAGATAAAATAATAAGAGTAATAGACCCCAATTGATTGTGTATGTCACACCATCAATATTTCCAATGATGTATTGCAACGATTTGACATTGACATAGATGTATCTAAACATTAAGTAGATTTTGTCTATGAGATCGTAGAGGATGTTGTAAGGACTTTAATGTATCTCGATTTATTGTCTGCTTGGCTGAAGCCCGGGCGGCATGCAACCTTTGCATTTTCTTAGGAGTACAAGGGTTGCCATAAGGAGTCAAATGGGTGAGCAGACAAACCTTTTTTCTTTTTGGACAATAGCACGTGCTCTTCAAAATAATAATTGAATAATAAAATAATTGTTAGTAATACACTTTATGAGAACTATCTACTTATTTAAAGCAATTAAACTTTCGATAGAAAAGTTGCTCCAGAAGTTAAAAATAAATATAGAGATGGTCGGGAGGAATTATGTTGTGTTACAGTGTCCAAAGAAGCATAGGGATTTTATGGGGTTAGCAAAAATAATATTTTTGGCAATTACAACAAACCAGTGGAGACTCACAAACATTATTATTAGTATTGAAACCATTTTATTTACTTCCGCCCTCCCTTGTCCCTTTGTTGCATTTGACAGCTCCTTTAAATCCACCCCAGACATTCTTCTGTCCCGCTATGTCCCTCCCACCTGCACTGGGCGATACTGGTGGGAGCCATCAAAGTCCGTGTGGAATTCCAGGAACAATGCAGAAGAAGTTCTGCCGGAATTAGGGTGGTACACAGCCAATCAAAAGCGAATACACGATGTAGAGTTGTGTTATAATAATGGCCTGGTGAACATTGAAACGGAAGGAGAGGGAAAAAAAAGTAGAAGAAATAAGAGTAGAAAGAGAGATGTCAAGGAACAAAAATAAATTGACAATTTTTTGATCAATTTATGAAAATTTACATACGTAAAAACTCTATTATAAGTGGTGTCAGGGGTCAGGTCCATTATTACCCCATTGCCACATGACTGCAGCAGCCAGTCACGATGCAGACCCCAGTTTCTCGGTGATCCGTTGGGGCCCATCACTGAGGCCCCATATCAGCAAGTTAGGCCCTATCCTGTGGATTGATAACATAACTTGCTACACCGGACACTCCTTTATGGTTTTAGCATTCATGTACACACTCAACTATTTCACAGAGAAATGCAAAAACTCACCCTTTTAAGGCAACCTGTGCACAGGAATTTTACTTTAACTGGGGACGGGTTTCAATAGCCTATGATGCTGATTTTTGAATGCCTTTGTCAGCATCTGAATCATTTTCAGTATATTATATAAAAGTTTATTTCACTCAACCTGGCTCCTGTCAGCAGGGTTGGTGAGTCCTGAGGTGGAGGTGGGGGTGGCTGCGCAGCAGCTGTCCTAGTCTCCTGGGTATTCTTCCTTAGTTCACATACAAAATCCCCTCTCACCTGCCTGCTCAAGTACATAACAGGAAAGGAGAAGAAATTGAAATTGAGGATGAGAGGAGAGAAGACTGAAACACAGCACCGGGCTGCTTCAAACCCCCTCCTACCATGGGTTTCAACCACATCCTGCGACAGGGATGCTCGGTAATGGAATAAATTTTTTGAATTAATAAATTCTTTTGGAGTGCTGACAAAGGTATTTTTAATATCAGTATAAAAAAAGTTTGGTCAAGTTAGCGTTGAAAAAATGTTCACAAAAGCACATTCTGTTGCTTTTAAAGGCAAATAAAGTAACCTTCTTGAGATTGTGATACCATTTATGATATTACAAGCAAGCTTCAGTAGCCTGTATATTCATACAGATTTTAAAAACTTAGCAATCGGCGTCCAATTTATCGGACACTGAGCGAAGTGACTTAGAGCTCAGCGTCCGATCTATCGATGCAGAGCTTGATGCTGGTTCAGTCAAGATCTGAGCCGCAACCGATCAGGAAACACTGGGTGCGGCTGTGACTGATAGCGACACCCCGTGTAACAACCGCGGCCAGAGGGCTCGTTCGAGGGTGTTTAACCCGTTAATGCTGCGGTGAATGGGGGGGGGGGACAGCCACATTTACCGCCTTTGGGAGGTCTTTCCTCCTGATCAGCCCCCTGCGCTTTTTCCGTTGGGGTGCGATCGGGCTATGGGCAGCATTGGGAGTCTATCAGGACCCAGAACAGCCTGAAGGCAGTCAGTAAGATGGCGTCAGTGTTGTCATCTTAAGGCACAGGTCGCCTATTGCATGGCAGAGGGCCGACATGCTATACCCTGCAGTACATCAGTATTGCAGAGTATTATCCTGAAACAAGCAATCAGATGATTGCTGTTCCTGTTCCCATGGGGGGTGGAAACAGTAAAAAAACTGTTAAAAGAAAGGTTATTCAATAAAAAAATAAAGTAAGAATCAATTAAAATGCCCATAAGCCCCATAAACATATAAAAAGACATATAACACAAAACGTCTAAATCATAACACAAACCCACATATATTAAAGTATACCGAGTCCATAACACCGTAGAATAACAGTAAATAATTATTTGAAGCGAAACGATGGAACACTGTTATAAAACACTCCAAAATTATGATTTTACCTATTCAACCCACAAAAAATGCTATAAAAGTGATTAAAAAACATAGGCACTCCAGCATGATTACTGATGCAAAGCACAAAATGGCCATGAAAAAAAACAAGCTATTCAACAAGCTCCATAGCCAAAAAAGTAACAATGTTATGACCACTTGGAAGACGGGCAATGCAAAAATGATAGATTTTCCCACATTAGGGTTTTATTGACAAAGTGAAAACATAAGGAAAAAAAATATTAAGGTCGGATCCGTATCGGATCGACCATAGATAAAAGATTACATGATATTAGGCTATACAGTGAACACCAAAAAGTAAAAGTAAAAAAATCCATTATGATTGCTTTCTTCTCCTGGCCTAAAAAAAAGTCCTAATTTCAACAAAAGGGGATCACAACCCAAAATGTTAACACATGTTCCCAAAATGCAAAAGCAAATTTTAGAGCCTTCCCAAAAGGGGCCAATAGAGGAAATCTGGCAGCTGCAGGGTGCTCCTTCCCTCCGTGCCTAGCTGGGCCCAATAAAACAAGAAATGAACCAGCATGGGGGGGTCACTGTACAAATTGTAAGATGGGTTTTCTCTTTTATCTTTGGAAGTGTGTAAATTTTTAGGGCTAAATGGTGCTAAACGTCAAAATTTGACCATTTTAAATTTCACCCCCTTTCCCCCCCCCTCCCCCCCATTTGATGTAATTGCGATGAAGATCTCAAGGGGGTAAAAATCTCCTAAGGGGTTCTGTTCGATTTTGGAGGGGTGCAGTTTGAAAATGGAGTATGAAATATATTTTTTTTTTTTTTGTTTTTTTTTTTTTGTTTTTTTTTTTAGGGGAGTTTTTGATGTTAATAGGAAATTTCATTCAAAAATGAATTTATCCAAAATTGTCAATTTTGAAAATACGGCAACAGATCTTCCGTTGTAAGCCGCGTGAAACCAAAATAAATTATCCAGAACATTCAAAAATAACGAAAACGTAAAGACATATGGGAAATATTATCAGCAACTTATTAGGGGTAAATCATCTGCCTGAAATGCAAGATATCAAATTTCGAAAATGGCAAATTTTCAAAAAATTCATCACTTTTCTATTTGTAATAAACGCAAAACTCATTCAGCCAACATTACCACTAAATTGAGTACAAAATGTGTGGAAAAACTGTTTCAGAATCGCTTTGATAAGTAACAGGGCTTCAAAATTTATACCATGTAAAGCGACGCAAGTCAGAACAAAAATGGGGCTGAGCCTTAAGCTACAAAATGGCTTGTCCTTAAGGGTTAAACACAATGAACAGAGTAGTGATGCAAAAACATGTAAACCGAAAACAAACCCACCAATAAAAAAGTGAGATAACGGGTCCTTACCCTGAAACTCCTTAATGACAGGCCCTTTTTGTGTTTGGGGTGTTTTCATTTTCACTCACCACCTTAAAAATCCATAACTTTTTTATTTGCCCATGTAGAGAGAGATGTGAGGGCACATTGTGAAACAAAATTGCATATAGTGGACGATACAATGTGCACTCCAAATGCATGTTTACTTTATTCTTTATGTCGGTCGATCAACGGGATACCAAATTTATATAGGTGTTATAAGTTTTCATAAATTAAAAAATTAAAACATTCTGTACGAAAAGAAATTCGTCATTTGCCATCTTCTGGAGCTAATAACTTTTTCATACGTTAGAGTAGTAACTGTGTGTGGCGAATTTTTTTATGAAATTTTTATGCTGTTTTCAATGCTACCATTTCAATGACTAAAAGCTTTTGATCACCTTCAGGTGAATTTGTTAAATATTTTTAAAATGGCCAAAAGTGCATTTTTACTTTGGGCGCTATGTCGGTTGTGGTGTCAAACGCCAGCATGTTAATGATTTTTACTGATGATTAATATTATATTAAATTTTTTTTTCTTTAAAATCTTTGTTTTAACTTTTTTCAGAGTATATAGGGCAGTGGTGGCCGAACCTATGGCAAGCGTGCCAGCCAGGGCCGCAAGAGCCCTTATGCTGCACGCATGCCATCATCCTCCCAACGTGTGTCAGAGGCCCAGGCCACCGTTTAGAAGAACAGCATCTGCACCTTGCGCTCGATACAGAGCAGGACAGGTCACATGCACGGTAGATGCAGTTCTTCATAACACGAGACTGCGGGCCCTAAGATGAAGCCCACAGACGGGTGCAGGATGTTCTGTGCTCTGTCAGAGGAGCGCTGTAATAAGAAAATCCCAGTGCAGCGATGGGAGCAGGAAGCAGCATGGAGATGCACCTCCCCTCCTATAGGAGACCTGAAGTGGATCCGGGACAGGGAGAGGGCAGGGGGAGGGCTGTGACCCGGAACATCCAGAGGCGTCCTGTGTGCCTTCCTCATAGAGAACTGTAAGTTGTACAGTGTCTACAAGTGTTTCACCAGTGCCACTAACATATATACCTGTGCCTATGCATATATGTGTGTGTTTATGGACATTTACACACATATTTGCATAACCACAATATATAAGATGTCTTTGTTATGCACTTGTGTGTGTTTATGTCTGTGTATCCTGTATATAAGTATATGTTTGTGGCGTATTCTGGGCTGTGCAATATTTGTGTGTATATGTGTATTATATAGTATGTGTAGCATACTGTATATATGTGTGCACTGTATATGTCTGTGTTATGCATATTGTATATATGTGTGCAACTGTATATGTCTGGTTAGGCATACTGTATATAGGTGTGTACTGTATATGTCTGTGTGATGCATACTGTATATATTGTGTGTACTGTATATGTCTGTGTTAGCATACTGTTATATATGTGTGTACTGTATATGTCTCTGTGTTAGCATACTGTATACATGTGTGTACTGTATATGTCTGTGTTTGAATATGTATATAGGGTACTCGTATATGTCTGTGTTATGCATTACTGATATATGTATACTCTGTATATGTCTGTGTTATGATTACGGTATATATGTGTATTGTATATGTCTAGTGTTATGATAAGTGACTATGTGTGCACTGTATATGTCTGTGTTATGCATACTGTATTATGGGCCACGGTGATATGTCGTGTGATTGATACTGTATTATGTGTGTACTGTATGTCTCGTTAGCATATTGTATATATGTCTGCATCTGGTATATGTCTGTGTATGCATTACGTATATTGTGTTGCACTGCTAATATGGCTGTGTTATGCATACTGGTATATATGTGGGCACTATATAGTCTGTGTGATGCAATAATAGTGGTGTAAACTGTGGCAGTATTATTTGTCCCTTACGAGGTTATATGCTTAAAATTTACCATGTTGGCACTTGTGGTAGATAAGTGGGTTTTGGCTTGCAGTTGGGCACTCGATCGCTAAAAAGTTCGCCAGCCTGCCTAGGGGAACTTAATACAGATGGCAGGCTATGGGGTTTGTTACACATAACACTATTACAATGTGCAAATCGCACATTGTAATTAAGATTTAATTCCAGACAGCCTTGGTATTGTATGGCCCATGGTGTCATGGTAAACCTATCTCCCCCCAAAGACTTCACAGGGGTGGCGATGGAATTCAAAATGAATACCATCCAGCATTACTGGGGTATTTATAGGTTAAACAAACTGTGATTAGCACAGCACAATTGATGTCAGGAACCCAAACTTATATTTCCAAATCTGCCCTATGTCACTAATGCGATGATATTTTAGAACGCTTTAACTTCCACAGTGATTTTCCACTTTTTGTTGACATGTGGTAGTTCACCTTGTATATTTTGGTTAAAATATTTGCATTGATTCATGAAAAAAATGAAAATTGGAAAATTTAAAAAATTCTCAATGTTTTTCTGATTTCTAAATGCTCATCACATATTAGTATAACCTTCCAAATTAGGTTACAACTAACATTAACCATATGTTGCCTTATGTTGACGTCTTTTTATATTATTTATTTCGACTTTAGAAGGCGTACAAATCAATCAGGAATTTTCCAGCAAATTTCATGAAAGTTTAAGATTCAATATTTTGAGGCCTATTTATATATAGTTATTTTAACATTTGGCGCTCAGCGTCAAGAGAGTTAAATATAGTTTTTGAATATATATATTTTATTTTTTGGTATGCAACCAGATAGGTCAGTAAGGAGGTATTTATTGTACGGGTTGATAAAATGCGGCGATAATCAGATACGTGGGATTATTTGGTGATTGTCCACTATGTGATTATAGTGACTATGTAGATGCATAGGGTCACATGCACGTTGACTGATCCTGTCAGAAACAGGGTCTATTACGCAAGCAGCCAACACAGTCCAGGGGCCCTGTTAGTGTCCATGGCCAGTCCCAGGGTCTGATCAGCACCCTCCCCGAACCGGGCCTGTAGGGGTTGGCGAGGGAGGTGGGGGCAGGTGAGGAAGCCCTATAGAAAGCCGTGGTCCACATTTGATTGGCGTTGCTGCAGACACATACAGCCGGGCTCGACTTGGAAGGCATTTTTGTTCATGGTGACAAAGGGGTTACTTTTAATTTTGTTTTATCACCCTCTAGCAGTGGTGGCGAAAACTAGGCACTGGGCCAGAGGTGGCACTCCGCGCCCTTTCTGTGAGGCACACTTCAGGACCATCCTGTCAGGACAGAGTTCACACACAGACCCAAATCCCCAAAAACTTAAGAGATGCTGTTTGGCATATTTTTAAAGTGACACTCATTGGGGGTTGGAACTATGGAAAAAAAAATGAGAAGGTGTTGGAAGAAGTGCATTATCTTTGGAGGTATCCTGCTAGATCCCACCTTCGTCCTGTACAGAGAGACCTGGAGAGAATCTATCTGACCTCTTTCTTTCAACTGGTATTGGTAGACTTAGGCGCCAATACAATTGAAAGATTGTGGAGAACAGGTAGCATAACTTACTGCTTAAAATGGCCACGTTGGACTTCCACGGTAAAAGTGGATTTGGTTGTGTTGGTAGTAGTCTCTAAAAAGTTCGCCATCACTGCCATATAGCATAGAAAATGTATTTTTGTTCTGAGTCAGTACGATTACACCTATTTCCCATTTATAGCAAACAGTCCGATTGGGGGGGAAGGGGACAAGGGTGGGGGGAAAGGATAGGGAGGTGGAGCAGCACAGTGAGTGTAAGGATCAAGTCAAATGGTGGGGGCCGCCTCCAACAAACCCGATCCACCGGTTTGTAAGGCAATATCCAAAAAACTGCAATGAGGCAGCACTCCAGTAAGTATAAAAGATATCTTTATTCACTATGCAATGGGTCTATGCTTGATAATGGCTCTATGGATCAGCTGAAACGCTGCACCTTATTTTGCCATGGGTGAATAAAGATCACCTTTATACTTACTGAGGAGTGCTGCTTGATTGCATTTTTTTGGATATATATACCATTTACATTGCTTTTTTATGTCTGAATAAAAACAAATGTGGAGTGATCCAACAGGATCCATAATTGTGCTGCTGCAGGTAGCTCTGGGGTCCTTGTTTGGACACTGGGACTGTCATAGAGATGATTGGGGAGGGGGGTCATGAACGACCGCAGCACATAAGCAGTTAAACAGCTGGAATTGTGGCCGAGCTTTTACTGCGGGAGCCCTACAGTTGTCATGGTGACAGCAGTGTAAGATGAAAATGTACATCTTGTTGTGCAAACTAGACGCCAACCTGGATGTACATTTTCGTCCAAGGTATTTAAGGGGTTAATTAG
Organism: Engystomops pustulosus; assembly: GCA_019512145.1. Lineage (NCBI taxonomy): Eukaryota > Metazoa > Chordata > Amphibia > Anura > Leptodactylidae > Engystomops > Engystomops pustulosus. The sequence continues at coordinate 164,998,562 of CM033642.1, forward strand.
ATTACTTGGGCAGTGCGATGGTTTATTGCCTCCAAGTTATTGACTCTATAGTCTCTGATGACCCCACTATCTCCAGATAGCATTTGTTAGATGTTGTAGTGGGTCATGAATCCCTTTCATAAATTGAGTCCTGTGTGGAGGGTGTCAAAGAGATATGAACCAGGTATAGAGGTATGTATGGACCAATTTGTCATGCTTTGTGCAGCACTGAGTAATCTGTGTGTGCTATAATAATAATATTACTCCTCCACAGTTTGTTTGTTATATTTTTTTTATTTTCTTTCGTGTGTGTTTCATTCTGCTGTTATAAATCATTAGGGCGCCATTTGTTTAAGACAGCCAGGAAGATGAGCTGGCAGGTGGTTATAACACCCCCGGGAGTCTTATGCGTGATCAGAGAAGCATGGTCTTCGAAGTGGTTAAAAGTTAACACCTGTCGGCCAGAGTAGTCTAGTAGTGGGGATGAAAAGAAAGCCACAGACTGCAGTTCTCCCTCCAAATTTAGACAAAGGGAATATCTAGCTGGACAAAATGGGGAATAATTTAATATATAGGTCCCAGAGTTACACAGAGAAAGTTAGGGGTCTAGACCAACCCTGACCGAAAATCAGAACGTTAGCGCAATGAAGGCCGCAATGCAGAACACCCTGATACCGGTGTGAACTCGGTGAGTCAGGTTCGTGACAGATTGGGCTAGCGGTGGGATAGTGTATAATTTTTTATTACATGTTAAGGCCTTCTAAGTTTGGTTTAAGCAATTAACCCGAGTCACTTCCCCCCCTGATGTTAGAGTTAATACGATCAATGGCATAGGCTTTAAATCCTGTGGGATTTCCCTGGTGTTGTTCTATAAAATGCCTAGAGGCTCCTGAGATCGTTTTTTTAGTGACACTATTTGATTCAACTCGTCTTATATCTCCTAGGTGCTCCAGTATTCTTTTCTTAAATTTACGGGTAGTTGCTCCTACATACTTGAGGCTACATAGAGTGCATTCGATGATATAGACGACGTAATCGCTATTACAGTTCAAATATGTTTTAATGTCATAAGATTGAGAATTCATTGTGTTTGTGAATTGTTTTTTTGCTTTGACTATTCTGCATGTTTTACATCTTTGTGCTCCACAATGGTAAAATCCCTTATGTGTAAGCCAAGTGTTTCTAATTTTACTGTTGGACCTAAAGCTAGGTGAAATTAGATTACCGATGGTAACCGCCTTTTTAGAGACTATATTGCAGCCATTTTTCAAAATTTGTGCCAATATTTCATCCTGGTACAGGATAGGTAAGTGTTTGAGGACTAGGTGTTTAATGTCTGCAAACTGCTGATAGGTAAGTGTTTGAGGACTAGGTGTTTAATGTCTGCAAACTGCTGGCTGTATGGTAATGTAAGGTATAAAGCCTATGCCATTAATCGTATTACCAGTGCATGCCCCCACTGTCCCGTAGGCTGGACAGTGTAGTCCACCACTTGGACGCAGCGCTGGGGTTTATGTGATGTCTATACCCTTCCTTGAATATTGAAATAAAAAGCCTGGAGTATTTGTTTCCCAAACACAAAGCACTGGATCATTTTTTCGTACTGATACCGCCTGCAGACCCTGCTCCCCAAATATATAATCTGCAGCCCCTGCCCCCCCGTTATATCCCCTCCACCCCCTGCCCCCAGTATATATCCTGCATCCCCTACCCCCAGTATACTGCCTGCAGCCCCTGCCGCTAGTATACAACCTGCAGCCCCTGCCCTGACTATACATCCAGCAGCCCCTTGTCCTCAGTATACAGCCAGCAGCCCCCTGTCCCTAGAATACAGTCTACAGCCCCTCACCCAGTATACAGCCCCTGAACAGCCTGTAAAAAAAAATGGTACTCTCCTTCCAACCCCCCCCCCCCCACTGCATGGATAGAGGGATCTGGAACATTGATAGGTTAATAGTTTAACCCTTTGACTTGTCTCAGCCACTGGTGACAGGCTTTCAGTCTGCTCCTGTTCCTCTGTAACCCGGACAGCAAGAGGTTCAGGAAGTTTTTGAGTGCACTGAGTCTCTTGCTTGTGGACTGTAGTATTAGGAATACTCCAGCCCTTAAGTGGAGTATTAACTGTTCCTGTCTGTGGGTTTGAAAGAAAGAGGGCAGATAGATTCTCTCCAGGGTCTCTCTGTACAGGACGAAGGTGGGTCTAGCAGGATGACCTCCAAAGATAATGCACTTCTGTCAACACCTTCTCATTTTTTCCATAGTTCCAAACAGCCAATGAAGTGTCACTTTAAAATAGTGCCAAGAGCAGCATCTCTTAAGTTTTGGTGGATTTGGTCCTGTTTGGTGAACTCTGTCCTGCAGTGATGGCCTGAGTGCCCACAGAAAGGGCTCTGAGTGCCACCTCTGGCACCAGTGCCATAGGTTCGCCACCACTGCTATAGGGTGTATAAAACAAAAAAATTAAAAGTTAACCCCTTTGTCAACCATGAACAAAAATGCACTTCCAAGTCGAGCCCGGCTGTATGTGGCTGCAGGCAACGCAATCAAATGTGACCACGGCTTCTATAGGGCTTCCTCACCTGCCCCCACCTCCATCGCCAACCCCAACATGCACGGTTCGGGGAGGGGTGCTGATCGGACCCTGGGACTGCCATGGAAACTATAAAGGAACCCTGGAATGTGTTGGCTGCTGCGTAATAGACCCTGTTTCTGACAGGATCAGTCAACGTGCATGTGACCCTATGCATCTACATAGTCATCTATAATCAAATAGTGAAAATCACCAAATAATCCGCACGTATCTGATATCGCCGCATCTGTATCAACCCGTACAATAAATAAAATCCTTACTGAACCTGTATGGTGCATACCAAAAAAAATAAAAAATATATATATGCCAAAAACTATATTTAACCTCTTGACGCTGAGCGCCAAGAGGTTAAATATAACTATATATAAATAGGCCTCTAAAATAATTGAATCTTAAACTTTCATGAAATTTGCTGGAAAATTCCTGATTGATTTGTACGCCTTCTAAAGTCATAATAAAATAATATAAAAAGACGTCAACATAAAGCAGACATATGGTTAATGTTAGTTGGTAACCTATTTGGAAGGTTATACTAAATATGTGATGAGCATTTAGAAATCAGAAAAAAAATTGAGAATTTTTTAAAATTTTCACCAAATTTTAATTTTTTTCATGAATAAATGCAAAATATTTTAACCAAAATATAACAAGGTGAACTACAACATGTCACGAAAAAATTGGAAAATCACTGTGGTAAGTTAAAGCGTTCTAAAATTATAATAGCATATAGTGACATATGGCAGATTTGAAAGATAAGTTTGGGTCCTGACATCAATTGGTGCTGGTGCTAATCACAGTTGTTAACCCTATAAATGACCCCAGTAATGCTGGAGGTATTCATTTTGAATTCCATCGCCACCCCCTGTGAAGTCATTGGGGGGGAGATAGGTTACCATGACACCATGGGGCATACAAGACCGAAGGCTGTCTGGAATTAAATCATTAATTACAATGTGCGATTTGCACATTGTAATAGTTTATGTGTAAAAACCCCATATACTGCCATACTGTAGTTAAAGTTCCCCTAGAGAATCTGAAAAAAAGTTAAAAAAAAGATTTAAAGAAAAAAAAATATTAATATAATATTAATCATCAGTAAAAATCATTAACATGCTGGCGTTTGACAACACAACCGAAAATAGCGCCCAAAGTAAAAAATGCCACTTTTTGGCCATTTTAAAAATATTTAAAAATTCACCTAAAGGTGATCAAAAGCTGTTTAGTCATTGAAATGGTAGCATTGAAAACAGCATAAAAAGTCGTAAAAAAATTACGCCACACACAGTTCCATACACTAAAGTATGAAAAAGTTATTAGCTCCAGAAGATGGCAAAATGAAGAATTTCTTTTCGTACAGGAGGTTTTAATTTTTGTAAATTTATGAAAACATTATAACACCTATATAAATTTGGTATCCCCGTGATCGTACCGACATAAAGAATAAAGTAAACATGTCATTTGGAGTGCACAGTGGATATCGTCACTATGAAATGCAATTTGTTATGCACAAAATGTGCCCTCACATCTCTCTCTACATGGGAAAATAAAAAAAGTTATGGATTTTTGAAGGTGGGGAGTGAAAATGAAAACGCAAAAACAAAAAAGGGCCTGGTCATTAAGGAGTTTAAGGGTTAAGGACCCGTTATCTCAACTTTTTATTGGTGTTTTGTTTTCGGTTACATGTTTTTGCATCACTACTCTGTTCATTGTGTTTAACCCCTTAAGGACACAGCCATTTTGTAGCTTAAGGCTCAGCCCCATTTTTTGGATTCTGACTTGCGTCGCTTTACATGGTTATAACTTTTGAACACTGTTACTTATCAAAGCGATTCTGAAACAGTTTTTTCCACACATGTTGTACTTCAATTTAGTGGTAAATGTTGGCTGATGAGTTTTGCGTTTATTTACAAAATAGAAAAAGTGATGAATTTTTTGAAAAATTTGCCATTTTCGAAATTTGATATCATTGCATTTTCAGGCAGATTGATTTACCACCTAAATAAGTTGCTGAATAATATTTCCCATATGTCTTTACATTTTTGTTATTTTTGAAAGTTCTGGATTTATTTTGATGTCACGCGGCTTACAAATCGAATATCTTTTTCCGTATTTTCAAAATTGACAATTTTGATAAATTCAGTTTTGAATGAAATTTTACTATTTAACATCAAAACTCCCTATATAGTCAACCCATTTTCAAATATGCACCCCTCAAACGAACAGAAACAGCTTTTAGGAAGATTGTTAACCCCTTGAGATCTTCATAGCAATGACATCAAAATGGAGGTGAAATTTAGAATGGTCAAATTTTGACGGTTATACATCCATTTAGCCCTAAAATTTACACACTTCCAAAAAAAACGAACCCCATCTTCGAATGTTGTACAGTGACCCCCCTATGCGGCAAGTTTTTGTTTATAGGGCGCACGCGAGCACAGAGGAAGGAGACCCTGCAGATGCTCCAGATTTTCCTCATGCTGCCCCCTTTTGAGGCTTAAACATTTCTTGCTCTATGTGGCAATATTGGTAACCTTTTGGTGTTTACCTTTTTGTTTTAAAACCCCTTTTGTTGAATTTAGGAAGTTTTTGTTGAGTGTGCAGGAGAAGAAAAACATCAGAATGATTTTTTTAGAACTTTTACTTTTCTGGTGTTCATTATAGCCTACTAGTGTCATCTCTTTATTCTGATGGGTCGATCCATCTAAACGGATCCCAACATGAATTTTTTTCTTTTTATACAACGTTGTCAAATAAAAACCTATGTGGCAAAAATCTAATCATTTTTGCTTATTGCCGTTGCTCAAGTGGCATACATTGTACTTCTTTGGCGATGACTGTATTGTCTGTAGCTTGTTTTTTGTCATGAGGGGCTGTTTTGCTTTGCATCATATCATTTCGGCGTGCATATGTGTTAAAATCACTTTTTTATAGCATTTTTTGTGGGATTGAATAGGTAAAAATCATAATTTTTGGAGTGTTTATAACAGTGTTCATCGTGTCGCTTCAATAATTATTTACTGTTATTCTACAGGTTGTTATGGACGCGGTGATACTTTATATATGTGGGGTTTGTGTTATGATTTAGACTTTTTTTGTGTTATATGTCTTTTTATATGTTATGGGGCTTATGGGCATTTTTATTGATTTCTTACTTTATTTTTTTATTGAATAACCTTTTTTTTTAACAGTTTTACTGTTTCCACCATGGGACATGAACAAGCAATCATCTGATTGCTTGTTCATGATAATACTCTGCAATACTGATGTACTGCAGGGTATTAGCAGTGTCAGCCTATGCACATGCATAGGCTGACACTGTGCCTTTAAGATGACACCACTGACGCCATCTTACTGGCAGTGCCTGCAGGCTGTTCTGGGGTCCTGATAGGACCCCAATGCTGCCATAGCACCGATCGGCGCCCCACGGAAAAAGCGCAGGGGGCTGATCATGGAGGAAAGACCCTCCCAAAGGCAGGTTAAATGTTGCGGTCACATTCACCGCAGCATTTAACGGGTTAAACACCCGCGAACGGAGCCCACTCTGGCCGCGGGTGTTACACTGGGGTGTCGGCTATCAGTCACAGCCGGCACCCCGTGTTTCCTGATGCCGGTTCGGCTCAGATCTTGAGCTGAACCAGCATCAGCTCTGCATCCGATATATCGGACGCTGAGCGCTAAGTCACTTCGCTCAGTGTCCGATAAATTGGACGCAGAGTGCTAAGGGGTTAAAATCTGTAATGAAGATACCTAGGCTATCCTGAAAGCTTGCTTGTAATATCATAAATGGTATCACAATCTCAAGAAGGTTACTTTATTTGACCTGTTAAAAGCAACAGAAATGTGCTTTTGTGAACATTTTTTCAACTGGCTAACTTGGACCAAAACTTTTTTTTATACTGATATTAAAAATACCTTTGTCAGCACTCCAAATAAATTTATTAATTCAAAAAAAATTATATTGCATTACCTAGCACCCTGTCAGCAGGATGTGGTGAAACCCAGGGGAGGGAAGGGGGGTTTGAAGCAGCCAGTGTGCATGTGTTTCAGTCTTCTCTCCTCCTCACTCCTCCAATTCAATTTCCTTTCTCCTTTCCTGTTATGTACCTTGAGCAGGCAGGGGAGGGAGGGGTTTGATGTGAACTAAAGGAAGAATACCCGAGGAGACTAAGGCACAGGCTGCTGCAGCAGCCCCCCCACTCCACCCTCAGGACTCACCAAACACTGCTGACAAGGAGCCAGGTTGAGTGAAATAAACTTTTATATAATACTGAAATGATTCAGGATGCTGACAAAGGCATTTCAAAATCAGCATAGCATAGGCTATTGAAACCCGTCACCAGTTAAAAAGTACATTCCTGGTGACAGGGTTGCTTAAAAGGGTGAGTTTTGCATTTCTCTGGAAATAGTGGAGTGTGTAACTATGAAATGCTAAACATAAAGGGAGTGTCCGGTGATAGCAAGTTATGTACAATCCACAGGATAGGGCCTAACTTGCTGATTAGTGGGGGCCTCAGTGATGGGCCACCCACGGATCACGAGAACTGGGGTCTGCATGCGTGACTGGCTGCTGCAGTCATGTGCAATGGGGGTATAATGGACCTTACCCTGACAACCACTTTAATAGAGTTATTTAAGTATGTAAATTTTCATAAAATTGATCAAAAAAATTGTCAATTTATTTGTTGTTCCTTGAACATTCTCTTTATCTACTCTTATTTCTTCTAATTTTTTTCCCTCTCCTTCAGTTCAATGTTCACCAGGCCATTATTATAACACAACTCTACATCGATGTATTCGCTGTTTGATTGGCTTTTACCAACCAGAATTCCGGCAGAACTTCTGTATTGCATGTCCTGGAAATTCCAGCACGGACTTTGATGGCTCCACCAGTATCGCCCAGTGCAAGAGTGAGGGGACATAGCGGGACAGAAAGAAGGTCATGGGGGTGGATTTAAAGGAGCTGTAAATGAACAAAGGAGACAATGGGAGGGAGGAAGTAATAAAATGGTTCAATTACTAATAATAATGTTTGTGAGTCTGCAACTGAGTTTGTTGTATTGCCAAAAATATTATTTTGCTAACCCCATAAAATCCCTATGCTCTTTGGACACTGTAACACAACATAATTCCTCCCGACCATCTCTATTTCATTTTTAACTTCTGAGAGCAACTTTTCTATCAAAAGTTTAATTGCTTTAAATGCTCATAAAGTATTTGCTCATAAAGTGTATTAATACAATTATTTTAATTATTACAATTATTATTTTGAAGAGCACAGTGCTATTGTCCAAAAAGAAAAAAGGTTGTCTGCTCACCCATTGACTCCTATGGAAACCCTTGGACTCCTAAAGAAAAAGAAACAGTGCATGCCGCCCGGGTCTTCAGCCAGCAGACAATAAATCGAAGATACATGAAAGTCATTCACAAACATCCTCTACGATCCATAGACAAAATCTACTTATGTTTAGATACATCTATGTCAAAATGTCAAAATTGTTGCAATACATAATTGGATATTGATGGTGTGAAATACACAAATCAATTGGGGTCTATTACTCTTTATTATTTTATCTTTCGTGTACAAATGTTTTAATATTAAGTGTTGTACTAGCTACCTGTGTATCATTTGTGGGAAGGATCTTCTGCACCATGTGCCTGTCCTTTGTGTGGTACTGGATTATGTGATCCTGGCCGCGCGAATTTCCGTTCCGGGCCACACAGGTATTGTGTCTCCCGGGTGGATTGGATTACCCGTGCAGCAGGTGACCCTTCTGGGGATGACTTATACAGGTAGGGAAGTTCTTATATTAATTTGTTTTGTGTACATCATCGGATCATGATTAAGATGCTTAGGCATCAAAAAGCGTTAATCTGACATGTGTGTCCTGGATTATATTTTATTTATGGATCTCCAAGGATGTTTGTGAGTGCCAGGAGTTCTTCCTTGTATCTTCAACAGTTGTATTTTCCCCACCTTTCTGTACCATGTGGACCCCTACCTAGATTTTTAATTTAGGTTGTACATTTGAGCATGAATCATCTTTAGGAAAGTTAGGATACAAAAATATTTGTTACATATCCTTCCTAAAACTGTCTCAACCTTGCCCTTCTTTTGCAGACAGACATTGTGGTGGAGAACTAGGAGATTATACTGGCTTCTTAGAGTCGCCAAATTACCCAGGGAATTATCCCTCTAATGTGGAATGCACATGGAATATTAGCCCTCCGGCAAAACGTAAAATTCTGCTAGTAGTACCTGAGATCTTTCTGCCCTCGGAAGATGAGTGTGGAGACCTCCTTGTTATGCGCAAGAATGGTAAGCCATATAATGCATATAACTATGTGTTCACAGGATAAGAGTGTGAATTTACAGTTTATGAAATCCATCAAAACTGATGTACATAGTCCAAATTCTATGCAAGGTCACAGAGTAATTCATTCTACTTAGGCCTCATGCCCACGAGCAAGTTTGAAGTGTGCAACTCACATCAAACTCGCACAATGTGCTTGCTGGATGGGTTAAAGGAAACCTACCATTTAGAATGGTAGGGGTAAGCTGTAAGTACCGAGCACCAGCTCAGGGTGAGCTGGTGCCGGTACTTACTTTCGTTAGTGTTATAAACCGCGGTATCGCGGTTTTAAAACTTTTTTAACTTTAGAGCAGGAGAGGATCGTGCGCGCGCCTACATAGGAAATAGCGGAGATGTTGTGCGCGCACGGTCGCGCGCAGCGCCGAAGCCTCTCCTGCTCTAAAGTTTAAAAAGTGTTAAAACCGCGATACCGCGATTTATAACACTAATGAAAGGTAAGCACCGCCACCAGCTCACCCTGAGCTGGTGCTCGGTACTTACAGCTTACCCCTACCATTCTAAGTGGTAGGTTTCCTTTAAAATATATATATAAATCTTTTCTAATGAATCCTGGCGTCCTTAATGAAGATATGTGTCCGGATCTGGAAAAAGATGCAAGTTGTAGATTTCCTTTAAGAACACTTGCTTAGTCTGCATACATGTATATAATCTTGAAAAATGGTTTTAAATGTGTGTATAGTTACCAGTTTTGTTTAGTTTTTTCATTTTAATAGTAAAATTCAAGTTTTAATATCACTTTTTGCTGGCTACTCTTGAAGAAGTATGTGATAAATCCTGTCTAGGCAGTGGTTATTCTGTTTTTGATTGTAATTGATAATAAAATCCTGAGACTTATAAAGGCACAGAAAAACTGCAATTTTATTTCATTCCATTAGGAATTGGCATGAACCATAAAAATCCAGAATAATTATCTTTATAACAAACAAAGTTCTTCTTCATTAAAATTTATTCTATTTTATGTCTTTTAAAACACACAATTAATAATAATAATAATTCTTTATATAGCACACACAGATTACGCAGCGCTGCACAAAGCTAGCCAAATTGGTCCACAATTCCAGAATATACATTTTATGATTACATTCTTAGACATTCTGGCTACTATAGTTTCATCAACTTTTTCTTTTTGTATGTTCTTATCATAAAGAGGGAAACAGTAGTTACCGTATATACTCGAGTATAAGCCGACCCGAGTATAAGCCGAGACCCTAATTTTAACACAAAAAACTGGAAAAACCTATTGACTCGAATATAAGCCGAGGGTGGGAAATGCATTGGTCGCAGCCCCAGTATATAGCCTGCCAGCCCCCTGTAGTATATAGCCTGCCAGCCCCCGGTAGATGCCTGCCTGCCAGCCCCCTGTAGCAGCCTGCCAGCCCCCTGTAAATGCTTGCCTGTCCCCTGTCAGTAATAGCCTGCCAGCCCCCTGCAGATGCCTGCCAGCCCCCTGTCAATGCCTGCCAGCCCCCTGTCAATGCCTGCCAGCCCCCTGTAAATGCCTGCCAGCCCCCTGTAAGTAATAGCCTGCCAGCCCCTGTAATGCCTGCCAGTCCCCAGGAAATGCCTGCCTTCCAGTCCTCTGTAGCAGCCTGTAAAAAAAACACCAAAAACTCGGTACTCACCATTCCGACGACCGGAGCAGCGGCAGGTCCGCGGCAGCTCCGCCTGCAGTGCCTCTTCTTACTTCATGGCGGCGCCGGGTCCGCGACAGCTCCGTGCACGCGACCCGACCGGCACACAACTATCATGTCATCATAATTGTGTCCGGTCGGGTCGCAAGGAGCCGGCAGAGACCCGCGCCGCCATGAAGTAAGAAGAGGCACTGCAGCGAGCTGCCACGGACTGCCGCTGCTTGGGCCGTCGGAATGGTGAGTACCGAGGGTTTTTTTTTTTGTTGTTTTTTTTTAAATACCCAAGTATAAGCTGAGTGGGGAATTTTCAGCACTCAGAAGCTTAGTTGTGTCTTTCAGCGTGTCCAGAAGCTGAAAAGAAACAGGAGGCAGCGTTGCCTAATGTCAGGGTGAACAGTGTATGTTACGATGTATTCCATAGTACAAACTGATTCTTAAAACTTGTAAATACTTCCTCAATCAAAATCAATAGTACAAAAAGGACTAGTCTCTCATTCTTCACAGAAATATGTTAAGATCATTTTATCATTTATCAGCTCCTGTTTTAATAGTCCACTTTGCTCCTTGCTTTAACAAATCTCTTTGACAATTTCCACCATTCTTCACATACACTAATGCCCGCAAATTTTAAAAGCTGTATATTACTTCCATTAGCTTCAATCATATGCTGAATCAATCCTGGGGACTACTTCTTAGATGTAACTGAACTACAATGTTCACAAAATCTTACGAAAAGACGTAAGGTTTTACCCACTAAACAATGTAAGCATGGGCAAAAGATCGCATAAACAATGAAAGAGTACCTGCAAGTAATAAAGTTACAAACTTTATGTAGTATACCTCCTACTTGTAGAAAATTTTTTGTCATCATTTGGTTACAAAAGTTACTCAATGTTGCCTTACATGAAATCAACCATGTGCAATAGGTGTAGTAAAATGTCTACTCACATATTTCTCAGAGTTGTACTCCTTCTAAACGCAATAAAAATCCGCTAGGTTTTCAAGCAATATGGAGAACAATACAAGAAAGGATGGGCCCTTTGTAAATTTTGTGCCTGTTCAATTGCAAATCTATTTTAGCAACATGTGTACTCTACATCAATTCCGTAGAATTGTTAATATATTGCCCTGACATGCGCATGGTCCGGGAGAGGGTGGATACTTGTGCCCGCCTCCATTTGCGCGTGTCAGATGTCCTCACACGCGTGTCCCCTGGCTGTGGCGGTGCATCAGAGATACCCCACTTCCAGTTGCACAGCCATGTTTTTGATGGCCACTTGATTGGCATTTAGCTTAATTATCACGAGCGGCAGACATTTTTATACACCTCTTGAGGAAGCAATCCACGAAGCGGGCGTTTAGGGGCCTGGCGGTGTGGTCATTTAGTATGGGTAAGGGTGTTACTTTCTTGCCATGCAGACATACTTTTTGAAATTAGTGAGAATCAATAGATGGGATTACAGTGTTGCATATAACTTGGCTGCTATTGTGCTTACATTCTTATACTATTGCCCTTATGTGTGATGCATCTGCCTGATGGCTTTTTTTGGAATCTTGACACTTTTGAATATTGATTTTTAGACAATATAATAAAGATACCCTGCTTTCAAAACCGTGTACATTGTACTCCATTTTCTGGTAAGTCTGAAGACTTAGTAGAAAGATTTAGTGAGTGGGACTATCCTGTATTAGAAGATACACAATTGATTCAGATGTTTTCCCACTGACTCTTAAAGGGAACCTGTCATCACAACTCTCATTTTCACCATGCACATGTCCCAAAAGCCCATTACATGACAATTGCATAGTTGCTTTTGTCATGTTCGAGAGAATTATAGGTTCTCTATAATCATATAGTGTATTTTACCTGGCTCCATTTCAAGATCTCAAGCTGAGTCCTGGTGCAGGAATTCACAATCAAACTGACATCTGTTCCTCCCTCTGATGTCAAGGATGGGTGGCAGCTTAAAAACAGGAAAACAAACTCACCACTGATGAAGGAGCCAGGTGCTCAGAAATGTGTCTAGTGGTCTACACAATCTACAGTCATGGCCATAAGTTTTGAGAATGACACAAATATTATATTTTCACATGATCTGTTGCCCTCTGGTTTTTATGTGTGTTTGTCAGATGTTTTTATCACATACATAAATACAAGTGCAATCATATTATGAGTAACAAAAGCTTTTATTATCAGTTAGAATGAGTTAATGCAGCAAGTCAATATTTTCAGTGTTGAGCCTTCTTCTTCAGGACCTCTGCAATTCTCCCTGGCAGCTCTCAATCAACTTCTGGACCAAATCCTGACTGATAGCAGTCCATTCTTGCACCATCAATGCTTGCATTTTGTCACAATTTGTTGTTTTTTGTTTGCTCACCCGTCTCTTGATGATTTACCACAAGTTCTCGATGGGATTAAGATCTGGGGAGTTTCCAGGCCATGGACCCAAAATCTCTATGTTTTGTTCCCTAAGCCATTTAGTTATCACCTTTGCTTTCTGGCAAGGTGCTCCATCATGCTGGAAAAGCCATTGTTGATCACCAAACTCCTCTTGGACGGTTGGGAGAAGTTGCTCTTGGAGGACATTCTGGTACCATTCTTTATTCATGGATGTGCTTTAGGCAAGACTGTGAAAGAGCCGATTCCCTTGGCTGAGAAGCAACCCCACACATGAATGGTTGCAGGATGCTTTATAGTTGGCATGAGACAAGACTGGTGGTATCGCTCACCTTGTCATCTTCAAACAAGCTGTTTTCCAGATGTTCCAAACAATCGGAAAAGGGATTCATCAGAGAAAATGACTTTACCCCAGTACCTTTTGCAGAATATCAGTCTGTCCCTGATGTTTTTTCTGGAGAGAAGTGGCTTCTTTGCTGCCCTCCTTGACACCAAGCCTTGCTCCAAGAGTCTCCGCCTCACAGTGCATGCAGATGCACTCACACCTGCCTGCTGCCATTCCTGAGCAAGCTCTGCACTGCTGGTAGCCCGATCCCGAAGCTGAAACACTTTTAAGAGACGGTTCTGGCGCTTGCTGGTCGTTCTTGGGCGCCCTGGAGCCTTTTTGGCAACAATGGAACCTCTCTCCTTGAATTCCTTGATGATGCGACAGATTGTTGACTTAGGTGCAATCTTTCTAGCTGTAATACTCTTCCCATTTAGGCCAGTTTTGTGCAGTGCAATGATGACTGCACGTGTTTCTTTAGAGATAACCATGGTTAACAGAAGAGAAGCAATGATGCCAAGCACCAGCCTCCTTGTGAAGTGTCCAGTGGTGTGATTCTTACTTAATCATGACAGATTGATCTCCAGCCCTGTCCTCATCAACACCCACACCTGTGTTAATGGAGCAATCACTGAAACAATGTTAGCTGCTCCTTTTAAGGCAGGCCTGCAAAGGCCGCCAATGAAGTTGAAATGTGTTTTGGGGGAAAAAGTTAATTTCTAGGCAATATTGACTGCAATTAATGCGTTGCTGATCCCCCTTTATAACATTCTGGAGTATATGCAAATTGCCATTATAAAACCTGATGCAGTAGATTTGTAAAAATTAACATTGTATCAATTCTCAAAATTTATGGCCATGACTGTACTCAGCACATGGGCGCACCTGCTTGTGGCGAGTTGAGACTCTCGCCTCGCGTGGCGCGGCACCTGCTGACAAGGGGGCGGCGTGGGCGCCCTCCGCTAGGCAGGCGGAGAGGAACAGCCCCCAGCATGACTCCCGACCGCCCACCCGTGCTGCCTGTGTGCGCCCGTGCTTCTGTGTGACTGACAGCCCATGCCGCCGCACAGGCTGACAACCCCCCCCTGCATGCCAGCTGGCACATATACACATGTGATGTGTATATGTATATATATATGTGAGTGTTATAATATATATATATGTGATTGTATGTATATATATATGTGATGTTATATTATATATTATGTTGATGTGTTATGATATATATATATGTGATGGTATATGTATGATTACTATATGTGATGTGTATATGTATTATATGTGATGGTATATTATATGCGATGTGTATATGTATTATATGTGATGTGTATATGTATATATAGGATATGTGATGTGTATATGTGTGTTATATGTGAGTGGTATATGTATGTGAGTGTATGGTATTCGTTGCATTTTTACTGCGTTGCTGTGCATGACTACCCAGGCGATGTTTATACGCATTTATACACATGGCGATATTCTGTACGCATTTTATACTACCTGGTGATTTCTGTGACGCATTTTATATACATGGCGGTATGCTGTATGCATTATACAATGGCGATATTATGTACGCATATATAACTACCATGGCCATATTCTGTGCGCATTTTATAATACATGGGAGATATTCTGTATGCATTTTATACTACATGGCGATTATGCCGTATGCATTTTATACATAATGGCGGTATGCATTTTATACTACATGGCGGTATGCTTTATGCATTTATACACACAGCGGTATGCTGTATGCATTTATACTACATGGCGATATGCTGTATGCATTTTATACTACATGGCAATATGAGTATGCATTATATACTACA